>CM042153.1:75725329-75950329 GCA_023376005.1 Doryteuthis pealeii
AAAAAGAGAAGATAAGATGTAGGGCAGTTTCTCTTATCTGAGGGTTTTGGTGAATCTTCCATGTCAAGAGATGCTATTTTGGTCACGTGACACAGGAATGCATGGAGAGAACGCTCTTCTTTGCACTGAATAAGCCTGGACGTGCTTGTCATCTCTCTCCAGCAGACACCTATGGTGCACACCAGACGCTACAGCCTCTACTTACAGTAAGTGGTTACCACTTTGTCTATTAACACTATTGTGTATGTTTGGACACTTGTGACATTAAATAGCCTGGGGAACTTTGTTCCCCTAATATGTTATAATAAAGTTATATAAATGTAACTAACGCATTTGTTGTTTTCCTAACTGAAGTATTTCGCATTGGGTACTTATCCTTTAAGTAGCCCAATGTTTTATAAGAACCAGAGTTAACACTCTGTGGACCTCTTATAAAGATAATAAATATATTTATTCATTTGAATCTTTTTTGGGGGGGAGGGGCAGAATTTGATACAAGGTCACTTTTTAAGTAGAGTAGAGGTGGGTTGAATTCAAAGTTTACCCTCTTCTACAGTACCAAGACTAAAAAGCCCAGTCAGCCATAGCTAGGGGTAAAGAAATGGATTCATGCAGTTCCCAAGGCTTTATATTTGAAGAAGTAGTTATTTACTAAGATTAGCTTAGTTTTGGCACAAGGCCAAAAGTATGGGGCACCCGGTGAGAATCGAACTCCCTCACAATGGTCTGCCAATCCAGCTTGCTAACCATTACTCTACATGAGGTTGAAAGAAGTAATTTATATTTGTGCAATATTTTCGATAGTAACGTTGAATTATCTCCCCTGGATTGGCAAACGCAAAGTTTTCCAGGCAGCCGTTTTTAAATGTAAATTATTTTTTCGTTTTTATCATTGGTTATTTTTTAAGAGCATTCTCACTGTCTAATTATTAATTAAAGGATAATTTAACAGTCCATGTTTGTAAAGAAAAGAAAAGAAAATCCTTTTAAAACAAACATCATTATCTTTATGCAGCTATCAATGCTGATTTTGTTTGTGAATAACGGTAATAATAATCAATTAATTATTAATTACAATTCTATTTTGGGATCTTCTCATGTAGCCTTAGTATTGGAGTTCCCGACTAGGTGTGCTCACACCCTGTGGGGATGCGAGCATCATTCCAGTGGGTGCGAAATTTAGATTTAATTTCTTTCTTTTGTAATTAATATTATTTATATTTTCGTTTCTTTATTTCAAATTATTATTATTTAGAAAGTGAAATATATATATGATCTTTGGATAAAACTGTAGTATGGATTCACATTCTATATTTTTGAACAAAAGTATAAATTGTAGGGGCATGAGGTCAGAGCTAAACTCTTTTAAGGGGTACGGGAATAGAAAAAGGTTGGCAACCACTGCCTGAGTAGGAAACCAAGATCACTAGTTATTGAAAAATAAAGGCTTTCCTAACAAGACGTTTTAAGAGTAAAAAAATATCTAAACTAATTAGCGGTATCTTCAAAATTAATTTCTCCATTTCAGAAAATCTTATCACTTGCTTTTAATGATATATTTGAGAGTTTCTCACATGATGTAATAGTTAGTGAGCTAGGCTAGCAACAGATCGTTACTAGTGAATTTGATTCTAACTGGTATATTGTTGGCCAGAAAGAGACCACTACGCATGAGGGGTTCACCCGAGTTGCCGGTGCTTTTCCACCGGTGTACCTCTAAATGGACGTCCTCTATCTCCACAACTGGGTGTCCCAGACTGCAGTCCTAATTTCACAATTAAGTAAAAGTAAGTTAAGTCATTAGGAGGGCCTAAAGTTGGTATCAGCCAGACAGTGAGGGAGTTTATCCCCTTTTCACTAGCGCTAGACCAAGGAGATTTTTTTGGCGTCTGAGGTGGAAGCGCCACACCTACCATCAGCTCCTCACTTTACCACACAGATCCTTGTGCTACTCATGCACTGAGTTGGCGAGGGCCGGTATCAAACCCAGAACCTTGTGGTTTCTAGTCGGATGCTCTACCAAGCTAAACCAGCTCTTAAAATTAAACTAAGCTCTAAATACCTACAACATACAAGGAGTGCTGACAGATATAGGATTATTAAAAATTATCAATATATTAATACCTGTGTTCTTTAAAAGTACGACCGTTATCATCTTGCAACACCTTCAGGTTAAAAATGAGAACGTCCAAATTGTCCAAGATGAAATGTAAAAATGTAAATCCTGATTATCTGGTGTTGCTTATCCACAAATTCTTATTACTTATGAGTGTCATCACCTCAGCTAAATAAAGGACCATTCCGTTTTTATCATAAAGAAAGAGAAGAAAAAGGACATGCTAAAAAGAAAAATATAATAAGAAAGAAAGAAAGAGAGTAAGGGAAAAATAGAAAGAGGGAGTGAGTGCGAAAAAGCAATAAGACTAATCTGTTTCAATTGAACTTGAAAAGATGAAAAGATGGAAAGAAAGGAAAAAAGTGAGAGAGAGTTGAATCAAGATTATTATACGTTTTACATATTGAACTATTTTGAAATAGCTCTTAAGTAAACATATCAAACATTGTAATAATTAAATTATCATACAGCAGGAGGTGAAGGGAAAGTAGCAAGAGGAGGAGAAAGGAGGGGAATACAGCACTTTATGATATAAGATGTAAATGTTCTTATAATATGAAAGAAGGGTACATATGTGTATATGAATTAATCTGACAAAGAAGTTATATATAATAACAAACATAGACTTTATTTCGTGAGCACATGGAGAAAATACATACATGACAGGTATACACATACTCATGACAAGGTACAGTAAGATATAGACAACAGATACATAAACATACATAAAGAATGTAGGACTAAGTCCTAAAGAGGTGATACAGAGTTACATGTAGAAATAAGTAACTTACTGATAGTTTTCTGGGGGGAGCCCCCCCCCCACACACACACACTTACTGTGGTTGCCGGACCCAGAGAAAGAGAGTGATTTTCTCCTGGGCTCCTGCCTAAATACTCTAGCCACCTATCAGTGAAAACCTGCAGCAAAGGAAGATAACCCTATTGTTCTCAGGTCCATCCCAACAATGACAACCAGAAAGTGTTTTTGCATTTTTCAAAAACAAATTTGTTGATCTGTTTTCTTGCTGAAGCAGAAGAACAATATCCAAGAAAAAAAAATCTTGGAAACCACAAAAAACTCAAGAGAAATGGTAGAATTTATTTGTAATTCTACAATTGAATCTTAAAGTATTAAGACAAAATAAACAATATTAATTATCAATCTTCAATTCTGTTATGATTTTTGTGGCCATTTTTAGGTTTCAAGTGAGAGCACTTTATAGTGGAGATCTCTTGTGTTAAGCAGAGGTTGATATTTAGTGAAGAATCCTTTGGTTCTTCCTTGGTGTCCCGTAGTATTGGGTAGAATTCTGTGGTTCTTCCTCGGTATCCCTTAGTGTTGGATAGAATCTTTTGGTTCTTCCTCAGTGTCCCTTAGTGTTGGGTATGATCCTTTGGTTGAGCAGAGCGTAGGTTGCAGATCCGTTCGTCCGTGTCGAATACGTGCAAATGAACGGCTTTCAAGATCAGCAATTAAATAGTTAACTAACCATGTATTCAAGCTGTTGATTGGATGGCTTTAATCCACGTGCCCATGCAGAGTCTATAAGTTTAAGTGGTGGACCTCAGCACACCTTATATCGCAAAACAATCCAATTAAAGTATTAAGACAAAATAAAGAATATTAATTATCAATCTTCAATTCTTTCATCTTCTGAAATTTCTTAGCTGACATAGTGATTTCCTAAGCTTATCTTAGTTGTTTGATTTGTTTTGTTTTGTTTTATGGCATATCAACTGCAGTGGGTCATTTAATGCCGACAAAGTTTCGAAATAAATTCATTCTTAATGGATACTCCATTTTTTTTTTATAAAAAACATTTTTCTATTTAACCCATAGATGAGACCCTAACAGGTACTACCACACTGGGTCAGAGTGGACCAGGGAGTGATGGTTCCCCAAATCTCCAGAACTGGAACCTCACCATCAGATAGAGTTTAACGTCATTCCCAGGACATGAAGACCCTCAGCCACCACTTTCTAGCATTCATATGATAAAAAGGGTTGGGGCTTGCCATAAGAGCAATAGGGTCGGGGCAATTGTATAGGGGCTAAGCCTTGACATGATCAGCCGATTGATCGGAGAGGGCCTCTCCAACTGCCCATCTAGCCCAAGTAAGGACCAAAGTGCAGTGTTGCATGTCATGGACTGCTCAGTCACCAGGGTTCCATCCTTAAACCTCACAGGTCATCACCCACAGCCAACAGGTGGCCCCATTGGGGGAGTCTTACCCCTCTGCAGAAGTGCAACCGGTGTATTCTAACACCCCAGCCGACAGGGCAATCATCTAGCTTGGCAAACATTAACACCACTGGAGGAGCCCAAACTATTAGTTGATATTAAATGTTATATTTATAGTTATTGAGCTCAGTAGAGCATCCATCTTGGAACCACAAGGTTCCAGGTTCATATAGCGCATGAGTAGCATAGCCTGGATCTGTGTGGTAAATTGGGGAGCTATGGTAGGTTTGGCACTCCACCTTAGATGCAAAAACAATCTCCATGGTCGGATGCTAATGAAAAGAGGATAGACTCCTTCTCTGTCCGTTTAATACATACAATAGGCCACTCTGCCTACTTCTCTAAGCTTAGCGTATATGTGTCACAAAGCCAGAAGTATGGGACACCCAAAGAGAACTATATTTACTTACAATGATTTACTAGTCAACCATTAACACTACTTGAGGTGCCCAAGGCTTTAGTTGACATACACTGTTATAGATTAATTCTTTTTTATTCTTTGTTTAATGGCATATCAACCTTCATTGGTTATTTAATGCCAAATCCATTTGTAACTGCCACTGGCCTTATTGGAAAGAAAACACTTGATTTCATCAAGTTTATTTAATAAACAAGTGAAAACTGTACAAAGGAAGAAATAGATAAGATTCAATAAAAGTCAAAAACAAAATACATTTCAATAGAAATGGAAACACAAGAAAGAAATGGACATGCTGTGTCTTATACAAATTCTTACCATGTTGCTTCTTTGACTATTTCCACTTAATCTTAATTCATCAGTAAATGTAAGGATCGGCAGCAACTGATAAAATGGGATTTATAAAAATCAACTAAATTATTCTAAAATTATATATTCTGGTGGTAGTTAAATTGGTAAACAAAAAATAAAGTATAGCTAACAGGTCAATTTAGTAACCTATATACTGCCCTTGAGGCAGCATAGTAGTGGTACTATTTAATGGAGGGGATGAGGGATTCATACATTAATTAATTTATAAGTTTAAAAAAAATATTAAAGGACAGCATTAATTGATGTTGTATAGATTTAAGGCTGTTGCGTAATGATTCAGTTATACACTTTTTTGACCTCGGCATTATTATTTTAAGGGAATTGAGATTATAAACTTATTAAATTCTCATACTGAAATAAACTGAAAATTACTAATCACTGGTAATTTTGCAGAGTATTTAATGATATTTCTATTTCAGATTTAAAACAGTTCACTTTTGCAGTTCTTAGGTAAAAAAACAAACTGTATAAATGAATCACTATGCAACAACTTTAAATCAATACATCAATTAATGCTGTCCTTTAATTAAAAAAACAAAAACTTCTGATATAATTATTCAGACTCTTATCTTTATAGAAAAACAATGTGCCAAACTGACGACCAAGGCTTAAATTGAATAGTTATTTTACCAAGCTTAGCTGTAACACAAGGCCAGAAATATGGGGCACCCAGTAGGAATCGAACTCGCTAACAATGGTCTACTTTACTAATCTAGCTTGCTAACATGGAATACCGAAGCTTAACACACAAGTTGCTTGAAGTAAGAACTAACAAAAAGACAGACTTTATCACTTAAAAAACGAATTAAAATGAATTAAATCGATTATTTAAAGTTAAATTTTAGTTTTAGTCGGAAAATAGTTACATAATGAGTGATCATCAGAAAATAAACAAAATATTACATACGGCGTATGTAATATGAATAATAAAAGTAATTTAGTAAATTACTTTTATTATTCATACAAAAAATGCATAAGCTGGGGCTAATTTAAGCAGACGACATTTTGCTGTTCATATCACTCATTGTTCATCATAAAGATGTTATTTTATTTTTAGAGTTTTAACTTTTTAAGCGACTCATTCATTATTCAATAACTTCAGACTTCCTTTAACCCCCCCCCATAACCATTTTTATCGACACTTTTCCTTCGTGTAAAGTTTTTTAGGGTCAGCTCTTTCCTCAAAATTTTTTAGATGAACATTTGTACCCTATTTTTTCTCATAAAACAAACAAAATATTTGTCTGAATTTTTTAGATGAGGCTTGATGATTTTTATTATTTGAAGAAGGCCGGTGGGCACATCGGTCGAAACGTTATATATCTTATATAACAATAAAGATGAGGACAACAGTCCGAAAATTCCAAATAATACAAACAAAATAAATTTACATTTTTTTTCTTTAAAGAACTTTAGTTTAAAAAAAGATTTTTTAAAGAATATCTCGACATATTTTTCCAAACAAAAATGAAATATTAAACTCAAACAAATTTCAATGCTGTAGCAAAAAGAGAAAAAGAAGAAAAGAAGAAAAGAGAAAAGAGAAAAGAAAAAAGAAAGAAAAGAAAAAGAATAAAGAGAAAAGAAAAAGAGAAAGGAAAGAAAAAAGAGAAAGGAAAGAAAAAAGAGAAAAGAAAGAAAAAAGAAAGAAAGAAAGAAAGAAAAAAAAAGAAAGCTGTATTATTAAGTGTATTTGAAAAATCGACCGGCGGGTTTATTTTCCCGCTCATTTACAATTGAATAAAAGTAAAAAATAAAGTTAGTCATTCATCTAATAATTGCAATATTCTATTTTATTTTTTCTGCTAAAATAATATTATGAAATAAAGTAAAATAAATATATTATTGCTATTGGAAAAGTGTTATCTTTACACGACATAAAAAAAGAAAAAGAAAAAAGTCGTCTGATTGTTTTTCTTTCTCATCTTTCGTGTCATGAAGAAACAACTGCAGGCAGGTTATTGACTCGTCAACAGCTTTAAACTTGCAGTGTGATATTGGTAATGTTAACATTTATTCCTTAGTTAAAAAAACAAAAACAACAAAAAAACAACACTTAATTTAAAACAATTGTCTGACAAGATTTGTCAACCATAAAGAAATATGAAAAATTGAAATTCTTAAAAAAACAAAATTGAAATTCTTAAAAAGTTGAAATTCAAAAAAAGTTGAAATTCTAAAAAAAAAAAGTTGAAATTATTGAAAAATTTAAATTCTTAAGTAAAATTTAAATTCTTTTAAAAAATTTAAATTCTTTAGTAAAAAATGGAAATTCTTTAAAAAAATTCAAATTCTTAAAAAAAAAAGTTGAAATTATTATTAATTTTAGCAAAAGAAAGACAAAACAAAAAAGTGTTTTAAAAGTTTATTTTAGTAAACAATTTTTTTTTTAGAGAAAATGTCTTGAAAATCTAATAGCATTCCATTCATTTATTTATTTCAACAACGTGAAACACGACAACGACTTTTTTAACACCTTGATATTGTCACTTTCATTAACAGCTTCATTTTTACCTGCCAATTCCTACTACCTTAGACAGAACGAAACCGTTGTGACAAACAGTCGAAAAAGCAGCAGATATTATCCTTCTTAATAACATTGTTATTATCAATCCTAGAGGAAGACATTTCATCCACTGATATTGTGATTATGATGAGGAAGAAGGTGATATTGTAGCAGCAAAAATAGTGTAGTGTCTTTTTTCCTTTTAAGATTTATTTACACCGCAACTTTCATTATCACTTGATTACACACGATTTGCTTTTTCTTTCTTTCTGTCGTCGCTCGGTTGGGTGGATATTTAAAATGTTCTTCCTCTTGTTTTTGCTTGAATAAATAACATACATCAAGTGAAAGAAAGAAAAGAAAAACATTTAATTTTTTTTCCTCGTTAATCAACATGAATAACAAAGTCTAAGAAAGAAAGAAAGAAAAAAAAATAAGAAGGGTAAGTTTTTAAAAACGAAAATAAAACAATAACCGAAATCTTTTTTTCTTAAAGGAACGGGTTATAATATAAATAAAATAACTGATGCATTATAAAATTCATTCATTGATAAATCAACACTGAAAATTTCATTAAAATCGGATAATTCCCTGATTTTTGGTAATTTATTTTCAAATTTGTTTTGTAAAAACACGGATTTTTCGACAAATTGGGTATACCTAGGTTAAGTTTTAGCTTCTAAGATAAAACTGCATTTTAAAGCATGCGCTATGTAAGTAGGTAAAAAAATATAAATAAATATCGATACAAATGCTTGTATTAGTAGTAGTAGTAGTATCACTTTGAGATAGATGTAAATGTTAGTAAGTAAAATGTGCCGGGCTTTTTACTACTTCTACTACCACCACAGCCACCGCCACTTTAGTGAATAAAAAGTACAGCTAGTGCTTTCTTTACAGAGTGTGGCCTTCTTACTTAAAGACGTGGATTAAAAAAACAACAACACCTAAACCGTACCAAATTACTTTTATTTATTCCTTCTAACATTAGTTTCATTTGAATAAAGAAGGAAGGAGGGAAGAAAAGAAAGCAAGTTAAAAGAGACGAGAAAAACACACATTATTTTTTTAATCTATTATTACTACTACGCTCTGGTTTCTCGACAAAACGGTTCTTTTTACCATTATTCTTCCTAGTCTCCTTGCTTTTATTTTCTATATCTCTCCTGTTTTGTTATTTTTTCGTGGGATGCTACTAAATTCTTCACCGATTATTTTGAATTCATTGTGTTGACAAAGACCGAAAAATCATCTAAAAAGTAAGTATTTACATTTATTTAAAAAATAATACGTATTGTAAGAAAATAATAATGCTTTATTCTTGTTTATTTGTTTTGGATAAAAAAAATGTGTGTTGCTTTTGTGTGTGTGTAATCCTCAACAGTGTTATGTTTGAAAACAACTACAAATATTGATATCCACAAAGATGTAATTTAGATTTTTTAATATTATGTTATAATGTCGATATTTTTCTATTGTTACCATTATTTGATGATATTCAATTTTAAATTAAGTTCCGTTCTTGTTAATATTATTACATAAGTTAATAATAGTCATGTTTTGTCCTTTTTCTTCTTCGATTCGCTTCCAATTTGGTTTGTTTACATTGTTTTCCCCTCCAATATATTAAGTATTTTCTAGTTTTTAATTTACTTATCAGATCTTGACATGTTTTATGAATTATTTTGTGGCCTTCTTTTAAGTATGTCACAATCTTATTTTCAGTTTTTAAGATTTTTTTAAAAAACATCCTTAACATAAAAACCTTTTAGTATTTTGTCAGTGTCGCTATGTCACATGTATGTTTTAATTTTTTCTTTCTTTTTTTTTTTTTTTTAAGGATTTTCTTACGAAACATTTTTTGTTTTTTGTAGATTAAAACATCTTTGAATATTCATAAAAAATCTTTTTTGTTGTTGAAAGATCAATTAAAAGAAATATCTTAGGCTTTTAAGTATTGTTGTAGTGAGTGTTAAGTATGTATTAATAATCATGTATGTGTAATATTATTTTGCCTTTTTTACTGATGCTCATTATGTTACTACTTTTCGACTTAGACAAAAATTAGACCTAAATAATCGATTTAATTAATTTTAATTCGTTTTTAAAATGAAAAGCAGACGAAAATTTGGGTATACCTAGTATATATATATATTATTATTATTATTATTTTTTTTTTTTTAAGGTGATAATGATTTAATGTTGGGTTTCCTCTCTTCATTGACATCATGTGTTTTTTTTTCTGCAAATACAAAACAACACACTTAGATCCACGAATAAATATAATTGTATTATTATTTTAAACTATTTTTTAATTAAAAATAAATGGACATTTAAGCACCCTCCAAAAAGGGTTGATTTTTAGTTTTTTAATGTTTATTGAATTTATTCACTATTTTATAACTGAAAGTGTCCTAAGTTTTTGGTCATGACGTTTTAATGAAATATTTAATCTCAAACTATTTCGTTAAATTTAAAACATTTACCTTAAACAATATTTGAAGGTCCTCTGTTATTCAAAAAGATAAATTAAAAATAGATTTTTTTAAATTTTAAAAAGTATTTCTAAAAATCACAGAATAAAGTCGACGGGCAGGAAGAAGTTTTTTTTTCTCGTAAAACACAAGACAAGCTGGAAAAATTATTAAAGCGATTCATTTTCATTTTAAAGAATCAAATTATTTACAATTTTTTTTTACTGTTTTGATAAGGACAGTTTTAAAATTTAAAGTTTTATTTGTAAAACCAAAGAAAATCAACTTAATGACTTTCTATTACGTGTAAAAATGACAAAGTATTTATTCATTTCTCATAATTTTGTCTGTCTTCTTCTTTAGCTTCATAATAATTTACCTTATTTGGCTTGTCTGTTTTTTGTTAATTTTTTCTCTCTTATTTTTAGATTCACAAATATAATAAATGTAACTCATAAAAAAACTATATCTTGTACAAAATATCGAAGTACTATTTCATTTATTAATCATTTTAAAATCCTCATAATTGACAAAAATACGAAGACACCTTTTCCTATTTCTTTGTACTTTGTCAATCGCGTGTGTCTCGTAGAAGTCGATAGAAATATGTTTTAATTTGGACTGGGATTTTTAAAAAAAATATGCTTAAATTCTTTCCTCTTTGATGAATTATTGAAATGTTAACTTTTTTTTTTTTTAGATTATTTATTTCGTAATAAGTCAAACAAATCTATGGTTCTTTTTATCTCGCTTCACGAAACTGTTTTTTTTTTTTTTTTTTGATGATTGAAAACACTGAAATAAATATCATAATCAAAATAATTGACATTATATACAATTAAAAGTATGTTCAAATTACAATCTATCTCTACCTTTCTTAAACAATAAATTTCTTTTTTTACCTACCCATTTATCTTTACGTTAAGTTGTCTTTACTCTTTCTTTTAGACAAATATTGTAGGTAGAAGCATCTCTACATCGATACCTTTACAAATGAAAACGAATGGGAATAGAGATAGATCTTCTTCATTTACTTAAAATAATTACTTTATCTTAACTGAAAAATTTCTAAAAACGAATTCTATAATTTTGATTAATTGAAATATAAATATAAATCAGACATTGTTTTCATTTTGATTTTAGAAACTAAATTTTGCTGATCGTTTTTATGATACCTTTTTGTCAACACCGACCTCAAAATCTTCCCCATTTTTAAACACCTGTTGTTTCTGAAGTTTTGAAAAAAAATCGTTCTTAACCGACAAATTTCTTAATGAGGAATATCTCGGTGAAAATTAGTAGTAAATCAATATAAAGCTTAAAATATAGATTTACCAAAAAGTATTAAAAAATTAGCTAATAAACGAGTCAAAGAAAGAAAGAAGAAAGTTGACTTGTGAAGCGATTTTTGCAATTATTTATTTTCACGTTTCGACTTAAAAAAATATCGGAACTAAAACATTAGACAGTTATTGAGATTGTACATAAAATCATTTTGTAAGTAAATACAAGTGAGAGGAAAAAAAAGATGATTTTTCTAAAACAGAAATTCCCCAAAATATAATTCTTTTCTGTCATACGGTCCTTTTGATAGTACTAAATTTACTAGTAATTGAAAGAGCATTTTCATTTTGTTTGCAATAATAATAGTTATGTCACTAACTATTATAACAGCCTAGTTATTTAAATAATTTTAAAGAATCCTTTTACTGAAAAAAAAATAAATAAAAAAAGAAGGTTAATACACCGTGAAAAATGTTATTTATTTCTTAATTTTCTTTACGGTAGAGTGGAGGCGTTTTTTAAAAAAAATTATTGTCGTCGTCACTAAAGAGATTAAACTTTAAATGTTAAATAGAATGACACTTGTCACTTAAACATTCATACTGCAACATTCATGGCATAAATATGACAAGTGAAAGCAAAGTTGTTTTTTTCTTTAAAAAAAAAGATAAGATAAATCACAAAAAAGCCTTCAATAATGTGACACTTGAATGTGTGAACTGTGGCTTCGTCCAGAATTTGACCCGAGTTCAATTCCTGGATGAAGCCACAGTTCACATAGCGCTAATACCATTGGGAAAGGTATGAATCCAACTATTCTCCCTCCAGCTATGGGTAAATAGTAGGGCAGACTGAGACTCATTAACATTAGTTAGGCAACCAGTCTAGGAGAAGGAAAACTCTGAATTCAAACCTCTTAGATCTCTGATTGGGGTGGTCACTACTAGAATAGGGTCAGGCATACTTAGTGATCTATTTCAATTTTAAAAAAAAAAAAAAATAAATAAATACAAAAAAATCTTGACATTCACTATATAATCAAGTGTGGTTTGTCTGGAGATCAATTTTTAAAAAAGATTTTGTGTATATAATATTTTTTATGATTAAACTTTTTTGACTACCTCTAAAATACCAATCGTCTATCTATCGATTATTATGAATCAATTTATGCTTGTAGTTGTCAATCAAATGCATCTGTCTGTCTCTCTCAAATACGTCGACGTGCATAAATACAGTTCTTTAGATTTATTATAAGAGATACCGCAATTCTATTTTTCTTTGTATAAAATTTTATTACCTTGTTGAAATAGATTTTACAATGTTAAACTCTATTTTAACAAGGTTTAAATCAAGTGTTACTGTTTGCAATTTAAATGTTATTTTTGTTGACCCCAGTTGCACATGGCTGTTGATTTAGAATTAAAAAAAAAAAAAAAGATGAAGACATTTTTCCTATAGCTAACTAAACCATTTATTGGTAGATTAGACCGTACATCGAGTCCAAGTTACTCGTTAACTGCTTTTATGTTGGTGAATGAAAAATTGTAAAGCTAAATTTTATTGGTTATAAAAAGAATAATAAAATATAGATATCAATATGCCATTTTATTTTCTCTTCCCTTAAAGATGACATAAGTGAAGAAATGAGTTAATAGATTTTAACACTAACCAGATCCATCATTCATACAATTGAGATTTAATTCTTTTTCTTTTTTCACACAGTCATAGATTGATAAAATGTATACGTCCACGATAAGACATATTACTTAGCAAAATGTGATGCCTTGTATCTAGCGGTTTCTTGTTTACGATTGAATACTCCAATATTTTTAAAATTATTTTTTTGTGGGTAGTTAGGCAATGTTAGGAAAATGATGGGGGGGGGGTATCAAATGTTGTTTGGCATTTCTGTAACATAAAATCTGTCCAAAAAACGAATATCTGGTTTTATAATAAAACGATTTATTTCTTGTGTTAAGTTGCAATATTTTTTAAATTTATTTTCTTTTCTCTCTAAAAAGTTAATTTTATTATGTACACACGTAGTGACTATTTGAGGTCTATAGAGTTTTTTTTGCTGTAGGCGCGTGGTCTATTGGTTAGAGTCGTAGGAAATGGACTCGTCGACCCGGGTTCAAACCCTGTACGAAGCTACAGTTCAAATACCCTTGGGAAAGGTATGAATCCAACTACACCACCCAGCTATGGGTAAATAGTCGGACAGACTGGGCTTTTTAACTTTGACTAGGCAACCAGTCTAGGAGAAGGAAAACTCTGAATTTAAACCTCTTAAATCTCTGCCTGGGGTGGTCACTGCTAGAATAGGCTCAGTCCTAATTAGTGATCTATTTCCCTAATTTCTTTTCTTTTTTTAAAAGTCTCCAACATGCAATTATTTGTTCATCTTAATCATCTTGTGGATAACTCATCGATAAATGCTAGTGATTATTTTGACTTGAGGTATCTGGTTCTTCTTAGCTGTCTCTTCAAGGAGGTAAGAGCGGCTAAACTTGCAAATCTGTCGGAAAATTAGGGTGATCCAGAAAAAACAGAACCCACAAATGTTTTAATTTTCCGACCGATTTGCAAGTTTAGCCGGTAAGAGCACCCTTTTAATTCAACTATCAACAAGTTTTTAATTTTGGGGTCATAGAATTTGACAGATAAGAAATTGTTTTAACAAATTAAGGCTTTTAAAAATTTTTCCTGTATTTTTATATTAATTTTTTATGGATATTTTGTTATTTTCTATTTGATACTTTTCCTTTGACTTGGATATAATTGGTTTAATTAAATACTCTGTATATATATATATATTTACCAACCCCTCCGCACGAGCAAGATGCGACACAAGGTCAATTTCTTAAGCAGAGTTTAATAGATTTGAATTCAGAGTTTTCCTTCTTCTAGACTGGTTACCTAGCCATGGTTAAAGAGCCCGGTCTGCCCTGCTATTTACCAATAGCTGGAGACAGAATTGGATTCATACCTCTCCCAAGAGTATTTGCGCCATGTGAAATGCAAACACCTTCGTCCAGGAATTGAACTCTGGTCGACGGGTCCATTTCCTACGATTCTAACCATTAGACCATGTGCCTTCATTAAATGCTGTGTATAACTTACGGAAATTTATTCAGTGTCATTTGAAAAGCTTGTTACATAGATTACAATAAGTGACATGCTAATGAATTTTATTGGTGCTCTTCCAATATGTGATCTACCGAATGGTTTCTAATCCAATATGTGATCTACCGAATGGTTTCTAATCCAATATGTGATCTACTGAGTTGTTTACATTCCAATATGTGATCTACCCATTAAACTAACCCTAAACCCTAACTTCTTTTTTTCCTAGTAGATCACATGCCATCAATAGTAGATCAATAGTAGATCACAAAGCTTCGGTAGATCACTTACTGGAAGAGCACTGTTTTATTTATATTCTTGTAAAATCTATAACACCTAGAAAAGTATGCATTTACTACAAGGTCTATTTTTAAGCAGTTTAATAGGTTTAATTCAGTTTTCCTTCTAGACTAGTTGCTGTACTAAGGTTAATGAGCTCAGTTAAAGGTTAAAGGGCTCAGTCTGCTTTCCCCATAGCTGCAGGAAGAATAATTGGATTCATACCTTTCTTAAGGGTATTGGTACTCAGAGATGCTGATAGGTATGTGTTCTGCATCCCTGATGCACAAAAATCTAAAAGGACACAGTAAAATCTTATCCATGCATCCCAGTGTTTCCTTTTTTTTCTTCCCTGACCATTTCAGGCTGACTGTAAATACATTTCAATAGTTTCTTAGAAATGAATTACACAGGATAGGTTACAAGGTAGGAGTTAGAAGGCTTTACTTGGGACCCATAAATTTTTCCCATGGACTCATTCAAAGCAAATATGTGCATCCCAGCATGCATTAAATCAAAAAGTTATCAGCATCACAGGGTACTATGTGAAATGCAAACAGCCTCATCCAGGATTTGAACTCTTCTTGCCATGTCCATTTCCTATGATGATAACCATTACACCCTGGTCACCTCCACCTAAAAAGTAAGAAGGAAAAAAAAAGAACTTGCCATCTACTGAATTTTGCCATTCCAGCTGACTCAGTGAAAATGAAAGAAAGTGAAAAGATAGACAAATACCCGAATCTTGCAGAGGGGTAAGACTCCCCCAATGGGGCCACCTGTTGGCCGTGGGTGGCGACCCGTGATGCTTAAGGATAGAGCCCAGGTGGATGAGCAGTTCATGACATTCAATACTCCACTTTGGCCCTATCTTGAGCTAGACGGGCGGTCGGAGAGGCCCCTCCGATCAATCCGCTGTTCACGTCAAGCCCTAGCACCTATATGATTTTCCCAACCCTATTGCCCTTATGGCAAGCCCCAACCCCTTTTTATCATATGGGTGCTAGAAGGCGGTGGCTGCGGGTCTACATGTCTTGGGAATGACGTTAAACTCTATCTGATGGTGAGGTTCCAGTTTTGGAGGTTTGGGGAATGTGGAGCACCCCTTCATCACCATTGCTCCCTGGTCCACTCTGACCCGGAGTGGTAGTACCTGTTAGGGTCCTAGCTATGGGTTAAATAGAAAAATGTATTTATAAAAAAATTGTATTATCCATTAAGAATTGATTTATTTCAAAACTTTATCGGCATTAAATGACCCACTGAGGTTGATATGCCGTAAAACAAACCAAACCAAACCAAACTGAATCTTGCCAGAGAACGGAAGAAGCTGTAGAACATGAAGGTGATGGTGTAATATCAATTATAGCTGGTGCCCTTTGAATCGTTCCTCCAAAGGCTTCGAAAAGAGACTGGAGGAACTCGGATTCAGAGGAATGAATCGAGACCCCGAGGCCTGAGGAGACTTGCTGTCACTCAGACTTCACTTAAAACTGAAAAAAACCTCACAATGAATAATAGAACAGTAGTTAAAAGGAATTCAAAACTGCTTTTTCAACAAACACACTTCTTGTGTAACTCTGTTTCGCAAGTGATCTCGATCATCAGACACTTCATGAAAATAGGGCCGGTTCGACTAGGAACCAGAAAGTTCCTGATTTGATACCAGCCCTCGGCAGATGAGTAGCACAGGGATCTGTGCGGTAGGAGCTGATGGTAGAGGTGTGGCACTCCGCCTCAGATGCCAGAAACAAGCTCCTTGGTCTAGTGCTAGTGAAAAGGGGATAGACTCCCTTGCTGTCTGGCTGATACTGACTTTAGGTCACTCCGATGACTTTACCTTACCTTATAATATTATACGTATATGCATATAAAGCTGAAAAACTTTACTTTATATAGCTGTAGAACCTCTCATCAAATTTGAAATATGACAAAAAAGTTTGATTTCATACATTTCTATAATTTAGCATTATTAGATTGTCAAGTTAAAGAGACAATTCTTCCAAACTGTAGTTGCATCAGTACTACTGTATGGCTGCACCACTTGGACCCTAATGAAGCACCTAGAGATTAAGCTAGATGGTAGGTGCACAAGAATGCTGCATGTGATCTTAAACAAATCGTGGAAACAACATCCCCAACAAGGAAGCAGCTGTATGGCCACCTGCCCCCTATCACACAAACCATCCGAGTAAGATGAATAAGACATACTGGACACTTTTGGAGAAGCAAGGACGAACTCATAAGTGATATTCTCCTGTGGAAAACAGTACATGAGCATGCCAGTGTGAGCCGTCCAGCAAAAACTTTAATTAACCAGCTCCGCGTAGATATTCGATGCTGTGCAGAGGACCTCCCGATGGCAATGAATGATAGGGATGGTTTGCGAGAGACTGTCATGGATATCTGTGCTACTAGTGCGACATGTTGATGATGATATTGTCAAATAGTCTTTATAATCTCTGATACACACACAAGGGTATACTGAAAAAGTTTTTTGTTGAACCAAGCAAGAATTACATTTTTATTTATGTATTTAAAGAATATTTTTTAATCTATTTTATTATAATGGAGATTGTGTGTCTGTTTGTAACTACGTCACCACCAATATCACACTTCCCTTAGTTATTTACATTATATTCTCAACGGTTATTAAACAATCACTATTTAATCTAAAATTTTTCTTTTTTTTCTTTTGGACACTACGCCATCGTCCTTAATGGACGGAAAGGATCCAATAAAAAAGATTAAATCTTAATTAGCAACTTATTTATTAACAAGGTCTCTATTAAGGTCTAGCGGCGATAGATTTGCCTCAAAACAGCCCATATCATTAATGTATTTGAAATATTGCGATGTGTGTTATATATTATTAAAAAATAAATGTTTACTTGGTATATGGTTTGAATAATTTGCATACCGGTTTTGATAAAATCCATATTTAATAAATAATTACTTTGTTTTATTGATTTTGAATATTATTGTTTTATTCTCAAATGTATTAAAAGCAATCCTATCAATAATTTTATATTGAAATCAATTAGAATTAAGTAAAAGTAATCTTTTTATTTGTATTTAAATTCATTAGTCTAATTCAATATAGTATTTAATTGTATTAAAACTTAAATAGTTGTGCCCAGAGGGTACATTTTTTTTTGTTAGTTTACTTAAAATTCTTTTTATTCTAATTTTAATTTTAATTAAAACTTAAAAAAATTTTTTAATAGAAACTTAAATGATGGGACCAAGTTAACTCTTCCTGTTAAGAATTTTAAGTCCAGAGCCCCATTCCTATAAAGATTAATCAAAAAATGGATAAAAATGGCCTTTTCATTTAAAGTTACCTGTTATTTCCCTTAGATCAAAGATTTCTAAATATGTTTAATATTACATTTAAACAAAGTCTATCATTTGGGGTAGATTAAGAAAATGAATGTGACTTCTGGCTGGGTGGAATGAGGCGGTATAGAATGTTAAGAGTTAAGCACCCCAGGGGCGACCTTGATTCAGAAGGGCATGTTTCGCTTTGTACCATCAACATCCGGTTGTTTGTTAGGGTTAGGAGTTTTATAATTAAAAAAAAAAATGCGTCTAAAAATCGTTGGGTAACAAACAACCAGATGTTGACGGTGCAAAGTGAAACATGTCCCTCTGAATCCAGGTTGCCCCTGGGGTGCTTAAAGGTAACTTTGTCCAAATGATGTAACAAGTGTGTTGCACTGCAGGATGAACGTAGAAAAGCATAGTTTTAGGTCACCCTTCTTTTGGCTGCCCAATACCTTTGCAGCATTCTTTTATAACCCTTCTCTGTCTCACTAACTTTGTTGGCCAGCAAACCTAGTCAATTATATAAAACAGCTTAGAAGATAAAATTCTTGTCTTTTTCAGTGAGTATAGTTGATTGCTGACCATAAATAGAATGAGCTGCAATTTTTATGTGAGCTCAAATTATACAAAGGATCTGAATAGATTTTTGTTTTGCTCTATTGATTTGAGCCTGGATCAATTTGACCCACTTGGGTTCTGCCAAGCAAAAATCATAGCTCTGTTGTTTTCACAATACAGCTTTATTTGATTACAGCTAATATTTCATATCTTCCAGAAGAGTTTATTTATTTATTTATTTATTTTTGTTGTTGTTGTTTATAACCACACAGCAATAACTTTATATTAGTAGATATTATAAACTTTGTAATTTTTTTTGCCAGATTTTATATTCTGAAAATTTCTTAAAATCAAATTTTTAAACAAATTTTAAAAGTTTATATGAAATAAGTTAGCAAAGTGGCCTATAGTTGGTTTCAGCCAGACAGCAAGGGAATCTACCCTCTTTTTCATTAATGTTAGACCAGAGAGATTGTTTTTGTATCTGAGGTGGATCACCACATCTATCACTGCATCTCACTTTGCTCCAAGATGTGCTACTGAGGCACTGAGTTGGTGAGGGCTGGTATCAAATTCAGAACCTTGTGGTTCTCAGGCGGATGCTCTACCAACTGAACTAGAGAAGAAAAAAATAGTACTTTTTGATTAAAATATACATACATGAATTTTGTAAGATATACATACACGAATATATATGAGAGTAAAATGAGGAAATTAATCCGGCAGTATGTGGAGAAATGTAGACAAACACAGGATGTTATGCTGGATGGTAGTTTATTATTGTTTGTAATGTCAACGCTCGAACGTTTCGGTTTATATAGAAACCTTAGAAACATCAATCATCTTTTTAACAACAAAAATCTTTTTTCCTTTACTTATTTCCTATTGTCCTGAGGAAGGTTTCTATATAAACCGAAACGTTCGAACGTCGATATTATGACTAATAATAAACTTCCATCCAGTGTAATATCCCGTGTTTGTCTACATTTCTCCACATGAATATATATGTGAAATATGCATACAAATAATTATTGGCAGCAAAACTGGAATAACTGTATCCACAATAAACTCTTACTAATCAAACCGACTTTGGGAGGCTGCAGACCAACTTTAAGGAAGTCTAGAAAGGAACAAGTCATTATGTCCCGATTATGCATTGGTCATACAAAACTAACACACTCTTATATACTCAAACAAGAACAACAACCACAATGTGAAACATGTCAAACACCCCTGACAGTCAAACACTTATTGATGGAATGCAGATTTTTTGCTCACATCAGAAAACATTATTTTAAAGCAAACAATATGAAGGATCTATTTGAAAATGTTAACATTGGGGATATTTTCTCCTTTTTAAGGGAAATAAAATTATACCATAGAATATAGACATGAAACAAATCAATGCCATACAATATAATTCCCAATAATGCTAACACATTGTTAAAACCAATTACTAAAAGTATATATATGAATACATAATATGTATAACACCCCAACCGCTAGGCATGATATAACCCTGGACGGGTTGATATGTCGTTAAAATTAATAAACCAACCAACCATCTATGTAAAATATACATACATGAATATATATATATTCATACTGTTAAAATTGTTATGAAGTAACCATAATCTAATAAAAAAAGGTACATTATAGCGAGATTTTTATTAGAGCAACAATACATTTAAAGAATGAAGCAATTTTGTGTAGTCCATTTATTTTTTAATCATTTAAGTTATTGATATAATGGACATTTAAGTTCAAAGTTATGATATAATGGACAACTGTTAGCATGGGATTTTAATGGTTCAAAAGTTATTGATATAATGGACAACTGTTAGCATGGGATTTTAATGGGTTCAAAAGTTATTGATATAATGGACAACTGTTAGCATGGGATTTTAATGGGTTCAAAAGTTTTCTAGTCAACAGGTCAGGCGTTGACTGGCCTGTTTAACAAAATTTTCTCGTTTGCCAATGATACCTGCATATTATATACCTGAAAAATAAGGCCTAAAAGTTTGGCTTGTTTATAAAAATTTTTTTCTCATTTTGGCTGTGGGTTACCCTTATCACACTTTTAACCTAGACTCATCATCAAGTGTTGTAATTAATCTTAGTGGACAGAAAGGTGCCAACCAAGAGACTATAATATAACAATTTTTCAAACTTATACTTTATTCTGAAATCAAACAATATTATTATGATTTGGTTCTTTTATTGATATACATTTATAAAATCAAGTAGGAAAAAAATAAAGCCTAGCCCGTTTACCAAAAATTTTCTCATTCCCCAATGATACCTGCATTGGAAAAATAAGGTCTAAAAAAAGTTTTGTTTCGGATTACCCTTACTGCACATTTAATTTGGGCTGTTATTGAAATATATATATATATATATATATATATATATATATATATATATATATTGTTTTTTTTGTGTGTCTTTAAGATAAGTGAGAAAAAAAAGTTATGGAGTAATATCAGAAACTGAATCATCAAAGAAATTATATTTGGAAGTATCTAATTTATAATTAAGTTCCCGTGCTAAGTTATCCATGATGATATTGGTGCTTCTGTTTTGGAAGGAGTGAGGAATTCTAATTAGCATTTCATAGTTATTTCTGTTATATTGGGAATTTGGGTGATTAAAAAAAAAAATTACATTCCGCTTGAAATGATCATTCAGTTACAAGTTGGACTGGAAATTACATTATTTTCTAAGTTAGTCAATTTTAACTGTATTGCTTTCATACAAATCTGACTATATACAGATTTTGTTACACACACACAATTAACATTTTAGTTATACTAGCAAGAATTTGTGCTCTCCAGACATAGTTTAAGTTTTAATGTAATGAAATATATTTCCTTAGAAAGAATAATGAAATTGAATAAGAACACATATAAAAAGATTACTTATCTTAATTATATTTTTATTGATTTCTATATGAAATAATTTGTAGGATAATTTATATGATTGATTATGATATGTTGGACAATAAAACAATAATATTCAATAATACCAAGTAATTATTTATTAAACCTGGTTTTGTTAAAACCAATATGCAAATTAACAACCCCATATATTATGTAAACCGTTATTTGTTAGTCATATATAAGAGGCATTGCAGGATTTTAAATGCACTAATAACATGGGCTGTTTTGAGGTAAATCTAACTTGGATTTTCATAGACATTGTTAATAATTAAGATTTATTCTATATATTAATGAGTTTGACTATAAATTAAATACTCATTGATAAACTTACAGAATTCCTGAGGGTATTGTGACATTAGCCATGACATAGATTCAGTTACAGATAGCTCCTGAATCTCCATTATAATAAGATATATTGATATAAATCCATTTTATCACAAGATTATATTTTGAATTCACTTTCTGGAAGAGTGGCTTAAAAATGAAGAGATTAATTTGATAAGCGTTATTCTTTGAAGGCAATGTTCCTTATCAAACACGTCAGGAATTCTAATTGTAGATAACATGATAAAAATCAAAGCTTTCTTTCTTTTCTGGTTTAAAAAAAAAAAAGAAAAGTCATTCATTTTCAATCGATTAAAGATTTTTTTTTTTTTAAAGATCACTAATTAGGACTGAGCCTATTCTAGTAGCAACCAGGTTTGAATTCAGTTTTCCTTCTCCTAGTCTGGTTGCCTAACCAAGGTTAAAGAGTCTCAGTCTGCCTTACTATTTTCCCATAGCTAGAGGGAGAGTAGTTGGATTCATACCTTTCCCAAGGGTATTAGCACTTTGTGAACTGTAGCTTTATTTTTTCATCATCTCGTTTTTTATTACAACATTCTAAGTCTGTTTACAGTCCAACCATTAAAGTAAGCAGTATAGTTATTTTATAAACTTTTTAGCTTAGTTGTGGCTTGTGGCACAAGGCCAGAATTATGGGGTGCCAGGTGAGAATCCTTCACTAATCAATCACTGTTAGCCTAGCTTGCTAATCATTATATAATTTGAAGCTTCTAAGTAGCATAAAATCAAAACAAAGAAGCTGAAATTTAAATACCAAGGAGCTCATCTTACATGTGCAATGCCTTAACTACTTACCATCAGCAGGATCCAAATTTACAGTTTTACTGCCTGCCACTCTCTGCTTCCCAGATTATTCATATATTTGTTTACTACCAATAGTTGAAAAAAAAAAAATTCAAATTTTGTTTTTATTTGAATATTACGTATATGCAATGAAGTGGAGGCGCTTGATGTGTAATGGTTATTGTCATAGGAAATGGACATGGCAACCAGAGTTCAAATCTGGGATGAGGCTGTTTGCATTTCACATTGCACTAATATCCTTAAGGAAGGTATGAATCCAACTTTTCTCCCTTCAGCTATGGGTAAATAGTAGTGTAAACTGGGCTTTTTAACCTTGGTATGGCAACCGTTCTAACTGAAGGAAAACTCTGAATTAAAACCTGTTAAACTTTGCTTAAAAATTTACTTTGAGTCAAATCCTACCCATGTGGAGGGTCTAGGTAAATACATATATATGCAATGAAGTAAATTAGCTAATTATTGCAAAGTGAAATGCAAACGGCCTTGAACAGGATTTGAACTAGAGCCATGGATTTTGTTTCCTACTGGAAATTCTTATGTACTAGCAAGAATATGCCTCCTCCGGGAGTAAGTATTTAAGTTTTAATGTAAAAAAAAGTAAAGTCGTCCTAAAGTCGGTATCAGCCAATCAGCTAGGGAGTCTATCCCCTTTTCAATAGTGCTAGACCAAGGAGATTGTTTTTTTTTTTTTAGCATCTGAGGTGGAGCGCCACACCTACCATCAGCTTCTTACTTTACCGCACAGATCCCTGTGCTACTCATATACTGAGTTGGCGAGGACCGGTATCAAACTAGGAACCTTGTGGTTTCTAGACAAACGCTCTACTGACTGAGCTCCGGCCCTTAAAAAGTTTTAATGTAATGAAATATATTAAATTAGGAAGACTAGTGAAATTAAATAAGAATGCAAATAACTGTATTGCTCTAATAAAAATCTGACTAAATAGAGATTTTGCTTGGTTATGGTTACACACATTTTAGGGTAAAACTTGCAAATCATACTCAAAATCCCATGACCCAGAAAAAACAGAAACCACAACTGTTAATTTAACTGGGGGGGGGTACGGTTAGGTTTGGAGTTTAGGGTTAGTTTAATGGGAAAATAAATAAATAATTTGAGTTCTGTTTTTTCTGGGTCACCCTGTAATGTCATGGGATTTTGAATATGATTTGAAAGTTTTACCCATTTTAGTTATACTAGCAAGAATTTATGCTCTCCAGACAGTTTAAGTTTTAATGTAATGAAATATATTTCATTAGAAAGAATAATGAAATTGAATAAGGATGCATATAAAAAGATTACACTTATCTTAATTATATGTTAATTGGTTTCCATATAAAATCGTTCATAGGATTGATTTTAATACGTTGGAGTATAAAACAATACTAGAGATCAATAACAGCAAGTAATTATTTATTAAACTTGGTTTTGTTAAAACTAGTATGCAAATTAACCGCACTATATATTATGTAAACCTTTATTTCTTGGTGATATATGTCACATTGGAGGATTTTTAAATGCACTCATAACATGGACTGTTTTGAGGCAAATCTAACTCGGATTTTCATAGTCATCGTTAATGAATAAGATTTATTTTATGTGTAAATTTTGACAACAAATTAAATACTCATAAACTTACGCAATTCCAGAGGGTATTGTTATGTAAGTAGTGACATAGATTTGGTGACATAGACACTGAATCTCGATTATTATAAGATATATTTACTAACCCTTCTGCGTGAGTAGGATATGACACCTGGTCAACTTTAGTTTTCTTTTCAGTTTTCCTTCTCCTAGACTAGTTGCCTAACCAAGTTTAAGAGCCTAGTCTGCCTTACTATTTACCCATAGCTAGAGGGAGAATAGTTAGGTTCCTACCATTCTCAAGGATATTAGTGATATGTGAAATAAGAACAGCCTCATCCAGGATTTGAAATTGGGTCGTCGTGTCCATTTCATGTTGCCAAGATATCTGTCTGTGAAGCTATAGCAATCTTACAGTGATTAGGCTTGACATATCAATCCCTAGCACCTATATGATTGTACCAACCCTACTACCTTTATGGCAAGCCCCAACCCTTTTTATCATATATGTGCTAGAAGGTGTGGTTGAGGGTCTTCATGTCATGGGTATGATGTTAAACGCTATCTGATGGTGAAGTTCAAATTCTGGAGCACTAGGGAGTATGGAGTACCCCTTCATCGTCATTGCTCCTAAGTTCACTCTGCCCTAGAGTGGTAGTACCTGTTAGGTTCCCATCTATGGGTTAAATAGAAAAAATTGAGTACCCATTAAGAATGAATAAAAGAAAATGATCTCGGCATAAAATAACCCAACAAGGGTTGACATGCTGTAAAATCCAACCAAGCAACCAGCATACAGTGATTTATTATATTCACGTTTAATCTGCACAATAGTTAAAGTAAAATTATCTACACTACAGTCACTTTAAAAGTCAAATTTTATTTATTTATTATTTATTTATTATTCATTCATTATAGGGCCGGGTTAGCTCAGTCGGTAGAGCGTTCGGCTAGAAACCACAAGGTTCCTAGTTCGATACCGGTCCTCGCCAACTCAGCGTATGAGTAGCACAGGGATCTGTGCGGTAAAGTAAGGAGCTGATGGTAGGTGTTGCGCTCCACCTCAGATGCTAAAAAACAATCTCCTTGGTCTAGCGTTATTGAAAAGGGGATAGACTCCCTCACTGACTGACTGATACCGACTTTAAGCTGCCCAGTCGACTTTACTTTTTTTACTTATTTATTTATTTATTATTTACTTATTTTATTATTTATTCATTCATTCATTTATTATTTATTTATTATTATTATTTATTATTTTTGTTTATTTATTATTATTCATTTATTTTTGTTTATGTATTTATTATCATATTTATTTGTTATTATTCATTTATTTTTGTTTTTTTTCCAAGATGTAGTGATTGATTAGATTTACACCTAAATAGTGTCAATATTAGTTGTCCGACATAAACAAATACTTTATCCTGCAACAAATAATTATGCACTGATTTACTATTAAAAAAAGAAAATGTCTTTATCACTCTGAGAAAGCAGACGTGCACAGTAACAACCAACCCATGGATGCTCTCTTTATTGTAGTAGATTATGTAGGTCTTCTTAAAATCATCTCTTAACAGTGTTGACTGTACATCATGATTTGTAAAATATGTAGTGGGAGGACTAGAGATTGAACCTGCAATCTCCAGGTTTTTTTTTTTTTTAATTTAAATTTTTTTCTAATACTCTTACATTTAGAGTATTAGTTTTATCAGACAACCTGAGTTTTTGAGCCTAAATTTACCTGTTGTTGTTTGAGCGTGATCTACTCCACATTGGTAAATCAGTGCTACAGTGTGTGTGTGTGTAGGGGGTGTGTGTGATAAAATTACTACCACTTGCAGAGATGCTGATAGGTACATGTACTGCATCCTTGATGCACAAAAATCTAAAAGGATGCAGTAAAATCATATCCATGTTTCCCAGTGTTTTCAAGCTAACTGTAAATACATTTCAATAGTTTCTTAGAAATGAATTACACAGAATATGTTACAAGGTAGAGTTAGACAGCTTTAGTTGTTTCCCCAGATCATAAATAAAAACCCCTACAATCGATTAAAAAAAAAACCTTAGTTGGACCCATTAATTTTCCCGGGGATTCATTCAAAGCAAATATGTGCGTCCCAGGACACACTAAATCAAAAAGATATCACTGCATCACTGCGCTTGTATACTGGTGTAATAGCATCAAAGGGTTAAACTTTAAAGTTGAATGACCAAGAAAAAATAGAGAAATATTAACTTTATAAACATTTAGCTTAAAGGATTTATAAGTTGATATTTTTCTACTTTTTTTTTTTTTTTAATTTTTAAATTATTTTTTTTTTTTTGTCGTTCAATTTTATTCACTATTTCTTGTAAATATAGATTGTTTATCCTTAATTGCATAGCCATGTTTAAATTTAATTTATAAAAAAAAAAATCTCAAATTCTGCTTTAGAAAAAAAAAAAAAAAAAATAATGAATAAAAAGAGGAAAAAAACCCTCTGGAATGAAAGTGAGACAGGTGTTATACTTTTTGCAAAGCAGTCATTATTTACATCCAAGTTATATTTTATTTTTATTTTATTTATTTTATTTATCATTCTCAGTCTGCAATCCAGACAAACTAACCACCTGTAAGTCACAAATATCAAGATTTAATTGGGACACAGTTTTTAGACAATGCGATTAGTGATAACTAGCTGAACCTGTGAAAATTCCATTGTTTAATTAGAAACAACCTCCAAGGATTAACTCAATCCATATGATGTTTTAATGCTTTATTTATGAGTTACATATATATCTACAAGCAGAGCTACCTGGCATTACCTGGGATTTAAAAAAATAAAAATATATTTGTGCATAGATTAATAAAAATCATTTTTCTATATATTTGTCCTAAAATCTTTTATTCTTTACAGAGTATGCGTCCTGTATCCCTGACACGCAAAAATCTAAAAGGACGCAGTAAAATTGTATCCATGCATCCCAGTGTTTTTTTTTCTTCCCTCTGTATTTCAAGCTAAATGTAAATACATTTCAATAGTTTATCTATAACTCCCTTGCATGCACATATGTATGGACATGCACACATACATGTATATTATTACTGTACGCTGTTCATGTTCCTGACATTAGTACATTATTCTATGTACTATACATGAGACTTTGATGAGTTGTGGTGCACCTGAGCACTGTATTAGCATTCCTAGATGATTTTTTAATTTGAGTTTATTGTTATTTAATCATATTAGTTAAAGTTATGTAAGTGGAGTTCAAAACTGAATTATGCAAATATCCCCAGTGGTTCAAAAGATTGGCCACTTTGATTTTACGAAAGAAATTACTGTGTTAATTTTAGTCTGAGAACCCCCCCCCCCCTCATATTATGCATTTTCGGCTCTTTGAAGCAAAATACTGTTTTAACTCGCCATAAAAAAATAATTCAATGGATAAAAACACGTAAAAATTACACATTTAGAAAGATTTAATTTTCTTTCCAACCATATAAATATTTTTAAGTTGGATCAGAAATACACAAGAAATTGTGATTTAAACCGATTAAGGTCGGAATTTGTCAATGTCTACCACAATCAACAAAAGTGCTGGGGTTGCTAACTGTATGCAATAAATTTCATTATTATTGTTGCCTGATACTACACTTTTAGTGAAGAGTCATATTTTTGTTAGGGAGTTATCTCCCCTAACAGTTTTATTCAAGCCATGATAAACAAATGATATATTTTGTTTTTACTAAAATAAAACAAAAATTGAATCTTGTAGATCATGTTGGTATGTAGATTGCATACCAAAGTAGGACCACTTTTTTTTTTTTCCTTTCTCTTTCTTTAATCTTTTATGGTACATAAATATCATTCTCCCTTTTCTCTGACACACACCTTACACTTGTAGTTAGGTGATAGGTGGAGGAGTATTCTTGCAAAAAATTAGGTATTGGGTTGAGAAGGTCAGAAAACTGGAAAATGTCAAATGTTATTTTATTTCTCTGCCGAGTGACCCCCTTTATTTAAAGACAGCTTAAGTGGGTAAGGGAGCTGGAATGATATTGGGGATTGGAGACAAGTTGTGACTATTCAGGATGTAAGATATGGCTGTCTCTTCTGGCTCCTTCTCGAAGAAGACCATTTCTGGTTCTGAATCTTTTTAAAAAAAATTTTTTTTTACTATGCTACTGTCGGTCTCAAAGTGGAAGTGAGTCATTGTATCCTCAAACATGCCATATTGTGGCAAACATATTTGTGTTTCGAGAAAGCACCTTTTTAATCTCGCCTCCTAGAGATGTGTCTTGGATAACTAGTGTTGAGCTAATCAACTTTGACAATTGGAGGTGCCAACAGTACTGTCGTGTAGCAAGTCAATAAAAAGTCGAATATAAATAAGTTTTAAAACAAACTAAGAATGTGGAAATGGCAAGCTAGTGTAACTGTTAGAGACCTCGCCTGTCAGCTTGACAGTCGAGGTTTCGAGTCACACATGGAGCAGTCTCCCATGTCTATAACCTTGCTGATGAGACCTAATAGGTCGAAATGTACATTCAGAGATTGACATTTTCTCGATTTGTTTAGCCTTACATTTGAACATATATGACTGCCTAAATTCATTAATTATTAACTAATTAATTTTCAAAATTAGGTATGACTTCAATTAAGCACATATCCTCCAAAAATTGTCAGCTTAAAGCCATATAAAAATAAACACATTTGTTTGTTTACTTAACCTCATATTTTGTTAAGGAACTTTGCTAAATAACACTGTTGCATCCTTTTGCCCACGTCAAAATGCCAGGATATAGTGACGGTAATTTATGAGGAAGTGCTTCCTGGTCTCCTGCCTCAAAAATTGGTACCCTGCCTAAATTCATTAATTATTAACTAATTAATTTTCAAAATTAGGTATGACTTCAATTAAGCACATATCCTCCAAAAATTGTCAGCTTAAAGCCATATAAAAATAAACACATTTGTTTGTTTACTTAACCTCATATTTTGTTAAGGAACTTTGCTAAATAACACTGTTGCATCCTTTTGCCCACGTCAAAATGCCAGGATATAGTGACGGTAATTTATGAGGAAGTGCGTCCTGGTCTCCTGCCTCAAAAATTGGTACCCGGCGACTATCAAAATAACAACCCCAGCTCGTCGTAATTCTTGTCTACTTATCGTAATTTGTCGTAATTCTTGTTTAGATATGAAGATGGATATATAGTTTGGAATAGACTGAGATAGATAGATAAACAAACAAAATAATATAGATAGATATGAACAAATGGAGATAGATATTTTCGACAAGTAAATGTATTGGGGGGGGGGAGTCGCATCTATTTTTGTCGTAATTTTTGTTTATTTAAACTAAAAACAAGACATTAAATAAACATGAATAAAAAAAATCTTAGTATTTAAAGTAATATAGATAAATATGAACAAATTGAGATAGATATGAAGATGGATAGTTTTGAATAGACTGAGCTGGGTTGTTATGTTAATAGTCACCGAGTAGCAATTTTTGAGGCAGGAGACTGGGACGCACTTCCTCATAAATTACCATAGTGACCATATTGATAACTAGCAGGAAGTGTAGATATACCACAGTATGATTATTTAATTACAATGTTTGATATGTTTACTTATTGAACTATTTAGCAATAGCTCTTATGTAAAATGTATAATAATAATAAACCACTATAAAGGGCAATCGTTACTTTCAATTTTTCTAACTTCAAAATGGAAGGCAAACACATGGCTCCTTCTCTGCTCAAAACTAAACCACTTCCCTTGAAGAAAACTTGAACTTTGTCACTTGGTTGCTGATTAAGGCCTTGCTCAATTATAGACACTAGCAGGACCTGTGGATATACCACAGTATGATAATTTAATTATTACAATGTTTGATATTTTTTACTTAAGAGCAAAATAGTTCAATATATAAAAAGTATAATCTTAATTTAACTTTCACTCACTTTTTTTTTTCTTTCCTTCTTTTCATCTTTTATGTTCACTTGAAACAGATTAGCATTATTGTTTTCATGTGCTTCTCTATCTTTCCCCCACTCTTCTTCTTCCCCACTCTCTATCTTTCCCCCACTCTCTATCTTTCCCCACTCTCTTTTTTCTTATAGTTTTCCTGTGTAGCATGTTCTTTTTCTTGCCTTTTTTTTATAATAAAAACAATAGTTCATTATTTAGCTGAGGTGACTACACTCATAAAAAAAATATGAATTTGGCAGATAAGCAACACCAGATAACCAGGATTTACATTTTTGCATTTCCTCTTGGCTGATTTGGATGGTCCTATTTTTGACCAGAGTGTGTTGCAAGATGATAATGGTCATACAAATAAGGAACATGAGTACTGATATATAGAATATATAGAAGATTTTACAAAAATATGAGAGCTGCGAAAGAGAAAACCAGCCTTGAACCATAAAACAGTTGCACATCTTTGGGTGCTGATTTTCAAGGCAAGCAGACATGTCACTTAATGAATGAACATAGCAGAATCTTCTTAAAACTCATTTCCCTTCATTTGTCATTGTACAAGGATATTGGATGATTTGGATGGTCTCATTTTTGACCAGGGGTATTGCAGAATGATAACTGTCATACTTTTAACGAACCCCAGTATTGATATATAGATTAAGATTTTTGTGACTTTAATTTCTTTCTTTCTTTCTTTCTATGAGTACACATGAGGTGTGATCAAAAGATTGAATCTTAAAATTTAATCAGTGCCAATTCTTGATTAGCAGTATTTGGTGAAACACAGCATAGTGCAAGTGAAACACTCTTCCATACTCACTAGACCTTTTCATAAACTGAAATTCATCTCAAGGCTAACATTTTTAAGGATGTAAACATCATTACAAGAAATACAACAGTGAAGTTTCATATGTCAAAAGAGTAGTTTGAGAAGTGCTTCAACCAATGGAAAACTCTCTGGAATAAAAGTGAGGGAACTTATTTTAAAGAAAATTAACACTAACTCCTTGTTCATTTCTATCTTGCAGTGATGCTAATAGCTTTTTGATTTAGTGCATCCTGGGATGCACATATTTGATTGAATGAGTCCCCAGGAAAATTTATGGGTCCCAACTTAAGCCATCTAACTCCTACCTTGTAGGAACCTATCCCGTGTAATTCATTTCTAATAAACTATTGAAATATATTTACAGTTAGCTTGAAATGGTGAGGGAAGAAAAAAGAAAAAAAAACATTGGGATGCATGGATATGATTTTAGTGTGTCCTTTTAGATTTTTGTGCATCAGGTATGCATCCTGCGTCCCATCAGCATCTCTGATCTTGGCAAATACTAAAATTCATCTCCAGGCTAACATTTTTGAGGATGTAGAGATCATTACAAAAAATACAACAGTGAAGTTTCATATGTAAAAAGAGTAGTTTCAGAAGTGCTTCAACCAATGTAAAACTCTCTGGAAGTGAGGGGACTTATTTTAAAGAAAATTAACACTAACTCATTGTTCATTTCTATCTTGGCAAATACAGATTCAGACTTGATACTTTTTGAACATACAGAGTATGTGGATATACTCTCTTAAGATAATGATTAGTGCAGCTGAAGTACTTGATTGAATAATAATGGCCCTTGGACCCCTGCTCTTGGCCAAAAATGAAGTCTATTTAAAGAATTCAGAAAGAGATAAATTATACATTATATATCTTACAATATTGCACATCCTTGGAAATTCAAGCTTAAGTAGAAAATTATTGATTTGGAATTGGATCTATTGTACTACACAGAAATTGTATCTCTTACATATATAGTACAATAGATCCAATTCTAGTTAGATACTTTTGTGTTCAAAGTTGCATTGTCAGAGCTGTGTAATATTGCAGACTTTAAAATATACCATGATTGTGTATAGAAAATAATACAGTATTTTATACATGATTATATAGTATTGAAATTATTTTTATTTATTTATTTAAAAAAAAAAAGAAAACAGTAAACTATATTATTGTGTGTATCATTGTGTGTGTGAAGATTCAGTACTACCTGTTTCATAGTCGGATCATTGGCAACTAAACCAGTAACCCCACCAAGCTTGCCTGGTGAGGAGGGTGGCTAGACACCCAGCAGGACAAAAATCAAGACCTCTCAAAAGTCGGAAGAAGCTTCTCGCTCAACGGCCATCTAGCACATTATATTACGCGGGGATGTAGAAATACCTGGGTTGGTATCCAGGCACACACCAAGACCATTTGAGGTATCCTTGCCTTGCAGTCTTGTAGAATTTGTTTGTCACACTGTCTCTCTGACTGATTACCAAGAAGTGGAGCTTGTTCTGTGCACACTATATCCACTAAAAATATCCTCTTCAACACAGGTATTTCCTGTGTTGATGTAAAAAACTGAATTGAATATCCATTGAGCTATTACAATAAAGTGTTTATTTACATCAGTAATCATTGTTACATGCAAAACTTGCTTGTATGGGTTAAGTGTTAAACTGAAACGTTTTAACTCTAATACTCAGTGTCTTGGGTATAACACAAAATAACACAAAATAACATATCTGATACTAAGGCTCCAGTTCTGGGAAGCGTGGAGTACCTCTTCATTGCCATTACTCCCAGGTTCACTCTGACTCTGAGCGCTAGTACCGTGTTAGGATCTAATCTATGGGGAAAAAATAGCTCTGTTTAAAAATTATTCATATTCGATAGGACCATGTGGAAAAAAACCCAAAACAACTTTAAAAGTACACAAACATGTATTGCCTGGTGAGGAGGGTGTCTAAACACCCGGCAGGACAAAAATCAAGACCTGTCAAAGGATGGAGGAAGCTTCTCGCTCAACTACCATCTAGCACATTACATTATGCAGGGATGTAGAAATACCTGGGTTGGTATCCAGGTGCGTAGCAAGACCACTTGAGGTATCCTTGTCAACTTAAAAACTTAAAACGTACTCAAACATGTATTTTTGGACATCCCATCATGTCAGACAAATACAAACTCCAATTATTGTGGGAGGCGATGCACAAACCGAAGCTCATGCAGTGTCTAGTGTAAAAATTGCATGTATCCCTTTGGCATTCCCCTTTTGAGGCACCTCAAGCACCAGGCAATAAACCTAGCCCTGACCCTTTTAGACGAGGGAGTATGTGTTGGAATTCATGCTAATAGTATATATCTTACCAGTCCAATGGTCGAGGAAACTGGGCCCATAGGCCAGTTAAGTATGAAAATACAATGAATGCAATTTCCTAACCTCTAGGCATAAAATAACCCTTGATAGGTTTACATGCCATTAATCAATCTAATTATCAGTTTTTAACTTTTTATTCATAATTTTTGTTCATCAAAGATGTTATTTGTTTTATATTTATAGTAAAAGATAAATTATTTTATACCCTATATATTGTAACATTTTTACCTGCATCAAAAAATAAGGTCTAAAAAAAGTTTGGTTTCAGGTTACCCTTACTGTGCTTTTTAACCTGGACTACTACTTGAATATCTGAAGAGCTCCAGAATTTGAACTTCACCATCAGATGGAGTTTAATGTCATATCAAGGACATTAAGACCCTCAGCCACTGCTTTCTAGAACATAGAGGATAAAAAGGGTTGGGGCTTGCCATAAAGTCAATAGTTTTGGGACAATCATGTAGGTGCTAGGGCTTGACGTGATCAGCTGATTGATGGGAATGGGCCTTCATAACCGCCTGTCTAGTCAAAATAAGAACCAAAGTGGAGTGTTGCATGTCATGGACTGCTCAGCCACCAGGGATCCATCCTTAAGAATCACGGGTTGCCACCCACAGCCAACATGTGGCCCCATTGGGAAGAGTCTTAGCCTTTGGTGTATTCTAAAACCCCTGCTGACAGGGCTGTAAAATAGATAGAAATTGGCTGTTTGTTTTTCTTTTTTTTTTAAATTTATTATTTTTTTTTTTTTTTTTTTTTTTTAATAGGAATAAGTATTGGATGTTGACATGTATATTTAAAAACTATATTTTTCTAAAAATAGTAATTGAGATCTTATAAGTTTTTATTGCATAATTAAATACTTCCCCTTTTATATGTGTAGGCACATCTGAATTTTTAAATATTATGCAAGTACCACATATAATTGTGTATAGATCAAATTTTAGTGATCTAAATTTTTGATTAAAAAAATGTCACCCTCTATAAGAACAATAACTTGATAACATAATGTGAAGGACTAAGAGCAACCCTGTGCTTCCAAAATTAAGTTGGTTAATAAATGATTTTATAGCATATAACTGAAAAGTTGATTGATATGCAAGATTGACTTTAGGCATAAATACAGTAAAGATTTTATCTGACAAAAACTATTCATAAAGTTTCATTCAGTTTTATTTGTTAATGATTTGGTTGGCTAATCTTTTTTATTTGTTTTTTTTTTAAAATCTTTTTTTAAAAATTTCTTTTCAGTCTGTTTTTTTAATTTGTTTTTTTTTTTAAACTTTTAATTTTTTAAAATGTTTAATTTAAATTTTTTTTGGTAATTTTTAATGTTTTTTTTTTTTTTGTTGTTGTAATTTTAAATTTTTTTTTTTTTTTTTTATAATTAAAAAAATTTTTTTTTTTTTTTTTTTTTTTTTTTTTTAATTAAAATTTTTTTTTTTAAAAAACTTGTATTTTTTTAATTTGTTTTTTTCTAAATATTTTAATGCATCTTTATATTTTGGAAATAAATATAATTATAGAATGTTTCTGTACAAGAATCATTGACCTGTCTTTCTTTATTCCCCTAAGCTTTATGTCTGCTTTTGCATTTAGTTTTCAAATGGCTTCTCCATTTTGGTTTTGTCAAGTCTTGATATTTCATTACTTTTGATTTAGTGTGTGTTTCATTGATCTTTTTTCTTTTTTTATCCTGATTTTCTAAAATATTCATAGGTCACAAGTAAATATTGAGTTACTGGCTATGCCTCTAATTTGCTAAATAAAATTATATATATATATATATATATATATATATATATATAGCGAGGGGATAGCATCGACTACCATACGGTCAGTCTGAGTTCGAACCCTACCAAGGATAGTTGTGTCTGCCACACTGAGAGGCATGATACCGAAACACGTGTCTTGGATGACTTATTAATTATTAATATATATATATATATATAGAGAGAGAGAGTATGAAACATCATACTCATATTGTCGGATTCATAACTTATATATATATATATATATATAAATTGAAAAATGGAAGTGAATCTGACAATTATGTTGAAAGAAAATGTTGTATGGATAAAAATTATTTATTGAAATGCCAACATGTGTTTCGACCAAGAGTTTGTCCTTTATACATTGTATTATGATATAAAGTATCTTGCCCTGAAGAAGACCGTATTCTGTATACTTAAATTTTATGTTTCTCTATTATTTTATTTTGTATTTAAGATAATAGTGAATAGAATACAATGTATATGGGAACAAACTCTTGGTTGAAACACGTGTTGGCATTCCAATAAATAATTTTTATCCATACATTTGTGTGTGTATAATCATTATAGAGCATGCAGTATTATTTATTGTAAGGGTGGGATTGAATTGCAAATAGCAAGTTGGCTCGCCCATTTCAGTAAGTAAAGTGAATTTACAAGTTAAAAGATTGTTTGTAGCTGTTATGATAAATAAGTATCAATTTTTAGATGACATAGGGCTGGTTCAGCTCAGTCGGTAGAGTGTCTGACTAGGAACCACAAGGTTCTGGGTTTGATACAGGCCCTCACCAACTCAGCATATTAGTAGCACAGCAATCTGTGTTGTAAAGTGAGGTGCTGATATTAGGTGTGACGCTCCACCTCGACACCAAAACAGTTGCCTTGCTAGTGAAAACGGGATAGACTCCCTCGCTGTCTGACTGATACCGACTTTAGGCCACCCTGACGACTTTACTTTAAAAAAATTTTTTTTTTAGCAAGTATTTAAATAATTGTGTGATGGTTGTGTTAACAATTTTGGGAATAGATGTGTTGTATCTGACATTCTCCTATCTCTAAGCTCTCTTTTTCTGCCAAACCTGTTTCAGGTGGTTTTGAATCCAGAGTTTTGCTTGCCATATCAGTGGGGCTTAGAATACGCTGTATCCTCCCACAGAGGAGGTATAAGACCCCTCCCCAAAAAGGGTGTCCTGGGTATGACACTAAACTGCATCTGGTCGTGAGGTTCCACTTCTGGAGCTCTAATGAACGTGAAGTACCCCTTCATTGCCATTACTCTCGTGTGCTCTCTGACCCAGAGTGGTGACCGCCCTGTCGGCTGGGGCATTAGAATTCACCGACTGAACCTCTGCAGAGGGGTAAGACTCCCCAGTGGGCCACCTATTGGCCATGGGTGGCGACCTGTGATGCTTAAGAATAGAGCCCAGGTGGATGAGTAGTTCATGACTTGCAATACTCCACTTTGGCCCTATCTTGGGCTAGACTGGCAGTCAGAGAGGCCCCCTCCGATCAATCGGCTAGCACCTATATGATTTTCCCAACCCTATTGCCCTTATGGCAAGCCCCAACCCCGTTTTATCATATGGGTGCTAGAAGGCAGTGACTGAGGGTCTACATGTCCTGGGAATGACATTAAACTCTATCTGATGGTGAGGTTCCAGTTTTGTAGTTTTGGGGAATGTAGAGCACCCCTTCATCACCATTGCTCCCTGGTCCACTCTGACCCGGAGTGGTAGTATTTGTTAGGGTCCCATCTATGGGTTAAATAGAAAAATGTATTTATAAAAAAAAATTTATTATCCATTAAGAATTGATTTATTTCAAAACTTTATTGGCATTAAATGACCCACTGAGGTTGATATGCCGTAAACCAAACCAAACCAAACAGAGTGGTGGTACCTGTTGGGGTCCCCATCTATAGGAAAATATACCTGTTTTCAAATTATTTGAATTAGATATGAATACTTGATATCATATAATCATGTGCAAAAAAAAAAATGAAGGAGCTTAATGTACAATGTATACAATTCCCTAACCTGTAGGCATAAAATAACCCCAGACGGGTTGAAATGCCATTAAAATCAATCAGGGTTTTGCTTCTCCTAGATTGGTTGCCCTATCATGTGACTAGAGTTTAGTCTTCCCTACTATTTACCTATAGCTGAAGAGAGATGAGATGGATTCATACCTTTCGCTCGAGAATTTGTGTGAATTGAAATAAAACAGTCTTGTCTAGAGAAGTTGAACTTGGGCTGCTGAGGCTATTTTTGATGATAACCATTACACCACCTGTGACTCACGTTAGTGAACCCCCCAAAATTTGGTGGCTATAGTTCTAGATGTCCTTGAATTGTTATTCAGTGATAAACATGAAAAAGTAGAGAAAAAAAAACCATTGGTTACCAATAATTGGTATGAAAATGCTAAGTCAGGAAAAATGTATCAATAAATTACCTTTTGGATGCAGTAATCTTCTTAATCCACGGACCTTAGAAGATCCGAGTTGCAGTGATCCATAGGATTACTCGAGTGACTGTATAGGTCTGCCTACTCAGACATTTTACAAACAGTTGCGGTTTTCGTTCATTGTTTTGCACAAAAGGACACAAACAAAATGAATTTGACTTATTAAGAGATGATGGCCTCTGTCTGCTCTTTTAATTTCCTGCTTTCCCTATTCAAACAATTTCTCTATTCAAACAATTTCTCTATTGTTCTATTCTGCGAATAATCAGTGATATAAAATGACATTTCAAATTGGCTAATACTTCCTGAGCTCTGGTTCATCCATAATTCTATACGACGTTTATCTGTTCTAGTCAAAATCGACAACATTGTCCTCCTATGAATTCCCTCACAATAAATCTGTAACCTAATCCTTTCAGTTTGACTGTGTCTAACTACTTGTTAGGCTGAATATTTCAACAGTTAATCTGCTTCTGTTTTTTTGATATTTTCTTCCTTATTGCTCAGTATTGCCCTTATGGCAATCCCCCCAACCCTTTTTATCATATAGGTGCTAGAAGGTGGTGGCTGAGGGTCTTTGTGTCCTGGGAATGATGTTAATCTCTATATATAAAAAATCAAGAAGAGGATGACTAGAGGTATTGAAGTCAGCTGCTGTTATTCAAACCAACAGTAGGCTAAGTACAACTCAAACAGTGTCCAAGACAGTTGATATAAATAGGACTCAAGAATGATCCATCCATGAATCTAGGTGATTTGGGTGATTCCATTCCTTGAGTTCTGATTGGCTGTTTGACTGCTTGATTTGAATGACATTGTGGAGTCTTATATATACTCGGTCATTCTACAGTGGACTTTGTAGCTTTCGGGATTGTATTGGGTTACAACCGTTTGCTGCCTTGTCTTCCCAGTTCAACGGTAATTGGACTTTAATTATTCTTCAAGAGGGAGTTCCTAGAATGTCCATTGTTAAACTTTTCAATGCAATCAAGTATATTGTGCTCAGTAATCATATTCCCTTTAGTTGGAAAATGCTGTCTAATTTAATATATTTATCTATTGATATGTGATTGCCCTAACCCTATTGCCCTTATGGCAAGCCCCAAGCCCTTTTTATCATATATGTGCTAGAAGGCAGTGGCTGAAGGTCTACATGTCCTGGGTATGATGTTAAACTCTATCTGATGGTGAGGTTCCAGTTCTGGAGAATGTGGAGTACCCCTTCATCACCATTGCTCCCTAGTCCACTCTGACCCGGAGTGGTAGTACCTGTTAGGGTCCCATCTATGGGTTAAATAGAAAAATGTGTTCATAAAAAAAAATGAGTATCCATTAAGAGTGAATTTATTTCAAAATTTTGACGGCATTAAATGACCCACTGAGGTTGATATGCCGCAAAACAAAAACAAACAAATCCTTATTGCTTGGACAGTAGGGAAATAAATGAATTGATGATCCAGGAAATAGGAGTTCCTTGTTGGAATCCTGAACAACATACTTCAGGTTTCCACTGAATTTTTCTTAAACCAGACATGATTTTTTTTTTCTTTAAAGACTCAATGTTAGAAAACTGTTGGTAGGTATTTACCTAACCCGTTTACCACAGGTAGGATGTGGCACAAGGCTGTAATATGGGGAATCCAGTATGAATCCAGTGTGTATATAACAATAAAGATGAAGACAACAGTCCCAAAAATCTAAATAATACAAACTGTTAAACACTGTATTTGGATTTTTCGGACTGTTGTCCACCTCTTGGTTATATACACAATGTTTCAGCCGATGTGCCCTTCAGCCCTCTTCAGGTGTTTCTTGGCGAACTCGAGAACTTTCTTGAACTTGAAAAATCCAAATAATACAAATTATCAAGCCTCATCTAAAAAAATTTGAACTGTTAAACTGTTTAAAAATTGACATTGTATTACATCCTGAATGAGAGATGATTTGTCTATATTGTTTAACGTTACAGTTCTTCTAATGGAGTGAACGATGTATGGATAAAGAAATATTCAATATACTTATAGTGGTACTACATTGGCGAAGGCTAGAATCCTGGTTGTTAGGCAGCTGTTCTGTTGGCTGGTAATTCTATGATGTTTGGAGACTGAATGCCAGCTTGAGGGATATCTTGCAGTCAACTTATTCTAAGCCTCGCTGACAGGGCAGATATGTCATTTTTGCTGTATTATGTTAGTATAAAAATTTGGATCATTATAACATGCCCCTATGAATTCTATTACATTATGGATTTCCCCTTTTTTTGTTACTAGGTAATCAAAAAACCGTATTACTGAAATGATCTGTTGGATTCAAAATGTAATAATGTTAATTATTGTTAGTTGGTTGGCTTAGAGGCCTCCCAACTGGGTACATATATGAGCAAACACCTCTGACTAAGGGTGTTAAATGTACAATGGACTTTAATTCATGGAGCACGTGGAGAAGCATTTATACAACGAGATACATAAGAAACAACATGGTAGATATATGAGTAACACATATATGAGACAAGATACAAAATGGAAGTATAACAAATACATAAATGTACATGTAAAAGATATGAAGAGTCCATAAGTCAAAGTCACTTACTACATAGTGTCAGGGGGATGAGACCCCCTACAGATCCATTACTAAGCTATCCTTAGAAGAGCCAACATATATATTTTTTTATACATCACACTATATCCAATGTTTACAACTGAAATCAATTTTGAATTTTTTTCTTTCTTCTGAATGAAAAATTGCTTGTTGCCAATGTAAATCGCTTTCACCCTCAGGGAACTCTGAACTGATGGTGTCATCTTTGAAAGCATAATTTCATTTGAGTTAATTTATTCTTAGAATTTTTAATTTAATACCTTTTTTGCTCTGCACAGAGCATATTTCCAACACGTTGGAGAAAATAGGTGGTGGTTGTTGTAACCATATCTAATATGGCAAATGGTTTGAGGTGAATTAAATTTATATTCATTCTACATTTAATATGGAGAGAATTTTACAATAGTATAGATGTTACTTGTACTTTAACTTAAATTAGGGTTTTACCTGAGGTTAGAACTAGAATTATAATGATAATGAGATTATTGTGTATTCTCAGGTGTGCTATATCTCATTAAAGGTTCCTGTATAGTACATAGAATAATGTACTAATGTCAGAAAAATGTACAGCATACAGTCATTATATATATATATATATATATATATATATGCTAAGTATGTGTCCTGTGTCCCTGATGCATAAAAATCTAAAAGGACGCCGTAAAATCATATCCATGCATCCCAGTGTTTTTTTCTCCCTCATTATTTCAAGCTAACTGTAAATACATTTCAATAGGTTACAAGGTAGGAGTTAAATGGCTTTAGTTGGCCCCCATAAATTTTCCGGGGACTCATTCAAAGCAAATATGTGCATCCCAGGATGCACTAAATCAAAAGCTATCAGCATCACTGTATATATTATATATATATATATATATATATATATATATATATTAGTACTGATTGTCCACCCCTGTTGGGATGGACATAAGTCCAAAAGGGTTATCTTCCCTTGCTGCAAATTTTCACCATAGGTGGCTGCTGTATTTAAACAGCAGTCCGGGAGAAAATCACTCTTTCTGGATCCGGCAACCATTGCACATGGGTTAGACGCCTCTGCCTCTTAAGTGGGGTCTTTGCCCCCAGCAAACTCGGTGACTTCTTTCTACATGTAACTCTGTATCACTTCTTTAGGACTTAGTCCTACATTCTTTATGTATGTTTATGTATCTGTTCTTATATCTTACTGTACCTTGTCTGTGTCTGTCATGTATGTATTTTCTCCATGTGCTCACGAAATAAAGTCTGTTTGTTATCATATATAACTTTTTTGTGGATTAATTCATGTACACATATTTACTCACGTTGGAAGCTTACTTTAAGCCTTCTAAGGTATTATAAGAACATTCACACTCTTATGATATAAATAAAGTGTGTGTGTGTGTGTGGTGGTGGTGGTGTGTGGGGTGTGGTGTGTGAGTGTGTGTGTTGTCATTGTTGAATTATAGGAAGCATGGAGGTTTTAAAAGATGCAATGTTTCAGCAGCCAAAAATGTTCATTCACACAATATATAGGCAGGCATATTTTTAAGTAAAAAGATTTAAGTATAACTGAAGCCTACAGTTTTCAGTCAGTAGGAATAGCAAGATTCCTGGTTCAATACTGATCCCAGCCAACTCGGCACATAAATCACACAGATTGGGTAATCTGATCTGTGCGTTAAAGTGAGTAGCTGACAGTAGGTATGGCACTCCACCTCAGCAAAAACAATCTCTCGAGTCTAACTCTTGTGAAAAGGGGATATACTTTAATTTTAATGCTATTTCTATGCATATTTTAATTTTTAAATATCTTCGAATATAAATCATGTCCATAATTTTTGCACAAAAAGCAAGAACTGGTGATATTTAATGTGTATGTATATATTTACTTTTTAAGTTATTGTTTTATTTTTGTAGTTTCATCCGGACATGCATATATGCATACACACTAACTGCCCTTATATATATAGTATTGATAGATAACTAAATTTTGATGATTCTGACTCTACTACCTTAGAAAACTCATGAATTTAAAAAGAAATTCTTATATACATCGTGCAACATTAATATCTTGTAATTTTAAAGCTATCTTTTGTAGTTGTGAAATTTTGCCATGGCAATTTTCCTTTGGAAAACCCTTTTAACTAAAAAAAAAAATAAATAAATAAAAAGATAAAAAGAACTTAATGACCTTTTTAGTAGAAAATATAAGTTCAGCTTGGATAGTTATTACCTAAAATGCTCAGAAATGTAGAGAAAATTTAGTTTTATCTTTTCCAAGCAGTATCTATTCTGAAACCATTTTTCTCCTGGTTATCCTAAGTGGCTCTTCTTACCAGCCATATTCCCATCAAGTGTTTGGGTCAATAACCATTTTTTTATTTTTTTTTTTACTTATTGATTTATTTTAGAACAAACAGTTGTAAATAACAGTAGGTACTCTTTGCAAGATGAGAGAGAGAGAGAGAGATCTAATCAATTCCACATGTAAAAGATGAAGTAAAACATATTGATCAGTAGTTGTGATCAAAAGTAATTCAAGGTCATATAACCTCATTTAGAAATTAGTGATGCTTGTAGCTTTAAAAATGCCTTTCAATTTATATATTACTCAAATTTATTGTGTGTGTGTGTGTGTGTGTGTGTGTATATATATATATATATATATATATATATATATATATATAGATTTTTGGATGTTTGTTTTTTTTTTAGAAGCACTGTTGAATAAAGTATATATTTTTGCTTGAAGGCAATTACAATGCATGTATCGCATAAAATTTTATACTTTTTTTTATAGAAAATGAACTTGACAAGTGTAATCCCGGCAAAGGATTGCTTGGTGTGTAGAACATCGTACAGACTATTTCGATTTTATTAAGTCTCATCAGCGATGTATACCAATGACTTCCCTCCGACAGAAATCGAAACCGGGACCTCAGCAGGCATAGTCAAAGACCATATCGCCTCGGCCACAGTACACAGCTAATTAGTATACATACGTTAGTACATTGCTGATGAGACTTAATAAAGTCAAAACAGTCTGTACGATGTTCTACACACTGAGCGATCCTTTGCCGGGATTACACTTGTCAAGTTCATTTTCTATCAAATCAAATCATTAGTATCAAATTTTATGCGATACATGCATTGTAATTGCCTTCAAGCAAATATATATATATATATATATATATATTATTATTATTATTATCATCATTGGATCCTTTCCATCCACTAAGGACGATGGCGTAGTGTCCAAAAAAAAAAAATTTATCTGCATCTGCGCAAGTGACTCTGCAGGTCAATTTTTGAGTGACAGTCTTTGGTGCATTGAATGCATTACAAACTGTGATGCTTTCTGGGGCTGCTGGCTTTTCTCTCTCTTTCTGGTTCTCTTTTCTGTCGATGCTACTCTCCTCTCTGCCTAACCCCTCTCCATGCCTTGCTTAACGTTGAGGCGCCAGGCCGCTCTATTTATTGCATCTACCTCCCACATGTTTGTGTCATATGCCTTCGTTGGCTTGGACATGTCAGGAAAATGGATGCATCCCAAAATATCTTTTGTATGGCAAATTAGTAAAAGGCTCTCGATCGGTTGGTAGACCACGCCTACGATTTAAAGATGTCTGCAGGAGAGCTCTGAGGATATGCCATATTGACACAAACATGTGGGAGGTAGATGCTATATATATATATATATACATACAGTGATGCTGATAGCTTTTTGATTTAGTGCATCCTGGGACACACATATTTGCTTTGAATGAGTCCCCAGAAAAATAACAACACAAAATCAACCACCTTAAAAGGAAAAATCCTCTCTGAATGTTATTTTGATATCACATGCACATGAAGTTAACAGGCGGTCAAATAAAGCGAGGACACTATTCATGAATATGTTATAAATTGTTTTCTCTTTAACAGCATTGTGTGTTGTTTTCATTCCATCTTGCTCATACTCATACTGTCGTATTCATTTCCTTTCTTTTAACTTATATATATATAAAAACATGTGCAGTTTGACAGTTTATAATCAGCAGTCGCTGCTGATTATATGGCAATATTGACATTTGAAAAATATGAACGACTGACAATTTTGACATTTAACTTTCCTTTTTCTACAGAACTTTTTTTTTTTTTTTTTTTTTTTTCAACCGTCAACATCCCATTTTCTCTACTGGACTGTGATTATGCGGTTGTTTACTTCTGTGTTTGTTCTTAATTATTTTGATTAATTCATTGCAATTAGCCCTGATGATCTGCTTGGTGAAACTTAAGCAGGTTATCTGTCTATAACATATTGCTATGTATATATATCTATATCTCTCGTAGCTGTTATGCATTGTGAAACTTTTATCAAACCCATTTTGGTTCTTAGGCTGATGCTCTATTGACCAGGCTAAAACTTTTAAAATGATCTAACTTGGAGAATAAAGCAAATTCCAATCCAATTTGTAACTGAATCATAATTTTATAGGGTCTGTATTTGTGCTGAATGTTTTTTTTTTTTTTTTTTTTTTTTTTTAACTAGCAAAATTTTTTTACACACACACACACACCAACACACGGTGTTGGGACTTAAGAATAAATACACCGCACACACACAACAGGACAACAGGTGATTTTGATAGTAAATTTACACACCCGCACCCATAAACAATCAAACAATATCTGAAAGACACATTAATTCAAAAAAAAAAAAAGGGATCAGATGGTCCTGTTAGTAAACAAAAAAAAACATACTTAGAGGGCGAGCCAAATCTGGAATAATAATTAAAAAAAAGAAGGAAATGAACACACAGACATAAGCGTGCACACTTACACACACATAAACAAGCATCCACCACACACACACACACACACACACACACACAGAATTTGGAAGATATGAGACAGAACAAATGAACAGCCACTAGCAACAACTTCAGTTCTTGTATTCTTCTGTAGAAGGGATTTTTATCCCGAAATATTAAGAATTGAGAATAAATCACAGGTTAACAAACAGCACCACAGTTACCTTCTTTTTTCTTTACACTTGCATTGTGATAGCCTTCAAAACCAACCAACAACATTTTTTTATATATAGTTAACAATGACATGCTAATTAGAATCCTTCACTTTCTGAATAACTCAGGTATGCACATTGAAGAGAATGAAAGAAAGAATAAATGAAAAATGAATGAATTAAAAAGCCAGAAAATAAATAATATAGGTATGCACAAAGAAAGAAGGCGTGAAGGAAAGGGGGGTGGGAATGAATGAAATATAGAAGAGAAAAAGAAAGAAAAGTTAATGGATAGATGAAAGTGTTAAGACTGAATTAAAAAGAAGGAAAATGAAAGGAAAAAAAAATGAAAAAAAACACAGTAAAATAAATAACATAGTTTTTCAAAATATCATGGATCACTGTTACCATGGGAACCCAGCAGGGTATCTAGTTATAATGTAAAATACTTATGTATATTTATATGTAATGTAGCTGTAACAATTTTGTGTATGCTTCTAGATTCATTGGTCAGGAATATAGGATAAAAATTTTTTTTTGCTGGGCTTTTTCAAAGCATGGAACAAATGAATATAAAAATTTGTCAAGAAGAATATTTATCTGGTGGTCAAGTGAAATGTTTGTCGTCGTTAAGTGAAGATTTTAATTAAGGGAAATATTTATTTGTTAATTAATCAAAATATTTATCTTGTAGTCAATTTCATTTCTTATTTCTGAATGTCGCAATATTCTTAGTTCTTGGTCAATTACATTTTCATCTCGTAGGAAAAAGAAATTTGTTTTAAATACTGACTTGACAATTGTTTATTTCCCTCAGTTTATTTGGAACACAATTTCTTAGAATCTGTTTTTTTTTTGGGGGGGGGGTTACCTCGGGTTTAAAACGTCCTATTTAAGTTAAATGATTACTCAAAGAATAAAGAAATACATAAATTTTTGAAATAATTCTAAATTCCGAATTTAAGCCTGAATTTATATTCTTCTCTTTAAATGACATAGATATACATTTTCCATTAAAATGTCCTTTCTGAATTTCTTCTGTTCTATTCTGTTCTGTGACGGCATTCACCCTGAGTCGGTTGAGCTGGATCCATCCAATTCATGGAAGGAGTAGCAGAGAAATTTTTTGAGATTGTGATACTATGATTGAAGACGAACATGGTCAGAATAAATAAATGAATAAGAAAGAGAATAGGTTAAAGCCAGGCATAAGTAAAAGGGGTGGGTGGTTGATCTTTTTACGAATCCAAAGATTAGGCCGTAAAGTTTGAGAGGGTTATATCGTGAAATGGGACCACTTGATGATGATATCTTTAGCATCTAGGTACTAAAAGCAAAAAGGATTTTTTATGAGAAAATCTTTTGAAAAAATTAATGGTTGACGTATTGAAGACACTACATCTAGAAAAAGATTTAATTACTTTAATTTTAAGGGGTAATGATGACTAGAAGTCAGCGATTCGATTTAAGTACTGGCCATCTGTATGGTCGGAGAAGATGGGTAAGGAAGGAGAGTTTGACATAAATACAGCTAAACTCCAGCACTGAGGCAGTCAACCCCAGGCCCTAGGGGTGTTAACGTCGTAGCAGTAATTAGCCCCGAATCCACAAGTGAAGTCAGTAGCCAGCAGTTAGAACTCTGGCCGTTGAGGTGTTAAGGTCACCGGTTGGGATAGCCAATAGCAGCCAGTTGGATAGACAGCGAAGTCTCACACACACCCTTTTTCCATCCGCGTCTTGTTTACAAACACTTTTAGTTGTTGTTTGTTTTTATTTTTGTGACCCTGTTTCTGACTTGTGCAAATACGGCCAGCGCAGAGTGTTACAACGTTTGGGTTCTAGACATTGTGCATTGAAGGTGCAGAGCGCAGAACAGGTAGTCTCACAAGATTCTATTTAGGAGGGATTCAAATATATTCTAATTTTATCTGTTGGATTTTCAGTTTAAAAGAACAGCTTTGGTAATCTGATGTGTGCAGTAAAGTTGTGAGCTGATGGTAGGTGTGGTGCACCACCTCAAATACAAAAACAATCTCCCTGATCTAGTGCTAGCAAAAAGGAAATAGACTCCCTTGCTGTCCGACTGATACTGATGATAGGCCTCTCTGGCCACTTTACTTACATGTGGTAATTGTGTTAACAAAAAAAACAAACATATGCATAAATACACATATCCATATCTGCTTATTAAACTTTACCAGAGGAAATATTTAAGTACTTATTTGACGGCATATAAGATGCACGCCCATTCCAGCTGGTCAGATACAGGAAAAAAAAGTTTTTAGTGTATTTAAGCATATATTGGTGAAAACAGTCTAGCTGTGCATTACAAAGCAGAAGCATATCTGTATAAAAGCAATTTGGCAGTACAGGAAAGCAATAAGTATACACAAGACATCTCAATAGCAGGAAATAATAATAATAATAAAATTATTAATAATAATAATAATAAAACTTCACCTATGATGCATAAGATGCAAGGCAATATTTTGAGCCAAAATTTTTTGGGAAAAAAAAAGTGCGTCCTATATGCCGTCAAATATGGTAATTGCTACTTTTCTGGCACAATATTTTGTAACTTGGTCATTGAAATTAATTTTTTTTTTTTTATCTGTGGCATGGTTTAATCTTGAAGAGAACAGGAATATTCACAGGAAGATGTTACAAATATTTGAGATTAGCCCATTGCTTTCTCATGGGAAGTTTGCCTGAAGCTTACTGGAAAAGCAAAAAGCTAATGGGGTGATAAGTCATTTAACATGGAAATTTTTTTTTTTTTTTTTTTCATATAGTTAAAAAAAAAAATCTATGGCTAATGTATAAAGCTGTTAAATCTCTCAACAGGCCTTTGCTTGAAAAATAAAATAAAATTTAAAAAAAGTTAATTCAAAGATAAAGTTTAAAAGAGAACTGTAATGTATTACAAAGTGTCATTATTTGCTTTGCTGTGTTCTCAGATATTTTGTATTATTTACAAAGCTTAAAGCTTGTCTTTTTTTCTTTTTCTTCTTTTTTTTTCTTTTTCTTCTTTATTTTTCTTTTTTCTTCCTTTTTTCTTTCTTTTTTCTTTTTTTCTTTTTTTTCTTTATTCTTCTCTTTTTTTCCCCTTTTTTCTTTTTAAACTGTCTGGTAAATAAGTGGACTCTGCATGTAAAAACTGATACCCCCCCCAAAAAAAAAACTCTGCTTTATTCTGTTGCATGTAATTACAATATGAGGTGTAGGTGGCACCCATGGTGTAATGGGGATTGTTGTAGGAAATGAATATGGTGCCCAGAGTTCAAATCCTGAATAACGCTGTTTTCATTTCACATAGTGTTAATACCCTCCAGATTGGCATGCATCCAACTATTCTCAGGGCAGACAGGTTTTTTTTACCTTGGTATGCAATTGGTCTAGGAGAACGACAATTGTCTGAATTCAAACCGGTTACACAAATGTGCCTGGGGACCACCTTTGGACACTAATGTGTGGAGCCAGCTTAACCCACATCAGGTGAATGCTGTAAGGTGTGATCAAAAAGTATTGAGACTGAATCTTAAAAGAAAATGTAGTCAGGTGGATAGCTGAGCAATTTATATAATAAACTTATGATGGAGGCACATGGTGTAATGGTTACCATCAAAGGAAAGACGAGATGAGATCAAATCCTGGTCAAGGCTGTTTGTATTTCACATAGTGCTAATACCCTTGGGAAAGGTATGAATCCAACTATTCTCCCTCCAGCTGTGGGTAAATAGTAGGGCAGACTGAGCTCTTTAACCTTGGTTAGGCACCAGTTTAGGAGAAGGAAAACTCTGAATTCAAACCTTTTAAACTCCGTTTAAGTGTGTGTGTGTGTGTGTGTATATATATATGTGTGTGTGTGTGTGTGTGTGTGTGTGTGTGTATGTGTGTAAAATAAACTGATGTCTAAACATCTAGAATCTGTGTGTGCCAATTCTTGGTACTTTTGAAACGGGATTGTACATGTGGAACACCCTATGTAATTAACCAGTTCTATACTCAAAATATTTTGATCAATCAGTAAGAATCATTTGCACCAACCTGGGTATGTTAATCACTTTCATGTGTGACTTCCATATATATATATATATATATATATATTTACCAACCCCTCCACATGAGCAGGATGTGACACAAGGTCAATTTCTTAAGCAGGGTTTAACAGGTTTTAATTCAGAGTTTTCCTTCTCGTAGACTGGTTACCTAGCCATGATTAAGGAGCCCAGTCTGCTCTACTATTTATCCATAGCTGGAAGGAGGGTAGGATTCATACCTATCCCAATGGTATTAGTGCTAAGTGAAATGCGATTACCACATCCACGATTTGAACTCGGGGCAATGAGTCCATTTCCCATGACTTTAACCATTACACCATGCACTTCCATACATGTGTGACTTTCATATAAGTTAAAGTGGAGTGGGGGTGAAATCTGCTAAACCATGCTTCAATGTTCTGTTTTTGAACCAAATCCAGATCAGCGATAAAAACTGGATAATTTATAATGCATGAGATCATGAAATAATCAAAATGAACTATTATTAATCTATCCAGGCTTCAAAGAAAATCCCGTCTTTTATGAAACTCCCAATAAGTACAAGTTCCAATTAGACCAATTGAAGTCAGCTGTTGATATTTACTAAGCATTGGTTAGTTGTGGCATAAGGCCAGAAGTAAAGGATACCCAGTGAGAATCAAACTCACTAACAATGGTCTGCTAATTCAGCTTGCTAACCATTACACCACATGTGGTGACCATTGAAGCCAGCTATTTAAGGCAACCATAGTGGTGTAATGGTTAGCAAGCTAGTCTTGCAGATCCATTATGACTGAACAGTGTCTTTGATCCTAGCTGGATGCCCTATTAAAAAAAAAAAAAAAAAAAAAAAAAAAACTCATGTAAAAAAGTCCTTGTGCTAATCCGGTCTGGTGGGAGGTCAGGAAATTTATTTACTTATCTATTTATTTATTTATTTTTTAACCATCTGTTTTCAGAATTTATTGGTATTGAGGAGGGGGAGAGAGAATATTTCATCAGGATAAAGCTAGTCTGTAGATTTCTTTGGTGGGCCTTGTAAAACTTGTTACAACTTAGCCAGGAAGTTTTTTTATACATCCACTGGGTATTTATCACGTACCCCACGTGTACGGGTTAGTCACAAGGCCCTATTAATGTGGGACCACCCACAAGCCGAGACCCATGGGTGGCGGATGCAAAAAATGCATTGAACCCGTCGCATTTCCCCTCAAGAGAGGCATCTCAGGCACTGGGCAATAAATCCAGCCCTGCCCCTTTAAATCGAGGGGGCGCTGTTAATTGTAGCCATGTAGGGCCGAAGCCACTGGACCCCCGCCTCTCGGGGCGGGGGTTTCACACATCCACTGGATTTATCAGATATTTTTGCATTTTGGATTAGCACTTAATCCAGTCTTTATATATATATATATATATATATATATATATATATATATATATATATATACATGAGAATTGGATCATTATGATGCACATGATTTATCAGATCTAAAATTTGATAGTACCATATCATGATACAGTGAAGATGATCTGTTAACTATTGATGGACAATTTAGGAGCCCCCCCCCAAGAATGAGGACATTTTCCCCACCCCCCACACTTACTTTAATTTAAAATTCTAATGAGTGAAATGTCAAGTGTACTACTCATTTCACTGCCTCTGGACAGATAATTATATTCTAGTGCTCCTCTGAGGACCAAAGGAATGTTAATAACTTTAATTTAGGGTGCTCCATTAACTTTTATATAAAGACTATATACCATGTGGAATTTAACATGTTAATTTTGATGCCCAAGGCACTTCGTGTTCAAGCACATTCAAAAATTGTTTAGAATATCTATATATTACTATTTCTCTGAATTTTTTTAGATGAGGCTCGATAATTAGTATTATTTGGATTATTCGGACTATTGTCCTCATCTTTATTGTTATCTACAATATTTCTCTGAATTTTTGAGATGAGGCTTGATAATTAGTATTATTTGGATTCTTGTCCTCATCTTTATTGTTATCTGTATAACGTTTCGGCTGATGTTTCCTCTGGCCTTCTTCAGGTATTCCCGATTACGACAAGAATTTCCAGAGTTTGACAAGAAATACCTGAAGAAGGCTGAGGGCACATTGGCCGAAATGTTGTACAGATAACATCACAATAAAGATGAAGATAATAATCTGAATAATCCAAATAATACTATCTATATATTAATACTCTTGTTCCTTAATAATCTGACTGTTATCTCAATACCCTCTGGTTAAAAATGAGAACCCAAATCATCCAAGATGAAATGCAAAAATGTATATCCTGATTATCTGGTGTTGCTTATCTGCCGAATTTTTATGAATGCCTTCACCACAGCTAAATAATGGACCATTCTGTTTTTATTAGAAAGAAAGGAAAGAAAACAGACATGCTACACAAAAATATAATAAGAAAGAAAGAGTAGGGGAAAGATAGAGGGTGTGAGCACACAGAAGTGATAATGCTAATTTGTTTTAATTGAACATAATGAAAAGTAAAGAAAGAAAAAAGAGTGAGTTAAATAAAGATTATTATACTTTTTACATATTGAACTATTTGCAATAGCTCTTAAGTAAACATATCAAACATAGTAATAATTAAATTATCATACTGTGGTACAGAGATGCTGATAGGCACACGTCCTGCGTCCCTGATGCATAAAAATCTAAAAGGATGCAGTAAAATCATATCCATGCATCCCAGTGTTCTTCTTTTTTCTTCCCTTCACTATTTCAATAGTTTCTTAGAAATCAATTACACAGGATAGGTTACAAGGTAGGAGTTAGACACCTTTATGGGACCCATAAATTTTCTTAGGGACTCATTCAAAGCAAATATGTGCATCCCGGGACGTGCTAGATAAAAAAGCTATTAGCGTCACTGGTGGCATAGCCACAGGTTCTGCTTGTAAATTTATGATTTAATGCAGTTGGTAACGATTCCAATAAATAGAATTGGTGAACTGAGTTCAGATTTGCCTGTTGGGGGGGGGGGGGGCGTACCTTCTCAAGAACATTTAGACTAAAATTACATCATTGACTGAAGGCATGAACTCACTTTCCCTTCTGCCTTACTGATTATTTTACTATGATTTTGCTACTGGTGTATTATGATAGTAGCATCAGAATTCAGACTAAAATTACATCATTGACTGAAGGCATAAACTCACTTCTCCCTTGATTTTACTACTGGTGTACTATGGTAGTAGCATCAGAATTCAGACTAAAATTACATCAGTGACTGAAGTAATATTTTTCCAAATGTTCTCGAAGGCATGACCTCACTTCTCCCCTGTGCCTTCTATCTTACTAATTATCTTTACTATGATTTTGCTATCGGTGTACTATGATAATAATTTCAGATAGTCAAATCTGTTTTAATTAATGGACCCTGTATATTACTAAACCTTGTCTGTAATCCAACTCTTTATCAGATTGAAAGCTTTTTCAACAATTTAGATAATACCATTTAATGGATAAGCTAAGCTTAATAGGATACTTTGTGATGTTATTATCATTATTATCATCATTAGACAGTTTATAGACTTAAAAGGATTACTTTTTTTTTTTTTTTTTCAGTATCTCTGAAAAGATGGAAAAAAAAATGAACCATTCCGTTTTAATATAAAGGAAGAAAAAGGACATGCTATACAAAAATATGAGAAAGAAAGAGATGGGGTGAAAAGGAGAAAGATAGGGATGGGGTGAAAACGCTAATCTGTTTCAATCGAACATAATGAAAGGAAATAAAAATAAAGAGAAGGTTAAATCAAGATTATTATACTTTTTACATATTGAACTATTATGCAATAGCATATCAAATGTTGTAATTAAATTATCATACCCTGGTATATCCACAGGTCCTGCTAGTTCTTAATTGTTGCAACACTAATCCTTGATACTTGACTGCCCTATTGGTTGGTGCTTAGAATATGCTGACTGTATCCTCTATTGACAAATTTCTTTTTTTATATAATAATAAATGCAATAAGAAAGCGATATTTTACAGCCGCCCTCTGGTTTTTTATCGGTCGTATTTATTTAAAGATTCATGACGGTTGTTTTGGATTGAAATAAAATGAAAATACTGGAAAAAAAGATATTTTAAAAGGGGTGTGTAAAATATTTATATTTACTTGACGATAAAAAAACCTGGGGTTGACTGTAAAATATCGCTTTCTTATCGCATTAACTTGTTGATTTTAACACCTTCAAACCACTAAAAAAAAATTTTAAAGAGGGGGGTGTTTAAAATATTTACATTTGTTGAGAAAAGACTGGGGTGGGGTTTAAAATATCGCTTTCATTTTGCATTAACTCTCAAACAGCTAGGAGTTCATAACTAGCATGGGTCAGATTTTGAGCAGACACTGCTTAGTGTTTTTTGTTTTGTTTTTAGGGCAGGAGGCCAGGACGCATGAATGTGATATGCATGCAAATTTTTTTTTTTTTTTTTTTTTTTTTTTTTCTTCGGGTCTAAAACAAGAAGAATAACCCTTCTATTGTTCCCTTTTTCAGTTCAACGAATTATGTACTTAAATTTACTTTTACAGTGGACCTAAGACACCGATAAGCTAACACCAAACAAATGTGTATGAGGAACTGTTTGTTTTCATAGTTTTCTTAACACTAGACAGTCATTTATACAAACCAATGAAAAACATCTTTATTGTTGAAACTGTTTATGTCCATCTGTCCAGCTAGTTGTGCAAACATTCCAATTTTGAAACCTTTTGAACCAATTTAAACTTGGCAGGTTTATTATTTGATTTGGCAGATTGAGACTAAAAGGTTGGGAGTCAATTTGGAACGGGCATGGGGGGTATCCTGATGATCTAATATACCTAAAAATGTGGATGTATTTCTGTATCCAGATGGTCTAACATGGGACCCCACGGCCCAATTCAAACGACATCTCTATTCATATATAAAGGGCAGTTGTGTGAATCTGTATGTCCAGAGGAAACTTTGAAAATAAAACAATAAAAGTAAATACATATACACATTAAATATCACCAGGGTTTGGTTTTTGAGCAAAAATAATAGAAATTTGATTTATATTCGTGAAGATAATTAAGAAATAAAATTTAAATGGTAACAGCATGGATTTTTTTTTTCATTTAATATTTTAGATAGTAGACATTAAGATTTCTTTACAGAGTAGCTGGATCAATGCAAGGTCTATTTTTTTTTTACATAGGGATTTAAATGGGGCATCCCACAAAGATTCAACTCATGATTCAGTAATAATGGATCTGTGGGACTAATTTTTAAAAATCCCCCTCTACCAGGTGATGCTGGGTAGCCGCTGCTAGTTGATTTATAAAGTTCAATTGAAGAGTTGTTGAAAATTCTGATTTTAGTGTAATTTTATTTTATCTATATTCATACTCGTGTTCCTTAATTGTACAACAGTTATCATCTTGCAACACCCTCTGGTTAAAAATGACTGTCCAAATCTTCCAAGATTAAATGCAAAAATGTATATCCTGATTATCTAGTGTTGCTTATCAGCCGAATTCTTATTTCTTGTGAGTGTTGTCACCTCACCTAAATAATGGACCATTCCTTTTTTATCATAAAGACAAAGGGAAGAAAAAGGACATGCTATACAGAAAAATAATAAGAAAGAAAGTAGGTAAAAAATAGTCAGTGAGTGCACGGAAGTGATAACACTAATCTGTTTTAATCAAACATGATGAAAAAAATGGAAAAAAGAAAAAAGTGAGAGTTAAATAAAGATTATACTTTTTACATATTGAACTATTTGGCAATAGCTCTTAAGTGAACATTGAGTTACCAAAGATGCTGGTAGGTATGCGTCCTGCGTCCATGACACACAAACATCTAAAAGGGTGCAGAAAAATCATATCCATGCATCCCAGTGTTTTTCTTTTTTCTTCTATAACCATTTCAAGCTAACTGTAAATACATTTCAATAGTTTCTTACAAATGAACTACACAGGATAGGTTACAAGCTATGAGTTAGATGGCTTTAGTTGTTTCCCCAGATAATAAATAAAAACCCTACAATCTATTTAGTTGGGACCCATAAATTTTCCCGGGGACTCATTCAAAGCAAATATGTGTGTCCTAGGATGCACTAAATCAAAAATCCATCAGCATCACTGAGTTACTTTACAACCCCCCCCCCTGTATAACTAACGCAAGAGATTGATTGAAATAAAGCAGGTGTTTTACCTGGCAGATTTCCCTACTTCTAAAGATGAAGGTATAAGATGTTATGAAATCATCTTTTGATTGGAACTGTTCTTGTGTGTAATGGAGAAATATAAGCATCACAACAAGAATTGGCGGGGGGGTGTTTGCAAAAAGAAGGTGGAATTATTTAATTCTGAAAACTTTTTCTTTGCTCCCATTATCCTTTTTCATGTGAATCGTTGGAAATTTTATCACAGAATTGAGTTCATTGAGTTCTTTACAAAGAATGAATAGGTCTCTTTAATTCCTCTATAATCGTATCGTTTAAAAAAAAAAAAAAAAAAAAAAAAAAAATTGTATTTCATGTCTATGTATTGATCAATTACTTGAGAATAAATCTTTCTATCAGAAATTTCTTCACATCTGTAATGGATTATTGTGAAGGGAAATGAAAGCATTATAATACTGTATTTCTACAAAATACGACTGTTATCATCTAGCAACAACCTCTGGTTAAACATGAGACAGTCCAAATCATCCAAGGTGAAATGCAAAAATGTAAATCCTTATTATCTAGTGTTGCTTATCCACTGAATTCTTATTTCTTATGAGTGTCGTCACCTCAGCTAAATAATGAACCATTCCATTTTTATTATAAAGAAAGGGAAGAAAAAGGACACGGTACACAAAAAATATAAGTAGAGGAAAGATAGAGGGGGTGAGCCCATGGAAGCGATAATGCTAACCTGTTTCAATCAATGAACAGATGAAAAGGAAAGAAAAAAACTGAGTTGAATCAATATTATTATACTTTTTACATATTGAACTATTTCACAATAGCTCTTAAGTAAACATGCCAAATATTGTAATAATTGAATTATCATACTGTTATATCCACCTGCTTAGGAATCATATATATATATATATATATATATATCTATATATATCCACAGGTCCTGTTAGTTTATTTTTATTTCTTTTACACATAACTCCGAATATGAAGTGTGTAAAAAAAGTACCAAGTTTAAAGCTGTATTTACCAAGATAGAAATGAAGAATGAATGGAACGTTATTTTATTTATTTATTTTTTTTTTCAGAATACAAGTGTCAAAAAGTATAAAAAAATCTCGATACTTTTTTGACACACATTGTATAACTCAAATGTTTTAGTCTATAATCACTTTCCAAAAAAGTCTTGTAACTTCTATTGACAAATATTAGAAAAAATAATGTTTAAGAAAGAATCAGGCCAATGAGCTTTTAGAAAATGTATCATTTAGATTTTTTGTAAAAACAAACCAACCCTTCTCATCTTCAATTCTCTTCCTTGATGATCAACACTTCAAGTGTTATGCAATAATACTATTCATTATTGAAATAATAACTGTTGACTTAACTAAAAAGGCTATCATCTTTCTATACTTTCCTAAAAATAACCAAACAATTTTAAAAAGCATAAACAATTCTTCCAAGAATTGCTTTGTCTTTTTTTCTTTTTTTCTTCTTTTTTTTCTCCTTTTTTTCTTCTTTTTTCTCCTTTTTTTTCCCTTTTTTCTTTTTTTTCTTTTTTTTTTTCATTTTTTTCTTTTCTTTTTTTCTCATTTTTTTTCTTTTCTTTTTTTTCTCATTTTTTTTCTTTTCTTTTTTTTTTTCTTTTTTTTTCTTTTTCTTTTTTTCTTTTTTTTTTTTCTTTTTTTTTTTTTTTTTCTTTTTTTTTTTTCTTTTTTTCTTTTTTTCTTTTCTTTTTTTTTCTTTTTTTTTTTTTCTTTCTTTTCTTTTTTTTCTTTTTTTTCTTTTTTTTTTTTCTTTTTCTTTGTTGTTGCCTTGCTTTCATATTTAGATTCTCTCTCTCATGTCATTTGAGCCCTAGTTCATAACACTGCCTTGCGTTAGCTTCAAATTAGAATATCACCCCTTCCTTTATAGCAAACATCACATTGTACCATTTTTTTGTCTGCTTAGTGACATCCTGATGTTCACATAACAGGAAGAAGTCATTTCTTAAACAATAGTATGTTATTTTTTTTAATAAGTATGTTTATTACATAAAGAAGTTGACGGATAAGAGTGAAGAATACAAAATATTTAACACTACCCATAAATGTCTATATTACCGTATATACTTGTATATCATGTGACTTTTCTGAAACCTACATTTTAGCCCAATATTAGGGGGTCGCACCATATGCGACATGCTGACTTTGTGTGTGTTGAAAATAGTGGGCTCAGCCTAGGCCAACTGGTAATGGTATGCCTACAATTTCCCACTGCAAAAGGTTTCAATTCAGGTCTCAGAAACTCTCATAATACATGTGAGTAATCTTCTTATTATAATGGAGATTGTGTGTCTATCTGTCTGTAACTGAAACCATGTCACCACCAATGCCACGATTCCCTTAGTTATATTCTTCATGGCTATTATATAATCATTATTTAATTTAATCTTAATCAGCATCTTATTTATCAACAATGTCTCTATTAAAGTCTAGCTGAGAAAGATTTGACTCAAAACAGCCCATATTATCAATTTGTTTAAAATCCTGCAATGTGTGTTATATATACTAGCAAATATATGCACCCTCCGGGTGCAAGTATTTAAGTTTTAATGTAATATTATATTAAATTAGAAAGGCTAATAAAACTAAATAAGAATGCAGATAAAGATTTGAAACAGAGGTGGGTATAACTGAAACTTACTCTTCAATCACACTCGTCTTTCATTGTTATTTTTTCTAATTTAAGTATTTAGTTAAAATAGGAAGTAAAGAATAAAATGAGTTATTTTTTCTTGTTAATGATTTCTTTTAAGATTCATTGAAGAGATTTTTGATATTCATTAAAATAAAACCAAACAATTAGAAATCAATAATACTAAGCATATATTTATTAAAATCAATTTTTAATATCAATATGCAAATTAGCCTTCCCATTCACACTGTAAACCGCTATTTGTTGTATATATAAATATAATTGTATGTTTTTAGTATGTTGATATGGTTAACAATTAATAATGTAAAACAATTTTATTAATAATTGAGGTTTAAATAAAAATAAAATCATTGAGAATGTGATGTCAATAACAAAGGGGATTATGACTTGAGTAGTAAAATATTTTCGGTTACAGACTGAAAAACCCACAATCTCCATTATAATAAGATATAATCAACAAATAAGTTTTTAGATAGTATATTGTGTGAATAATTTGCATACTGGTTTTAATAAACCATGTTTAATAAATAATTACTTGGTTTTGATTTCTAATATCATTGTTTTATTCTCAAACATATTAAAAGCAATCCTATGTATAATTTTACATTGAAATCAATTAGAATAAAGTAAAAATAAGTGTAATCTTTATAAACTTTTCAGCTGCCTCATAAAAATAATGTAACAATTATGAGACAGGGATTGAGTCTGAAGTGACAATCTGTGGGTTGCAGGTTCAATCCAGACCATGGGTGATAATGAAATTGAATACTTAACATAGCTTAACACTTGTACATGGTCATAGTTAGCGGAATGAAAAGTCTACATCGGTGGATTGAATATATATATATATATATATATATATATATATATATATATGAATGATTGAGTTTGGTTTGAAGTTCTATGAAGGCTTTAGAGTTTAACAACATCTGAAGAAGGCTGGAGAATACATTGTCCGAAATGTTGTGTATATAACAAAGATGAGGACACCAGTCCAAAAAATTCAAATAATAAAGCTAAGCCTTTTATTTGAAATTCTGGCATATTAAACTGTTTACTCATCTTTTTTAGGGTTAATTTATTGATCAATTAAACTGAAATGAACCTGTTGTATTCTCTGATTCTATTAAAGTTTTAGGCTGTGTTAGTTTAATCTATAAAATTCCTACTCTTCAATTGTGTCCCATCGTGGTGTAATGCCATAAAAAAACTGGGATAATTTAAGATATGTTCTTGGGAGTATAGATCCCCTTTTCTTCCCTTTTTTTCTTTATAATAAAAACAGAATGGTCCATTATTTAGTTGAGTTGACAACTCTGATAAGAAATAAGAATTTGGCAGATAAACAACACCAGATAATTAGGATTTACATTTTTGCATTTCATCTTGGATGATTTGGATGGTCTCATTTTTAACCAGAGGGTGTTGCAAGATGATAACGGTCATACAATCAAGGAACACAAGTATTAATATATAAACAACTGGGATGATTTAACAGATATGTTCTTGGGAGTATAGATCCCATTTGATTAAAAGGGTTAAGTTGTTACTGTTAAAAACACATTTGTTTGTTTATTGATTTTAACGGCATATCAACCCGTCTGGGGTTATGTCATGCCTAACTGTTAATGTTAAAAACATACAATGATGAGTAAAATGAAAAAAATGTTTCAAAATCCATTTTAACACAAGTATCCTGCAAAATAAATTTTTTAATTGCTTGATAAAATTCCATAATGATTCCAATTGACTTGCATTCTAAACCATTGAACCGAACCTCATAGTGGCCACTTCAACATTCTAACCACTGAGCTTAAGACAGGCTGAATTATTCCTAATTGCACTGCACTTTTGTGCCCCATTGTGGTGTAATGACATAAAACAACCGACCAACCAATAGATTTATTTCAGTAACTCCCCGCCCCCCAGTCAGTACTGGTTAATCCTGCTTATAAAATAATATTTAGTTCCTTAAAATCTAGTTGCTCATCTTATTGTTAAAATGAGTATTTCTTTGAATTTGACTCGCTATTCAGTACTAATGGATCTGAAAGACTAGCTTGTTAACCATTACACCATGATGAGATGCCCTAATAGTAATAAGCAGATAAGGTATTCAATATGTTTATTTTGGTAATCTGGTTTTTTTTTCCCCAGTCAATAATAGTTAACCTTGCTTATAATGAAACTAGCAGTGGCTATCTGGCATCGCCTGGGTAGAGGGGGATTTTTTAAAGTTAGTCCCGCAGATCCATTATTACTGAATCATGAGTTGAATCCTCGTGGGATGCCCCATTTTAATCCCTATTTAAAAATAAAAATAGACCTTGCATTGATCCAGCTATTCTGAAAAGAAATCTTAATGTCTACTACTAAAATATTAAATGAAAAAAAAAAAATCCATGCTGTTATCCTTTGAATTTTATTTTTTAATTATCTTCACGAATATAAATCAAATCACTATTATTTTTGCTCAAAAACCAAGCCCTGGTGATATTTAATGTATATATATATATATATTAGGGAGAATAAGTGCTTAATTGGAGTCGTACCTAATTTTGAAAATTAATTAATTAATAATGAATTAGGCGGGAATACCTATTAAATGTATGGCTAAACAAATCGAGAAAAATCAATCTCTGTATTGATTTTTCTCGATTTGTTTAGCCATACATTTAATAGGTATTCCCGCCTAATTCATTATTAATTAATTTTCAAAATTAGGTACAACTCCAATTAAGCACTTATTCTCCCTAAAATTATCGCAAAAAGCCATTCAAAACAAACCGTGTTACAACATATATATATATATATATATATTATATTTACTTGTCGTTAATTGTTTTTTTTTTTTTTTAAAGTTTCCACCGGACAAAAATTAATGCAAATTCCTTTATAGATAGATAGATAGATAACATTAGTTCCTTAAAATCTAGTTGCTCATCTTTTTGTTAAAATAAGTATTTGTTTGAAAGTTAATCCCTTTCTTTTATACAAATCTTTGACCTTTTAGTTGCAAATATTTCTGCTGCTTGAGTGATAATCTGAATATGACAACAATCTTATTACTTTGTAATTCAACGCTTTGGTTTATTGTTCAGCTACTTGACTGGCTGAAGTAACTTCATTTCCTTTCTTGGCCTTCAAGTTTTATCTTGAATACAAAACAATTGTTTGCTGGTTGTTGGTACCTTTCTGTCCACTAAGTACGATGGCGTAGTGTCCCCCCCCCCAAATATAGATATAGATAAATAAAAAAAAATCATCTGCATCTGCGCAAGTGGCTGTGCAGACCAATTCTTGAGTGACAGTCTTTGGTGCACTGACAGCACACAAACTGTGATGCTTTCTGGGGCTGCTGTTTTCTCTCCCTCTTTCTGGCTCTCTTTGCTGTTGAGGCTACTCTACCCTCCACCTCACTCCTCTTTGTACCTTGCTTAACGTTGAGGCGCCAGACCACTTTATCAGCACACCAACTGTGATGCTTTCTGGGCTGCTCTTTCTCTCCCTCTTTCTGGCTCTCTTTGCTGTTGAGGCTACTCTCCCCTCCACCTCACTCCTCTTTGTACCTTGCTTAACGTTGAGGCGCCAGACCACTTGATCAGCACACAAACTGTGATGCTTTCTGGGGCTGCTGTTTTCTCTACCCTTTCTGGCTCTCTTTGCTGTTGAGGCTACTCTCTCCTCCACCTCACTCCTCTTTGTACCTTGCTTAACATTGAGGCGCCAGACCACTTGATCAGCACACAAACTGTGATGCTTTCTGGGCTGCTGTTTTCTCTCCCTTTCTGGCTCTCTTTGCTGTTGAGGCTACTCTCCCTCCACCTAACTCCTCTTTGTACCTTGCTTAACGTTGAGGCGTCAGACCACTTGATCAGCACACAAACTGTGATGCTTTCTGGGGCTGCTGTTTTCTCTCCCGCTTTCTGGCTCTCTTTGCTGTTGAGGCTACTCTCCCCTCCACCTCACTCCTCTTTGTACCTTGCTTAATGTTGAGGCGCCAGACCACTTGATTTTCCTGCATCTACTCCCACGTGTTTGTGTCAATGTGGCATATCCTCATGTCTCACCAGCTTTAAAGCATAGGTGTGGTCTACCTACCGATTGGGAGCCTTTTACTAATTTGACATACAAAAGATCTTTTGGGATATGGCCATTTTGTTGATTGACTGAATGGTTATTTGTATGGGAGTGATACCCTGATGATGCTGAATTTGATAGGATAATTTAAATAAAACCCCAAAAACTTAGTTATTTCCCTGGCATATGCCAGGTGTTTACGTTTGTTTTATGGCATATTAACTTCAGTGGGTTATTTAATGCCGACAAAGTTTGAAATGAATTCATTCTTAATGGATACCCAATTTTTTTTTTTTTTTTTTTTTTTTTTGGACACATTTTTCTATTAAACCATACAGGTACTACCGCTCCAGGTCAGAGTAGAACAGGGAGCAATGGTGATGAAGGGGTGCTTCACCTTACCCAAACCTCCAGAACTGGAACCTCACCACCAGATAGTTTAACGTTATATCCAAGACATGCCAGGTGTAATAAATTTGCTTAAGGTGTTAGTTCACATACCTAGGTAGTAGTACCTCATCTATGGAAACCTATATCAATATATGAATAGGAAAGGCATGGGCTGCTATAGATAAATTATCAATCATATGAAAAGCTGATATCTCTGATAAGACAATGCAAGAATTCTTCTTAGCTGTATTTGTGTCGGTGCTGCTGTATGGCTGCACCACCTGGACTCTAATGAAATGCTTGGAGAAAAAGCTGGATGGGAACTGTGCAGGAACAAATCCTGGAAGCAGCACCCTACAAAAGAGCAGCTGTTTGGCCACCTATCACTCAAACTATCCGGGTAAGATGAACAAGTTACTGGACACTGCTGGAAAAGTAAGGAGGAGTTTATAAGTAACATTATCCTGTGGACACCTACACATGGACACACCAACATAGGCTGGCCAGTAAAAACCTACATCAATCAGCTCCTTGCAAATTCTGGATGTTGTATGGAAGACTTGCCAGGTGGTATCCATGCTGTTTGCATGACCTGATGATGAAAAGGGAATGCCAATAGAGTAAAGCTATTTTTGGCACCACCCACACATGTGCAGGAGGTTCTCTGCTAAAAAATAAAATAAAAAGGACCCTGTGTTGAATCCTCAGGCACTGGGCAATAAACCCAGCCATGCCCCTTTAAATCAAGGTAGGAGGTGTAGCCTGGGGGAATAGCCCCCTAGGGTTTATGCCATTAATTACTCAACCGGTCCATGGCTGAAGCCAGTGGACCCCCTGGTCTGGGCCAGGTAAGCAGAATGTTAGTCATGGGGGGGGGATCAAGTAAAGATTAAACATAAACAAATTGTGCAATAAGCTTCCTAGTCATTACATTTCACTAAGCAACTGTTAAAAATTTTTTTTTTTTAAATTGATGAAAAATAAAAATAAATATCTTCTATAAAAATAAAATTTATAATAAAACTAGAAGCAGGTACCCGGTGTTGCCTGGATAGTGGGGAGGTAAAAAGTTAGTCTTGCATATCCATTCTTACTGAATCACGAGTTGGATCCTCACAGGATGCCCCATTTTAAATCCCTATGTAAAAAAAAAACCCCAAAAAACCTTGTGTTGATCCAGCTGCTCTTTAAAGAAAAATCCATGTCTACTATTTAAAATATCAAATCAAAAAAAATTCTATGCTGTTATTTAAATATCATTTTTTAATTATCTTCACTAATATTAATCAAACCTTCGTTATTTGTGCTCAAAAACCAAGATCTGGTGATAGTGAATATGTATATATATTTACTTTGTCATTAATTGTTTTATTTTTATTGTTTCCTCCGGACATACATACACACAACTGCCCTTTATATATGTATAGAATAGATCATAATATATATCAATAAATAAAAAAAAACAAACTCATTTTATAATATATATATATGTTAAATATATTATGATATATAATTTGCATCAAAGTTAAACAATAATGTTTAATATTTATAATATACATAAATAAATTATAAATAATATAATAAAATTAATAAATTATAAAAAATAAAAATAAATATCGTCTCTATGAAATATCTTGATGAAAAAAATAAAAAATTCAGCAACTGTTAAAAAAAAAAACTAAACCAAACAAAAGATTATAAATAATAAATGTTGGTGTGTAAATTTATAAGTGACATTCCATTTCCTGTAATATGATGCCACCTACAGTATATTTCACTTATAATAAAATAAATGGGCATTGGTGGCAGTTCTACCCACTGATCTCACCCACACAATAAAGTCTTTCTGTTATCGCCATATATTTTCTATAAATTGAAATTATCCTCTTATCTTGACATCTGTAACAATAGAACATTTTAAGATCATGATTAACCCTTTGGCTGGCAGATAAAACAACAAAAAGGTTACTCTGCCTGCATACCATTGGCAATCAAAAAGGTTACTCTGCCTGTATACCATTATCAATCAAAAAGGTTGTTCTGCTTGCAAAAGTTAATAGATAAAAAAATTAAATGATGAAATAAAAAAAAATTAAAAGTTTTTTGATTTAGAAAAAATATATATCTATCATTCATTGGCACTGCAGTCTCAGAAAACTATAATATAGTTTTATATATAGTGTATATATATATATATATATATATATATATATATATATATATATATATATATATATATATATATATATATAAATCCAAAAGTCCAGAGAAGAAATCTTCCTTACGACACGAGTTTTATTTTTTAAAAAAACCTGTCGCAGTTTGAGAGCTCAATGTGTGCTCTTTATGTTAGAGTCACAAAGCAAATATATAAGTAAATAAATAACAAAAGACTTAGAGATTTATTTATATATACTAGCAAATATATGCACCCTCCGGGTGCAAGTATTTAAGTTTTAATGTAATAAAATATTGTATTAAATTAGAAAGGCTAATGAAACTAAATAATACAGATAAAAGATTTGAAACAGAGGGAGTATAATAAAAGATTTGAAACAGAGGGAGTATAATAAAAAATGGAACAACTGAAACTTACTCTTCCATCACTCTCGTCTTTCATTGTTATTTTTTTTCGAATTTAAGTATTTAGTTAAAAGAGGAAGTGAAGAATAAAATGACAGTTATTTTATCTTGTTAATGGATTTCATTTAAGATTCATTGAAGAGATTTTTGCTTATATTCATTAAAATAAAACCAAACAGTTAGAAATCAATAATACTAAGCACATATTTATTAAATTCGATTTTTTAATATTAATATGCAAATTAGCCTTCCCGTTCACATTGTAAAACGTTATTTTGTTGTATATATAAATATAATTGCATGTTGTTAGTATGTAGACATAGTTAACAGTATTAATAATGTAAGACAATTTTATTAATAATTGAGGTTTAGATAAAAATAAAATCATGGAGAATGTGATGTCAATAACTAAGAGAATTGTGACTTGAGTAGGAATATAGTTTCGGTTACAGACGGAAAAGCACACAATCTCCATTATAATAAGATATATATATATATATAGATTATTATTATTACTTGCAACAAAAATTAATTTTTGAAAGATATTGCCTGAGGGGATGGGAGTTAAAAATTCAATGTCAGAGGGTTTGTATCATAAGTAAGCAAAATCCTCATATTTATTAAAGGAGTAAAAAAAAAAAAAAAAAAAAAAAAACTATTTGAAATGGAGAACATAGTTCTGTCTCCCTCAAATAAAATGTTGTGTGCATATATTAGTTCTTAATCAAACAATTATTTTGAATATTTTCCACCTGAATTTTCCGCAAAATTGTAGGTATTTATTTATTTGTAAACATTTTAGTTAATTTTTTTTGTTACTACCCCACACCCACAAAAAAAAACGATGTGAGTAAAAAAAACAATTTTTAAAATTGCTTACTCAAATTTTGACTGTATATAACACAAGAATATTGTGACGTAGAGCTGTGACATAGTTTTTGTTACAGACAGAAATACACACAATCTCCATTATTAACAGAATCATTATTACTACCACCACCACCAAATTGTTTTGCGTTTTAAAAAAGTAACTAATATTTCATGCAATCAAGTGATCCATATTGCAGTCAATATTTTCTCCCTGTGTCAGCTGTTGCCATACATCCAATATAATATGAAGCAACTAAAGTGTCTTTAATCCGTTTTGCAATACAAGGTCAATTTATTAAGTAGAGTTTAACAGTTTGAATTCATAGTTTTCCTTCTCTTAGACTAGCTGCCTAATCAAGGTTAAAGTGACTAGTCTGCTCTACTATTTACCCTTAGCTGGAGGAAGAATAGTGGATTCCTATATTTCCCAAGAGTATTAGCGCTATGTGAAATGCAAACAGCCTTGTTCAGGATTTGAACTCGTGGCACCTTGTTCATTTCCTATGCTGATAACGATTACAATAAAGGTGTGTCCTATACACGTCCATCCAAAAAATATATAAGTGATCTAATCTTAAAAATTTTTTTTTTTTTTTAATATTACACTTTAGTCATTTAATTGTCATTTGTACTATTTGTTATATACCTACATTGAACATCGTCAAGTATATAATCGAGAGAGAAGACTCTGTGATAGAGAGAGAGAGAGACTTGAGATTGAGACTTACTTGTTCTTCATTTTAGCTTTACTGCTTCGGCTATGTTCTTGCTATGGTCGTCATCTGGTCGTTTTCTTGTTGCTGTCTCTAACTAAGGGCTTCTTCTGGGCTAACTCTTTAGTCATGCAAATTAATCAACTCACAAGACTTTTATTTTCCTTGATCAAGATTTATTTGTGCCCATTTTCTTATTCACCATGCAGGAGAATCAACATCACAGTGGCACATCTACCTGCATCCATCTCTAGTTGAAACTGAAATCTAAATCTAGTTACTTGTTTCTCGTGACGTGTTCTCTAAGAGTCAGAGAGCTATAACCGTTACTGGTATTTTTCCACTCTCTGATTTGAAAACCAATGACCCCTTATTCCTACAGGATTTGTCAACAATTTATGTTACCACATAAGTTATGTAACACTATTAACCTGATTTTCTTTTTTTTTTTTTTTTTTTTTTTTTTTTTTTTTTAATGGAATAAATTGATAGATATCTGCATTGAATAAATACAGTTTCAGTCTAGATATATTTTAACATGCTTCACATATAGAAAGAAATGAATGAAATTGTAATCTATTCGCTGGCAAGGTATAAATCCAACTATTCTCCCTCCAGCTATGGGTAAATAATAGGGCAGACTGAGCTCTTTTGGCAACCAGTCTAGAAGGAAAAATTAATTAAAACCTGTTAAATTCCGCTTAAGAAATTGACCTTGTGTCGCATCCTGTTTGTGTGGTGGGGTTGGTATATATATATTATATATTTGGGAATAAAAAGGCTCTCATACGGAACCTGAACTCTACAACAAACTACGGGTAGAGAATTAGGACCCACCTAGAATCACCTTGTACCAAGAAACTTGGTACCGCACCAAAGTATATATATATATATATATATATCAATTAGATTATTATTATTACCTCCACCAATTGTTTTGCGTCTTAAAAAATGTACCTAATATTTCATGCAATCAAGTGATCCATATTGCAGCCAATATTTTTTTCCCTGCGTCAGCTGTTGCCATACATCCAATATAATACGAAGCAACTAAAGTGTCTTTAATCAGTTTTGTCTGGCTTCCACTTCGAAGTAAGACTCTTCACACAAAGAATCTCTTGAACATTTTGTTTCCATTCACATGCTTCCTTATCTTCACATGACAATTTCTCAAACCGAGGAATTATTATCAGTTATGGGCACCGTTTCTTGTGCAGCAGTCAGTTCTTCAGATTAAGAAACCCTTTGAATTTAAAGGTTCTTCAGAGAGACAGAGACAGAGAGATGTGCTTTATTTAGAAAGCACGTTCAATAACAGCTGAAGGTGCTTCCTTTTGATAGAGAATAAGTGCAGTGCAATTAGGAATAATTCAGCCTATCTTAAGCTCAGTGGTTAGAATGTTGAAGTGGCCACTACGAGGTTCGGTTCAATGGTTTAGAATGCAAGTCAACTGGAATAATTATGGAATTTTATCAAGCAGTTAAAAAATTATTTTGCAGGATACTTGTGTTAAAATGGATTTTGAAACCTTTCTTTTTCATTTTACTCATCATTGTATGTTTTTAACATTAACAGTTAGGCATGACATAACCCCAGACGGGTTGATATGCCGTTAAAATCAATAAACAAACATGTTTTTAACAGTAACAACTTAACCCTTTTAATCAAATGGGATCTATACTCCCAAGAACATATCTGTTAAATCATCCCAGTTGTTTATATATTAATACTTGTGTTCCTTGATTGTATGACCATTATCATCTTGCAACACCTCTGGTTAAAAATGAGACCATCCAAATCATCCAAGATGAAATGCAAAAATGTAAATCCTAATTATCTGGTGTTGCTTATCTGCCAAATTCTTATTTCTTATCAGTGTTGTCAACTCAACTAAATAATGGACCATTCTGTTTTTATTATAAAGAAAAAAAAGGGAAGAAAAAGCACATGCTACATAGAGAAAATATAAAGAAAGAGTAGAGGAAAGATAGAAAGAGGGCGTGAGCGCACAGAAGGCATAGCGCTTGTATATGTATATCTATTAATAATGGAGATTCGCTTCCGGTTTTTGTCTGTAACAAAAAAGTGCGTCACTGCTTACGTCACATTACCCAACACATAATCCAACGTCATAACATAGAATAAATCTATTAATAATGGAGATTCGCTTCCAGTTTTTGTCTGTAACAAAAACTGCGTCACTGCTTACGTCACATTACCCAACATCATAACATAGAATAAATATACTCAAAATGTGAGCATACAACGTTAGACAATCCTCATTGTTTCAATAAATAGATACCGGTGTTATATATTTATATATAGATTGTTTTATTCTAATATAATTAAGTTATTGGAACTGTTTCCATTTCAAATTGTCTTTCTTTTTTTTTTTACTCCTTTATAAATTTGACGATTTTACATACTTATGGTACACACTCTATGATATTGAATTTTCAGCTCCCATCCCCTCAGGCAATATCTTTAAAAAAATTACTATTACATCGCCCGGAGGGTGTTTTTTTTATTTTGCTAGTATGTATAATATAGCAGTTTAACAGATTTGAATTCAGTTTTACTTCTCCTAGACCAATTACCTAACCAAGGTTAAAGAGCCAGTCTACCTGCTATTTACCCATAGCTGGAGGGAGGATAGTTGGATGTTTACTTATCTGAAGGGTATTAGTGCTATGTAAAATGCAAAAAGCCTTGTTCAGTATTTTGAACTCTGGTTGCCATGTCTGTATCCTAATAAGGGCCAGTTTAGCTCAGTCGGTAGAGTGTCGGACTAGGAACCACAAGGTTCCGGGTTCGATACTGACCCTCACCAACTCGGTATATGAGTAGCCCAGGGATCTGTGCGATAAAGTGAGGTGCTGATGGTAGGTGTGGTACTCTGCCTCAGATGCAAAAAAAAAACAATCTCCTTGGTCTAACGCTAGTAAAAAGGGGATAGACTCCCTCACTGTCTGTCTGATACCGACTTTAGGCCACCTCAACGACTTTTTTATAAAGTCTCATATGGCATCAGTTGGTATCACAGATACATAGGCACCTCACGTGGTGTAATGGTTAGCCAGCTAGACTCCTACAGGGTTTGTCAACAATTTGTTACCACATAAGTTATGTAACACTATTAACCTGATTTTTTTTTTTTTTTTAATGGAATAAATTGATAGATATCTGCATTGAATACAGCTTCAGTCTAGATATATTTTAACATGCTTCATATATAGGAAGAAATGAATGAAATTGTAATCTATTCGCTGGCAAAGGTATGAATCCAACTATTCTCCCTCCAGCTATGGGTAAATAGTAGGGTAGACTGGGCTCTTTTGGCAACCAGTCTAGAAGGAAAAATTAATTCAAACCTTTTAAACTCCGCTTAAGAAAGATTCAATCCTGACTACAGGAGAAAATGACATAATACTTAAACCAGAGATGCTAATATGTATGTGTTCTGCATCACTGAAGCATAAAAATCTTCCCCCACCATTTCCAGCTAACTGTAAATACATTTCAATATTTTCTTGGAAATGAATTCTACTGTATGAAGTATAAAGTAAGGGTTAGATGGCTTAAGTTGTTCATAAACAAAAACTCTATGATTTAAGAAACTTTAGTTGGGACCCATCAAATTTCCCAGTGACTCATTCAAATCCATGCATCCCAGGAGGCACTAAATTAAAAAGCTATCAGCATCATTGCTTAACATTTGTATCAAGTCATGCTTAACAGAATGAAAACAATCTACCCCAATGGATTGAATAAAAGGTTCAGGTTTTTGTCAACTCGCAAAAAAAAAAAAAAAAAAAAAAAAAACTAAAAATCAAGGAATTAACCAAATTTAATGAAATTTTCAGTGTTGATACATTAATGAATAAAAGATGTAATGCACCAGTTATTTTATTTAAAAACTTTTACATTTTTTCAGGTCAATTAACTTTGAACCACGTATGTTTGTGAATCTGTGTTGCGCCTCAAAGATACATGGTTCAAAGTTAACTGACCTGAAAAATGTAAGAGTTTTCAAATAAAATAACTGGTGCGTTTATAATGTTTATTCAATACTGAAAATTTCATTAAATTCAGTTAATTCTTTTTAGTATTTTTTTTCTTTTGGCAAGGTGACATACGATGGTGGAATTTATGTCCGTTAACTAGGATTTAACTAGGTTTTGTGAAGCTCCTGATTATGACATGAAGGTTCCCATGTTCGACAAGAAACACCTGAAGGAGGACACATTGGCTGAAATGTGTATATAACAAAGATGAGGACAACAGTCTGAAAAATCTAAATATGTATTCCAATAAGTTATGTTATGACCACTTGAAATATTTTTTTTTTTTTTTTTTTTTTTTTTTTTCTCAACATATATTCCAACTTGGAATATGAAATGTGTATGTATTATATATATTATATATATATATATATATATATATAAAATTAAATCTCCAGATTTAGTTATGGCAATGTCTTAAGGCATTTTTCTCTTGTGAATTGTATAAGAGTATAAAAAGACCAATACGTATAAGCTCATTACATACAGCTGTATATAATATTAGATCAATTTGTGGCAAAAACATTGTAATATGAGGAATAAGTGACTCGCACCCAACTCATATCGTTTTAAGGATTAGGAGGGGAAAAATGCAAGGCCTAATTGTAAGCGGAGAATTTCATACTAGATTTTAATTTCTGGTGTAACTTTTTCTGCCGACCCGTTTTTTACTCTGTTTGTCTCTATACATATTCACTGTGGAGGCGTATGGTGTAATGGGCAGTGTCATAGGAAATGGACTCGTCAACCCGAGTTCAAATTCTAGATGAGGATGTTTGCATTTCACATAGTGCTAATACTCTTGGGAAAGGTATGCATCCACCTCCTATCCCTCCAGCTATGAGTAAATAGTAGGACAGACTGTGCTCTTTAACCTTGACTAGGTAACCAGTCTAGGAGAAGGAAAACTCTGAATTCAAACCTGTTAAACCTCTATTTAAGAAATTGACCTTGTGTCACATCCTGCTCATGCGGAGGGGTTGGTAAATATATATACATATTTACCAACCTGTCCACACGAGTAGGATGTGACACAGTCAATTTCTTAAGCAGAGTTTAACAGGTTTGAATTAATTTTTCCTTTTAGACTAGTTGATGAACCAAGATAAAAGAGCCTAGTCTGCTCTACTATTTACCCATAGCTGGAGGGAGAATAGTTGGATTCATACCTTTCCCAAGAGTATTAGCACTTGAGATTTCAGATATGTCTACAGAAGTTTTTCTGAGAAAATGATATCTTAATATTTGCACAGGCAAAACAGAATTATAATAACGGAACTTGAAAAAAGATTCTTTAGCTCGGGATAGCATTCATTAATTGAATTGGAGGATTTCAGAAATAATGGTAAGACAAACAACGGATGATGTTACCAAATAAGATAGTTTGATATTGGCTCAGAACCCAAATCTACAACATTTTGCAAAAATTTGATAGAATTTTGCACTTCAATTTTTCTTAAAGTTAGGCAATTCCCAAAATTTTAGTTTCCAATTCCAAAAATTGTCATATTGATTCTAAAAATCGACATAACTCTCCAAATCTGGGTTCGGAGTCGCAAAAAATGGCGACTTTTTGTAATCTATTTTTGTCAGTAAAATGAGTTCTAGAGCTTCCTTACTCCTAAAAATTAGTTTATAAAAGTATTTTAGCCCAAGGATTCCAAAAATTCTATCTAGTCTCAAAGTCAACCAATTTTAAGTTATTAATGATTTCTGATTTGCAAAATTTTAACTGATGTTGTAGCTTTGGTTCTGAGCAAAAATCAAACACTTTAAACTTAAAATTGTGTGTGTGTGTGTGTGTGTGTGAGGAAGAGAGAGATGAACAGCGTGAATCAAATAGATATTAACAGATTTAGATAGATAGATAGAAAGAAAATAGATAGATAGAAAACTTTGTAGAAACCACTCTGATTAATCGGTTGGTCACATCAATCCCTAGCACCTATAGAATTTTCCTAATCCTATCCCGCCCTGTCGGCTGGGGCGTTAGAATGCACCGACTGCACCTCTGCAGAGGGGTAAGACTCCCCAATGGGGCCACCTGTTGACCGTGGGTGGTGACCCGTGATACGTAAGGATAGAACCTGGTGGCTGAGCAGCCATGACATGTAATACTCCACTTTAGGCTTTTCTTGGGCAAAGACGGGCAGTCGGAGAGGCCCCCTCCGATCAATCGGCTGGCCATGTCAAGCCCTAACACCTATATGATTGCCCCAACCCTATTGCCATTATGGCAACCCCCAATCTTTCTTATCATATGGGTGCTAGAAGCGGTGGCTGAGGGTCTACATGACCTGGGAATGACATCTAACTCTATCTGATGGTGAGGTTCCAGTTTTGGAGGTTTGGGGAATGTGGAGCACCCCTTCATCACCATTGCTCCCTGGTCCACTCCAACCTGGAGTGGTAGTACCTGTTAGGGTCCCATCTATGGGTTAAATAGAAAAATGTATTTATAAAAAAATTGTATCATCCATTAAGAATTGATTTATTTCAAAACTTTATTGGCATTAAATGACCCACTGAGGTTGATATACTGTAATACAAACCAAACCAAATCCTATCTTCCTCATTGCATCCCCCAACCCTTTATAGCTAACAATGAAGATGAGGACAATAGTTCGAATAACGCAGATAATACTAATCATCAAGCCTCATCTCAAACATTCAGAGAAATAATGAAATGGATGTTGTACATAACTGTGAGGTTTTTGAATTTGCAAATCTGAGGAGTAGATACAGATTATTAATAAGTGTTTGTGTAAAGTTGGTTTTGTGGGTTATGAAATACCCCAAAATATTTGTAGTGATATTGAGCTGTATGTAATTTTCATCTGAAAGAATGGGTTAGATATAATTAGGTTATTTAGGAGAAAGAAGATATACAAAAAAGGGGGGGGCTACCTCATGTGGTGCAATGGTTAGCAAGATACCTTAGCATACTATTGTTAGTGACTATGATTCTAACTGGTTACCTCATACTTCTGGCCTTGTGCCATAACTAAGCTAAGCTTTGTAAATATCTATACAAAAAGAGGACATTGAACTATAAACTTGAAACAGAATAACTTACATGGTTTACTAACATCATAACAAAGATGATGGTACCTGTTGTATTAATTTGTATTAATTTAAGATTTATATAGCAACAAGTTGATCACTGGTTTTCGGTTCAGAAAATATTGTAGCTGATATTGAAGAAAAAATTTGAAGTTTTCTGCTAGAATTAGTATGGTCTTCCAGAGATGCTGATAGGTACGCATCCTGCATCCCTGACGCATAAAAATCTGAAAAGACAGTAAAATCATATCCATGCATCCCGGTATTTTTCATTTTTCTTCCCTCAAGCTAAGAAAAAAGATATACAAAAAAAGGGGCTACCTCATGCAATGTTAGCAAGGTACCTTAGCATACTATTGTTAGTGACTTTGATTCTAACTGGTTACCTCATACTTCTGGCCTTGTGCCATAACTAAGCTAAGCTTATCTGTACAAAAAGAGGACTTTGAACTACAGACTTGAAAGAAAATCACTTATTTGATAAAATCATAACAAAAAAACAACAAAACTTTGCATCTTATGTGCTGCCAAAATACATTACTTGATTTTCTGTCTATAAAGTCAGTGCATTGGATGCTATGTAATATTTGGATACTTTTACATGTGGGGGTTGGGGTGAATAAAGAGTTATTACATCTTATTACTTTGCAAATACTGTATCTCTGTTCTTCCAGTCATATAAGAAATCAATTTACAGTTAGCTTGAAATAGTATAGGAAGAAAAAAGAAAAACACAGGGGCGCATGGATATGATTTTACTGTGTCCTTTTAGATTTTTGTGCATCAGGGAAGTAGTATGCGTAAATCACTCACTAAAAATGGTCTACTTGCCATACCAAAGTGTGGCTAAACTTGCAAATTGGTCGGAAAATTAAGACATATTATAGGGTGACCCAGAAAAAACAGAACCCAAATTATTTATTTTCCCATTAAACTAACCCTAACCCTAACTCTAAACAACAGTTTTATTACAAAATTTATGGGTTCTGTTTTTTTTTTTTTTGGTCACCCTGTATACAGGGTGACCCAGAAAAAACAAAACCCAAATTATTTATTTACTTTCCCGTTAAACTAATCCTAAACCATAACCCTAACCCTAAACCATAACCCTAAAATCCCTAGTTAAAATTAAAAGTTTTATAACAAAATTTGTGGGTTCTGTTTTCTCTGGGTCACCCTAATTTTCCGATTTGCAAGTTTAGCCCAAAGTGTTAGTAGTTTACTGAAGGTGTTTTTAAGTAACTGATTTGACTGGCTATTTATATTCCTAATTCCATTCTCAGAAGCTAAGTTTATCTTCTACCTTTTTTTCTTGTTTTTCTATAAACTAAAAATCTCCACCCTGTGTTCAAGGTGACCTGTTAAGAAATATTCATTGTATATACAAATGTTTCTTATGTTTGTAGATCAATGTTCTAACTTCAGTTGCCAGTTCTTTGGATTACATCCAAAACAAGACGATCCAGATTAGCAGTGTCTTTTTTCAATAGCGACCTTCCATTTATATTTGGGTTTAGTTGTTTACTCACTATTTGTCTGCTTCAACCTACCATGGCAAGTAAATCTTATTATAATGGAGATTGTGTGTTTTTCTGTCTGTAACCGAAACTATATTATTAATCGAGTCACAATTAACATAGTTATTTTCATCACATTCTTCATGATTTTATTTATATTTAAACCTCAATTATTAATAAAATTGCTTCACCTTTTTATTAGTGTTTTCCATATCTACATACTAATAACATGCAATTGTATTTATATATATACAAAAAATAGCGGTTTGCAGTGTGAACGGGAAGGCTAATTTGCATATTGATATTAAAAATGGGATTTTATTAAATATGTGCTTAGTATTATTGATTTCTAACTGTTGGTTTTATTTTAATGAATATAAGCAAAAATCTCTTCAATGAATCTTAAATGAAATCCATTAACAAGAAAAAATAAGTGTAATTTTATTCTTTATTTCCTAATTTAACTAAATAGTTAAATAAGTAAAATTCAGCAATGAAAGACGTCAGTGATGGAAGAGTGAGTTTCATTTCTATTTTTCTATTATACCCCCACTCTGTTTCAAATCTTTTTATCTGCATTCTTATTAGACTTTCTAATTTAATACAATATTTCATTACATTAAAACTTAAATACTTGCACCTGGAGGGTGCATATATTTGCTAGTACTTTTAATTCTATTTTCATTACTCTTCAAATAGGCTGAAATATATATATATATATATATATATATATATATATATATATATATATATATAATAAGATAAATATATAGGTTTTACATATCTATTTATTGGGTGACAAAGTAACTTTTCACAACCATATTGGTTTCATGCGATGCATTCATCAGGTGAAGATGTTTCAAATGTGAGGAAAACATGTGTGTGACCAGCCACTACGCGTACACAACCTTTATACTGCCCATAAACACTCTCATACATTCAATTCACCTTCACATACATACACACATCATTTTATCCAATCATACGCATCCCATGTCTATTGAATTTTTTGAAATTTTTTCGATTTTCCTCACATTTGAAACATCTTCACCTGATGAATGCATCGCATGAAACCAATATGGTTGTGAAAAGTTCTTGTCACCCAATAAATAGATATGTAAAACCTATATATTTATCTTATTATATTATATAACAGCTCTATTTTATATTGAGCACTCTACCAATTAATACTGCCTTTGGTACACCATTCCAGCAAAAGCTGAAATAGTGACCATCTCACACTACAGTATATATATATATATATATATATATATATATATATATATATATATATATCCGGGTTAGCTCAGTCGGTAGAGCGTTCAGCTAGAAAACACAAGGTTCCTAGTTCGATACCGGTCCTCGCTAACTCAGCGTATGAGTAGCACTGGGATCTGTGCGGTAAAGTAAGGAGCTGATGGTAGGTTTGGCGTTCCACCTCAGATGCCAAAACAATCTCCTTGGTCTAGCGCTATTGAAAAGGGGATAGACTACCTCGCTGACTGGCTGATACCGACTTTAAGCCGCCCCATCGACTTTACTTTTTACTTTATATATATATGGGAGTAAATATGGAAATGAATCCGACAATATGAAGAAATTTGAAAAACAAAGCATTCCAAAAATAAGATGAATTTATTTATCGACGCTTAAACGTTTCGGTTTATTTAAACCTTCATCAGGATTGATTATGGGATGAAGAAATTGATGTTTTGTAACATCCATCAATTTCTTCATCCCATAATCAATCCTGATGAAGGTTTAAATAGACCAAAACGTTTAAGCGTCGATAAATAAATTCATCTTATTTTTGGAACACTTTGTTTTTTTAATTTCTTCATATATATATATATATATATATATATATATATATATATATATATATATATATATTAGTCAGTGATTATATTTCTTAAGCAGAGTTTAACAGGTTTAAATTCAGAGTTTTCCTTCTAAACTGATTACCTAGCCATGGTTAAAGAGCCCAGTTTGCCCTGCTATTTACCCATAGCTGCAGGGAGAGTTGGATTCATATCTTTCCAAAGGGTATTAGCACCATGTGAAATGCAGACAGCTTAGTCTAGGAATTGAACTCGGGTTGACAAGTCCATTTCCCACGACTCTAACCATTAGACCATACGCCTCCATATGTATTAGTATATAGTGCACATAAATGGTAATGGAAACAAAGAGGTAACTCCACACACCATTTTTTTTTGTCAAAAAAGAAAAATAATATCCATGTGAAAGAAAGTGAATAAACTTAACATGTTGAAGTAATACTTACATAGAACAAATCATTGGCTGACAGTTGAGGTCAGAAGTGAATTGTTTAGAAATGTAATAAGAGCAAACACAGTTGACAAATACTTTTGGCTGTAATCCTGATTTAATCCTGTTGGAAATTGTCAAAGAGAATCAGAAATATTTACTTATAGTTGAGAATCAGAAATATTTACTTATGCCAGTATGTCTGGCATAGAAGTCTGGCTTTGCTGGGACGTTTTTGTTTGTTGATAACTGGAAATGAATAAAGATAGATATAAACGCCTAATTCCTGGCAAGACCTTATCACACAGCATTAAAGGAAGTAGGATTATTTGCATGCCCTAATAATTGTTTGTAAAAACAGATGAAACTTGGCAATTTCTGGAACATCTATGCACACTCCATAGTTGCTCTTTACGTACACAACATACGCACACTTTATGCGCACCCCATGTGCTTGCATGTTATACGCACCCCCATGCTCACACTTTATGCGCACCCCCATACTCGAACTTTATGTGCAATCCTTTATGCACACCCCCATACTCACACTTTATGCGCACCCCTATACTCGCACTTTATGCACACCCCTATACTCGCACTTTATGCAAACTCCCATGCTCGCACTATGCGCACCCCTTGATGCATGCTATATATACTTTCAATGTATTCAACCCCTATGTTCACAAGTGGAGTCCCTGTGGCATAGTGGACAATGTGCTGGCCTGCGACATTGTAGTAAGCAAGTTCAAATTCCAGTCATGCTATTACATTCACTTTTGGGTTAATACCCTTGGGAAAGGTACGAATTCCACCACCTCCCACCTATGGGTTAAATAGTACCAGTCTTATTCTTCTACAAGGATGAATTTGGCATTAAATAACCCATGCAGGTTGATATGCTATTCAACAAAGAAACTGAAACCTATACTCTCACTTTATGCACACCCTATGCTTGTACTTTTCAAATGTTGCGTTGGGGAGCCAGTGGCTTTGGCCCTGGACCGTTTAAGTAATTAACAGCCTGATCCCAGGGGGCCATCCCCCCCCCCGTCAACTCCTGCCCCCTTGATTTAAATGGGCAGATCTGAGTTTATGCCCAGTGCCTTAGGCACCCCCCCTTGAGGGGGAATGCTGACAAGATCAATGCATTTTTTGCACCTACCATCCCATGAGCTTCGGTTCATGGGTGTTCCCACACAAATTGGTCCTTGTGTCCAACCCGCATATGTGGGATGCATGATAAATATTTCTGACTTCAATGGGAAATACAAGGGAGTGAAAAATTATCCGCACTCTTGTTTTTTCAATGTACACAAAAGCAGGGAATAAAAACGTATGGCACTTTTCAATATTTAGGGGGACCATTTTTCTGGGATCCCGGAATTACGAATGGAATCACGGAATCATTAATCTTAAAAGGAATCTGGGATTTTTTAATGTAAATTTCAATGATTTAACCAATTGTTGTTTTTTTTTTCCATCTTTTTGATTTAATTTTTTTTTAACTGCCTTATTTTGTTAAATATTTTAATAGAACATAACCTAATTATTTCCTTCAAATTTGAGTTTACAAATATTAGTTATTTTTCCTTTTTAAGATCCGGTTGTAGATTTTCTGAAAAAATGTTGGCTAGTCTATCTTTAAATACTTTAAAAAAATTTTTCAAAGAGACTGTAATGTTACAAAGCAGATGAAAGTCTGTTCTAGTACCATTGCTAAAGTTGAAATGAGAGGATGGACAATAATGTTGGAAGGGGAAGATGCGAAGATCAAACAATGTTTAACATTCATTTCCTCAAGGCTCATTGATTTTCATGAAATTTACAAGTAAAAGATTCTCAACAACTTGTAACCTTGTTTCATGAATATGATGAAAGAAAAGTAAATGCCATGCAATTTAGAAATGAATTAGATGGGACCCTAACAGGTACTACAACTCCGGGTCAGAGTGGAATTGGGTAAGTTATGAAGGGGTACTCCACATTCTCCAAGCTCTAGAAATAGAACTTTGCCATCAGATAGTTTAACGTTGTGACAAAAGATCAATTTCTTAAGTGGACTTTGAATTCAGATTTTTTTCTTCTCATAGACTGGTTGCCTCATCATCATCATCATGTTGCGCATGCAGCACGGGTATCCATGACAATCTTAATTAGAATTAAAACTTAAAAAAAAAACTTTTCCAAACGCCATTTTATGAAATGACTGACTATGTAACACTCTAGCTTTGGTGATAGGCAACCAGTCTAGAAAAAGGAATACTCTGAATTCAGAATCATGGAGTCAAGGTAAACCATTCTATTATCTGTACTAGGACTAGTTATGGATGTGGGCTGTTTACATTAGAAGCTATGTATGGGGGTGCATGGTGTAATGGTTAGTCATAGGAAATGGACTCTACCTAAGTTCAAATCCTGGACGAGGCTGTTTGCATTACACATAGTGCTAATACCCTGGGGAAAGGTATGAATCCAACTACTCTCCCTCCAACTATGGGTAAATAGTAAGGTGCATTGGGCTCTTTAACCTTGGTTAGGTAACCAGTCTTTGATCTTACTTGATCACTGCTTATATGGGTGTTAAGAGGCTGCTTGCATCTCATATAGCATTAGTACCCTTGGGAAAGCTATGAATCCATATATTCTCCCTCCAGCTATGTGTAAATAGTAGGGCAGACTTGGCTAGGTAACCAGTCTAGGAGAAGGAAAACTCTGAATTCAAACCTGTTAAACTCCGCTTAAGAAATTGACCTTGTGTCACATCCTGCTCGTGCAGAGGGGTTGGTAAATATATACATTAGAAGCTGGGAGAGCCATGTCCTGGACAAGACATGACAGTTTCTGTTCCTTACCATTTTCTTTTACTTTGCATAGCATATTGATTATTTTAGGAAAAGTTTCTAAGAGCTTAGTTTTTCATTATCTTTGAGAGAACAATAGGAGTATTGCAAAAATTGGCTTCTGTAAAAATATGTCTAGTACTTATTTGCTGACAGTAAAGAATTTTTGTGCTGCTATCCTCTTAAGATGCTAGAACAAGTTTGACAGATTCTAAGCAAGTTTCTTCTTTTGAATATCATCTAACATTTCTTATCTGTTTGTTTGGAACTTGGTTAACAGAAGATTATCATGAGCTAAAAAGTAGTTCAGTGGTGAGAACATAGGACCAAAGTCTCTGATGTTTCTTTCACTATCAATTGCCAAGATTTATCTGAATTATTTGAATTTTTTAGATGAGTTTTTTTTTTTTTTTAACTATTGTAACTTTTGTGCTATATACACATTTGGCCAATGTGCTGTCTGGCCTTCTTCAGGTATTTCTTGTCAAACTCGGGAACCATGTTATCATTGGGAGCCTTCTTTTTGAACTCAGGAACCTTCATGGTGTAATTGGGAGCCTTCTCTTTGAATTAGGGGACCTTCATGTCATAATCATGAACCTTCATAGAACTTTGAACCAAACCTTTTATTAAATCCATCAGGGTAGACGTTTCTCATTCCGTTAACTGTAAATACATTTAAATAGTTTCTTGGAAATTAATTACACGGGATAAAGTTAGCTCAGTCGGTAGAGCGTTCGGCTAGAAACCACAAGGTTCCTAGTTCGATACCGGTCCTCGCCAACTCAGCATATGAGTAGCACAGGGATCTGTGCGGTAAAGTAAGTAGCTGATGGTAGGTGTGGCGCCCCACCTCAGATGCTAAAACAATCTCCTTGGTCTAGCGCTATTGAAAAGGGATAGACTCCCTCACTGACTGGCTGATATCGACTTTAGGCCGCCCCGACGACTTTACTTTTTACTTACTTGGGACACATAATTTTCTCCAGGGACTTATTCAAAGCAAATATGTGTATCCCAGGATGCACTAAATCAAAAAGCTATCAGTGTATAGGGTTTGGTTCAAAGTTCTGTGAAGGCTTCCGATTATGACAAGAACGGTACCGAGTTCAAAGAGAAGGTTCTCAAGAAATACCTGAAAAAGGCCATAGGGCACCTAGGCCAAAACATTGTACAGACAGCAATAAAGATGAGGACAATAGTCCGAATAATCCAAATAATACAGATGTGTCTGTCTGCAAATATATTTATAGTTATTGTATTTGACATTTTGAATTCTCTTCAAAGTAGACAGTAATCAACACTGAAATAGTTGCATTCTTTACTCATAAAATACTTATGTTATTTGAGTCACAACATTCCTTAGTCCCAACCCTATTGCCCTTATGGCAAGCCCCACCCTTTTTATCATATGGATGCTAGAAGGCGGTGGCTTCGGGTCTACATGTCCTGGGAATGACGTTAAACTCTATTTGATGGTGAGGTTCCAGTTTTGGAGGTTTGGGGAATGTGGAGCACCCCTTCATCACCATTGCTCCCTGGTCCACTCTGACCCGGAGTGGTAGTACCTGTTAGGGTCCCATCTATGGGTTAAATAGAAAAATGTATTTATAAAAAAATTGTATTATTCATTAAGAATTGATTTATTTCAAAACTTTATCGGCATTAAATGACCCACTGAGGTTGATATGCCATAAAACAAAGCAAAGCAAACGTTCCTTAGTGTTATTTTATGTGTATAACATTATCTATTTGATCCTGGTTTACTGAATAGATTGTAATAAATTTGTAGCTATGTTATAAAAAGTAAAGTCGTCAGGATGGCCTAAAGTTGGTATCAGCCAGACATTGAGGGAGTTATCCCCTTTTACACTAGCACTAGACCAAGGAGATTGTTTTTGGCATCTGAGCAGAGCGCCACACCTACCATCAGCTCCTCACTTTACCACACAGATCCCTGGGCCATTCATATGCTGAGTCTGCAAGGGCCAGTATTGAACCTGGAACCTTGTGGTTCTTAGTTGGATGCTCTACCGACTGAGCTAAACAGAGTAGAACTTTATTTTCTTCTTTCTTCAAAAATATCAGATTTAAATTCTTATGCTCCTCACTTCAGTTTGGTTTCTTTGTTTAAAGGCATATCAACCTACATGGGTTATTTAATGCCAAAACCATCTTTGTAGAAGAACAGTGGTGGTACTATTTAAACTATAGTGATGTAATGAATATGCATATACCTGGGTTCCCCCTGACAGTAATATGATTGACTGATGTCAGCTATAAATACCAAACAAGGTAGAGGTACAATTGCCTACTACTATTACGCCTACTACTACAACTACTTACCAGCTCTACTACTACTTCTATATATCCCTTACCTGGATATGTCATAGTCAGGGGATGTAGTGGAAAGGTATGAATCAAATTATCTACCCCGTAGCTATGGGTAGAAGAGTAGAGCAGACTGGACTCTTTAACCTTGGTATGGCAACTGGTCTAGGAGAAGGAAAAATGTAAATTCAAACCAGCTGTACTCTGCTTAAGAATTGACCTTGTGTTGCATCCCATTTGTGTCGGAGGGGGTGGATAATTACATACAATGATATGATAATCATAAGTATTTTGTATTTGTCAAACTTCTAAATTTATATTATTCAGAACTAGCAAGAATATGCCCCCCCGCCGCATATGTATTTAAGTTTTAATGTAATGAAATATATTAAATTAGAAAGACTAATGAAATGAAAAGAGAAAAAGATTACACTCGTTTTAATTATATTTTAATTGGTTTCTATATAAAATAATTCATAGGATTGATTTTAATACGTTGGAGAATAAAACAATAATATTAGAGATCAATTACATCAAGTAATTATTTATTAAAGCCGGTTTTGTTAAAACCAGTATGCAAATTAACTACATCATATATTATGTAAACCTTTATTTCTTAGTGATATATAAGTCATATTGCAGGATGCACAAATAACATGGGCTGTTTTAAGGCAAATATAATTCAGATTTTCATAGTGACATCGTTAATAAGATTTGTTCTGTGTATTAATACTTTTGACTAGAAGTTAATGATGGTATTGTGATGAAAGCAGTGACATAGTTTCAGACATTGAATCTCCATTATAATAAGATTTAGAAAGTGAGCGATTCCATATGGGTCTGGTGATACTGTGATATTTCAACAGATGTCAAACCTATCACTACAGACCACAAAAAGTGACACCTCCTTTTATGTTTTGACATTTCTGGGATGTTGTGCTAACCATGGTTATACTAGTGTCAACTTTTTAAACATTTTTATTTTTATTTTTTAAAATGTGCCTATCAAAATATAACCCCATTGTCAGTAGAGAATATTTATCTGTCTGCAAGGGTAGTTTTGACACAGTTTAACATGGCGGGGAGGGCACGTGCATATGCATAGACAGGAAGAGAAATTGTCAGTTAGCACAACCACTGACGAGCAGGTGTTGAAATACATTGGCTCCCCACTCACTCTGGTGCATTGGGAATAGTAATGCCACAGAATTAGAGAATAATTGTATATGTAGACTTAATAGTTTACAACTGAAATAGGCTCATCAGAAGAGAAAGTGTGCAAACCGTTTCGGGGCCCAATTCTCTTGACGGTTTAAAAAGCAACACTCGGCCCATCCTCAACTAATATGAGGACCCTATTGCATTATAATGTATCAACCGCACGTGGGTCAGTCATCAACAAAAATATAAGACGGGAAAAAGACCGTTAGTAAAAACAGAACGCTGCTAGTCAAACGTTGGAATTAATCAAAAAAAAAAAAAAAAATTTTGTAATGAGTACCAGCAAACCATTTATTCCAAGTAGTTTCCGTACTATTTCTCTGGATTTTTGAGATGAGGCTTGATAATTTGGATTATTTGGACTATTGTCCTCTTCTTTATTGTTAAGTACACAATTTTTTGGCCGATGTGCCCTCTGGACTTATTCAGGTATTTCTTGTTGAACTCGAGAACCTTGTCAAACTTGTGAGCCTTCATGTTGTAATTGGGAACCAATTGGACACATGGCACAACAGATATAGTTATGGGGTAATACAGTTCTAAGTGAGCTATCTCAGGGCTGCAGGTTCAATCCTGGCCAAGAGCAACAGTAACATAGAATAATTAACACAGCTTAACACTTGTACCCAGTCATGGTTAATGGAATGAGAATGGTCTACCGCAGTGGATTGAATAAAGGGTTCAGTTCAAAGTTCCGTGAAGGCTCCCAATTTCGACAAGAAGCTTCCTGAGTTAGACAAGAAATACCTGAAAAGGACCATAGGGCACATTGGCTGAAACGTTGTGTAGATAGCAATAAACCTGAGGACAATAGTCCGAATAATCCAAATAATACTAATTTCCATACAATTACAGCACTAAAGAATCAGGTTTGCATAGTCCAAACATTTAGATGTCCACTTGTCTTTGTAGTGCTCCATACTTTCTTTTTGTAGAGTACTTCCATTTCCTCTTTATGGAGGCATGCTTAGTCTGATGGTTATTGTCATAGAAAATGGAATGAGCGACCAGGGTTCAAATCTTGAACAAGACTAGCCCTACAGGATGGACTAGTCTGAAGACTATTTAGCAGCCAGGTGCTGGGTGAGCAGCTTAAGAGCAACGTATGACTAATCATATTTTAACTTAGTTGGCATATTCAACCATGTAACGTATTTCTTCTTGTAAATCTACATGTGTATCGACCTTCCTTGATTCTACGACAAAAGTTTTACTTCACGCTAATGCCCTTGTAAAAGGCATGAATCCATTTGTTTTTTCCCCATCTATGGGTATGGGTATTTACCAATCTTTCCACACAAAGCAGGATGTAACACAAGGTCAATTTTTAAGCAGTTAGCACCAAAGGACTTTTTGTTCATCTTCTCATCAGGGGAAGAATTAATAATAGTTGTTAACAGTTAAATTAAAAAGTTAAATATACTGAGATCAAGATGAGAATGTTTAAAAAAAAAAAAAGAATATAAACAATTTGTTCTGGTATTGCGGTAAGAAATAAAACATTTGGAAAAAGCATTATTTTGAAGAATATATGTATATATAAATATGTATTGCCGAAAGCGCTCGTTTTGAAACCTTTGGTGGACTGTTACACCAGTTACACCCCGACACCAAAAAGATGGCCCGAAAATTAGAAAGGATCAACCAAAAACTTGTCCGACAAGAATTGCCTGTACAGTTCAGCAAAACTTGTATAAAAGAAAAAATGCTGCTAAAATACACTTATTTTAATATATATATATATATATATATATATATATATATATGTGTGTGTGTGTGTGTGTGTGTGTGTGTGAAAATAAATGGTAGATAATCCGACAGTATGAATTTTTTCAAAAATGTTAAATTCATGTGTGTATATATATATATATATATATATATATATATATATATATATATATATGTGGGTGTGTATGTATAATGTGTGTGGGTGTGTATGTATAAAGTGTGTGTGGGTGTGTATATACAGAGGGAGAGAGGCAAACAACGGATTACTTTTTCACCAGAACCAAGACCAAAGGAGGAACTGGCATGGAGGAATACAAGAGCAGCTTAAGCTTATATAAATGAATTGATTTGAAATTCGTTGTATATTCTTTCACATGTGTGTTGTCTTGACAAGTGGCTAATACACTGCTTTGAAACCAATGGTAACAATCGACCCAAATGTATTGTTATATGTATATTATTCCCTGCTTTGTCATTTCGGCCTACATAAAATTTCTCTTCATGACACTTTAATAAACTAAATTTAAGTTCAGTAAATGTCATTACATCTGATAAATTTTTTATTCCATAAATTATGAATAATTATCAATGAGACATGGGCTTGGTATTTCTTAGCAACATATTCTGTTAGGATGTACCGGAGACAAACTCATTTCCTCTTCAATGCACAGAAGTCTTTTTAAAAAATTTTATTATCTAATTTTTCAAATTACCCAATGTTATATAGGTATTTTGTATTGGGGAAAGGAAAATAAAGTGCTCCATTGGAGGTGTAAGAGTTATATTTGTTATAGTGTACTATACTATTAAAAGGTAATTGTTAGCATTTGTTTCAAAGCAGCATATTAGCTGCTTATCCTCAGTTGTCTTGAGGATAAGCAGCTAATACACTGCCTTGAAACCAATGGTAACAAACACCTTGTGTAATTGTATAGTACACTATAACATATATATCTCAATTAAATCTCAATTGACATAGATATGAATTGGAAAGCTGGATCAAAATAGTTAAAGCATTTTGATCTACTAAAGGAAACTCTTTTCTTATAGAAATCTAAAGTTAATGATCACTGGGAAAGGTATGAATTCATCTCTTCTCTCCCAGCTATTGGTAAATAGTAGGGCAGACTGGGTTATTTAGCCTTGGTTAAGCAACCAGTCTAGGAAAAAAAAACTGAATTTAAAAACCTGTTGTATTCTGCTTAAAAATTGACCTTGTGTCACATTCTGATCATTACAATAAATATTATGTTGCTGTCTTTTCAGGAATGTTTGTGTAAATAATTTTTAAAAAGTCAAGTCAGTAGCCTTTTGTTGGTATGAACTGGACAGTGAAGGAGTCTAGTGGACTAGTGGAGCGCTACACTTACCATCAGCTTCCCACTTTACTGTGCTATTCATGTACTAAGTTGGTGAGGGACGGTATTGAACCTGGAACCTTGTGGTTCGTAGGCGGAGGGTCTACCTACTGAGCTGAATTATCACTTAATCTACCAAAATCTATGTCTGTTTTAGCATGATGTGAATGGATTTATGTTTATCACTTGATATATAGAAAAACATTTGCTATGAGTTTACTGAGTGAAAAATAGGAAGAAAAAAAAAAAAAAAAGAAAATATTGAGTCCAAAGAAAAATGTGAAGTGGACACATAGGTTTTAAAAGGTTGAAAAGATCAAAATACCTTTCTGTCAGTTGCAGAACCATTTTTTGAATTGAAAAAAAAAAAAATGTATTTTAAAAAAATTTTTTATGAATCATCAGCTTATGGATATTACTAGTTGTATTTATGCTAAAAAAAAAAAAAACAAGTCTCTGGAAAATGTCACTTTAAATATATATATTTCAAAAACAGTATATTACACAGTATTTTTAGAATATACTAGCAAGACCTGGATATACCAGCATTATGATAATTCAATTATTGCAACATTTAATGTTTCCTTAAGAGCTATTGCAAATAATTTAATATGTAAAAAGTATAATAATCTTGACTTAACTTTCTCTTTTTTTTTTTTCTTCTTTATTAAAAAATTTATTCATTTTTTTTTTTATTATGTCTGATTGAAAGAGACTAGCGTTATCACTTCCATGTACTCACCCTCTCTCTCTATCTTTCCCCTACTCTTTCTTTCTTATATTTTTTCTGTTTAAAAAAAAAAAAGAAAAAAAGGTTGTCGGGGTGGCCTAAAGTCAGTATCAGTCAATCAGTGAGGGAGTCTATCCCCTTTTCATTTGTGCTAGACCAAGGAGATTGTGTTTGCGTCTGAGGTGGAGTGCCACACCTACCATCAGATCCCTGTGCTACTCATATGCTGAGTTAGCAAGGGCCGGTATTGAACTATGAACTTTGCAGTTTCTAGCCGAACGCTCTACTGACTGAGTTAACCTGGCCCTTTAAAAATGGAATGGCCGTATTGTGTATGGCTTTACTCTTAAAGTTCAAGTAGCCCTCTCGGATGGGGCTTTAGAATACACCGATTGCAACTCTACAGAGGGGTAAAATCCTACCCAATGGGGGTCACCTGTGATAATGGATGGGACCCTGGTGGCTGACCTGGAACTCTCCACTATGTCCCTTCTTTAGGCTAGACAGGCGGTTGGAGAAGCCCCCTCTGATCAGTCGGCTGGTCAGGGCAAGCCCTAACCCTTTTTATCATATATATGCTACTTAGCGCTAATACCCTTGGGAAAGGTATGAATCCTACTCTCCCTCCAGCTATGAGTAAATAGTAGGGCAGACTGGACTCTTTAACCTTGGTTAGGCAACCTGTCTAGGAAAAGGAAAACTCTGAATTCAAACCTGTTGAACTCCGCTTAAGAAATTGACCTTGTGTCACATCCTGCTCGTGCGGAGGGGTTGGTAAATATATATATGTTAGGTGGTGGCTGAGGGTCTTAATGTCCTGGGTATGGCATTAAACTGATAGGAATTTCCAATTCTGGAGCTCTGGAGAGTGTGGAGTACCCCATTATCGCTATTACTCCCTGGTCCACTCTGACCTGGAGTGGTAGTACCTATTAGGGTACTATCTACAGAAAAAAAAAATGAGTTTAAGAAAATGTTTAAAAACGCCAGTACCCATCAAGAATGAATCAAACAAAACGTCTTCAGCATAAAAAAACCCAACGAGGGTTGACATGCGGTTTATTCAAACCAACCACAAGTTTTAACTGGGCCGTAAATAAAATATAGCGCATGTTGGGAGTTAGGGCTTCAACTGAAGGAGGAAAAGAAATCCTTAATTTTTCATATACATTGTTTTATTCTATCAAATGGTTGCCTAGCACAGATAAAGGCCTAATATTAAATATTCAACAAACAACATGAGCTTACATTGCTGTTATCAGTGGAATCGAGTATTAAAAGAAACATTTATTTATATTTTGTACTCTTGACAATTTCCCTAATTTATTGCCTTAAACTGGCTAAGTTTTCTTACATGCCAAGTCAGCTTTATCGTTGGCAACGTAAACTTGATTAAATTCTTAATTGAACCCTTCTTTAATTACTTCTTTTCTGACAGAAAATAGAAACTTTGGCTGGCAGTGATAAAATTGTAACTGGTCTTTAGTTGGCCCTTGTACAACTTGTAACATTTTATCTGTTTGTGAAGGTGAGATACTGCAGAAGTTTCAGTAATTTAAGAGATGAGAAGTCTTAAAACTTTCTTTTGAAAAAACGATAGTTAATGTTCTGTTCTCTTACAGCATTCACCCTGGGTTGGTTGGGCTGGCTCCATCCAACAAATTCACCTGTAGTGAATTCATGGAAGGAGTTACAAGGTATTGAGGTCAGTCAGTCAGTATATTGTTGGTTTGAACAACAGCAACCTGCTGAGCACAACTGAACTAGTGCCCAAGGCAGCTGGTATTTATAGAAATCAAGAATAGACTATTCATGTATTTGGGTGATTCCATTCATTGAGTCCTGATTGGCTGCTTGGTTTATATGATGTTATGTGTTTTCATAAATACCCTGGCATTCTGCAGTAGCATTGCAATGAAATTAGATCTGTATTCAGTTACGGCTACTTGTTGCTTTGTCTTACCAATTCAACGGTAATTGGAACTTAGTGTGAATATTCTATACAAGGGAATATGAAATTCACAAGCAATCCCCAAACCCTGCATGCATATCCCAGTCAGGGGAATGAGATGTCTTTGTTTGCTCCAGATTTTCCATAGACGCATTAATAAAATGTACAGATCTTGAGTCCCACATGTACAGGCTTAGCGAGTTGGAAGCATTGATATAGTCCTGAATATGCATGTGGGTGGCTCTAGGCCCATCTAATGTTATTAAATTGTTGGCAGCCCTCTAGGGTAACACTGTTCACCCAGGAAACTGGGAAGGGTCTAGAAAAGGTGGTCCAAAACCTGCTCTGAAGATCTGTGTGGAGTACCCCTTCATTGCCATTGCTCCCAGATACACTTTGGCTAGTGTTAATGCCTATTAGTCACAACTATACTATAGTTATGGTGAAAACCTGTGATGCAGCATGGTGGATGTGATGCAAGGCAGATGAATTCAAAAGTGGGGTCGGTGGTGTGCATCATCTGGGTAGAGGACTCTCATAGGTCAGTGGCCAGGATAAAATAGGAGACTACTGTAACTCATTTATCAGGATGAACTTCATCTATTTATTATTGTTATAATAAGTGATCCTGATAGCTTTGTTATTTAGTGCGTCCGGGGATGCACATATTTGCTTTGAATGAGTCCCCAGGAAAATTTATGGGTTGCAACTAAAGCCATCTAATTCCTACCTTGTAACCTATCCTGTGTAATTCATTTCTAAGAAACTATTGAAATGTAATTCCAGTTAGCTTGAAATGATGAGGGAAGAAAAATGAAAAACATTAGGATGCACTAGGATATGATTTTACTGCGTCCTTCTAGATTTTTGTGTGTCAGGGACGCAGGACGCGTACCTATCAGCGTCTCTGTAATAATATTGATTATTTGAAACATTACTGGATGTCAAAAAGAATTCCTGAAGTGACATCCTTAAATTCTAATAAAAAAAAAAAGGAACTTGTTTGTAATCCTTGCCAAACGTTGATAATAAATTAAAATAAAAAATGATTTATTGTTTTCTGTGAGTGGTATGTGACATTTGTTTTGATAGATGAAAGGAGTTTTGGAAAGATATAAAATTTACTAGGTAATGGTTTATTGTTACTGAGGTTTGTGGGTGGGGTTTTAGCTTATTTCTATTCATTCAGGTTGCAATCAAGTGTGGGTCTGACAAAGTAGTCATTAGGAGGTTTAATTTGGCATTCCCTGTTCCACTTCAAAAGATATACTACTATCTAAACAATGGTTGAGTAGTTTTACTGTGGGGTAATTCCATGTCAAATCATCCAGGCCATGTCACCCAACCCCTTCAATTGAGTAGTTTTACTGTGTCAAAAAAAACTTGTATATTAAAGCAATACTGGATATTTAACAAGTAAAAAAAAAATGGACACATGGCCTAGTGGATAAAGGAGTTAGGTTAAGACAGTTCTAAGTGACAGTTATCTCTAGATTGCAGGTTCAATCCTGATCAAGAGGAGCAGTAACATAGAATAATAATTAACACAGCTTAACGCCTCTACCCCAGCTATGGTTAGTGGAATGAGAACAGGATACCCCCATGGACTGAATAAAGGGTTAGGTTCAAAGTTCCGTGATGGCTCCCAATTACAACAAGAAGGTTCCTGAGTCCAAAAAGAAGGTTCCCGAGTCCGAGAAAAAATGTACAGATAACAATGAAGATGAGAACAATAGTCTGAATAACGCAGATAATACTAAAAAAAACAAAAAAACACTCCAAATTTATTTTCTCTTCAACAATGTATTTGACAATTTAATAGAGCGCTGTTGATTGAGCTTAGAATATACCAGCTTTGAAAAATCTACTGAGAAATGATTTCTAGCGAGATTTTATAATTTGATGAAATTGTGGGGTTATCCGCCTCTATTAAGTTGGAAGAGTTATCTTCCCTTGTGTTTCGGGTATCGACCACCAGGTGTTTTGGTATTTAAGCAGGCTTAAGTGCCAGATTCAAACTCTCTTTCTTCTCCGGGACTTCACAACCATGGGTTAGACATTTATGTCTACACCCTTCTTGTGTGGGGGCTTCAGCCCCCAACACAACATTAGTAAGTGACATTGCTTTATGGACTCTTCATTACTTCTATATGTACATTTAGGTATCTCCTGTATACTTCCTTATTGTATCTCTATTCATGAATGTGTTCTTTATTATATCTTCTTTGTATTTCTGTTATATGTATCTTCTCCATGTGCTTATATTAAAGTCTATTGTTATATTTCACACTCTTGGTCGGAGTTGTTTTGTTCAACCAACAATTATAATTGATGTTATAACTTTGAACCCAACAAAATGAACCCCCTGTCTAGAATTATTACTGTCTTGAATTATAATTAAACTATGTGCTATACACTTTAGTTTAGTATAAGTTTAATTATCTTGTATACAATGACAAATAATTTTGTGCATTTACAGTGATGCTGATAGCTTTTTGATTTAGTATTTTTTGCTTTGAATGGGTCCCCAGGAAAATTTATGGGTCACAACTAAAGTCGGCTAACTCCTAATTGTAACCTATCCTGTGTAATTCATTTCTAAGAAATTATTGAAATGTATTTACAGTTAGCTTGAAATTGTAAGGAAAGAAAAACACTGGGATGCATGGATACGATTTCACTGTGTCTTTAGATTTTTGTGCATCAGGTACGCAGGACACATACCTATCAGCATCTCTGCATTTATTCATACCACTATGGTATTGTATATTTAAAATTTAGGCACATTTACGGGCCAGAATTTTATCAGGAATTCATTTATGACTTCTAAATTAATAGCCCTATGTCGCAGTGCAGCATGTTAGCCAATACAGCATGGGGCTCGCTGTCTGGCTGATACCGATATTAGTTCACCCTGTCAACTTTACTTACATAAACTACTCTGGTAAAGTGAGGAGTTGGTGGTAGGTGTGCTGCTCCACCTCAGATGCAAAAAAAACAATCTCCTTGGTCTAGCACTAGTGAAAAGGGGATAGACTCCCTCGCTGTCTGACTGATAATGACATTAGGCCACCCTGTTGACTTTACTTACTTTTACTTACATAAACTACTCTGCAGTATTTTAGCCTTGGAAGAAAAAAAAGAAAGAAGATAATGGGGTAAAAAAAAACAACAACAAAAAAGAAAGTTGTAACATTAACTTTTACATGTGTATTAGCTGCAAGTGTCTATGGAACCCCATCTGGTTGTTCATATTGCTAATGCAGTTATAGTCTTCATGGATGGAAGCCAATAATAATTAAGTGAAGCTTGATGCCTGGAGACCTGTTTCTCCAAGCAGCACTTCCCTCTTGCACAGAGTCAGGGTAGGTTCAGGAAAATACCCTGATATCTGCAGCAACAATCAAGGGAAATGTATAATTTTTTGCATGACCTATCGCATAACCTTGAGTTGTATGCTGGGTACATTTATACTCAAAAAAGATTTTTGTCTCATTCGTCTTTTGGGATGAGGCACTTTATCATTTTCTGCTAGAAACAAAAAATTGTCTGTGACAATATCCATCATTCATTTAAATTAGTCGGCTTTTAAGAAAAATGTCTTCACATTTGTGCGTTGGTTAATTTGATAATTTTGTTTTGTGTGTTGGTTCATTTGATAATTTAGTTTTGTGTGTTGGTTCATTTGATAATTTAGTTTTGTGTGTTGGTTCATTTGATAATTTAGTTTTGTGTGTTGGTCCATTTGATAATTTAGTTTTGTGTGTTGGTCCATTTGATAATTTTGTTTTGTGTGTTGGTCCATTTGATAATTTTGTTTTGTGTGTTGGTCCATTTGATAATTTAGTTTTGTGTGTTGGTCCATTTGATAATTTAGTTTTGTGTGTTGGTCCATTTGATAATTTAGTTTATTCTACATTGTATTTATTAACTAATTAACACGGCTGGGGTGTTAGAATGCATCTACTACACCTCTGCAGAGGGGTAAGACTCCCCCAATGGGGCCACTTGTTGGCCATGGGTGGCGACCTGTGATGCTTAAGGATAGAACCCAGGTGGATGAGCAGTTCATGCCTTGCAATACTCCACTTTGGCCCTATCTTGGGCTAGACAGGCGGACGGAGAGACCCCTTCCGATCAATCTGATGGTCACGTCAGGCCCTAGCACCTATATGATTTTCCCAACCCTATTGCCCTTATGGCATCTATCTTTTACATAACAACAAAGCACATATCCTTTTTATAAAGGAAAATCGGTGGAGACCAGCAAAGATCAAAATTCAATAAAGTCCACACCATATTTTTGTCCAAGAGTTTTAAAAAGAAAAATTTACACCTCATTTTCCATAAGAAAAGCTAAATGAAAATAATAATATATTAATAATTTGAAGGCAATTACAATGCGTGTAAAAAATAAGAACAAAAAGATGTTATTTTTTGTCTTATCAATTTCAAAGGAAACTTTATCTTCAGAGACGAATATCAGAAATGAACGTGCTTAAGTTTTTTTTGCGTGGTTATACTTTTTTTTTCTTTTCTTTTTCTCTTCTTTTTTCTTTCTCCTCCCTTCCCCCTTCTTTATGTTATGAATGAAATGGGTGATATATATATATATATATATATATATATATATATATATATAAGGGTATAAACCAATGATATATTAACAAAATAATGAAAAGAAATTATTAAAAAATGAAACAAATTAATGCTAAAACATGATAAAAAGCTAAGAGAAGAAAAAATACAAACGAGAATAAAAAAAAATAAAAAATAAACAACTTAAAAACAAGAATATATTAAGAATACATAATGATAAAACAAATATATAGAAAAAGAGTTTTCATTTGTTTATAAGTAAATATCTTTTTTTCTCCTTGACTAGTTTCCTATTGTCCTGAAGAAAGTTTCTTTATAAACCGAAAAGTTCAAACATCGACTAATAAATTTCCATCCATTGTAATATCACATGTTTGTTCTACATTTCTCCACATAAATATAGATAAGGGATTTATTTTTGACATTTCTAATCCCGGGTAAAGCCAGGTAGCTCTGTTAGTTTATAGGTCTGAGCAATTTGTATGTATGTCTGCATTAGCAGAAGTTCTTGGGGTTATCTGAATGAAAGATCAAAGAGATAACTGCAACACAGTGTTTATACGCACACAAACTCACCTGATTTTTCTTTGTAGCCAAGGAATATTTATATTAGATCTTAGTGAGAATGGTGATAGTTAATGTAAATGCTTTAAACAAAAAGAGGAAGGCGAATTATTTTGGTATTTCATAATTTTGACCCCAGTAACCTTTCTAACCTTATCCATCCCACCTTTTAGGAGGTCAAAAACATTTTTGTACTGCTACACACTGGACCCATCAAGGAACCCAAACACTTGTATTTAGGAAAATATAAGATAATATTTTTATTCCCTCGGTTGAGTACAGCTGAGAGTCGTTAGCAGAGGTTACGCAAATGTGGAGCCTTCGGGAGTTCTCTTTAAGTGATCTAGAACCTGATCTTTGTCTGACAATTGATTTCCACAGGCTTTTAAAAAAAATTTTTTTATTGTAGTCCGACTCCCGGTGTCATGCCTCTTTAATCGTGACACCTACGTAGTTTTTCTGTAGACACACCTCTTCGCCCATGTAGCCTGTTTTCATTGGCTATGGGCTACACCTACAGATTTTCTGCACATAAATAGTGTCGAATGTACACCTGCATCTTTAGGTGCCAAAGGTCTGTTCAAGGCCACATCCTGTTTCTGTTTCCAGCCTGCACTTGACACACACGCAGTTCCTGTGTGTAGCCCGGTCCCCAGGTGCAACCGACCGATCAGGCAATATATTACTTCATCAAAGTCTTTCATTCCATTTGGCCAGAAATGATATGTTTTGCCATCTAACAACCTCCAGAGACTACAGATGACCTGGAATAGGGGGGCATCCCCATGGCGTAGTAGATATAATAAGCGAGTTCAAACTCCAGTCACACTATTACATTAACTTTTGGACTAATACCCTGGGGAAAGTATTGTCTGATTTATCAAATATCATTGAAATCCAAAAGAAAGGTTAACATAGGTTTATTACCTTTGGTACAAAATATATAAATCAGATAAGAGTCCAACATGCAACTCTTCAATAACAGTAATTAAAATCTTTGTAGCAAGACTAGCTACTACTCAACTAATAGCCTTGTGTAGTCTGTATTATTCATGTGTTTTGTTGGAAGAGTCCAACTTTCTTATAAGAGAAATATCTTCCCTTACAACAGAAAGATATGAATACTGACAGCCCTCCTCCCTCCCCAGGTACAGATTAAATAGTACCTCTGCTGTTTTTCTACAATGATGGCTTTGGTCTTAAATAACCCATGAAGATTGATATGTCATCAAACAAAGAAACCAAACTTGACCTGTAATAATCTGAAGTTGTCAGAATTAATACAAACATGGACTTTCCATTAGGCTGTGATCTTTGGAGAAACACTCAAATTATTGATTTTAATGCCATGTTAACCCATCTAAGGTTATTTTATGCCTACAGGTTAGGGAATTGCATACATTGTATGCTTAAATTTACATTTTATGCATCGTTTTTTTTTTTTGTTTTTTTTTTGCACATGCATCTGTTTGACCCATTGATGGGACCTGAGGATGGTATTACAACTGGTTAGTGGACTTGGGAGTAATGGTAATGAAGGGGTACTCCATTCTCCAGAATTGGAGCCTCAGTTTGGGAAGGTGTCTTAACTCTCAGCAGGGGATGCAGTCAGCATGTTTTAAGCCCTGCCACCAGGGCATCAAATGCATAAACTTTGGCATTATATAGTTGTATACAAGATTCCTTTATATGGAGGCACGTGGCATAATTGTTAGTTGTAGGAAATGGACTCGTCACCCCAAGTTCCAATCCTAGACAAGGCAGTTTGCATTTCACATAGTGCTAATACCCTTGGGAACGGTATGAATCCATATATTCTCCCTCCAGCTATGGGTAAAATAGTGGGACAGACTGGGCTCTTTAATCTTGGATAGGTAACCAGTCTAGGAGAAGGAAAACTTTGAATTTGGAAACCTGACGTCAGTCGTTGATTCGGTTTGTGGTATTCCTTGTGCACCAATTCTTTCCTATTGACTGTGCCAAAAAGTGCGGAATGGTCCAACACATCCCTTCACCACTGTTATAGGTGATACACCCTATAAGACTAATGGAATGTGCCGACGGGTTACTATAAGTAACAGGGACAATTGTGGCTTGGGAGTAAGCCAATGCGAGTAAGCCAATAACTCTATTTGTCGGACGTAATTTCCACTTCTCTCTATTGTATTTGTCTACTTTCTGTTAATACATTTTCCTACATTTGTTACCCGTCGTTTTGTTTTTATTTGACCCCTTAAAACCTCACAACAACCACTATAAACAAAACACTGTGTAGGTTGTTCATTGGATGAACCCTCATATATTGAAATCAACGAGAGAGTACACAGGATTCTTTATTGTACTGAATTAACAATTTTTTTTCTCTGTTTTATTGAACAATAAAACTATGAATTTCTTTCTTTTTTTTTTTAATCCATAAATTTTCTACTGTAGATAATGTCAACTTGGAAATATACAAATTGAATTTTTTGCCTGTATTTTTATTTTATTTTTTTTATTTAAAAAAAAAATTATTTTATTCTCAGTAGACTAGAAAAACTTGATTGGTGCAACAGGTGCTATATTTTATCAAAGTTTGTTCTAAAACTGTTCAAAGCAGATATATTCAATCTTATGGGGGTATCTTATATACCCACATGTATATCTGATGTGGCATTTCATCATTGAGATTATATAAGGCCTTATCTTTGGGGATGTTATAAAGTTTCAGTTTGGAAGAAGGGAAAAAAAAAAAAGAGTTTTAATGATATCCTTATCTGCAGAAATATACAAGAACATAAACTATTTTTGACTTGCAGCCCCACACCTTTTTTTTTTTTTTTTTTTTTTTTTTTTTTTCATCAATCGGATTACTAAAATTTTTGATGATGCTCGTGCAACTTTTTTTCTCCCTAGAAAAAAAAAAAAAAAAATCTGCACGCTATCATCAAACCAACTGCTAAAGCCCATGTTTACAAAATACCCTTGCTCAAAAATTGATAACACTTGCTTTTATCTTTCCACATAATTTATTACTATTTGGCCTGTGAAATATTTGTTTGCCCAAACAATTCTTGTAAGCAAGGTCTTCTTTTTTTTTTTTTTCTTTTTTCTTTTCTCCTATGTTATTGTAGATATATGTGTGTGTGTATGTGTGTGTGTGTGTGTGTGTATATATATATATGTGTGTGTGTATATATGTGTGTGTGTGTGTGTGTATATATATATGTGTGTGTGTGTGTGTGTATATATATATGTATGTGTGTGTGTGTACGTGTGTGTATGTGTGTGTATATGTATGTGTATATGTGTGTGTATATGTATATGTGTGTGTGTGTGTATGTAGATATGTATATATATATGTGTGTGTGTGTGTGTGTGTGTATATCAAAGAAAGGCAAATTTTAGCATTTTAACACTTTCCGCTTTTTTGTTTGTACTAAAAGGTGAAGGAAACTATGTTTAGCTGATAACCCCCCAGAGCTAGTCATCTCCATGGTATGTAATTCACAGACTAATATAATTTCTTTATCCTTGCGGCTAGGAAAACAAGAAAGGCTAACAAGATCTAGTGGTTGTAATAGCGAGAATAAACTTATTACTTATCCCATTCTACACTATTACTTTATTTGGAAGTGAATAAGAATGGGACGTGTATCAATGATTGTCGGTTCCCCAAATCTTACTCAGTTAAATTAGATTGCAAAAGAATAAATAGATCAATAGAACATTTCGGCAGATGTGTCCGCCGGCCTTCTTCAGGTATTTCTTGTTGGACTCGGAAACCATCTCGAACTTGGAAGCCTCCTCCTTGACAAGAAGGTTCCTGAGTTTAAAGACAAGGTTCCCAAGTTTGAGGAGGGGGTTCCCCGAGTTCAAGATGGTTCTTGAGTCCAACAAGAAATACCTAAAGAAGACTGGAAGGCACATCAACCGAAATGTTGTGTAGATAACAATAAAGATGAGGACAATAGTCCAAATAATCAAGCCTCATCTCAAAAATTCAAAGAAATAGATTAGTTAAACATCCAGTTCCCACTAGAATACTGAAGTTAAGCAGCAATAAACCATAGGTGACCATGTAAGCAAAAGCAGGTACTGTAAACAACAGAAGTCCTTTGTTTATCAAAATGACTTGATTCGGCAGTAAATAACCCGGAAAGGGTTGATGTGCCGGCCCTGTTAAGTCTTTCCAGCAAACTGGATGATCTAATGCAATACTCCACTTTGGCCCTTACTTGGGCTAGACGGGCGGTCTGAGAGGCCCCCTTCGATCAATCGGCTGGTCATGTCAATAGTCCAAATAATCAAGCCTCATCTTAAGAATTCAAAGAAATAGATTAGTAAGACATCCGGTTCCCTCTAGTTAACATGTTCCTCACACTAATACATTATTCTGTGTACTTGACATGAGACTTTGATGAGTTGTGGTGCACCTGAGCACTGCACACAATAAATTTAATTATTTCATTATTTCAATTTCATTCTTTTTCTCGTAATAAATTGTCTAATAACATCATAAAATTAAAAATGTAAAAATCTTTCAGATTTATTTTGATGATTTCAGAAATAATGCTAAGAAAAATTATTTAAGAGACGATTTTTGAAAAATATTGCAAAAATCGACATTGTGAATTAAAAAAAAAAAAAAAATCTTTTTCTCTAATATTGTCGGTTTGCATTTGAAAGAGGCAGACGACAATATGTCAGCCATCTTTCCCACCCCCTCCCAACACCACCACTTTCTCCCACACTTGACCCCCCCATCTCTCTCTCTCAACTCACTGTTTTTCTCTGCTTTTTGCCACTTTGCGCATGCGGACACACACACACACTAAAATTTTATAGTGACTAAAGCGAGATAAAACTTAAGTTAAGCAGCAATAAACCTGTTCAATACTTAATTAGGTGACCATGTAAGCAAAAGCAGGTACTGTAAGCAACATAAGTCCTTTGTTTATCAAAATGACTTGATTCGGCAGTAAATAACCCGGAAAGGGTTTGATCTGCCGGCCCTGTTAAGTCTTTCCAGCAAACTGGATGATCTAATGCAATACTCCACTTTGGCCCTATCTTGGGCTAGACGGGTGGTCTGAGAGGCCCCCTTCGATCAATCAGCTGGTCATGTCAAGACCTAGTACCTATATGATTGCCCCAACCATATTGCCCTTATATATATTTACCAACCCCTCCGCACGAGCAGGATGTGACACAAGGTCAATTTCTTAAGCGGAGTTTAACAGGTTTGAATTCAGAGTTTTCCTTCTCCTAGACTGGTTACCTAGCCATGGTTAAAGAGTCCAGTCTGCCCTGCTATTTACCCATAGCTGGAGGGAGAATTGGATTCATACCTTTCCCAATGGTATTAGCACCATGGGAAATTCCAACAGCTTCGTTCAGGAATTGAACTCGCGTTGACGAGTCCATTTCCTACGACTCTAACCATTAGACCACGCGCCTCCACCATATTGCCCTTATGGCAAGCTCCAACTCTTTTTATCATATGGGTGCTAGAAGGCGGTGGCTGAGGGTCTACATGTCCTGGGAATGACGTTAAACTCTATCTGATGGTGAGGTTCCAGTTTTGGAGGTTTGGGGAATGTGGAGCACCCATTCATCACCATTGCTCCCTGGTTCACTCTGACCCGGAGTGGTAGTACCTGTTAGGATTCCATCTATGGGTTAAAGAGTAAAACATGTTTATAAGCAAAACTGATTATCCATTAAAACTGAATGAATTTCAAAACTTTATCGGCATTAAATGACCCACTGAGGTTGTAAAACAAAACAATCAACTGGATGATCTAAATTGTTCCCAACATCATGACTCAAAAATCTGCCATGTTTGGTTGTGGGCTGCATGTGGTTGAAATAGAATTCTTGGTATGGCAATCTTTACCCCACCCATACTTCCCTTTCTGTTTGAAACTGAGTAAATAAGGACTCATTTAAAGAGATGACAGCTAAATACCAGCAGTCTACCATTCCAGTTGCCGACTACAGAGATTTACAAATTTTCTTCATTTTTTTTTTACTTCTTTGAATTTTTTCTTTTACATTATCAACTATATGGCTAAGAAATAATATATATTAGCAGGACTTGTGGATATATCACAGTATGATGATTTAATTATTACAACATTTGATGTTTACTTAAGAGCTATTGCATAATAGTTCAATATGTAAAAAGTATAATCTTGATTTAACTCTCACTTTTTTTTCTTTCTTTCCTTCTTTTCATTGTTTGATTGAAACAGATTGTTATCACTTCCATGCACTCCCCCCCCTCTCTCTCTTTCCCCCACACTTTCTTTCTTTCTTTTTTTCTGTGTTGCATGTCCTTTTTCTTCCCTTTTCTAATAAAAACGGAATGGTCCATTATATTTAGCTGAAGTGACAGTACTCATAAGAAATAAGAACTCAGCAGATAACAGGATTTACATTTTTGCATTTCATTTTGGATGATTTGGACAGTCTTGTTTTTAACCAGAGGGTGCTGCAAGATGATAATGATTGTACTTTTAAGGAACACTGGTTTAATATATAGATAGATTATGATGAAACTTAACTTTTGAAAAGTGTCATCAATGAAAAAGTTTGGAAAGCCCCAACTGCTTTTTTCTTATTATTTATTCATTTATTTTTATTTATTTTTTTAAACTTTCTTTTTTTCTTTTCTTTTCTTTCTTTTCTTTCTTTCTTAACCTAATGTTCACTGGTTTAACTCTTAACATCCTATACCATGTCATTCCACCCGGCCAGAAGTCACATTTGTTTTCCAAATTTGTCCCAAACGATAGCCTTTGCTTAAATGTATTATTAAACATATTTAGAAGTTTTTGATTTAAGGGAAATAATAGATAACTTTAAACATATTTAAATTTTTTGGATAAATCCTTATAGGAATGGGGCTCTGGACTTAGAAAATTCTCAACAGGATGTTAAGAGTTAAGTTTTTTTTTCTGGTTGAGGATTTTCTTCAGCTCATCCCACAAGAAACCTTTCTGATGGCCCAGATTGGTCAGAATGAAACTTAGTGGTTTCCTTTCCTTCATAAGTAAATTCTATGACATGGTTCATGATTGAAATTGAAATTCCTATTTTTGTTATTTACATTCTGTGACATCATTGAGGCTTTTTTTTTTTTTTACTCAGTAAAGTTTTACTGCTAGTTTAAACCTATTATATTGTTGAATAGAACTAGTTGAAATCTTTCTTTTTGCACAGCCTCTTGACTGTTGATATTGATTTATTCTCTTTTTGGTTGGTTGGTTGGTTGGTTGGATTTTATGGCATGTTAACTGTTGTTGAGTTATTTTATGCTGAAGATTTTTTTTTTGATTTTTTTTTTTTAAGTTTATTCTTGTTGGGTATTCAATTTTTTTTTTTTTTCAAACTCAATTTTTTAAAAAACAATTTTTTTGATCTATTTAACCCATAGATGAGACCCTAATAGGTACTACTACTCTGGGTCATGGTGGACCTGGGAGTAATGGCAATGAAGGGGTACTCCACACTCCCAAAGTTCCAAATTGGAACTTCAAAATCAGATAGTTTAATATCATACCCAGGACACTTTTTGGACTGATTTAACAATACATCCTATTCTGATAATTTATGTAATCATGGAAGATGAGATATTGTTAAATGATTATGTGGTATTCTTGGGTATTTCATAGGAAATTAAGTTATTGATAATGTGTATGTCTTTATTGAATATCAAATTTTTATCAAATAACTAGAAGTGGCTACCCAGTGTCACCTGGGTAGATTGGGGTCACAAAAAATCCCCAGTGTATTGATTTGTTTACTTTTGAAATTCATAAATGCGAGACATTTTCTAGTAGAATTTCAATGCTATTTCTATGTATTGATTTTTAGATATCTTCGAATATAACTCAAATCTTTATAATTTTTTTGCACAAAAAGCAAAAACTGGTGATATTTAATGTGTATAAATATTTGCTTTGTTGTTGTTTTATTTTTGTAGTTTCATCTGGACATACCTACCAACTGCCCTTTATGTATATATATATATAGATAGTGTGTATGTTTACTTATGCCATGTCTCTTGTCATTTTTACTATTCATATAAAATATTTAATTGTTGTCTTGTGGCGAGAAAATTATAATTACCATATTTGATGGCATATAGGATGCACTTTTTCCCCAAAATTTTAGCTAAAAAAATTGCCCTTCGTCTTATACATCGTGATGAAGTTTGAGATCTCCTGTAGGCCTAGCTAATCTTCTCTATGATGCTCACTAACCCAGCTTATGCTCAGTACTTTTACCTACCCCAAACTCCATGCATCCTTATTTTATTGCTGGTATTGTTATAATCAAGGTTAACAGGAGTTATGGTAGACTGTTTTCAACAATATATGCTTAAATTCACTAAAAACTTTTTTTTCTGAATCTGACCTGCTGAAATGTGGGTATGTCTTATATGCCGTCGCAAATACGGTAAATAAAGTAATGCATTAATGGTTTTTATTACTTGTAAAAAAAAGAAATAATACTTCATCTCTTGACTAACATTTTATTAGTCTTTCTACATAAACAGTTTCTAATTTTTCTTTTTCATTTCTTTTCAGGTAAGTGCAACATTTTCATGTCACGTAAGTTTGTCAAAATTATATTCTAAATTCTTTTTTAAAAGTAAATTTTCCTGTGGTTAAGTGGAAAGAACTTTTTTTTTTCATCTTTGTGCAGTACCATTTGCTACTCAATAACAAATTCTTCCCAGATGGACATTACCCCCAGGCAACACCTGCTTCTTTGATTTAATGGGACAGGGCTGGATTTATTGCCCAGTGTCTGAGGTGCTCCGAAAGGAGAATGCCGACAGGAACTACATTTTTTTTTTTGCACTAGCCATTGTGTGAACTTCATCTTGTGCGTGGATTCCCACATTAGAGTGACTTTGTGCCAATCCTCGTTTGGTGGGAGGTCAGGAAAATACCATATCACTTTTTTTTTTCTTTTGCATATATAGTTCCAAGATTTATTTTTTTTAATCTTAAAATTTTTATTTTTATTTAAAAAAAAAATTTTGTACATGGGAAATATTTTCACATCAAGAAACAATTTACACATCTATAACTTTGGATTATCTATCAAATTGGTGCATTTTCTGCTTCTCGTTCTCTCTCTCTCTCTCTTCTCTTTCTCTTTCTCTTTCTCTCTCTCTTCTCTCTCTCTCTCTCTCTCTCTCTCTCTCTCTCTCTCTCTCTCTCTCTCTCTCTCTAATATGTGCTTTTTAACTTGATCTATTTCATTGCTATAATAAGAAAAAAATCATATGCAAGTTTAGGTTCTGTTCTTAAGGGGATGGGAAGTGACAATTTAAACTTTTATAAAAAGAATTGTAAAGAAGTGTGTGTGTGGGGGTGCTGTTGTACCAAAATTTTGGCCATACTTAAACAAGCATAACTAACCCTTTCCTTTAGCATAATGATACTTAAAGAACAGAGCAATTTCCAGTTCAATCTGCAGCTTAATGATAACTAAACCACCCATGAACCTATTGGGTTCCTATCATAACAGTCTGATTGTTTATGCTTCTATTTGATCCTGTAGCAGTTGATTTCACAAACAAATCCACCATCAAGTCATCTTGCTTAAAAATCCGCACTGCCCTTCATTCAAGCGGCTTGCTTTTTATTGAGCTACTTGTTCATCATGAATATCATACTAATTCAATTACTGTTGAATTGGTAAGACAAGACAACAAGTAGCTGTAACTCAATACAGATCTAACCTTGTTGCAATCCTATCTCAGAATGCCAGAGTATTTATGAAGCCTGATAACATCATAGAAACCAAGCAGCCAATCAGTACTCAAGGAATGGAATCACCCAAATACATGAATGGACTATTCTTGAACCCATAAGTACCAGCTGTCTTGCACACTAGTTCAGTTGTGCTTAGCCAGTTGCTGTTGTCCAAACTAACAGTATACTGACTGACTGACTGATTGACTTCAATATATTCACGAAAATTGATATATTAGATTTGCGAAATTAGTATCAGGTGGAGCTCTCTAAGTAGTTTAACTAACAAGAAGAGAGCCATGCAAATGACCGATGGTTTTAAAAGGGCTTGTTCCATCCATGCGTGGTGATAGAACTGCAAATGGCAGCCACAATGGAACAAATCAAGTATTGAAGATGCTTAGCATTAGGGTAGTTTGGACCCCTTGATCCCACTTCATTACATCCCTGCTTGATCTTGTGATCATAAAAGATACAGCCAGGAGCAGGTTGCTTCTGATATGTACCTCTCCTGAGGAGAATAATCCATCATTTTCATGCTGAGGGCGAAACCGAATCCGAATCCAGTTTGGGTATAAACAGCACTGAGCAGTACATGTTGAGGCCCTGGTTGTGGACAAGCAGTTGTGTTGGGGTTTAACCTCGTACTTCACTACACTATTTTAAAAAGTGAGAGATTCTAATCAAGATTGCATAGTTTATCTCTGCTTATATAAAGAACTTAGATAAATAAATATGAAGTTCAGCTTGAATGCAGACCCCATAAAATTGTCATTCAGTTACAATTTAGACTGGAAATAGCTTTATTCTCTAGAGCATCTAAATGTATTGCTCTAGTAAGATCTTGATATGTGCTGCAATTTTGGGGGTTATGTACATGATGATTGCAACGTCTTGTCAGACGAATGCCACGCCTTAGACACGTCATTGTCTGAAGAAGTGTCTGTACATAGATGGATAATATAAAGAGGTAGCTTTGTACGATAGCTAAGTCTCTCTCTCTCTCTCTCTTCTCTCTCTCTCTCTCTCTCTCTATTCAAAAGTTGATAGCCAGCAACAAATCAAACTGCAGACCAACAGGATGCAGAGAATGGTTGTCTACAGGATTTTTTTCCCCAAGGAAATATACCGTCTTTATCAATGTCTTTCTACCTATTGTTTATTTCAAAGTGTATATTATTATTGTCCGTTGAGAAATTTTTTTTTTTCATAAGGGTCTCGAAAATTAACATATTTCCAGTTTTAATTTTTTTGGTGCTAATCGCAGAATTCTGTCCAGCTTCCTGCTTAAAAAACGCTAGGTGTGATAGCTCAAAAAACACCCTCCTGGTGCCTGCTGAAGTGCTTAAGGCGTTTTTCTTGAAAAGTTAATGCAATATTTTACCCCCCTTCAGTCTTTTTTCAATAAATGTAAATATTTTACCCCCCCTCTTTAGAATATATTTTTTGGGTGGTGGGGGTAATTATTTACATTTACTTGTTGATAAAATATCGCTTAGCGAATATTGGTTGGTTGGTTGGTTGGATTTTATGGCATGTTAACTGTTGTTGAGTTATTTTATGCTGAAGATTTTTTTTTGATTTTTTTTTTTTAAGTTTATTCTGTTGGTATTCAAATTTTTTTTTTTTCAAACCAATTTTTTAAAAAACAATTTTTTTGATCTATTTAACCCATAGATGAGACCCTAATAGGTACTACTACTCTGGGTCATGGTGGACCTGGAGTAATGGCAATGAAGGGGTACTCCACACTCCCAAAGTTCCAAATTGGAACTTCAAAATCAGATAGTTTAATATCATACCCAGGACACTTTTTGGACTGATTTAACAATACATCCTATTCTGATAATTTATGTAATCATGGAAGATGAGATATTGTTAAATGATTATGTGGTATTCTTGGTATTTCATAGGAAATTAAGTTATTGATAATGTGTATGTCTTTATTGAATATCAAATTTTTATAAAATAACTAGAAGTGGCTACCCAGTGTCACCTGGGTAGATTGGGGTCACAAAAAATCCCCAGTGTATTGATTTGTTTACTTTTGAAATTCATAAATGCGAGACATTTTCTAGTAGAATTTCAATGCTATTTCTATGTATTGATTTTTAGATATCTTCGAATATAACTCAAATCTTTATAATTTTTTTGCACAAAAAGCAAAAACTGGTGATATTTAATGTGTATAAATATTTGCTTTGTTGTTGTTTTATTTTTGTAGTTTCATCTGGACATACCTACCAACTGCCCTTTATGTATATATAGATAGATAGTGTATGTTTACTTATGCCATGTCTTGTCATTTTTACTATTCATATAAAATATTTAATTGTTGTCTGTGGGCGAGAAAATTATAATTACCATATTTGATGGCATATAGGATGCACTTTTTCCCCAAAATTTTAGCTAAAAAAAATTGCCTTCGTCTTTATACATCGTGATGAAGTTTGAAGATCTCCTGTAGGCCTAAGGCTAATCTTCTCTATGATGCTCACTAACCCAGCTTACGCTCAGTACTTTTACCTACCCAAACCCATGCATCCTTATTTTATTGCTGGTATTGTTATAATCAAGGTTAACAGGAGTGTATGGTAGACTGTTTTCAACAATATATGCTTAAATTCACTAAAACTTTTTTCTGAATCTGACCTGCTGAAATGTGGGTATGTCTTATATGCCATCGCAAATACGGTAAATAAAAGTAATGCATTAATGGTTTTTATTACTTGTAAAAAAAGAAATAATACTTCATCTCTTGACTAACATTTTATTAGTCTTTCTACATAAACAGTTTCTAATTTTTCTTTTTCATTTCTTTTCAGGTAGTGCAACATTTTCATGTCACGTAAGTTTGTCAAAATTATATTCTAAATTCTTTTTTAAAAGTAAATTTTCCTGTGGTTAAGTGGGAAGAACTTTTTTTTTCAATCTTGTGCAGTACCATTTGCTACTCAATAACAAATTCTTCCCAGATGGACATTACCCCCAGGCAACACCTGCTTCTTTGATTTAATGGGACAGGGCTGGATTTATTGCCCAGTGTCTGAGGTGCTCCGAAAGGAGAATGCCGACAGGAACTACATTTTTTTTGCACTAGCCATTGTGTGAACTTCATCTTGTGCGTGGATTCCCACATTAGAGTGACTTTGTGCCAATCCTCGGACTGGTGGGAGGTCAGGAAAATACCATATCACTTTTTTTTTCTTTTGCATATATAGTTCCAAGATTTATTTTTTTTAATCTTAAAATTTTTTATTTTTATTTAAAAAAAAAAATTTTGTACATGGGAAATATTTTCACATCAAGAAACAATTTACACATCTATAACTTTGATTATCTATCAAATTGGTGCATTTTTGCTTCTCGTTCTCTTTCTCTCTCTTTCTCTTCTCTTCTTCTCTTTCTCTCTTTCTTCTCTCTCTCTCTCTCTCTCTCTCTCTCTCTCTCTCTTCTCTCTCTCTAATATGTGCTTTTTAACTTGATCTATTTCATTGCTATAATTAAGAAAAAAATAATATGCAAGTTTAGGTTCTGTTCTTAAGGTGGATGGGAAGTGACAATTTAAACTTTTATAAAAAGAATTGTAAAGAAGTGGTGTGTGGGGGGGTGCTGTTGTACCAAAATTTTGGCCATACTTAAACAAGCATAACTAACCCTTTCCTTTAGCATAATGATATTTAAAGAACAGAGCAATTTCCAGTTCAATCTGCAGCTTAATGATAACTAAACCACCCATGAACCTATTGGGTTCCTATCATAACAGTCTGATTGTTTATGCTTCTATTTGATCCTTGTAGCAGTTGATTTCACAAACAAATCCACCATCCAAGTCATCTTGCATAAAATTCCGCACTGCCCTTCATTCAAGCGGCTTGCTTTTTATTGAGCTACTTGTTCATGCATGAATAATCATACTAATTTCCAATTACTGTTGAATTGGTAAGACAAGACAACAAGTAGCTCTAACTCAATACAGATCTAACCTTGTTGCAATCCTATCTCAGAATACCAGAGTATTTATGAAGCCTGATAACATCATAGAAACCAAGCAGCCAATCAGTACTCAAGGAATGGAATCACCCAAATACATGAATGGACTATTCTTGAAACCCATAAGTACCAGCTGTCTTGCACACTAGTTCAGTTGTGCTTAGCCAGTTGCTGTTGTCCAAACCAACAGTATACTGACTGACTGACTGATTGACTTCAATATATTCATGAAAATTGATATATTAGATTTGCGAAAATTAGTATGAGGTGGAGCTCTCTAAGTAGTTTAACTAACAAGAAAAGAGCCCATGCAAATGACCGATGGTTTTAAAAGGGCTTGTTCCATCCATGCGTGGTGATAGAACTGCAAATGGCAGCCACAATGGAACAAATCAAGTATTGAAGATGCTTAGCATTAGGTAGATTTGGACCCCTTGATCCCACTTCATTACATCCCTGCTTGATCTTGTGATCATAAAAGATACAGCCAGGAGCAGGTTGCTTCTGATATGTACCTCTCCTGAGGAGAATAGGATCCATCATTATTCATGCTGGCGGGCGAAACTGAATCCGAATCCAGTTGGGTATAAACGGCACTGAGCCAGTACACGTTGAGGCCCTGGTTGTGGACAAGCAGTTGTTGGGGTTTAACCTCGTACTTCACTACACTATTTAAAAAGTGAGAGATTCTAATCAAGATTGCATAGTTTATCTCTGTTATATAAAGAACTTAGATAAATAAATATGAAGTTCAGCTTGAATGCAGACCCCATAAAATTGTCATTCAGTTACAATTTAGACTGGAAATAGCTTTATTCTCTAAGAGCATCTAAATGTATTGCTCTAGTAAAGATCTTGATATGTGCTGCATTTTTGGGGGTTATGTACATGATGATTGCAACGTCTTGTCAGACGAATGCCACGCCTTAGACACGTCATTGTCTGAAGAAGTGTCTGTACATAGATGGATAATATAAAGAGGTAGCTTTGTACGATAGCTAAGTCTCTCTCTCTCTCTTTCTCTTTCTCTCCTCTCTCTCTCTTCTATTCAAAAAGTTGATAGCCAGCAACAAATCAAACTGCAGACCAACAGGATGCTGAGAATGGTTGTCTACAGGATTTTTTTCCCCAAGGAAATATACCGTCTTTATCAATGTCTTTCTACCTATTGTTTATTTCAAAGTGTATATTATTATTGTTCGTTGAGAAAATTTTTTTTTTCATAAGGGTCTCGAAAATTAACATATTTCCAGTTTTAATTTTTTTGGTGCTAATCGCAGAATTCTGTCCCAGCTTCCTGCCTTAAAAAACGCTAGGTGGTGATAGCTCAAAAAACAACCCTCCTGGTGCCTGCTGAAGTGCTTAAGGCGTTTTTCTTGAAAAGTTAATGCAATATTTTACCCCCTTCAGTCTTTTTTCAATAAATGTAAATATTTTACCCCCCCTCTTTAGAATATATTTTTGTGGTGGTGGGGGTAATTATTTACATTTACTTGTTGATAAAAATATCGCTTACTTTTAATAATGCCTTCAAACCACTAAAAAAAAATTTCAATCCACTAAAAAAATTTATTTATTTTTTTTTTTTCAGTATTTTCATTTTATTTTAATTCTTTTTTTTTCGACAATCAATTACAAATAAAAAAATCAAAACATTTTTTTGGTATTTTTATTTAATTTAGGGAGGGTTGTTTTTTGAGCTATCACCGCCTAGCGTTTTTTAAGACAGGAGGCCAGGACGGAATTCTGAGAATAGCACCAATTTTTTTATTTCAAAATGTATTTCATTATTGTCTGTTGAGAATATTTTCTTAAGAGTACATACATAAAGACATAACGAGAACTTCAGTAATATATAGATTGTGTAGTGTTTGTGCTCACCCTAATCATTTTAGTTTCTCAAAGGAGATAACTATTGAATGTTACTTCCCCTTTATTATTTCTGTATATCTTCCCCTTGATTTATTTCTTTATTTTTTCGACAGATTATAATATAAATTCCATATTTTTAAGATGAAAATTCTATAAATAGGATGTGACTGGACATTAGCCTTAATATCTGCAGGAGGCAACCTTTTAATCATGTATAAAAAGTATTAATGATTTTGTTAAGAGAAAATATGGCTTGAAATAACAGCTCTCTGTGAGGAAATAAAGAAAAACCAATATTAGACTTTCACAATCATATCTAGAAAAAGATCTGTCTTTGACATTTTCTGATAACCAGTTAATAATGGACTATTTTTAATTTTGTAATATTGTCATTTAAATATTACAAGAGATTAAGAAATGGTTATCATTGAAATTATCATTGAAACTACAAAAATCTTTTCTATATTTTTTATTTCATCATCTCTTAAAGATGAGTTGATATTTTTTTTCTTTTAAGAATACTTTTATCTTCCAAAATTCTGTAATTGATGTTAAATATGCTAAGTGTAGGTGCTTCCTGAGATAAACAATAGATTCTTGTATATATTTTGGGAAATGGTTATGGAACATCATTATCTTTAATGTCAACATTTACATTTTTTTTTTTTTTTTTTTTTTTTTTTTTTCTAGTGAAGCATTGTCAAACATTATGGAACATCATTTTTTTTTGTTTGACAATTCCTCACTAAAAAAAAAAAAAATTTTTAATGTTGACATTAAAGATAATGATGTTCCATAACTGTTCCATAATGGCGCTTGCCTCACCTCACCTCAAAAAATATCTCCCCAATCTAGTGCTAGCAAAAAGGGGATAGACTTCCTCACTGATACCAATATTAGGCCACTCCGCCAACTTTACTTACTGAGGGCTTCAGAACAGGAATGGATTGATCAGAACCTTGTATTAATGACATCTAGAATGTAAAGAAAGAGGTTTAATTATCCAAACAATCTCTGGTAAAGTGGGGAGCTGATGCTAGGTGTGGTACTCCATCTCAGAAAAAAAAAGAAAAATCTCCCCAATCTAGCACTTGCAAAAGGGGTATAGACTCCCTTGCTGTTCGGCTGATACCAACAATAGGCCACTCCGCCAACTTTACTTACTTACTTTGCTGAAGAACGGATTGACCGGAACCTTGTGTCAACGACATCTAGAATGTAAAGAAAGAGGTTTAATTGTCCAAACAATTTCTGGTAAAGTGGGGAGCTGACAGTAGGTATGGCACTCCATCCCAGCTAAAAAGAAAAGAAATCTCCCTTCCTAGTGCTAGCGAAAAGGAGATAGACTCCTTCGCTGTTCGTTTGATACCAACACCAGGCCACTCTACCAACTTTACTGAAGAATAAGAATGTATTGACCGGAACCTTGTGTCAATGACATCTAGATTGTAAAGAAAGAGATTTAATTGTCCAAACAATTTCTGGTATGTTAATGACTTCTCTCTCAGAGTTGTAGAAAAACTGAAATTGCTGTTAATTGAATACTTATAGCCTTTTAGGCTTCATTTACAATAGCAGCTGTTTTTCTGCATCTGTTAGGGGGTGAGGCGTGGGGTGGGGGAAGATATGTATGACAGTTTCTCTTCATATTTGACTCTCCTTAGTTTCTCTGCTCCTCCTACACGAATAGACAAACACTGTCTCGTCTTCTTGTAATTGACTAACAATTTCTTGGCCATCAATTAGATTCTTTATTATTGTTCTTTGAATGACAAAAAAAAAAAAATCCTTTCATCTATTGAATGATAACAAGTTTTCAGCATTGCCTGGAATATAAACAAAAAAAACATAAACTTAAGATAAGTAAATAAGTAAATTGATTATTAGACAAAGCAAATTGAATAACCCATGCTGGGGGAAACACCCTGTCTGCAGGGCTTAGAATATACTGACAGTATCTCCTGCAGAGCAGTAACCCGCCTCCCCCTAAAAAAAAAAGAGGTGCCTTGGATAGACTCCCTCGCTGATTGGCTGATACTGACTTTAGGCCACTCTGAGGACACTTACTTACCACACTTCCCAGATCTCCAGAACTGTAGCCTCACCATCAGATGCAGTTTAGTGTCATATCCAAAACACCTCTTTTTTTTTTTTTTAGGGGAGGGGGGTTACTGTTCTACAGGAGATACTGTCAGTATATTCTAAGCCCTGCAGACAGTATCTCCTGTAGAGCAGTAACCCACCTCCCCTTAAAAAAAAGGGGTGTCTTGGATAGACTCCCTCGCTGATTGGCTGATACTGACTTTAGGCCACTCCAAGGTGTCTTGAATATGACACTAAACTGCAGTTGATGGTGAGGCTACAGTTCTGGAGATCTAGGAAGTGTGGTAAGTAAGTAAAGTCATCGGGGTGACCTGAAGTCGGTATCAGCCAATCAGTGAGGGAGTCTATCCCCTTTTCACTCGAGCTAGACCAAGGAGATTGTTTTTGCGCCTGAGGTGGAGCACTACACCTACCATCAGCTCCTTATTTTACCACACAGATCCCTGTGCTACTCATACGCTGAGTCGGTGAGGACCGGTATTGAACTAGGAACCTTGTGGTTTCTAGCTGAACGCTCTACCAACTGAGCTAACCCAAACCCCTTAATTGCCATTACACCCTGGTCATTTTTAACCAGAGAGTGTTGCAAGATGATAGCTGTCCTACTTTTAAGGAACACGAGTATTGATATATATAGATTAGTGGGACCCGTGTAATTTCCATGAAACAAAACAAATCAAGAAGAGCTATTTAAGCCAGAAACAATGATTTGTAATTTCATTACATATATAAATCCTACCAAAATTACCAAAATATCTTCTGTGATTTACAATTTCAATATTAGAAATAAAACAAACTTTTCTTTTTTTTTAAAATTCATATTTAATTTTATGTTGGGCATTTATGCGATGCAAAACCGTTTGGAATATTTCATTTTTAAAATTGGGTGAAATAAAATGGGACAAATAAGAAATCTGCGAGTAAGTGACACCGGATAATCTATATTCACTTTTTTTGCATTGCATATTGAACAATTTGTCAGTGTCATTTTTAACCAAAGGGTGTTGCAGGATGATAACGGATGGAAGATTTAGGAACAAGCATATATATATATATATATATATATATATATATAATGAACAATAATCTGTTCCTTGAAGTTTCCTGTAATGTGATCAGTCATTAGATGGAAATGATAATTTTGTACATTACATGAAACTTCAAGTAATAGATTCCTAGTGTTCATAATTATATTTTTTAGGTTTAATAATTATTTTCTGTGATGCTGATAACTTTTTGATTTAGTGCGTCCTGGTAGGAGTTAGGCAGTTTTAGTTGTTTCTTCAGATCATAAATAAAAACCCTTCAATTTATTAAGAGACTTTAGTTGGTACCCATCAAATTTCCCAGGGACTCATTCAAAGCAAATGTGTGCATCCTAAGATGCACTAAATCAAAAAGCTATCAGCATCACTGCATATCATAGCCTTGCATCCAGGACCAGCATGTACTATCCTAGGACGGGTGGGGGTTGTTGGGTAGATTTCTTATGGTTGCCTGGAAGGGAAGATTTCATATCTTATGATGGACATTCGGTGTCTGTCTGTAAGCGAAACTACATCACTACTTATGTCACAATACCTTCAGGAATTGCATAGTTTATGAATGAGTATTTAATTTATAGTCAAAATCATTAATACATAAGTCCCCGGGAAAATTTACGGGTTCCAACTAAAGCTGTCTAACTCCTACCTTGTAACTTATCCTGTGTAATTCGTTTCTAAAAAAATCTATTGAAATGTATTCACAGTTAGCTTGAAATGGTGAGTGAAGAAAAAAAAAAACACTGGGACACATGGATATAATTTTACTGCATCCTTTTAGATTTTTGTGCATCAGGGACGCAGGACACGTACCTATCAGCTTCTCTGCCTTTTTATATATCCCTTAATACAATAAAACAAAACCAAAACCTGGGGTGATTTATATGGCACCTTTTTAACTATAGATAGTATCTACTTATGTATGAGAAACAAAAGCCTTACAGTTATCCAGAGATGAAATGCACTTGTGTACAGCGTAAACCTTTACAATAGTAGAGAGACCTAAGTAAAATGTTATTAGTAATGCTTATGGTAAGCAATATACTGGATAGTCAATTGACATTTGACCAATGTGAAGTAAAAAGCCATCAATAGCCAGAAGCTAAATTTGACCAATATGGACATCATGGATTTGAAATATGCTTGTCATAGCATCTGGTCACGTCAGATAATGACCTTTTAGGACAGGTTTGCTGTACTGGAAATGATATACTTGGATATCTTTCTGAAACAAAGTTTAGCTTCTTTTCTTTTCTTTTTTCCTTGCTATACTAAGAGATAAACAACATTTATTTTTAGACAGTGTAAAGGCTTGTTTAGTTTTCTGATATTTGTAAACTGATCCCGTAATCGCTTTCACAGCTTAAGTCTGATGACAAAGTCTACCACTTGCAACAATAACACAGCAGTCTCCAACGTAAACTCTATAACATGCCCCAAAGCATCTTGACTCTTTTCCTGTTGCGCCTGCTGTTTTATGCACAGCTTGATCTCGAAAAAATTTGCAAACGTGCAAATACATTCTCACCAATTCTTCTGGTTCTGAGATTGCATTTCCTTAGATTATGGTGCTAAGGCAGCCATAATTTCTTTTCTTTTCAAGCCCTTCACTCATTTTACACATGATATGTTTGCGCTCACTTTAAGCTCTGAGGTACGTCATTTATTTTGCTACATTTTCTACTTTATAATTTATCTATATCTATATATATCTATATATATATATATATATATATATTGGTTAGGAGGTTGATTTAGAAGGCTATCACAATGCAGTTTGGAATAAATAAAAAATAATAATACAGTAACAATGGTGTTTGTAACAAACAAACAAAAATAAACGCTTTCACGCTCACACGAGAATACAGTTATTTAAAAAATAACATCATTTTCAAAAAAAAAATTCATTTGGGAAGAAATGCCATAGCTGGACTGCTTCAGTTCAATTCTTTTGATAAAGAGGTATTACCTCAAAAATACAAAAATACAGGTCAACACACAACACCATTGTTACCGTATTATTATTTTTGAAAATTTATTCCAATCTACATTGTGATAGCCTTCTAAATCAACCTCCTAACCAATACATACACAATGCTTCAAGCAAATTATGAAACTCTCTTATATATATCTATATAATTTATATAGGTGCTTTTATTTATTTCATCACTTTGAGTTCTGAGGTATGTCATTTTTTTCGCTACATTTTCTAAATAAAATTCTCTTGTCATTTGAAAGCAAATACTTGTAAAATATCCTTCTGTCTTTTAAGAGAAATTAATTAAAACAAAAAAATGAAAAGAATATCTAGAAGGGTACCCCTTCACATGGGTAGGATGTGACTCAAGGTTGCAAGTATGGGACATCTAGCAAGTATAAAACTCACTATTCAGTAGAAATAGATCTGCAAGACTAACTGGACCATATGACTTTTAGGCACCCCTTTTTGATCTCGATTAAGAAAGGACATGTTTTTCATTTACACTGTCAATATCCGGTTGTTTTAACAGACAATTTTTAGATTTAAAAAAAAGATTATAAAACTAAACCTAACCCCTAACAATAACCCAATATTGACGGTATAAATGAAAAACATGTCCTTTCTTAATCGAGATCAAAAAGGGGTGCCTAAAGGTAATATGGTCTGACTAACTTGCTAATCATTACACCATGATGGGATGCCTGACTGGCCGAAAGGATAAAAAAGAATTATGGGTGGAAGGAAATGTGCCATATCCCTTCCAAATATCATTTCTATATTTTTCTTTTATCAGTGCATTACTGTTTTTGAGACAGTGGAATGGTTTAAAATGTGTGTATATGTATAACAGATGAGAGGGTGTTGAAAAATTCATGTCATACTTGTTATTGATGACTATTTTGACCAATGGGATCCAAGTATTGCAACACCTATGGAAAGTATTTAGATCACAAGGGGGAACTTAAAAAATAAATTTCATTTGGTCTCATTCCATGAGAGTATGTTGGTCAGTCTATGAACTTTTCAGCCGTCCCTCTTAGATATATACACACATACACACAAGGGTATGCATAGACAATGTGTGTGTGTGTGTGCATATGACAAGTGTTTGTTGTGTGCGCGCGCATATAACAAGTGTGTGTGTGTGTGCATATGACAAGTGTGTGTGCATGTGACAAGTGTGTGCCTGTATGATATTACAAACACAATGAGGTGGTGAAAAATTCTCTTCCTAAAAGAATGACTTTTGAAAGGGTTAAATGTTCTGCCAAGTGCATTCCCCCCCCCTAGTAGTCACTTCTAGTATATAAATAAACCCAACATTTTCAGTTTAGTGATTTTTATAAACCTTCAGCAGTTTAGAATTTCAATGTAATTTTAAACATATACATTTTTTAATTTATTATCTTCTCTGTTAGCCTTTTTTATCAAAAGTCTGTGTCTATGGTTGTGGCATCTTTTCTCAGATTAATGGCATTAACTGGACAGCTGAAGATTAATATAAATCAAGGTTGAAGTGGTTTTGGACACATGCTTAGAGAAGGTGATGATTGAAAAGATAAAGAAGTATATGAGGTTGTAGGAAGAGAATCAGCAGTAAAGACTTAAGAGGATCAGATGAGAGTCTGGTTAGATTAGAACTGGATGATTGGTAGAAAAGTCTGAAAGAAATAAAGATCTCTTGGGTTCAGCTTCATTTAATGAGTTTTCTATGAACAGTTAGATTGATGAAACTTTGATATTTGAGAAGAGAGGACAATAATAAAAGCAAAGGTGTCATGTTTCAAGACTTGCAATGTATCTATCCTGAATATTTGAAAAGTGCTTAAAGAATTATATGATTTCTGGAGCTGAGTGGAATCGAGTACGCAGTAACCAGAGCTGCCTGGGGCCTGTGCTAAGGTCTGATGCCCCCCCCCAATCTATCATGCACTCCTGAACCTGAGGCATTCTATTATGGGTAAAATAGTAGGGCAGACTGGGCCTTTAACCTTGGATAGGTAACCAATCTAGGAGAAGGAAAACTGAATTTGAAAAACTTGAGGTCAGTCGCTGATTGGGTTTGTGGCATTCCTTGTGCACCAATTCTTTCCTATCAACTGTATCAAAAAGTGCAGGATAGTCCAACACGATCCCCTCAAGTGTTGAAATTGCCGAGAATCCACTACATGTCAATTTCCATAAAGTAGCCATAAGTTATGGAGGTGGCCTAAAGTCGGTATCAGCCAAATAACGAAGGAGTCTATCCCCCTTTTCACTAGCTCTAGACCAAGATTGTTTTTGCAACTGTGGTGGAGCGCCACACCTACCATCAGTTTTTTAACTTTACAGCATAGATCCCTGTTCAACTCATACACTGAGTTGGCGAAGGCCAGTATCGAACCAGGAACCTTGTGGTCCCTAGATGGATGCTCTACCGACTGAGCTAAACTGACCCCTATAAAGTAGTATACATATAAAATGTATGAAACCCTCCCCCACTCTGGGTCCCTCAAGCAGGTGCCCCCACTGTTGTAGGGGTTTGAGGATAGGCTTTGACCAAGGTCAACTTACTATCATTGGAGAAGAAAAAGAAACTTAAAACAGATAAATAGATAATTTGACAGGTACAGAGGGTGCGCCAAAATTAACGCCTCTTATTTATTTCCTAAGAAACTACAACTGATACAGGGAACTTTTGGATCTGGTTTAGCTCAGTCCATAGAGCACCCGCTTAGGAATCGCAAGATTCCTGGTTCGATACTGGTTCCTGCCAACTCAGCGCACGAGTAGCACAGATTGTGTAATCTGATCTGTGCGGTAAAAATGGGGAGCTGACGGTAAGTGTGGAACTCCACATCAGCACCGCCCCCCCCCAAAAAAAAAAAAAAACAAACAAAACAATCTCCCTGGTCTAGAGCTAGCGAAAAGGGAATACTCCCATGCTGTCTGGCTGATATCGACAATAGGGCATTTCGCTAACTTAACTTTTTGGGTGGCTTTACAAAGTGATATCCTTCTACATAGCCATCACCATTTGGCTACGAATTTTCACCAGCAGCGAACAAGAGCCTGCATACTGCACTCATAAAAATCAACGGACCATATGACCTTTAGGCACCCCTTTTTGATCTCGACTAAGAAAGGACATGTTTTTCATTTACACTGTCAATATCCGGTTGTTTTAACAGACGATTTTTAGATTTAAAAAAAAAATTATAAAACTAACCCCTAACCCCTAACAAACAACTGGATATTGACGGTGTAAATGAAAAACATCTCCTTTCTTAATCGAGATTAAAAAGGGGTGCCTAAAGGAAATATGGTCCAAATCAACCTACTTTTCACAATGGCAATGATAGCAATATTGTCAGCAAGATGTCCGTGAAGTCAGTCTTTTATTGGCACAATCAATGCTTAGACAAGCTGAATGAAAAAGATGGCGGACAGCCGTGTTGAACGTGGCTTGTCACATCACTGTCACCACTTTATGAAAATGCATTACCCACTGCCTATCTCTATTTGTTTCTTGTAAATTTTCACTAAGTGTTGATGAACATCAATGTTTGGTTGTTTTGTTTTACGGCATATCAACCCTTTTCAGGTCATTTAATGCCAAATCAAGTCCCTTGTGATAAACAAAGGACTCTGTTGCTTATAGTACCTGTAATTTTTTACAGGTACTGCTGTTGTTTAAGTGCTCACTCAATTAAGTATTGAACAGGCTTCCGCCTGGGAACCACAAGAATCTGAGTTCGATACCAGCCTCCGTGCAGTAAAGTATGGAGCTGATGGGAGGTGTGGCACTCCACCTCAAATTCAAAGACAATCTCCTTGGTCTAGCCCTAGCAGAAAGGGGATAGACACCATCACTGATACTGACAATAGGCCACCCTGCCTACTACAACTTAGATATATATGCAGTAGATTCTGAAAAAAAAAAAAAAAAAAGAATTGTATAATGTATATATATATATATATATATATATATATATATATATATATATAATATATATATATGTTCCGGTTACAAAAGAAAGTTCAAATAATACATATTATATTTTTAAACTTTCTTTGTAACCGAAAAATTTTCCTGAACTTATATATTATAATATAATATATATATATATATGCAGTAATTTCTATGAAAACAAAAAAATTGTATAATGTACTGAAATATAACAATACTAACAGATAATTAAGATTAATAACTCACAAGTGAGTTTTATGAGACTGATCATCAAGTTTGATGTATGTAATTTTTTTTTTTTTTTTTTATGTACAAATAGGTTTTAATTTTTAGAGTTGTTGAATTTTGTATTTTACTTAAAAATTAATTTAAAATTGGTATATCCATTGGATCTTAGAACTTCTGTATTATACTGAATGCATATTTTTTTAATTTTTTTTTTTTTATTTAAAACAAAATAAACAAAACAAAAAACCTTACTTAGAGGCAAATCAAATCTGGAATAATAATTAAAGTAAAATAAAAAGAAATGATCAGACACACAGACATATGCACACACTTACACACACAAACACACACATAAACAAGCACCCCCAACCACACACACACACACACACAGAATTTGGAAGACCCAGACAGAACAAGTTGAGCAACTGCTAGCACCACTTCAGTTTGAGTATTCTTCTGATGATGGGATTTTTCATCCTGAAATATTAAGAATAAAGTGACAGGTTAACAAACAACATCATAGTTACCTTCTTTTTTCTTTACACTTGCATTGTGACAGCCTTCAAAACCAACCAACAAACCAATATAAACACAATGCTCCAAGCAAATTACAAAACCCTTTTCTTTTTTTTTTTACATTTCCTAAATATAGTGAGGATTTTATAATCTTCAGGTTGCTTGTAAAACCTTTGATACTGAAGGGAATACATTTTTTTCCCCTGTATTTAGTATCATCTCTCTTAAGAACATTTCCACTGTTGTTTGTAACAGTTAAATCATATATTACTCATTAATTCTAATTACTTTTTGCTGATTATCTTAACAACTTCACCCTTTTGTAACATTTTATGAAATTAAAACCTGTAGATCCTGTTATGACTGTTATTCTTTTACAATGTATTTGTCTTCATTGCTTATAAATGTCTGTGATACATAATTGAACAAATAATTAGGAAATAATAATTTGTTAAAATGAGCATCCCAGGCCCTAATAAAGACAGGATTAGAAGTTTAAAAAAATAAATAATGTGCCTCTTGATGGGTTGAAGTTTATCATTGGAATTCTCTCTCTCTCTCTCTCTCTCTCTCTCTCTCTCTCTCTCTCTCTCTCTCTCCCCTGTTTTTATTTTTTATTTTTTTATTTTTATTTTCTTTAATATGACTAGGTGGCGAAAGAAGAAGACCAAACTTAGTGTTAACTAACAAGGAAAGAACTTGTATACACTAGTAGATTATGCTGTTTCAATGAGCCATAGAGATAATAATATATAATATATATATATATATATATATATATATATATATATATATATATAGGTGTGTAAAAAAAAAAAAAAAAAAAAAAAAATTTTTTGTACTTTTTGACACCTTGTATTTTGAAAAAAAAAATGTTCCATTCATTTCTATCTTGGTAAGTACAGCTTGAAACTTAGTACGTTTTTGACACATCTTGTATTCTGAGAAAAATTAATGAATGGAACATTTTTTTTTTTTTTCAAAAAGTACAAAAAATCTGGATACTTTTTTACACACCGTGTGTGTGTGTGTGTGTGTGTGTGTATATATATATATATATATATATATATATATATATATATATATATATAATTATTTGATTTTTTTACATTTTTTTTTAGATAGTAATTAAAAAATAACAACAAATGAACAAAAAAACATTTGTCTGTATCTGGAAGCTGGTAATATCTGCTGCTCATTAAAAAAAACATCTATTTGTTTCTTCACTTAAATTCTTTTTCTTTAAAAATTATGAAAATTGATGTCCAAAACTTTTTTTACAAGAAAATCATTTAGGCATCTTAATTGATGTAAATGACATGACATTTTGAACATTCAAAGTCATTTTGCTCTTATTTTTTTTTTGCATTACCTTATATTGAAACGCTCTTTCTTCTTGAAAGTGGAACTTAAAAAAAAAATCCAACCATATGAATGGCCTACATTTGGCTAAATTATATCATTATTATAGTAAGTACAAAATGATTATTGTAATTAAAAAAAAAAGAGACAATTTACATAGATATTTGTACATAGGTCATAAGTAGAATTTAAAAAAAAAATTTTTTTTCTGGATTTCTTTTTCATAAATGTACACTGCATAGTTTGGGATTGGTTTATACCAAAAATTATTTTAATCTCCCAAATATTTGTTGTAAGGCTATTCAAAATGGTGGCAAATCAAACAGTGCTCTTGGTTTGAACAGAGGTTTGTCATTAGATTTTTGGTCTCTAAGAAGAGCAAACCATGTGAAATTTACAGAAGGTGTAATGTATATGGAGAAATGTTTTAGTAAAAAAACAACAAAAAAAACAGTTTATAAATGGGATAAACATGGGTTTACCATAACAAGTCAATTGAAAATACAGCCCATGAATGGGAAACACACTGACTCTCCAGTAAATAAAAAGTTCTGGGTGCAGTAGTTGGTTAAGAAAGTCATACTGACAGTCTTTTAGGACATGAAAAGACCCATCACCTTTGATTTCCTTGAAAAAGGTGCAACTCTAAAATTCACCTTATTTATTGAATGACCATATATCTATACATTTGTTGTATATTCATTAGATATTTAAAATTCTTATGTAGCAATAAATAATTTAAAAGCAATGAGTATTTTTAAGTGCATATTGAAAACTACTTCTTAAGTGTCGTGGTAATATATATATATATATAATATATATACATACACAAGGTGTGTCAAAAAAGTATTGAGATTTTTTGTACTTTTTGACACACCTTGTATTCTGAAAAAGAAAAAAAAAAGTTCCATTCATTAATTTTTTTCAGAATACAAGATGTGTTAAAAAAGTACCAAGTTTAAAGCTATATTTACCAAGATAGAAATGAAGAATGAATGGAATATTTTTTATTTTTTCAGAATACAAGGTGTATCAAAAAATACAAAATATCTCGATACTTTTTTGACACACCTTATATATATATTTTTTTTTTTTTTTCTTAGATATCTCCTGATTAACCATCTTTTAATTAGCCATAACATTTAAAGACTAAAGCTGATATTTTTATATCCTTGGCCGAAACGTTGTACAGATAACAATAAAGATGGGGACAATAGTTCGAATAACGCAGATAATACTAATCTTCAAGCCTCATCTCAAACATTCAGAGAAATTCTATATAAGGGCATGATGAAATGTTGAAGGGAATAATGTTGATATTTTTAAAAGACTTTAAAAAAAAAATTGATATGAGGTGCTGTTGTGGGATGAATATATGGAATAGCATGTTTGGCATCCAGTGGTATTAGGGCCATAACCCAGTCAAAGGGGCTCTGGCAAAAATCCATAGAGCGTCTCCATTATCATCAGGAATCAACGTCTTTTGGCATACTTGTCACTGCGTCTGTGGAAAATCTGCAGCAAACAAAAGCATCTCCTTCCCCTGACTGGGATATGGGGGCTGCTTGTGAATTTCCTATTCCGTTGTTGCTCCTTCCATGAATTCACTACAGATGAATTTGACGGATGGTGCTGGCTCAACCGACCCAGGGTGAATGCCATCATAGAAAATGTATGTTTTATTGGTCAATGCCTTAGTTGGGCCAAAAACTTTTCTGTATTTCCTCATAGTTGCCAAACACTTCTTCTGAAGTTCTGCTGTTGTATTTCTTTTAACATTTTTCCACATCTTAGTGTGGAGATGAAATTTCAGTTTATAATAATATCCTTTCAGCTAGTATATTAGGTCTGAGACATGTCAGCTGTTTTTATAAACATTCATCTTAATTCCACAGAATATTTATCCTCTTTCCACAGATTATCTAACATTGCCTTTTAAGGAGTTTAGAGATGGGGCATTCACTATTGATGATGGTAGTTTATTCCATGTATTCACCACTCTGTTACTAAAATAATTTTGTCTTGCATTTACTTAAGAGTTTTACTTTATGACCCCTGGTATTGATATTTTGAGCAATGTTTAGTAGGTCAAAGTTCATTGAATAAAAACCATGTGTATATTTGTAGACTTCAATCATATCCCTTCTTGTACGTTGATAAACCAAACTTGGTAAGTCAATGTTCCTAAGTCTTTCTTCATACAAAAGGTGTTTTTTTTAATCATTCATTACTTTAGTAGATCTCCTTTGAATTCCCTCAATGAGTTTTATGTCATTGATTAATTTGGACTCCAACAAAGAAAACAAACACATCTATATATAAATACGCTTGTTCCTTAATCTTCCGACCGTTATGATCTTGAACACCCTCTGGTTAAAAATCAGACCGTTCAAATCATCTAAGATGAAATGCAAAAGTGTAAATCCTGATTATCTGGTGTTGCTTATCCACCGAATCCTTATTTCATATGAGTGTTGTCACCTCTGCTAAATGAGTTTTATGTCCTTGATTAGTTTAGGGGGGAAAAAAGTTGTATGGAGCTATGTATGGGGAGTATGGAGGCGTGTGGTCAAATGGTTAGTCGTAGGAAGTGGACTTGTCGACCAGAGTTCAATTCCTAGACGAAGCTGTTTGCATTTCACATAGCGCTAATACCCTTGGGAAAGGTATGAATCCAATTCTCCCTCCAGCTATGGGCAAATAGCAAGGCAGACTGGACTCTTTAACCATGGGTAGGTAACCAGTCTAGGAGAAGGAAAACTCTGAATTCAAACCTGTTAAACTCCGCTTAAGAAATTGACCTTGTGTCACATCCTGCTCCTGCTGAGGGGTTGGTAAATATATATATATATGGTGAGTATGGAAGGGGCTGCACTTGCACAATCCTGTGTTTTGCTAAAGATTGCTGAAAATTGGTATTCACCTGTCAAGTCATCATCACTTTATTATAGTTATTTTCTAAGTTTAGCTTTCATGTGGCACAAGGCCAGAAATATGGGGCGCCAATGGGAATCACTCATTAACAATGGTGTGCGAATCTAACTTGCTAACCATTACACCATTTTGCCCTTATTATTTTATTATATGACTTGTGCACATTTTTATTTTAGAATTTAAAGGTTAAGTTTCAATATTTTTATCATACCTTGTATGGGGTGACTATTTAAGTATCACCAGGTATTGTAAGCAACCAGAACCTTTGTTTATCAGAAATGACTTGAGTCTGTATTAAATGACCCAAAATGACCCAAAAAGAGTTGATATTACTGTAAAACAAAACGATCAACCAACCTTATATGGTGATTCAAATTGTATAAGTTATGTATTAGAGTTTGTTAGATTCACTGCTAGATAACGAACTACGGGTATTAAACTGAGCAATAAGTACAATCATGATCCCAAAGTCAACAAAGAAATATTCTACTGCAACTTAAGTTTTTTATTTCTTCTTCTTCTTCTTCATTTTACACATTCCTCTTCTTCTTCTTCTTCATTGTACACATTCCTCTTCTTCTTCTTCTTCATTGTACACATTCCTCTTCTTCTTCTTCTTCTTCATTGTACACATTCCTCTTCTTCTTCTTCTTCATTGTACACATTTCTCTTTTTTCTTCTTCTTCATTGTACACATTTCTCTTCTTCTTCTTCTTCTTCATTGTACACATTCCTCTTTTTCTTCTTCTTCATTGTACACATTCCTCTTTTTCTTCTTCTTCATTGTACACCTTTCCCTTTTTCTTCTTCTTCTTCTTCTTCTTCTTCATTGTACACCTTCCTCTTTTTCTTCTTCATTGTACACCTTCCTCTTTTTCTTCTTCTTCATTGTACACCTTCCTCTTTTTCTTCTTCTTCTTCTTCATTGTACACCTTCCTCTTTTTCTTCTTCTTCTTCTTCTTCTTCTTCATTGTACACCTTCCTCTTTTTCTTCTTTTCTTCTTCTTCCTCTTCCTCTTTTTTCTTCTTCTTCATTGTACACTTTCCTTTTTCTTCTTTCTTTTCATTGTTCCTCTTCTCTTCTTCTTCATTGTACACCTTCCTCTTTCTCTTCTTCTTCTTCATTGTACACCTTCCTCTTTTTCTTCTTCCTCTTCTTCTCATTGTACACCTTCCTCTTTCTCTTCTTCTTCTTCTTCATTGTACACCTTCCCTTTTTCTCTTCCTCTTCTTCTTCATTGTACACCTTCTCTTTCTCTTCTTCTTGTACACATTCCTCTTTTTCTTCTTCTTCTTCATTGTACACCTTCCTCTTTTTCTTCTTCTTCTTCATTGTACACCTTCCTCTTTTTCTTCTTCTTCTTCATTGTACACCTTTCTCTTTTCTTCTTCCTCTTCTTCCTCTTCTTCTTCATTGTACACATTCCTCTTTCTCTTCTTCTTCTTTGTACACATTCCTCTTTTTCTTCTTCTTCTTCATTGTACACCTTCCTCTTTTTCTTCTTCTTCTTCATTGTACACCTTTCTCTTTTTCTTCTTCCTCTTCTTCCTCTTCTTCTTCATTGTACACATTCCTCTTTCTCTTCTTCTTCTTCTTCATTGTACACCTTCCTCTTCTTCTTCTTCATTGTACACCTTCCTCTTATTCTTCTTCTTCTTCATTGTACACCTTCCTCTTATTCTTATCATATGGAATTTGCTGAAATCTTTTCTTACAGCAGGCCCAGACTTGATACCTTGTATAAGCACAGTGTATTATTTGAATCTTGCCTGTCTAAAAGAAAGAAAATAAAAAGCTATTATCTCAGTATAACTGAAGATTGCTTTAATGTATATGATCTATAAGCAAATATGATCAGTTTGTCATGAAATATTGTATTATTCATTTCTTTTCTTCTCCTCACTTTTTGTGGATATGATTTTGTCAAGTATAGGCATGATTTTTTTTTTTTTGGGGGGGGGGGCAAGCAAAAGCCCTTATGGGTATAGATTATTGGTAATCATTAAATCTGAGGTTCAATATCTGATACTGAAAAAGATAGTCTGTATATTTACCCAAGGGGGAAACCCTGTGGCGTATTGGCTAACGTGCTGGGCTGTGACGTCGGATTAAGCGAGTTTGAACTCCAGTCGTACTATTATGTTCACTTTCAGACTAATAGCCTTGGAAAAGGTATGAACCCCTCATCCGCCCAGCTATGGGTTAAATAGTACCAATACTGTTCTTCTATAAAGATAGCTTTGGCATTAAATAACCCAAAAATTTTGATATGCCATTAAACAAAAATACACGAGTACTAGACTACAATACATTTGGAAAACACTTTACCTTTTTGATGGCTATGTGTTGGCATATGTAAATGGGTGGAGGTGAGGAGAGGCTGGAAGAAATTATTGCTGAGAAGGGGAGTTCCCTTCAATATAAACTTTAGGTAAGTGTCTTCAGAAGGCTCTTCTAGTTAAATTTAAGATTATACGGCAAAAAAAAAAAAAAAAAAGGCTGAAAATAAGTTTGAAAATTGATACAAAGTTTGAAAACCAGGACAAAATTTTTCCAAAATGGAAACATTCGAAAACCGAGATTTGACTGTACTGCCAATAGTTGGTCAAGATTTTTGATCCGTACTAAGGATTTTTTTAATGTTTTTATTTATTTTTTTTTTTTACTAATATCTTCATCTTTATCACACAATTTTTGTATATCAATCTACTTGTGACATTGGCTCAAACAGTCTGATAATCTTCTTTCCTTTGTCCTTATTGCCCCCCCCCTCTCTCACAGACTAAGAGGAAAGTAGAGATTTAAAAGATAATGGAATTAATCAAGAGAAAAGAAAGGAAGGTGACAGAATAAATATGAGTGAAGTGTAAGAAAGAAAGAAAAATGAACAGAAGAATAAGCTAGCTATAGATAAATGACGGAGACAGAGCCAAAAATAGAAAGAAAAAAAAAAAGATGAAAAAAAAAGAAAGGATGAAATCAAGAGAAAGAAAAAAAGGAAGAATGTGAGAGAAAGCGATATAAAGAGTGCATCAATAATCTTATTCTTTATCTATCTTTATATATATATATATATATAAATGTGTGTGTTCTGTCTTAAACAGTTAAATGTCCCTCATAAAAGTGCCAAGATTATGATACTGTATACCTATCATTTATCTCAGCTTCCTCTCTGGCTCATCTCAGATGAGATTTCAAGGTTTGATTAAAAGGTGATCAGCTTGGGTTATCTACTTAAATTACATGTCATTTTGACTTCTCCTTCTTTTGGAGAACCTTATGGTATAATGGTTAACAAGCTGGTCTGTGGGACACATCAATACAATTTTACTGCATCCTTTTAGATTTTTATGCATCAGGATGAGGACACATACTTTTATGGTAATTTACCATGCATGCATGACCGCTTCCAACTATAAATAGCAGCAGGTTCCACACTTAAGCGAGAGTTAGTATTTCAGCAGACAGCCATTAAGACAGCCTCGTGTGTCACTAACTCATTGGTATATATTTGTTCTGCTGTTCTTTGTTAATATATTTGTTTAATTTATTTCCTGTCTTGTCTTTATTCTGGCCCTTAACCAGGCCACAACACATACCTATCAGCATATGTTTATTGAATACTAGCTGTATTTTCATGGCCTTTCTCGGGTTATATAGTTATTTACTAAGTTTAGCTTAGATGTGGCACAAGGCCAGAAGTATGGGGTGCCCAATAATAATTGAACTAACTAACTAACAATGGTCTGCAAATCTAGCTTGCTAACTATTACACCATGTGAGGTGCCCTTGCTCGGGTTTGTAAAGTTATCCTCCAGATATAGAAACAATATGATACTCACCATCACAGTGGGGTTCTAACTACCGTCGAGTTAGCAGACGAGAACAACAGGCAAGTACCCACTCTTCAGCCATCACTTTGCACTATGCCAACAGCATGCAAGAACTGTATTTAAGTTACAGCTTGCCTGTTGTTCTCGTCTGCTAACTCGACAGTAGTTAGAACCCCACTGCGATGGTGAGTATCATATTGTTTCTATATCTGGAGGATAACTTCTACAGGGTCATATAGCATCTGACTAAATTCAAGTGTACACTTTTTAAATTCCATATTGCTCACCATTGGTACTTATCGTAGGGGGAGTTCTTATCGTAGGGGGAGTTCCTGTGTCATAATGGCTAATGTGCTGGATTGGGATATCGTAGTAAGTGAATTCAAACTCCAGTTGTGCTATTATGTTCCTTTTGGACAAATACCCTTGGGAAAGGTATGATTCCTCTCATCCCCTTAGCTAAGGGTTAAATAGTACAAATACTGTTCTTCTACGAGAGCCGGGTTAGCTCAGTCGGTAGAGCGTTCGGCTAGAAACCACAAGGTTCCTAGTTCGATACCGGTCCTCGCAAACTCAGCGTATGAGTAACACAGGGATCTGTGCGGTAAAGTAAGGAGCTGATGGTAGGTGTGGTGCTCCACCTCAGATGCTAAAATAATCTCCTTGGTCTAGTGCTATTGAAAAGGGGATAGACTCCCTCACTGACTGGCTGATACCGACTTTAGGCCGCCCCGTCAACTTTACTTACGAGTTTGTCATTAAATAACCCATGAAGCTTGATATACCATTCAACAAAGATAATTTATCGGGGTTATTCTTATGTTTATTTTTACCTATTTTCTCATACCACAGCTAGAAATATGTTTCTAACTGACCCCAAATGAATTCAAGGGTAAATATAAATACCACCACATGATTCCTTGTAAAATTCTACCCTAGAAAAGTTTAGTTTTGTTGGGATATCTGTCGGTAAAGTTTTATACCAAATTCCCACTCCTATTTAGGAACTTTCCCAACATCAGCAGCAAGCACTTCTGGTAAAAATTGGCCAATGAGAAACATATACAGAATGCATTTAAGATTGTTGGTACTGTCCTAAAATTTATTGCTAAATGAACTATCTGCGAGCAAGACCTACAGATGAGGATTACAAGGAGATCTACTGATACTAAACGCTTTTCTACCTAGGATTTCAAAGAACACTACAAGACTAGGATTACAAGGAGATCTACTGATACTACACGCTTTTCTACCTAGGATTTCAAAGAACACTACAAGACTAGGATTACAAGGAGATCTACTGATACTACACGCTTTTCTACCTAGGATTTCAAAGAACACTACAAGACTAGGATTACAAGGAGATCTACTGATACTACATGCTTTTCTACCTAGGATTTCAAAGAACACTATAGACTAGGATTACAAGGAGATCTACTGATACTACACGCTTTTCTACCTAGGATTTCAAAGAACACTACAAGACTAGGATTACAAGGAGATCTACTGATACTACATGCTTTTCTACCTAGGATTTCAAAGAACACTACAAGACTAGGATTACAAGGAGATCTACTGATACTACACTTTTCTACCTAGGATTTCTACAAGACTAGGATTACAAGGAGATCTACTGATACTACACACTTTTCTACCTAAGATTTCAAAGAACACTACAAGACTAGGATTACAAGGATTAAACAACTAAACCCAAACTCAATACCAACCTGAAATTACCAACAGAAGAACTAAATGCCTAAAATGGGGACCAGAATTTTGACATGTTTGATCTTGTTATCAATTATATACCTAGATGAACACACCACAAATATATAGTATAAGATTCCATTTAATATGGCACATTATAGATCAGTATTCTTAAATCTGGTCTCAAAAATATAATTCTGTACATCTCATTTACCATGAAATTGAGTAAATATTGTTATCTGTAATATCATACATTTATTTTTTATTTTGCATTTTCTAATGTAATATGTAAAATTTGTATAAAGGAGATGAAACCTTTTGAAAATAGTCAATGCTCATGAATATAACATTACTTGACTATTACTCTTTTCTGGCAATATTTATTCAATTGTATAGGAAGTAGGAAACATGGCTTTGGCTTTTGGTTTGAGACTTAAATACAAAGTAATACTGATTTTTTTTTTTTTTTTTTTTTTTTAATGCAAACATCATTACTCTTACATATGCATAAAAAAATGGTATAAAGATATATCATTATAACTGTTTCTGTTTCCCTTTAGAGAGAGAATAAGATGTTTACTAAGCTTGGCTCTTTGAACCTGTAAGTTCAATATTTTGGGCTTATCACTATTTTACTATATAAGAGAGTAGGTTAGTCACATTACTCTCATAGAAAATGATGTTTATTTTAAAATATCATAAATATCATCAAACTAGATAATAAATATCATTAAACTAAATGATATTTATTTTAAAATTTCAGCCTATTTTACAATAGGCTGATATCATTTGAGATGTACAAGGGGTATCAGAAAAATCGATAGATTTCCTAATCTAATAACTTCACCAATTCTTGTTCAAATAATCTCAAAATGTTTAAATGCCAATGAATGGCATTTTTATATCAAAACAAAACAAAACAAAAAACAAAACCTGAAACAGAATTTCGTTTATTTGTACATATTAAAATTTCAGATCATTTGAATGAGAATTGGCCAAGTTATAAATTATGAAATGATATCAATTTTCTGAAATCTCCTGTATATGAATTTATTATTTGTGTACAATGCTTGTTAGTGAATGAACAGTAAGATTAAAACATTTTTTTTTTATTTACAAGTAGTGATTTTTGTTTTCTTTAAAAAAAAAAAAAAAAATTTAAAAGAGTAAATGTTTGCTAAAACCATCAATCAATAATGAAGATTTGATGGCCGTTGTGGAAAGTGGTCAAAAATCTCAGTCATGGAACTTGTAGCAAACTTTAATGTATCAATTTAAATCAATTAAGTGTGATTGGCAAGAAAACAAAGTTTGATAAATAGATTGGATTCTGATTAGAAGCCAAAACTACACGATCTCTAGAAGGTGGTGAATGTTTTGAACAGGAGGAATGGTCTATTGCATCATAGCTTTCTTCCCCAAAGTAATCAAATAATGAATACCAATGTAAACCAGATTAAGATGCATTTACAGTTAAAATGGTGGTGATTAGAAATGTTATCTTGCAGCTGCATTATAATGTTTACTCTTACGTTGGTAAAACAGTAACAAAAAAAAAAAAGGCATTAAGTTGAATTGGTTGAAGATGGAGATTTTATTGCTCTTTCCCATTCACCCAATCTCAGTTTTATAGATGACCATTTTCTTCAAGTATCTACCATACTCTTATTATGAATGACTTTTTAAGACTGATTTTTTACCTAAGGGGGGGGGGTATGTAATATATATATCTTATTATAATGGAGATTGTGTGTTTTTCTGTCTGTAACCGAAACTATATTACTATTCAAGTCACAATTCCCTTTGTTATTTACATCACATTCTCCATGATTTTATTTTTATTTAAATCTCAATTATTGATGAAATTGCTTTATATTATTAATACTGTTGACAATATCTACATATTAATAACATGCACTTGTTTTTATATATACTACAAAATAACAGTTTACAGTGTGAATGGGAAAGCTAATTTGCATATTGATAAAAAAAATCTGATTTTAATAAATATGTGCCTAGTATTACTGATTTCTAATTGTTTGATTTTATCTTAATGAATATTAGCAAAAATCTCTAAGATAAATCTTAAAAGAAATTCATTAACAAGAAGAAATAACTGTAATCTTATTCTTTACTTCCTATTTTAACTAAATAGTTGAATTAGAAAAATTTAGCAATGAAAGACGGGAGTGGGGGAAGAGTAAGTTTCAGTTGTTCTATTTTTTTGATTATACACCCTCAGTTTTAAATCTTTTTATCTGCATTCTTATTTAGTTTCATTAGCCTTTCTAAATTAATCTAATATTTTATTACATTAAAACTTAAATACTTGCACCCGGAGGGTGCATACATTTGCTAGTATATATAAAAAAATTTGAAAAAAACAAGTGTTCCGAAAATGGGATGAATTTAATTATCGATGTTTAAAACATTTCGGTTACATTGAACCTTCATCAGGATGTCTCTTGGGGTGAAGAAAATGATGGATGTTTTTATATGTGACAGGAGATGAAAATCTTTTCAGTTATGTAACTGTATTTGATCAGCGTTTTATTTTTGAAAGGCAAGTCGCGATCTACTCACGTGAAGGTGTCATGACGCGTGACGCAACTCGAAGAAATGCAAAAGACGAGAAAAAGTATTAATGTACTGATTATTTTTAAGAGAACATAGGGAAACAAAGTGGGAATGATAACTAAATAAATAATTAAATGAATATATATATATATATATATATATATATATATATATATATATGCTTGAAGGCAATTACAATGTGGTATATTGCATAAAATTCGATAATTATAGAAGATAAATAACATTGACAAGTGAATCTCGCAAAGAATTACCCGGCGTGTAGAACATCGTACAGCAGCTGTTTCGACTTTATTAAGTTCATCAGTGATGTATACTAACGATTTCCCTCCGACAGAAATCGAAACCGGGACATCAGCAGGATAGTCAGAAACTATACTGTCTCAGCCACCGATACAGCACCGAGAAATGCCTGCGAAATTAACCTGTCAAAGTTACTGGGACGTCTCTACCATAGGAGGCAAGGGAACGTTAAGTAAACAACAAACACTGTACTTAATACCCTTCGGCGAAGGAAATAAGATTTTGGGATGTTTGTTTATTTTTTAGAAGCATTGGTGAATAAGTATTTATATTTTTGCTTGAAGGCAATTACAATGCGGTATATCGCATAAAATTCAATAATTATAGAAGATAAATAACATTGACAAGTGAATCTCGCAAAGAATTACCCGGCGTGTAGAACATCGTACAGCAGCTGTTTCGACTTTATATATATAACTCAGCGTGTGTGAGTAGCACAGGGATCTGTGCGGTAAAGTGAGGAGCTGATGGTAGGCGTAGTACTCCACTCAGATGTTAAAATAATCTCCTTGGTCTAGCGCTAATGAAAAGGATACTGGATGCTGTGAAGAGGACCTTCCAGGGGCAATGAATGATAAGGAAGGATGGCGAGAGATTGTTATGGATATCCGTACAGCCAATGCAACAGGATGATGATGATGATTGTTTTTTTTACAAGGATGGCTTTGGCATTAAATAACCCATGAAGGTGGATATGCCATTAAACAAAGAAACCAAACCCACCCAGACTTTCTTAAGCAGCATCAAATTGGAAATACCTTTAGTGAATTTATTGGTACTTTCAATGGAGAATTTAGAAAGAAAAATTGTTATTTACTAAGTATTGCTTAGATATGGCACACAGGTGTCAGGTGGGTGGCTTATAGTACCTGCTTTTGCTTAAGTGATTACCCATCTCAGAGATGCTGGTAGGTATGCATCCTGCGTCCCTGACGCACAAAAATCTAAAAGGATGCAGTAAAATCATATCTGTGTGTCCCAGTGTTTTTCTTTTTTCTTCCTTCACCATTTCAAGCTAACTGTAAATACATTTCAATAGTTTCTTAGAAATGAATTACACAGTATAGGTTACAAGGTAGGAGTTAGATGGCTTTAGTTGTTTCCCCAGATCATAAGTAAAAACCCTATAATTTATTAAGAAACTTTAATTGGGACCCATAAATTTTCCCAGGGACTCATTCAAAGCAAATATGAGTGTCCCAGGATGCACTAATTAAAAAGCATCACTACCCTCTATGTATTGAACAAGTTCATTGCTGCTTAACTTCATTGATTTAGTGGGAACTGGTGCTTTCAGCAGTCTTAGAACGAGACTTGTTGTCTTACTGTCAAAGTAAAATACTTATATAGAGGCAAGGTGGAAGTGAGTGGTGTAATAGTTTGTCGTAGGAAATGGACTCGTTGACCTGAATTAAAATCTTGGACTTAGGCTGTTTGCATTCCACAGAATGCTAACACTCCTGGGAAAGGTATGCATCTACCTACTATCTCTCCAGCTATGAGTAAATACTAGGCTCTTTAACCTTTGTTAGGCAACTAGTCTAGGAGAAGGAAAGCTCTGAATTCAAACCTGTTAAACTCCGCTTATGAAATTGATTTTGTCACATCCTACTTGTGTGGAGGGGTTGGTAAATCTATTCATGTATAAAGGACAGTTGTGTGTATGTATGTCTAGGGGAAACTATGAAAATAAAACAATTAACGACAAAGTAAATATATATACACATTTACTATAACCAAAGCTTGCTTTTTGTGCAAAAATAATGAAGATTTTTATTCATATTCCTGGAGATATCTAAAAATTAGGATTTGAATTGTAAGCGAACGGAAAGTAATTGGTAACGTTCATAAGCAAAAAAACAATCAATGGATCTGCGGGACTAACTTTTTTAATCCACCTCTGCCCAGGCAATGCTGGGTAGCCGCTTCTAGTAATTATATATAGATACTTCCATGTTTGATGCTTAATATCCTGCCTTCATTACATAGATAAATAAAATTGACTTGGTATAAATATTTAACATTTTACCTAATTCTTTTTTAAAATTTTTATATATATATATTTTTTATATATTTTTTGTTTTATATTTTGTTCTTTTTATTTTATCCAACCAATAATACAGATTCTTGATGTTTAATATTAAAAACATTTTGACTTCTAATTTTACCATATTCCTGTCTTAGAGAATTTTTTCCCCAATTTAATAACTTGAAAGTTATCTCAGATAAATAATTATCCAGTATATTTCTGAACTTGATAACTCAAGAATTTTTTTTTTTTTTCCTTCTATCAAAAATGTTCTGCCCATTTTATTTGAGCAAGAATAAGAATGCTAACAAATTTGAATAAGACCTAGGATTTTAGGGTAAAACATACACACACACACACACACACACACACATATCTGAGAAAGGTGGGAAAAAAAAATATCAGTTCCTGGTGATATTTCAGATATTATATTGCTGGAAGCTATGTTTACTCTATGTATGATCTTTTCGATATATGATGACCTCGAATGCATAATTTTATATATATATATATATATATATATATATATATATATATATATATATATATATATATATATATATAAACAAAATTGATTGATCTGGAAATGGATCCCTTATCTGATATGTTGTAGTTAAAGCTAATTCTTTTAATATTTGTTTTTTTATGCATTCTATCTTGCTTTCTATTTTCTATTTCCCCCAACTAAAATTATCCAATGAGAAAAAGTAATTTCTTATCAAATCATTCAAATAGTTTGTTTTTAGATAGTCAACTAATGAGACTCTGGCTGTTTGCGTAGAAGTAATTCTATCTTTTATTTCTAGTTTCATTTAAGACTTACTAATACCAAATTTTCAAATTCTTAAATTTGGTATTAGTAAGCGAGTTCGAATTCCAGTCATGCTGTTACGTTCACTTTTGGACTAATACCCTTGTAAATTTCAAAGGTTATGACAAAGTCATAACTCATTGGAACGCAAACAAACTCCGACAAAGGTTGAGGGACAAAACATTTAATAGGTATACAGCACATGGATATGACGAGATACATAAAGTAGATAAAGTGTACATAAACATACATACAAAAGTAGAGATAATGACACATTCATGAATGGTAAAATACAAGATATTTAGGTATCAAAGAGATACCTAAATGTACATAAAAACGTAGTTACGGATACATGACTAAAGGATAGTCATATATCGTATAAGAGACTTACTAGCAGTGAGTGGCCAGTGTTAAGGGCCGAAGCCCCAACGAGAAGAGGGTGGTCAGAAGACTACCTCACTGTGTCTCGTAGGTCAAGCAGAAAGAAGAAGAGAAGTTCAAATCAGCCGCTTAAATACACCTGAGGCCCCTAGCAGGAACCAGCGAAACTAAACGGGCAGACAACTCTCCAGGCAAATACAAAAATAACCCCACACCCTTGGGAAAAGTATAAATACCCTTATCCTCCCAGCTTAGGTTGAATAATATTACTGTTCTTCTACAAGCATAGCTTTATCTTTAAAAAACCACAAAGGTTTATATGTCATTAAAACAAATCAAGTCCCAATTATAGACAGTCTTTCATCAGGTTGTGCCAATGGTATGGATTCTCTTGGCTCTCTATCACCTTTTCACCATCCAATCCCATCTGCCATTGGTCTTGATAGACCTTCTAGACAGCATCAAGTGTCTGCATAGAGCTGGTTAATTTATGTTTTTGCTGGTCAGCCAACATGTTTTTCTTGTCTTAGAGGTATAAGATGTACAGTAAATCACCACTATTATTTATGAACTTTCCCAAACAGCAGCAGCAGGCACCTCCGGTAAAATTTGTCTGTCCGAAATGAACTCAGAAAAGCATTCAAGATCTTTTGCAACAAAAGGCAAAGAGAACTACTGAGACTACAGCCTTTTCTACCTAGGATTACAAGGATTAACCAAAGGCACCAAACTTAATACCTACTTGGATTTACCAACAGAATAACTAAACATGTAAAATGCTAACTATAATTGTATATCCATGTGTAGGATTTCATAGGAGAATGTCTCTTATTTCTGATTTTGTCCTTATTTTTTCAGCAGTGCCCAGAATGTCTTTTTGTTTAACTTGGATGTTTTTTTGTGACTAGAAGTATTGTTTGGTTTGTTTTACAGCATATCAACTTTTGTGAGTCATTTAATACTAACAGTTTTGAAATAAATTCATTCTTAATGGATACTCATTTTTTTTTTTCTTTTTAATAAACACATTTTTCTATTCAAACCATAGATAGTATCTGTAATGACGAGGCAAACCTACCTGACTCAAAAAGGTTCCGGTGCATGGCTTGCAGGGAGAAAATGTAGCGAAGAAGAAAGGAATGTGGTCGGAGTGAGAAATGTTGGAAGGGGGGCAGAGAAGACATTTTTATTGATATTGAAAGGCACTATGGGTAATGGCCCATGGTGCATTGCAACTCCTGCTTTCACCATAAAAGTGGCCCATTTTGGGCAGAGAGGGTGTGGCGATTTTTTGCGTGCTTTAGTGACACGGCGTTTTGTATCAAGAAAGAAAGAAAGAAAGGAAGAAAGAGAGGAAGGAAGGAAGGAAGGAAAGAAGACATAGTATCCTAACAGGTACTACCACTCCAGGTCAGAGAGGATATGGGAGCAATGGTGATAAAAGGGTGCTCCACATTCCCCAGACCTCCAAAACTGGAACCTCACCATCAGATAGTTTAACGTCATTTCCAGGACATGAAGACCCTCAGCCACCGGCTTCTAGCACATATATGATAAAAATGTGGAGCACCTCTTCATCACAATTGCTCCCAGGTCCACTCTGACCCAGAGTGGTAGTACCTGCTAGGGTTCCATCTATGGGTTAAATAGAAAAAATGTGTTTATAAAAAAATTGAGTCCTCATCAAGAATGAATTTATTCCAAAACTTTGTTGGCATAAAATGACCCACTGAGGTTGATATGCAGTGTACCCCCCCCCCCAAAAAAAAAACAAAACAAAAAAAAACCCACTGCTAAAGATATTGTGCAACCGAAACAATTTTTAAAAAATAACCACAATTCCAAAATTTCTACTATGACTATTCCACAAGACACAGTATCTGTTATAAAATGACCAAAATGGTTGGTGTGCGGTTATTTCCTAGTTGAGTAACATGAGTGACCCTGAAAAAACAGAACCAAAATTATTTATTTTCCCATTTTAACTAACCCTAAACCCTACCCCTACCCTTGTTGGACTTAAACTTCATAAAAAAAAAAAATAAAATTAAGTTTTATTACAAAATTTGTGGGTTCTGTTTTTTCTGGGTCACCCTGTAATATTATGTTACTCAACTAGGGGTGTTTAGGTTTAGGGTTAGTTTAATGGGAAAATAAATCATTTGGGTTCTGTTATTCTTCTGGGTCAACCTGTAATATCATGTTACTCAACTAGGAAATAACCTGGTGTGCTGTAAAACAAAAATACAACCCACTTCATTGTTCTATTCTTAAACCACCTTTTACAAATATTTATAGGTTTGATCTAGTTTAATGGCACATCAATCTTCATGGATTATTTTATGCCAAAGCCATCATTTGTAAAGAACAGTAGTGGTACTATTCAACCCGTAGCTGGAGTATGAGGGGGTTCATACCTTTCCCAAGGGTATTAGTCTGAAAGTGAAAGTAATAGTCTGACTGGAGTTCAAATTTGCTCACTGTGATGTCGCAGTTCAGCATGTTATACACTACACCATGGGGACCACCCTCACCCTACTAATGTTTATTCTTCTCATTGAAACCAGTTGCACCAGTCTAGCATTTGTTTTGTTTTTTTTACTTAAGTTCCTGTGGCCTGTGGTTTAATTCCCTTACCAATGAGCTGTCACTTAGTGATCATTTCCCTTGCTGTTGTTAATTCTATTCTGAGTTGTTTGTGAGCAGATGAATTACTATCTTCAAATCATCTACGTACTTGTCTGTTAATATTATGTCATCAACCGCTTTACTTTTTTTCTTTTTTTTTTCCTTCTTCTTCCTTTTCTGTCTTTAAATACCCAACTCTTCCTCAGCATGAATTTTGCTAATTTTATCAGCTTATGTGATAAAATCAATAAAACTGAAGCTCTTCTTCACTGTGGTAAAGTGTGTTTTGTTCTTTGTAGCATCTCAATTATTTTGAATTGCACTCAATATCCCTCCAGAACAACCTAAAGAATGATCTAACATTATCAATCTGAAGATGAGGAAAAAATAAATTCAGAAAATTCCTTTATTTTTGTTCATTCAACTATTTTACACTTTTTTTTATTTTTATTTTTTTTAACCCGCCATAAATCCTTTCAGCAATTTGTCTGTTCTATTTCAGTTTTAATAAAAATAAAAACTATATATTACTAAAATTCTCATTATTTGTGTGTGTGTGTGTCTGTGTGTGTGTATATATATATATATATATATATATATATATATATATATATATATATACACACACACACACACAATGAGAATTTTTAGTAACATATAGTTTTTAGTTTTATTAAAGCTTAAATAGAACAGACAAATTGCTGAAAGGATAAATCCTTTTCAATAGTGCTAGACCAAGGAGATTGTTTTTTAGCATCTGAGGTGGAGCGCCACACCTACCATCAGCTCCTTACTTTACCGCACAGATCCCTGTGCTACTCATACGCTGAGTTGGTGAGGACCGGTATCAAACTAGGAACCTTGTGGTTTCTATCCGAACGCTCTACCGACTGAGCTAACCCGGCCCATGATATATATATATATATATATATATATATATATATATATATATATTTTGGGAGAATATGTGCTTAATTGAAGTCGGACCTAATTTTATGAAAGTTAATTAATTAATAATTAATTAATTAGGCGGGATTACCTATTAAATTTAAGGCTAAACAAATCGAGAAAAATCAATCTCTGTATGTACATTTCGGCCTATTAGGCCTCATCAGCAGAGCTATAGATACAAAGACCGCCCCGTGTGCGATTCGAAACCTGACTGTCAAGCTGACTGTCAAGCGTCTTTACCACCACACCAAACGGACTTAGCAGATTTCTTCGTTTTGTTAAGGAGTAGGTATTTATATTCCTCTTAAGTGACCTCTACACGAACTTACGAGAAGTAAACAAACAGACGATGTTTGTGATATGGCTATTTTCAGCCGACAATATATATATATATATATATATATATACACACACACACAAATAATGAGAATTTTTAGTAATATATAGTTTTTAGTTTTATTAAAACTTAAATAGAACAGACAAATTGCTGAAAGGATATATATGTTGAAAGGATAAATAAATAAAGGAAAGAAAATGTTGAATGGATAAAAATGGTTTAATGAAATGCCAACACGTGTTTCGTTTCATTAAACCATTTTTATCCATTCAACATTTTCTTTCCTTTATTTATTTATCATTTCAACATATTGTCGGATTCATTTCCATTTTTCAACTAAGATATATATAATGTATGTATGGTGGTAAAATATTACAATGAATATGAAGATTTAGTATGAAGATTTAATATTGCACTGAATATCAATATTATAATGAATATGAAGATTTAATATTGCACTGAATATCAATATTATAATGAATATGAAGATTTAATTTGCACTGAATATCAATATTATAATGAATATGAAGATTTAATATTGCACTGAATATATTATAATGAATATGAAGATTTAATTTTGCACTGAATATCAATATTATAATGAATATGAAGATTTAATTTTAATATTGCACTGAATATCAATATATAATGAATATGAAGATTTAATTTGCACTGAATATCAATATTATAATGAATATGAAGATTTAATATTGCACTGAATATCAATATTATAATGAATATGAAGATTTAATTTTGCACTGAATATCAATATTATAATGAATATGAAGATTTAATTTTGCACTGAATATCAATATTATAATGAATATGAAGATTTAATTTTGCACTGAATATCAATATTATAATGAATATGAAGATTTAATTTTGCACTGAATATCAATATTATAATGAATATGAAGATTTAATATTGCACTGAATATCAATATTATAATGAATATGAAGATTTAATATGCACTGAATATCAATATATAATGAATATGAAGATTAATTTTGCACTGAATATCAATATTATAATGAATATGAAGATTTAATTTTGCACTGAATATCAATATTATAATGAATATGAATATGAATTTTTCACTGAATATCAATATTATAATGAATATGAAGATTTAATATTGCACTGAATATCAATATTATAATGAATATGAAGATGAATATGAAGATTTACCGAAGATATGTGATTCTGTTTTATCTGCAATGGAATTCATAATATGCTTGATAAGGAACATTGCCTTTAAAGAATAACACTTATTGAATTAATCTCTATCTCATCTTTGAACTTCTCTTCAGGGAAATACATTAAAAAAAAAAACAAACAATGTATATCTCGTGATAGAAATCCATCTATATATTACTAAAATGCCCATTAGGTTTGTCTCTAACCATAACTCAATGAAAATGTCAAATCATAGCAATATTTTCATTAGAACAATACACTTAAAAATTCTCTAGGAATAAAGCAATTTTCTGTCCAATTTGTGATTGAATTATATTCTGTGTGGGCTGTGTTCATACTGATCAAATTTAAATTCCTCGCTATAATAAAGATAACTAAAACATTTTCAAGTGAAATTTAATGTCAAAACTTTTATGGCACTTGGAGTACATTATAGTTTTGTAGTATAAAGCTAAAATTTCAGGTTATTTCCTAGTTGAGTAACATATTACAGGGTGACCCAGAAAAAACAGAACCCAAATTATTTATTTATTTTCCCATTAAACTAACCCTAACCCTAACCCTATCCCCCCTAGTTGAGTAACATAATATTACAGGGTGACCCAGAAAAAACAGAACCCACAAATTTTGTAATAAAACTGCTAATTTAAATTTTTTAAAAACTTCCAACAAGGGTTGGGGTTGGGGTTTAGTTTAATGGGAAAATAAATAAATAATTTGGGTTCTGTTTTTTCTGGGTCATTCTGTAATATCATGTTACTCAACTAGGAAATAACCAAATTTCACTTTGGAAGTGGAAAGGTTTTTAAATAATCTAAAAGGTAACTGCATTCAGCTTGGCGCTGTGTGGTAAAGTGAAGAGTTTATGGTAGGTGTGGCGCTCCACCTCACGTCCGAAAAACAATCTCCTTGGTCTAGCGCTAGTGAAAAGGGGATAGACTCCCTCGCTGTCTGGCTGATACCGACTTTAGGTCACGCTGATGACTTTACTTTCTAAACAGACCTTGTAGATGATAATGCTTATATGATAAGTATTTATTGCAAAACTGAAGGCCGTACAATCATCCGGATATCCTAATCCTAGAAGCTGCTTTTTGTCACTCCATTAAGATTGTCATTTTTCTAAATAGGAATAATGTCAGTAGTTGGGATTAGCTTATCTTGGTTGTTTGATTAGTTCATTCATTCCATTTCTGTTATGTCAATTACTTGGATATCTTTTGTGTAACATCCATCAACACTTAAACCAAGCTAAAAGATAAAAACCTGCAGACAGGGCACTCATGAGGATAAGAAGTACAAAAATACGACTAATAAAACAAAACCTAATTCTATTTATCTTGAAATTGAATGGGTGGGAAATTCTTTCACTTTATTTCTCACTTTCCTTATCTGATACATGGAATATCTTAAGAAATTTTTTTATCTTTTTGTTGGTTTTTGATGGTATTTTAACACTTCTTTATTTTATAGAAACTAGCAAGAATATGCACCCTCCTGGCATAAATGTTTTTTGGAGGTGCATGGTGTAATGGTTAGAGTCATAGGAAATGGACTCATCGACACGAGTTCAAATTCTGGACGAAGCTACAGTTCACATAGTGTTAATACCCTTGGGAAAGGTATGAATCCAACTACTCTCCCTCCAGCTATAGGTAAATAATAGGGCAGACTGGGCTCTTTAACCTTGGTTAGGCAACCAGTCTAGGAGAAGGAAAACTTTGAATTTAAACCTGCTAAATCTGCTTGGGGTGGTCACAACTAGAATAGGCTCAGTCCTAATTAGGGATCTATTTCACTAATTTTTTCTTCTAAAATTTTTTTAATGTAATGTATTAAATTAGAAAGACTAATGAAATTAGTAGATAAGAATGCATATAAAAAGATTACTCTTATTTCAATTATGTTTTAGTTGGGTTCTATCATTCATATCTTGGAGAATAAAACAATATTAGAGATCAATAGTACATAGTAATTATTTATTAAACCTGGTTTTGTTAAAACCAGTATGCAAATTAACCTCACAATATATCATGTAAACCTTTATTTCCTAGTGATATATAAGACATATTGCAGTATTTTAAATGCACTAATAACATGGGCTGTTTTGAAGCAAATATAACTCAGATTTTCATAGTGACATCATTAATAAATAAGATTTATTCTATGTATTAATGATTTTGACTATAAATTAAATACTCATTGATAAACTTATACAATTCCTGATTGTATTGTGATGTAAGAAGTGATGTAGTTTCGGTTACAGATGGACAGATACCAAATCTCTATTATAAGATATTTAAAGTTATGTAACGTATAGTCTTACGAGAAAATTATTTACAAACAAGAAATAGTCACATAATGTGCTTCTATGTTAAATTATATATTTCAATATATGGGGTGGGGTGGGGGCATTCTGTTTTGATTATCTACTATTGTAAAATAAAATTTTGTTTTACGACAAACGATAATCAAAACGGAACAGTTTTGACGCCCCCACCTCATAAAAAAAGAACCTGAAATATTTTAATTTAATTTGATTTCAACTTTATAAACTTGGTTTTATTAGAAAGAAAACATCTAATTGAATTTTGATGGCAAAACATTTTTTTTTTTCTATCATTAAAAAAAAAAAAATTTCAAAGATATGTTTACATTTTTTTATGAAAGAACAAAGCAAAAATTAGTTTTTACACTGGACTGAGGGCGTTTCTCTTTTTGTTAGTACATACATACATACTTAGGATGCCCCATACATGTGACCTTGTCTCGCATCCTACCCATGGCGAATAGGTTAGCACTAATATCCTTGGGAAAGGTATGAATTCTACTCTCCCTCCAGCTATGATAAATGGTAGGGCAGACTGGGCTCTTTAACCTTAGTTAGGCAACCGGTCTAGGAGAAGGAAAACTCTGAATTCAAACCTGTTGAATTCCACTTAAGAAATTGACCTTGTGTCACATCCTGCTTGTGCAGAGGGGTTGGTAAATATATATATATATATAATAATATAGTATTAATGATTGTATTTGTAGTAGTAGGAGTGATATAAGAAAAGTAGGAGTATTGATATTTACTCAGCTTTGCTTAGTCTGACATACAAACCTTTTTAACTAGATTTTATTTCTCAGTAATATTTGGTACAGGAAGTTGGATGAAATCCATCTGAAAAAAAAAAGGGTTATCAAGTTGAATCTGTGGAATTTTGTCTCTCCATAACCATTTTGTACTAGCATAGTCTGCTGGGTTTATTTGCATGTAGATTTGTACTTGTGTTTGTTTCTGGATTTGAGACGCTCATTAGTTATGTTGGTGAGTCGAGAACACAGGAGCATCAGTCAACTGAAACCCTTTGAAATCACAAAAGTAACCAGAAGAAAACATGGGAAGAAGAAAAGACTACAGAATTATAGAACTTTCATGAAAAAAAATTATATTTGAATTTGAGATATATATATCATACACATACGCACAAACAAAAATACGCACACGTAGAAGAAAAAAAACATTCCGCATCACGTAAACATGCAAACACGAGAATACAGTTAAAAAAAACGCACACATTTGACCATTTACACAATTTCTGTCATTTTTAAAGGAACTTTTCGTATTACCCGATGAATGCTCTAAGCAAGAAACCACTGGTCGTAATACCGTTCCCGTAATTAAATAAATAAAAGCAAAAACTTTTATTTGTTTTGATTTCTCATTGAACTATCAACGCTCTATCACAGATATTGAGCACTCTTCTAATAACACTGTACGTTGGATTACTATTACTTTTTCTAGTATACTAGTGCCAACCATACACATTAATAATATATATATATATATATATATATATATATATATATATAGGGTCATCCACAGACACGTGTTTCGACTTATCAAGTCTCTTCAGTGTGGCTAGAACATTTTGTAAGCTACCTACAGCCGGAATTGAAATCCGATCGGTTGGGTGTCAATCCGGCACCTTAACCATTAGGCTGTCTTCACTTACAGAATGGGAAGGGGATTTTAACTGTTTTTTAATACACGCATCGCTTTGTGTGTATTAAAGTGCTCCATTCCTTAGACGAGCGTTGCGTTTACGCTTGAGTTGGCGGCCGGTATATATATATATATATATATATATATATATATCAAATTCAAAATTATTTTTTTCATGGATATTAACTAGGCAGATTACACTTTCTCACTTTGACTATAATTCTGTAGTCTTTTTTTTCTTCTTCTCATGCTTTCTTCTGGTTACTTATATATATAGTGATTTACCTTTTCCCTTGTTACTTTTTTCATGAATTCACTCTCGTTCATTCAGGATACAGTGAATTCATTGGATGGAGCCAGCTCAACCGACCAAGATGTCTTTTTGCAGGGTCTGAAGGAGTTGTCCAATTTTGATTTTATTTTTGAATTTGTACTTTCAAGTAACCATGCTCATTATCAAGAGTTGGTAACCACACTATAAACAATCTGTTAAAATATTATCATTAAGCTTGATAATGAGTAATCCTACTCAAAAGTACTCGATTGAAAATAAAATGAATTTTGGAAAATTCCTTTACCTAATGATATATTTTATTTGCAAACGAGAAAAATACAAAAAAGTTAAACTGACAAAATTGCCTCAATTAAAAATTGCTGTCTATATTGTATATAAAATATTGTTTTATATACAAGTACAGCAGAAATACTTGTCATATTTTAAACTGTCACCTGTGTGGTTCAAGTGAACCTGGGTAAGTGGCAATGGTAGCTCCATCTAGCTAATGTCTCTCTCACCCCAGTTACAATCATGGCTTGGACTAATGCATATTGTGTTTGTTATTGAAACCATTTTTTAAAGACAAAGTGAATATGTAATTGCTACTCAGCTTTTTGTGCTCATCTCCTGTTACATTGGAATGATGCTCTTCTGGATAGAAAATCGATAATGCTATGTGTTGGAAATTTCATAGATTTTCATTGATTAAATGAAAGCCATCTGGAAGAATCAAAGGATGCTATTTGCCAAAAAGTGGCAGAAATACTACCAGTCTTTTTATCAACCTTTAAAAGTATGGCTGGTCCAGGCTATGATCGTAACTGATTGTATCTGAAAATAAATGGTAAGACATTAGCTAGATGTGTTACATAATTATTAGATTCCTAATATTTATGTACAGTAGTGTAGAAACCAAAATGGCTGTTATAAGTTCAGCCGGTGGCCTTGAAGGATTGAATGACAAGGATTGACCTCTGTCCTGATCCTCCTTCCGGTGGATACCGTGAGAATCGGTGAAGAAGACCCTCTTCCAGTTTAGATTAGAAAGAGTTTTAGTCAAATCGGCGAAGACCACGACGGTGGTAAGTCGTGTTATGCACGTGCCGACTCAATCTGCGCAGGTAGTCTGGTGGGGATTTCAGAATAAAATATGATCTAAGTTAAATCGAAGTCTTGTGTTATTATCTAAAAACTACCAATGACATAGGGCCTCTGATAAAGAGAAATCCCCAATGGAAGACCAGACACGAAGTCCCCAAGACGAAGTCCAGACGCTAGAAGAGACACTGGAAGAAGGATAATAGAAGTAAGAAAGTAAGGAAAGAGAGTATACAACAGATGGAGCTACCATTACTACTTGTCCGGGTTCTTTTGCACCATATAGGTGACTGTTTAAAATGTGGGAGATATTTCTGTTGCACCATGTGCAGCAGAAATATAAAACAATATCCCTAAAGGTTACTGACTATGACAAGACACTTGAAGAAGGCTGCAGAGTATATATTGTAAGTATAACATCTATGAGAACAATAGTCTGCGATGTATAAATAAGGTAAACAATAACTACTCTTAATCTCAGAAATCTCTTTTTTTTTTTTTTGGTGGGGGGGGGGTCAGTATGACTATCTTATGTCTTAAATATACAATGCAGTGATCTCAGTGGTAGATTAATGAAAGTTTTTGTATTGTACTGAGAAGAGGTACTTTTTTTTTTTTTTTTTTTTTTTCCCAGAGAATTCCTGTATCTTGTATCTTATTGCACAGCTCTCACTGAAATAGGAAAAAAGAAATAAATTTGAAAACAAACAAACCATGTAGACTGTAGTTAATCAGCAAGTGACAACACAAGGTGTAGATTTTCCTACCACTTGAGAAGGCAATCAGTATCGGAGTAATTGTTCATAATTCTATAGCAAAAGTAATTATACGGACTCATCCAAAAGTCCTTCAATCTACTTATAGAACTACATTCTACATTCTACACCTCCCCCCCTCCCGCAAAAAAAAAAAAAATGCTTTTATTATAACATACTTTCTGTGTTCTCTTGTATAAAAACAAACCCAACATGGTTGAGGATGAAAAATAATTGTGTTGGTTTGAATATAGAGGCGGGCGCAGAAGCAGCAAATATTAACAGTACGTTGCATTACATTGGCATCTCAGAAGACTGTAATATAGTTTTTGTGCCCCTGAAGTTACAGCTCCTCCAGTGACTGTAAAGTCCAATGTTCGAAAAATATTCTTGACCACAGATGTCGCATGTGAAGACTGGCCCTGAAGATGTTGATGTGCCTGTGCTTTGTTGCTGCTGCTTTCTTCTGGACCTCTTGGCTCATGGTGTTGTGCCAGGGTGGCCTCAGGCATGAACAGCCTGCTACAGAGAGCCTGTTGCCACCGAGGGCGGTCCTGAGCCAAATTTTCCCAGCTGGAAGAGGTAATGCTAAAGCACTGAGGTTGGGTAAATACATGCATACATAATGACAATTTTATTAATATATATAAAGTATTAATTTTATATATATATATATATATATATATAGCAATCTACAGATGCGCGTTTCGGGGTTTACCCCTCATCAGTGCAGCTATACTTATTATTCTGCAGTTACCTGGTCGGGTTCGAGACCCGAACGAACTTTCGCTCGTCAAGTCTCTTACTGATGGGTCCACAAGCAGCTGCCAAGAATAGAAGAATAATATATATATATATATATATATATATATATATATATATATATATATATATATATATATATATATATATAGTATTAATGGAAGCGCGTGGTGTAAAGCAATGAGATCATTCTTGCAGACATCCTTGAAACGCAGCTGGAGGCAACCAATCTGTCTCTTACCAGACAAAATCTCTGCATAGAGGATGTCCTTCGGGATTCGTCCATCATCCATCCGGCAGACATGGCCCAGCCATCGTAGATGACGCTGTCTCAGTAGAGAACACAAGCTGGGAAGTTGAGCTCTCTATAGAACTGCTGTGTTGGTGATCCTGTCCCCCCAGGTGATGCCCAGTATACGTCTAAGGCAGCAAAGGTAGAAGCTTGGTGGGGTACAGTCCAAAGGGTTTAACAATTGCTGGTTTACACTAGCATAGCATCTTCAGGCAATTTATGCTAAACTAGCAGGACCTGTGGATATACCACAGTATGATAATTTAATTATTACGTTTGATAGGTTTGCTTAAGAGCTATTGCAAAGGTTGCCGACTCAGTGTATGAGTAGCACAGAGATCTGTGCGGTAAAGTGAGGAGCTGATGGTAGGTGTGGTGCTTCACCCCAAATGCAAAAACAATCTCCCTGGTCTAGCGCTAGTGAAAAGGGGATAGACTCCCTTGCTGTTTGGTTGATACTGACAATAGGCCATGCCGTCAATTTTACTTTTTTTTACAATATGTAAAAAATGTATAATCTTGATTTAACTCTCTCTCACACTTTTTCTTTCTTTCCTCCTTTTCATTATGTTCAATTGAAACAGATTAGCACTCCCAACCCATCTCTCTATCTTTCTCCTTTCTTTCTTTCTTTCTTTATATTTTTTCTGTGTAGCATGTCCTTTCTTTGTAATAAAAATAGAATGGTCCATTATTTAGCTGAGGTGACAACTCACATAAGAGATAATTCGGCGGATAAGCAACACCAGATACTCAGAATTTACATTTTCACATTTCGTCTTGGATGATTTGGACGGTTTGATTTTTTTTAACCAGAGGGTGTTGCAAGATGATAACAGTCGTACAATTAAGGAACACGAGCATCAATATATACATAGAAGTTGCAAGATGATAACAAGCATATTAATCTATACTAAATTAACCAAAAAAGAAATATACCATGCTTTAATAGAGCTCCAAGGTAGAACTCATTCCCAAAAAGTAGGGGTGCAATGCTATCTTAAAGCTGATTGGCTGTTATATGATATGCAAATCTAACAAATTTCTTCGGCAGAACTCTGTACTTTTTATAAGATTTTAAGTGAAAAGATTTGCTTATAGAAAAAGTTATCTACCTCAGTAAGTATTTTTCATTTGAATGTAAAATGTATATTTACTGTATTATCCATAAGTAAGTACATCCATAATAATTTTCTTTTAAACCAAAGATGCCAAGATTTTATTATTTCTAGAGGAACATTATTATATACAATCAAAATTGATATTAGGTATTATTACCAAACTCTATAGCATTGAAACTCTAATCAAAAATACAAATGTAGCAGCTGCTTTGAAACCAATGGTAACAATCACACCTTAAATGTATTGTACTTTCTAATAAATAAATAAATATAGCTCATACTCAGTGATTGAGCACTTTATTTTCAACTAGAAGTGGCTACCCGGCATCGCCTGGGTAGAGGTATGGGAGAGAGATAGTCTCGCAGATCCATTATTGTTGAATTGCAAGTTATATCCCTGCAGGATGCCTCATTAAAATCCCTATGTAAAAAAAAAAAAAAAACACCTTACGTTGATCCAGCCACTCTGAAAAGAAAAATTAATGTCTCCTATTTAAAATATTAAATGCAAAAAAAAAAAAAAAAAAATTCCATGCAGTTATCATCTTTATTTTATTTTTTTAATTATCTTCACGAATATAAATCAAATCTTCATTATTTTTGCTCAAAAACCAAGCACTGGTGATATTTAATGTGTATATATATTTACTTTGTCGTTAATTGTTTTATTATCAAAGTTTCCTCCGGACATACACATACACACAACTGCCCTTTATATATGTACAAGAAGTGGCTACCCGGCGTTGCCTGGGTAGAGGGGGAGAGGTAAAAAAGGTAGTCTCACAGATCCATTATTGTTGAATCGCGTGATGGATCCTCCCAGGATGCCCCATTAAAATCCATATGTAAAAAAGACAATCTGAAAAGAAAAATTAATGTCTCCTACTTAAAATACTAAATGCAAAAAATTCCACGCTGTTATTGTTTAAATTTCATTTTTTAATTATGTTCATGAATATAAATAAAATCTTCATTAATATTGCTCAAAAACCAAGAACTGGTGATATTTAATGTGTACATATATTTATTTTGTTGTTAATTGTTTTATTTTCGAAGTTGTCCTCCGGACATAGACATACACACAACAGCCCTTTATATATGTATAGATGATAGATTATATATAAGTTATAGGAGAAATTATGGGTCTTTCATGGTTTCTATCTTTATTATCTCATCAGAACCTTGTCTTTTATTGAACTAAGTCACATTGCCGCTATTTGTACATAATTGTTAGTTGGATATGTGGGGGGGGGTTGAGAGACGGCTATGCTAATTAATCTTCTAGCCTCCTCCTGGGTGGGATGTTTATTTTAATTTGTAAAGCAAGTCAATTTTCTTCAATCATTTTTTTTTTCCTTTTAAGTTTTTATCCCCATGCTCCTAGCCTAGCCGTTTGTTTGTTTCCCTGATCTTATCCTGTAATGTTAATTTCAATTTGTAAATCAAGTCATCCCCCCCACCGTCTATAATCATGTTTTGTTTTTTTTTTTCTTTTACAGTTTTTATTGATGTGCCCAAGCCTAGCTATTTGTTTATTTATTCTCTGATCTCATCCATGTATTGCTACACCTATAAGTTAATTAATATTCCAAATGATAGCTAGTGTAGCCAGTTAGATTTAAGAGTATAATCCTAATTATAATTTAATGACCTGCTCAATCTGTCTACAATTAATTCATTAAACTCTATTATTCAATATATTTTTCCTATCTGGGAATCTAATCATTGCTAATTTCTTGTGTAGGCATAGGAAACCTGGATCATTTAGAGACCTGCATACATTAGATTTTTTTAAATATCCCATTTGATAATCATTGTTAGGTTTTGTTTCTTTAAATACTGACATACCCAAATTGTTGCATTTCTTATATATATATATATATATATATGTTGCTTTTTAAAACCGTAGAGAGGAAGGCCCCGAAATGGTTTGCACATTCTCTCCTGATGAGCCATGCATTTGTAAACATCCTTTGGTTTTTCAATATATCAAATTCACACTGTCGGATTAAGTTCCTTTTTATTTCATATATATATATATATATGCAATATTCTTTTTAGTTAAAGTTTCTTTTTATCATATGGGTGCTAGAGGCGGTGGCTGTGGGTCTATATGTCCTGGGAATGACGTTAAACTCTATCTGATGGTGAGGTTCCAGTTTTGGAGGTTTGGGGAATGTGGAGCACCCCTTCATCACCATTGCTCCCTGTTCCACTCTGACCCGGAGTGGTAGTACCTGTTAGGGTCCCATCTATGGGTTAAATAGAAAAATGTATTTATAAAAAAAATGTATTATCCATTAATTGATTTATTTCAAAACTTTATCGGCATTAAATGACCCACTGAGGTTGATATGCCGTAAAACAAAACAAACAAACAAATTAGTTAAAGTTTCAGTGTTATAGAGTTTGGTAATAAATATCTGTTCTGTATAAAGCTTTATTAGAAATAATAGACCATATTACCTTTAGGCACCCCTTTTTGATCTCGATTAAGAAAGGACATGTTTTTCATTTACACCGTCAATATCCGGTTGTTTGTTAGGGGTTAGGGTTAGGAATAAGTTTTATAATTTAAAAAAAAATCTAAAAATCGTCTGTTAAAACAACCGGATATTGACTAAAGGTCATATGGTCCCAAATTAATAAAATCCTGGTATCTTTGGCTTGACCTTGTGTCACATCTAACTCATACAGAGGGGTTGCTATATATATATATATATATATATATATATATATATATATATATATATATAATTTGTCTACTTGGTAAATTATTTGATTAAAAGGGAAAAAAAAAAAATTTTTTTGCTACAAATCTTTTCCCAAGTGAAAATCTTATTTTAGCTGTTTGAACTTTACTATACCTTGGAAGTATTAAGATTACTAAGAGGTTTATGAGCTTAGGGAAAGTAATGTTTTATTTATTTATTCATTTTTTAAAAAAATTTTTCTTTTTTTAAACATTTATTTAATCTTGTCTTCAAATAAACATCTGTTCTTCCAATAAAAGATTTGAAATCTCACTCAGAAACTTTCTTATATTATTTTACATTCTTCTCTAATTTTTGGCTTATTCAGATTACCTATATGATTGCCCCAACCCTATTGCCCTTATGGCAAGCCCCAACCCCATTTTATCATATGGGTGCTAGAAGGCGGTGACTGAGGGTCTACATGTCCTGGGAATGACATTAAACTCTATCTGATGGTGAGGTTCCAGTTTTGGAGAATGTGGAGCATCCCTTCATCACCATTGCTCCCTGGTCCACTCTGACCCGGAGTGGTAGTACCTGTTAGGGTCCCATCTATGGGTTAAATAGAAAAACATGAATTGATAAACAAAATTGTATTATCCATTAAGAATTGATTTATTTCAAAACTTTATCGGCATTAAATGACCCACTGAGGTTGATATGCCGTGAAACAAACCAAACCTTGTTCAGATTAACATGTTTGGGTTTGACATGAATCTTTAAAACAATTATTCCAGCCCTGTCAGCTGGGGTTTTAGAATACACTGACTGCACTTCTGGATGGTGGTAAGACACCCCCACACCTCAATGGGGCCACCTGTTGGCCATTGATGGTGACCTGTTATGCTTAAGGATGGAACCATGGTGGCTGAACAGTCCATGACATGCAACACTCCACTTTGGTCCTTCCTTAGGCTAGACGGGCGATCAGAGGCAACCTTTGATCAATTGGATGGACATGTCAAGCCCTAGCACTTATATGATTGTCCCAACCCTATTGCCCTTATGGTAAATCCCTCAACCCTTTTTATGATATATGTGCTAGAAGCCAGTGACTGAAGGTCTTATTGTCTTAGGTATGATGTTAAACTCTATCTGATGGTGAAGTCCCAATTCTGAAACTCTGAGGAATGTTCAGTACTTGATGGATACTCAACTTTTAAAAAATAAATATATGGCTGAACTGCTGGACTTGGGCCTTGCCCAAAAGACATCGGGAGTAATGAACCTTGCCCTGTCATTCTGGCCCATTAGGTGTTGGCAGGGGGTTTGAAATCAAGGTTGTCCCTCTAGACTGGTCATCCCCAAAGGCTAAAGAGCTCGATCTGCCCAACTTTACCTATAGCTAGCGGGAGAAGTAATTTATTCATTTTTTTTCTATGGGCATTAGCATGAAGAAAATGCAAACAGTCTTAAAATCTTCTTGCTGATTTCATTTTCTTTCTGAGACATAGTTTGATTGAAACAGATTAGCATTATCGCTTCTGCATGCTCACCCCCTCTATCTTTTGCCTACTCTCTTTCTTTCTGAAAAGAAAGAAACCAAGAAAAAAGTGTGAGCTAAATCAAGATTATTATATTTTTTACATATTGAACTATTTTTGCAATAGCTCTTATGTAAACCTATCAGACATTGTAATAATTGAATTATCATACTGTGGTATATCCACCGGTTTTGCTAGCTGTTTTTAATGTTCATAACAATAGAACATTTCTGAGCAGTAGCTGATGTATTAGGAACTAGCAGCGGCTACCTGGCGTCGCCTGGTTAGAGGGGGATTTTTAAAAGTTAGTCCCGCAGATCCATTATTCGTGAGTTGAATTCTCGTGGGATGCCCTATTTAAATCCTTATGTAAAAAAAAATAGACCTTGCATTGATCCAGTTACTCTGAAAAGAAATTAATGTCTACTATCTAAAATATTAAATGAAAAAAAAAAAAAAAAAATCCATGCTGTTATCATTTAAATTTTATTTTTTTAATTACCTTCACGAATAAAAATCAAATCTCTATTGTTTTTGCTCAAAAACCAAGGCCTTGTGATATTTAATGTGTATATATATTTACTTTGTTGTTAATTTTTATTTTCAAAATTTCCCCCTTACATACACATACACACAACTGCCCTTTATATATGTATAGATAGATAAATGATTTTGACAAGAATAGAAGGCAGAACAAAAAATTACATTAGGCATTATGTCATGTTAACCTTCGTATGTCTTACCTTCCAAGCAAGAGTAATTAACTCATTGCAGGTTATATTGGCTTGCCACCAAAATCCTCCCAAAATGAGGATTATCCTTTGTTCATGACTGCATTCACTCACCTCAGATTGTGTCTTGAAAGAAATGCTTCTGAATGCAGCTGAAATCACATAGAAAGAATTTTATTTTTAAACTCATGATTTCTTCCAGCCTTTTCACCAATTCAATTCTTTTTGTTTATCCTTCTTCTGGGATAGTAAATTTGTAGATTTCTGTATCTGTTAGACAGAGTATTTCAAATGTTAACTACCCAAGTGTTGTAATAGAACTATGTTGGTTAAATTGAACGTAACGGACCTAAATTCCACCATCGTATGTCACCACGCCAAAAGGAAAAAAAATACCAAAAATCAGGGAATTAACCAAATTTAATGAAATTTTCAGTGTTGATATATCAATGAATAAAAGATATAATGCACCAGTTATTAAAAAAAATTTTTTTTACATTTTTTCAGGTTAGTTAACTTTGAACCATGTATCTTTGAGAAACTGTGTTACAACTCAGATACGTGGTTCAAAGTTAACTGACCTGAAAAAATGTAAAGGTTTTTAAATAAAATAACTGGTGCATTATATTTTATTCATTAATATATCAACACAGAAAATTTCATTAAATTTGGTTAATTCTCTGATTTTTTTTTTTTTTTTTTTTTTTTTTTCTTCTTTCGGCGGGGGTGACATACAATGGTGGAATTTAGGTCCATTAAGTTCGATTTAACCAACATATTGATGTCCAATTCTTTTTTATTGAATTTACCAGCAAATGGAGTTGCTCATGGTATTTGGCTACCAGAGTTCAAATCATGAATGAGGCTATTTCCATTTCACATTTCACCCTAATGCCCTTGGTATGAATTCAACTATTCTTGGGTAGATGAGTCCATTTCCTATGACTAACCATCACACTACGGCCTCCAATCCAATATATACATAGGAAAGCTACTGATAGATTATCAATCATATGGAAATCTGATCTCCCTGATGAGATAAAATATGAATTCTTCCAAGCTGTAGACGTATCGGTACTACTGCATAGCTGCACCCTTTGGACTCTGACTAAAAATTCTCAGGGTAAAAAGCTCCATGGAAATCTCACAAGGAAGCTGCATGCTGTCTTGAACAAATCTTGGAAGCAGCACCCCACAAAAAAACAGCTGTACAGCCACTTACCTCCTATCACACAAACCATTCAGTTAAGACTAACAAGACATGCTGGAGAAGTAAGGTTGAACTCATAAGTGACGTTCTCCAGTGGACAACTATACAGGGACACATCAGTATTGGTTGACCAGTAAAAACTCAAGAAAGTTATGTGCAGACACTGGATGCTGTCTAGAAAGCCCTACCAAGAGCGATGGCAGATAGGGAGAGGTAGCGAGAGAGAGAGAAAGCCATGGGAATCTGTGCTGTCTGCAGAACTTTATCATAGAATCCTGGTATATGTCTGGTTTAGCTCAGTCGGTAGAGTGTTTGGCTTGGAACCTCATGGTTGCTGGTTCAATACCAGCCCTCGCCAATTCAGCATATGAATAGCACAGGGATCTGTGCAGTAAAGTGAGGAGCTGATGGTAGGTGTGGCGCACCCTCAGACGCTAGCTAGTGAAACGTTGATAGACTCCCTCACTGTCTGGCTGATACTGACTCTAGGCCTCCCAATGACTTCTAAACCAAATATAAGTAAAGTAAACTTTTTATAAGAAATTTGTATAGGTGAACTTATTTATGGGTGATATTGTACATACAAAAATCAGATCAATACAGATTCTGTTGTATTCAAATTTTGAAATATCTCTAGTTTTGTCTAAATAAGAATTGCTTGGTTTAATTTTCTTTAGTAACAGTTTTCCCAATGTTTTCAATTTCAAATAAAATGTTTAATGAAGCAAGTAATATCATTCTTGTATCAACAATAATAATGAGTGAATAGGAAGAAAAGACAAAACAATGTTTCATTAGTAACAGTTGGCAGAGATAAAGAAAGGAGTCGTTATGAAACTATAATATTTATTAGGAGGAATATTAAAAAAAAAGAAAAAGTGTCCTCATCACATTTTTGTACTAGCAGGACTTGTGAATATAGCACACTATGATAATTTAACTATTACAATGTTTGATATGCCTTATGAGTGCTATTGCAAAATAGTTCAATATGTAAAAAGTATAATAATCTTGACTCTCTCACTCTCTCACTCTCTCTCTCTCTACTCTCTCTCTCTCTCTCTCTCTCTCTCTCTTCTCTCTCTCATTGAAATAGTAGTTTTATTCTTCTTTCATTAGATAAGAACTAGCAGGACCTGTGGATATACCACAGTATGATAATCTAATTATTACAACATTTGATATGTTTACTTAAGAGCTATTGCAAAATAGTTCTATATGTAAAAAGTATAATCTTGATTTAACTCTCTCTCTTCATTATGTTCGATGGAACAGATTAGCGTTATCATTTCTGTGCACTCACCCCCTCTCTATCCCCCATCTCTTTCTTTTCTTTCTTTCCTTCTTTTCATTGTTTGATTGAAACAGTGTTATCACTTCCACGGGCTCACACCCTCTATCTTTCTCCTACTCTTTCTTTCTTTCTTTCTTATATCTTTCTGTGTAGCATGTCCTTTTTCTTCCATTTCTTTATGATAAAAACAGAATGTTCTATTATTTAGCTGAGGTGATGACACTCATGAGAAATAAGAATTTGGCAGATAAGAAAATCTGGATTTACATTTTTGGATTTCATCTTGGACAATTTGGACGATCTCATTTTTAACCTGATGGTGTTGCAAGATGATAGTGGCTGTAAGGAACACAAATATTAATATATAGATGGTTCAGTTTGTTTTGTTTTTTTTTTTTGTCCAATACTGTATGTGATATTATTACCTCTTATTACCCCCCCCCCCAGCTCAGTCGGTAGAGTGTTCAGCTAGAAATGACAAGGTTCCTAGTTCGATACCAGCCCTTGCCAACTCAGCATGTGAGTAGCACAGGGCTCTGTGCAGTAAAGTAAGAAGCTGATGGTAGGTGTGGTGCTCCACCTCAGACACAAAAACAATCTCCTTGGTCTAGCGCTAGTGAAAAGGGGATAGACTCCCTTGCTGATTGGCTGATACCAACTTTAGGCCACCCCGACGACTTTACTTACACACAAAATTACAGTATTTCAAAATAGTATGCATTTTTATTTTTTTTATATATACTTGTTCCTCTTTCTGAAAAAGAAAAAAAAAGAGCTTAATTAATAACCTTGTGTTCAATTAGCCTATCAGATTGTCTGGAATCAGTTCTAGCTGTTAAATATAGGCAGTATTAAAAGAATTGGAGTCGGTCTTTTGTTTAGTTGATTGGCCAATTGGTTGACCAGACAAAACAGGACAAAGTGTGGTTGTATCCTTTTTTTGACTGACTTCACTAATATATAGGTTTATTGTTAATAATGAGCACTGTTTTGCTATTTGCTCTCATTAACATGTTTTATTCTTTTAAACTAGTTGAAAAAAGACTCATGCAGTGTATTTCAACCTTGGTCATTCGGTAGAGACAATAGATTTTCACTCTAACTTAAAAGTGCTTCAGCTCTCTTTTTTTTTTTCTTTTTTTTTTTTTTTGTTAAATTTGCTTTTTTTTTTTTTTTTTTTTTTTTTGTTAAATTTACTTTAAATTTAAAAAAAAGTTAAATTAAGTTAAAATTACTTTAAATTAATTTTTTAAAAATTTCCTTTTTGTTTTTTTTGTTTTTTTGTTTTTTTTATCCCATATGATTTGAATGGCATGTCAACTTATCTAGGGTTATTTTATGCCTCGTGGCTAGGGAATTGTATGTGCTAGCAAAAATATGCGCCCTCCGCCTGACGCAAGTATTTAATTCTTATTTTATATTAAATATGTCAAATTAGAAAGATTAATGAAATTAAATAAGAATGCATATAAAAGGATTACACTTATTTTGATTTTATTTTAATTGATATCTATATAAAATTATACTTAGGATTACTTTTAATGTTAGAGAATAATATTAGAAATCAATAATACCAAGTAATTATTCATTAAACTTAGTTTTGTTAAAATCAGTATGCAAATGAACTGCACCATATACTATGTAAACCATTAATTCTTAATGATATAATAACACCCATTGCAGAATTTTGAATGTATTGATAACATGGGCTGTTTTGAGGAAATTTTAAATGAGACACCGTTAATAAATAAGATGCTTATTAAAATTGAATAATGATTAAATAACTAAAGGAATTGTGATGTCAGATGTGTAGTTTTGGTTACAGGCAGACAAACGCGCAATCTTTATTATAATAAGATGTGATTTGATTGACCTATTGTATCTATCTCAACCATGTCCTCTGTTTACTTTCCTTCCAACCAAAATAAATATACAAAATTCTATATAATATTATACAAAAAGGGGAAAAAAAAGATGTTCCTTCCTCATTTTACCCTGTTAGTTTAATTCTTAGGCCACACAGAGCCCAAGAGTATATTGAAGTAAGTAAAATTCACAAATTGAATGAATATTAGTTCATGCATCATTGTATTATAATTTTTTTATTTTTTTATTTATTTATTAATTATTTTTTTTTTTTTTTTTGAGAAAATTTTTTTTTATTTTTTATTAAAAATCAAATAAGGAAAATGCAGTGAAAAACATTTTCAACTTCCAATAGCTTCTTTCTAAAGGCATGAACCCAAATTTTTCTTCCTCACTTTTGTTTACTGGTCGAGAACTTGATATGATCTTACCATTAGAACATAATGATTGATAGAAACTGAATTTGGACAGTTTTATAAAAAAAATCTGTTATTTTGCCGTATAAATATTTTACAAAGGCATGAGTTTTGGTTGCAAATTGGCTATCTTTAAGGACAGAGAATAAAAGACACCCTTTTGTCTAATCAGCAGTTTTGTATTCAATAACTGATAAAACTTATACAGGGTGGCCCATATAAGAAAAAATATTGGTAGATTAGTAAAATTCTAATTTTAATTTGTTCTTTCACATTGTAACTTGACATTTTCAATTTGCTTAGGTTAGTTATATCTGAAATATAATATAAAGATTGAACAGAAAGTTATGAGTTTTTAAAAAATATTTCAGTATGCTGTGTGTCAGCCTGTATAATTAACTTTTACAGTTCAAGGGCATCTTTTGTGCAAGGTATTTTCATAGTCAATAGTCAATCATTCTTTAATCAATATATCAATATAACTATATCAATAATAATATATCAATAAAGAATATATCAGGATTTACATTTTTGAATTTCATCTTGAATGGTTTGGATGGTCTCTTTTTTAACCAGAGGGTGTTGCAAGATAACAGTCGTACAAATAAGGAACACAAGTGTGCGTGCATATATATATATATATATACATAATCAATCAATATAACTAATATCAATTGTCAATCATTCTTTAATTTACTGGGTCATTATGATTCAAAGTCTTAGACGTTGGTGGGAGTGGAGAAAGAATTGATCATATAATTAAAATTGAATTTATTTCCTCTAAGAAAAAAGGAAATAAGTTATTGATTGATAATAAACAATGTATCAGAAGTTTAATACCAGTTAGAAAGACAACCATTCTAGAATCCATAGAAATTTATTTTCTTAGTAGAGCATCCATCTAGGAACCACAAGGTTCCAGGTTCGATACTGCGCCTCGCCAACTCGGCACACGAGTAGCACAGTTTGGATCTGTGTGGTAAAGTGGGGAGCTGACTGTAAATGTGGCACTCCACCTCAGACACCAAAAACAATCTCCCTGGTCTCGTAATAATGAAAAGGGGATCATCTACATCTGTCCGACAGATACTGACAATAAACCACGCCGCCAACTTTACTTTTACTACTCTATCGCTAGACAATTACTTAATAATTGTTTTTTTTATTGGTAATTTATGGGGAAGTGCATCACGGTCTCCCGCCTCAAAGACTGCTACCCGGTGACTATCAAAATAACAACCCCAGCTCGTCGTAATTCTTGTTTATTTATCGTAATTTGTCGTAATTCTTGTTTATTTATCGTAATTTGTCGTAATTCTTGTTTAGATATGAAGATGGATATATAGTTTTGACTAGACTGAGATAGATAGATAAACAAACAAAATAATATAGATACGAACAAATAGAGATAGATATTTTTCGACAAGTAAATGTATTTGGGGGGGGGTTGGCTTCTTTTTTTGTCGTAATTCTTGTTTATTTATAATAAAAACAAGACATTAAACAAACACGAATAAAAAAAATGTTAGTATTTAAAGTAATATAGATAAATATGACAAAATTGAGATAGATAGATAGATGGATAGTTTTGAATAGCTTGAGCTGGGTCATTATTTTAATAGTCACCGGGCAGCAACTCTTGAAGCAGGAGACTGGGACGCACTTCCTCATAAATTACCTTTTTATCTATTTATTTATCTATATTTTTATTAATTTATTTGTTTTTTATTTTTTAACTCCATTGAAAACTGGAGAATGTGGTCATGTCTTGGAAGGTTAATAGAAAGCATTTGCCAATTAGACAGGTTTATATTTCTTGATTAAATCAAAGAGTTTTCTACAAATGAATGTTGAACAAATTCTCAAAATTGGTCAAAAAAGCAAGGAGAAATTTACATAGATCATCGTAGACTAAACCAGTAACCCACAAATTTTGTCTGGTGAAGAGGGTGGCTAGACACCCTGCAGAACAACAAAAACCAAGACCTGTAAAAGGGCGGAGGAAGGTCTTTGCTCAACAGCCATCTAGTACATTATTTCTTAAGTCCAACCTGTCCTCATCATAGCTGTACGGTTTCATAGTCAGATCATCAGTGACTAAACCAGTGACCCCATAGATTTTGTCTGGTGAGGAGGGTGGCTAGACACCCTGCAGGACAAAAAAACAAGACCTGTAAAAGGGCAGAGGAAACTCTTTGCTCAACAGCCATCTAGCACATTATTTCTTAAATCCAACCTGTCCTCATCATAGCTGTACTGTTTCATAGTCAGATCATCAGTGACTAAACCAGTCACCCCATAGATTTTGTTTGGTGAGGAGGGTGACTAGACACCCTGCAGAACAAAAAAACCAAGACCTGTAAAAGGGCGGAGGAAGGTCTTTGCTCAACAGCCATCTAGCATATTATTTCTAAATCCAACGTCTCCTCATCACGGCAGGGCTGTGTAAACTTTGCAGTGTCAGAGCCATGCTGTTGGGAACTTAAGTTCCTGGTGAGAACTTTAAAAAAAAAATTTTGAGGTGCTGTCGTGGGATTGAGGTGCTGTCGTGGGACTAATACCACTGGTGCCAGACATGCTATTCTACATAGCATGTCTGGCAACCAGTGGTATTAGGGCGGTAACCTGGCAAAGGGGTTCTGGCAAAATCTAAAGGGCATCACCGTCATCATCAAGAATCAACAGCTCTTGGCGTATTTGTCACTATGTCTGCGGCAAAAAGGGCATCTCTTTCCCCTGACTGGGATATGCATGTGGGGTTTGGGACCTGCTTGTTAATTTCCTATTCCTTTTTTACTCCTTCCATGAATTCACAACAGGTGAATTTGTTGGATGTAGCCGGCCTTAGTATTTCTTTATAATAAAAACAGAATGGTCCATTATTTAGCTGAGGTGGTGACGCTCCTAAGAAATAGGAATTCGGCAGATAAGCCCCACCAGATAATCAGGATTTATTGTTGTGGGGTTTTAAGGGGTCAAATAAGAACAAAACGACGGGTAACAAATGTCGGAAAATGTATTAACAAAAGAGTAGACAATTACAGTACAGAGAAGTGGGAAATACGTCCGACAATAGAGTTATGAGCTGACTCGCATTGGCTTACTCTACAAGCCATAATTGTCCCTGTTACTTATAGTAATTGTCTGCGTATTCCATTAATCTATAGGGTATATCACCTATAACATTTACATTTTTGCATTTCATCTTGTATGATTTGGACGGTTTGATTTTTTTTTTTTTTTTTTTTTTTTTACCAGAAGCTGTTACAAGATGATAATGGTTGTTTGGTTTGTTTTGTTTTACGGCATATCAACCTCAGTGGGTCATTTAATGCCGATAAAGTTTTGAAATAAATCAATTCTTAATGGATAATACGATTTTTTTATAAATACATTTTTCTATTTAACCCATAGATGGGACGATAATGGTTGTACAATTAAGGAACACAAGTATTAATATATAGATTAAAAAATAAATAAATGAGAATTTCCAACAAAAATAAACAAATTTATAAGTTCTAAATCTGCCAGTCTTTATTTCAGATCCCCTGAGTAAATAAATTTGCAGTAAGAAGACAGATGAATTACAGACAGCATCGCTTTTTGAATATAATGGTAAAAATAGCTCCATGCCATACAAACTGGTGATCATTGAAAAGGATTTGTTTTTGTTTTGTCACCCCCCCCCCCAACGCTTTCAAATAAGTGTATCCATATGGCACAGAATCTATGCCAGTATTGTTAAGATTTGGATTCCCATTTCCCCTGGGGTTTACCCATTTGAGAATTTTGTGCAAGAGAAATTACCATTATTTATTTATTAGTGCAATTCCTGTCAAAATGATTATATATGGGTTGGTACTTCTGCCTAGAATCGGTTTTAGTACGTGGGCTCTGCCTAAGGTCAAAATGTCACTCCCTGGCACCTCTGCCTCTAATCATTGTAAGAGGCTGGAGGATATGAAATATATAGATAAAAAGATATTTTGAAAGGTATAATATTTGATACTTTCTCTAAAGTAAATCCCAAATAAGAAAAACCAGATGGATAAATATGGACATCAACATATATATGTTTAAATGAGTATGAAACCAATATGGTAGCAGATTAGTTTCCATGCAATTAAATATGTGACCGGTATGTATTGTCAGATTTATTTCCCTAATTTATTCCAAAATAAAATATATGTTTTGATATAATTTCTACAGATATAGATAGTACATTCTGATCCTCGAAATTTCCATCTTAGATATAGTTCAATTCTAAAAGTCATGCTTAGTGAATATATCAGTTTTCCCCCTGGATATAGGTAAATAATAGACGTCCTGCATCCCTGATGCATAAAAATCTAAAAGGATGCAGTAAAATCATATCCATGCATCCCAGTGTTTTTCTTTTTTCTTCCCTCACCATTTCAAACTAACTGTAAATACAGTTCAATAGTTTCTTAGAAATGAATTACACAGGATAGGTTCCAAGGTAGGAGTTAGATGGCTTTAATTGTTTCCCCAGATCATAAATAAAAAAATTACAATCTATTAAGAAACTTTAGTTGGGACCCATCAAATTTCCCAGAGACTTGTTCAAAGCAAATATGAGTGTCCCAAGATGCACTAAATCAAAAAACTATCAGCATCACTGCTTAATTCTTCTCTTATAGGTGTAATTGGTCTCATGGCGGTGGATAACATATCACGTCTCATATCAGGTCTTATAGTGTCTGCAAGTCTGATTTAACCATTGGCTTAGACCTGTTTCTTGTAGCTAAATTAAGTTATTAGAAATACTTTTTGTTATATTCATGAACTGGAATGAGTTTATAAAATTAAAATGCTTAAACAAAATTTTGACTTCATGTTTTGTTTTTTAAAATAGTTTGAGTAATTGAAGAAAAAAAATTGCATTTTTTTTTTTTTTTTTTTTTTCCCCAATCATTTAGATTGAAATTAATTGGCAATTTTTATTGGTGTGGCATCATATCTTTTTAAATTTTTTTTTTTTTTAATTAATTTGTGTTCTGATTTCTTCCAGACTGCTGCATGCTTGAGGGCAGCACTAGCATTTTGATTTTGGTCTCCAAGAATTTAATGTGCTATTCAATTATGCCTTGAAAATAGATTTCTCTTATTCTTATTATCTGCTCAATTGCATTTGCAACAAAATCTTCTGTGGGAATATCCAAATTAGATAAAGTTTTACAAAAACTTATTATCTCTGTCCCATAATAGTTGTTACATTTAGTGTAGGAAATATAATGACATAATAAATATATAATATATATATATATATATATATATATAGATGTTGATAGGTAAGTGTCCTGCGTCCCTGACACAAAAATCTCAAAGGATGCTGTAAAATCGTATCTATGCGTCCCAGTGTTTTTCTTCTCTCATCATTTCAAGCTAACTGTAAATACATTTAAATAGTTTCTTAGAAATGAATTACACAGGATAAGGTTACAAGGTAGGAGTTAGATGGCTTTAGTTGGGACCCATAAATTTTCCCGGGGGACTCATTCAAAGCAAATATGTGCATCCCAGGACACACTAAATTAAAAAGCTATTAGCATTACTATATATATATATATATATATATATATATATATATATATATATAGGATGGTTTAGCTCAGTTGGTAGAATGACTGACTAGGAACCACAAGGTTTTGGTTCTGATATCGGCCCTCGGAAACTTAGCATATGAGTAACACGGATCTGTGTGGTAAAATGAGGAGTTGATGGTTGGTGTGGTGCTCCACCTAGGGTGTGAAAACAATTTCCTTGGTTAGTGCTAGTGAAAAGGGGATAGACTCCCTCACTGTCTGGCTGATACTGACTTTAGGCCACCCCTTTATTTTTTTCAAAAATATGTAACTGTAAGAGCTATTACAGAACAGAGGTAATATTTTTGTTTGTAAGAAGATTACATTAATCATAAAGAATTAAGTAACATTAAGATTGTTCATAATCTTTTGCTATTGATTCAGATTTTTTCTTTTTACTGACAAATATTATTTGATTCAGGTTGTATAAAACAAAAGATTAGTAAAAAATTGTGTGTTGGTACTATGTGGTTCATAAAGATGTCAGTATATCAAAGTCTATATTGATATAATTTTATATACTAGTAAAAAAAATATGTGCCCCTGGGCATATACAAGGTGTCAAAAAAAGTCTTGAGATTTTTTTGTACTTTTTGACACACCTTGTATTCTGAAAAAAAAAATAACGTTCCATTCATTAATTTTTTTCAGAATACAAGGTGTGTGAAAAAAAAGTTTAAAGCTGTATTTACCAAGATAGAAATAAAGAATGAATGGAACATTTTTTTTTATTCTGAGCAAAAATCAAACTTTTTGGTACAAATAATGTTCAATATATGTGAAATAATAATAGAAAATTTTTTTGTCGTAGATGTAGTGTCAGATCGGGATATTTATCTTGCTATGAAAAAAATCAGAAATCATCAATAACTTAAAATTGATTGACTTTAAGATTTTTTTTATAGCATTTTTTGATTCCTTGGGCAAAAATGCTTTTATAAACCAATTTTTAGTAGTAGGGAAGCCCTAGAACTCATTTTACAGACAAAAATAGATTACAAAAAGTTGCCATTTTTTATAAATTTGGAAAACTAAAAATTGACATAACTCAGCCAATTTTTGGAATTTGTCTAACTTTATCATAATCGACACTTGGAGAAAATTTCAGAAAAATTGAAGAGGGTGGGTGACATAGCCTGGATAATTTGACATGGAATTACCCCATTACACCATACGAGTTGCCCCTGTGTTAGCCGGTGTAAAAGGATTCCAACTGGGTCATTTCTACTGATATTTATTTTCTTTAATAACCCGTGGAATATTTATAGAATCTGAACTGTATATATGGCAAGTTGAAATGCCAGCAAATGTTTATAAAATGTCTTTTTTACTAAAGTATAAATTGTAGGGGTGCGAGGTCAGAGCAAACCTCTTTTAAGGGGGTGCGAGGTCAGAGCAAACCTCTTTTAAGGGGGTGCGAGGTCAGAGCAAAACTCTTTTAAGGGGTGTAGGAATAGAAAAAGGTTGGGAACCACTGATCTAAAGAAAGAATGGAGTTCATGAAACTGAATCTTGTTTCTGTCTCCTCAGATTGTGAATACTAAACACTAAAGTAAATGATTTAGATTTTATTTTGTACACTTTGAATATAGGGTTTTACACTATTGATAGGTTACTAGTGGGACCTGTGCATATACCACAGTATGATAATTTAATTATTACAGCATGTGATATGTTTACTTAAGAGCTATTACAAAATAGTTTAATAAGTAAAATATAATAATTTTAATTTAACTCTCTCATTCTTTTTTCTTTCTTTCCTCCTTTTCATCTTTTCATTATGTTGGATTGAAACAGATTAGCGTTGTCGCTTCTGCATGCTCACCCTCTCTATCTTTCCCCATCTCTCTTCTTTCTTTTTTATTTTTCTATGCAGCATGTCCTTTTTTTCCCTTTATGATAAAAATGGAAGGATCCATGACATTCATAAGAAATAAGAATTTGGTGGATAAACAACACCAGATAATCAGGATTTATATTTTTGCATTTCATCTTTAATGGTTTGGACGGTCTCATTTTTAACCAGAGGGTGTTGCAAGATGATCACATAAGATTTTTTTTTTTGTTGGTTTCTCAGGTTTAGTTCAGTTGGTAGAGCACCCATCTAGGAATCGCAAGTTTGTGGGTTCAATACTGGTCCCTGACAACTCAGCGCATGAGTAGCACAGATTGGATAATCTGATCTATGCAGAAACACAAGTATTAATATGTAGATGGGAATTCTTCCAAGTTGTAGCTGTCAGTGCTATTGTATGGCTGCACCGTTTGGACTTTAACGAAACGTTTGCACAAGGATGCTATATTCTGTTTTGAACAAATCCTGAAAGCAACACCCTACAAAAGAGCATTTCAGCCACTTACTTTGATGGTTTGAGATTGAAGGTAACATGCTGTAGAAGTCAGAACAAACTTATAAGTGATGTTCTCCTATGGACCCATCAGTGTCAGCCAACTAGCAAAAACTTATCAGCTCTAAGCAGACACTGTATACCGTTTAAAGGACTTATAAAATGCTATGGCCAATAGGGACAGTTGGCAAAAGTCAAGGGAATTTGTGTTATCAGCACGAGTTGATGAATTAATAACAGTGCTTACTAGATAATTCAAATCACTATTTCTTAAATATGCCCCCACCTTCAAATTGTAAAAATTATATCTGATTGTTGGTTTTGAAAAGTTCTCAATCTTACCCACTTCTAAAAATCTGAGCGTTAATTTAACACTGTAACTGAAAAGATATGTGATCTACCGAAGGTTTGTGATCTACTATTGATCTACTATTCATGGCATGTGATCTACTAGGAAAAAAGAAGTTAGGGTTTAGGGTTAGTTTAATGGGAAAATAATGGGTAGTAATGGGTAGATCACATATTGGAATGTAAACAAACACTCATATTGGATTAGAAACCATTTGGTAGGTCACATATTGGATTAGAAACCATTTGGTAGGTCACATATTGGATTAGAAACCATTTGGTAGTCACATATTGGTCACATATTGGATTAGAAACCATTTGGTAGTCACATATTGGATTAGAAACCATTTGGTAGTCACATATTGGATTAGAAACCATTTGGTAGATCACATATTGGTAGAGCCTCGATATTTTTTTTTCCCCCCCCTCCCAATATTTTATTATATATTTTCATATTTATATTATAAGTTTTATATTGCAAAGTGCCAATTTGTAAGATCCCTGTGCTTATTTTTAAAATTATTTCATTGACCTGTCTGCTAAGACTTAGAACTTTTCAGCATCTCCTTGCTGCATCTCTTTGTATATTAACAGATAATAATAGTACATCTATTTGAATGGATGTTCATAGATTCTAAAGTCTAGTTTGTTTTAACAAAATATGTGATGACTTATCTCATACTTCCAATTCTCATGACTGGAAAGCTTTGGTAGAATAAAATTGTGGAATGCAGACTTGGATAAGATCTTTTTTTTTTTTTTTTTTTTTTTTTTTTCTTTTTCTCAGGTTTAGTTCAGTCGGTAGAGAGCCCATCTAGGAATCGCAAGGTTGTGGGTTCAATACTGGTCCCTGCCAACTCGGCACATGAGTAGCACAGATTGGATAATCTGATCTATGCAGGAAAGGGAGGAGCTGACGGTAGGTGTGGCGCTCCACCTTGAAAAAAACCCTCCCTGTTCTAGAGCTAGCAAAAAGAGGATAGACTCCCTCACTGTCTGGCTGATACCAACAATAGGCCACTCCACTAACTTACTTACTACATTTTTATTAAAAAGATTGAAAATCATTTCCTGATCTTGTGGTTAGCATAACTTTAATAATTTCCTTACTAAAAAATATAACTGCCCTGTTGGTCAGAACTTAGAAAAACCGACTGCATCTGATGGTGAGGCTCCTGATCTGGGGTGTGTGGAGTACCTCTTCATTACTCTCAAGTCTACTTTGAGCCAGTGTTAGTACCTGTTAGGGTCCCATCTGTTGGTCAAATGGATATATTTTAAAATTATTAGTATTAGATAATAATACTTGAAACCATTCAACTGTGTACCAATTATGTATTAGATAGGATTACTTTATATCATGTAACTGCAATAAAAAGACACTCTTAAGAAACAACTACACAAAATATAAATGTACAATGTATGAAATTCCATAACCCTAGGCATAAAATAACCCTAGCTGTATTGACATGTCATTAAAATCAATCAATTTCTCTGAATTCTTTTGAGGCTTGATAATTTTTATTTGGATTATTCAGACTATTGTCTTCTTCTTTATTGCTATCTACACAATATTTTGGATGATGTGCCCTCCAACCCTTTTCAGGTATTTCTTATCGGACTCGGGATCCTTCTATTCAAACTCGCAAGCCTTCATGTCGTAATCAATATTAAGGTTCCTGAGTTTGAAGAGAAGGTTGCTGAGTCCAACAAGAAATACCTGAAGAACGCCAGAGGACACATTGGCCGAAACGTTGTGTAGATAACAATAAAGATGAGAACAATGTCCGAATAATTCAAATAATACAAAATCAATCAATTAAAAAATCTAAGAGCACCTCTTCTCATAATCTTTTTGATGGTTTTACTGTTTGAAGTGTATTTTCTCAAATATTTTTAATATCATTAAAGAAAAAAAAAATACCAATATCTATATAAGTACAACTTTATATCGAATTAATTGCATATTAATCTCAAAAGAAAATAGAGATTGAATTTTTTGTGTCCTTCAGAACCTTATAAATATGTTACAATGGAGAAAAGTGTAAGAAATATATCAAATTGCTAAATTTTCCTAATTTAACTATTTAGTTAAAATAGGAAGTAAAGAATAAAAATACAGTTATTTTTTCTTGTTAATGGATTTCTTTTAAGATATATTCATTTTTAGATTTTTAATATCAATATGCAAATTAGCCTTCCCATTCCACTGTAAACTGCTATTTTGTTGTATATATTAATACAATTGTATGTTATTAGTATGTAGATCTGGTTAACACCAGGGGTCCAGTGGCTTCGGCCCTGGATCTTTACGAGTTAATAGCGTCGATCTCAGGGGGCCATCCCCCAGGCAACACCCATTTAACTCTTTATTATGTGTCGATCCCAGGGAGCCATCCCCCCAGGCAACACCTGCCCCCTCGATTTAAAGGGCAGGGTTGGGTTTATTGCCCAGTGCCTGAGGCGCCCCCCTTGAGGGGAATGCGACGGGATCGACGCAATTTTTCACCCGCCACCCCATGAGTCTCGGTTTGAGGGTGGTCCCACATAAATAGGGCCTTGTGCCTGACCCATACAAGTGGGTACGTGGAAAATATCATGTAGATATGATCAACAGTATTAATAATGTAAAACAATTTTTATTAATAATTGAGGTTTAAATAAAAATAAAATCCTATAGAATGTGACGTAAGGGTATTGTTACTTGAGTAGTAATATAGTTTCGGTTACAGACAGAAAAACACACAATCTCCATTATAATAAGATGTTACAATGGAGAAAAGTGTAAGAAATATATCAACACAGAAGAGAGAAGAAAAGAAAATATTAAAGTATATAGAAAGAGTATGAGATTTAGTCTTTCATTAATCCATTCCTAATGTATAGAAATGGTTGTGAGCTGGCCAATAATAGAATTATGGAATTCCCCAGAGACCAAATGGAAAACTGTTACTATTCACAGCTAAGTGCAGAGGGGTAAATGAAGACAAGGTGTTAAATTTCAAGAAGGGGAGTTCATCCGGTAAAATTGTGAAAATACTAATATCCTTTGGCACTGAATGTGTTAACTGATGATGGAATCATAATTCGAGGCAAGATTCGATTGAAAAAGAAGTCTAGAGATTAAATATAGTATCCACAAGTCAGGTATGAAACGTGTTTAAAAAAAAAAAAAAAATAGTGTATTGATCTAAGGAGTATTCATGGTACAGTGGGGCTAAATAAGTTTCAGAGGGTACGGGTAATGTATTCATGGTGATGATGAATACCAATTTGGTTATTGCAAAAAATAGCTTCACTATATCAGATTTAATACCCAAGTTATTTTTTTAATATCTTTATCTCTAAAGATAACTTAAGCAATTTTACCTGAGTGACTTTATTTCAAGATTCCATTTACAGTACCTTATATATGAAGGCGTGTGGTCTAATGGTTAGTCATAGGAAATGGACTCGTCGACCCGAGTTCAATTCCAAGATGAAGCTGTTTGCATTTCACATGGCACTAATACACTTGGGAAAGGTATGAATCCAATTTTCCCTCCAGCTATGGACAAATAGTGCATTTTCCACAACCCTAACCATTAGACCACCTGCCTTTCAAGTTACCATATATATTAGTGCAGGTATGTCGAACATGCGGCCCTCAGCAAGCACAGGTGTGGCCTGAACGCAAACTGCGCTCTCAGGCAAAACCTGTGAAATTCTGTCTCGGTCGAGAGTTGTTAGTCTTTTGAATTCAGTATATTTTATTACATTAAAACTTAAATACTTGTGCCTGGCGGGAGGGTGCTTATTTTTGCTAGTATCTTATAAGTTTTCTTTTTGTTACTTTGATACATGAATTTACAAATAAAACTTTATTAAATTAAGAGATATCATAATTGTGCAAATTAGTTTATAGATTTCATTATTCATTATTATGCATTACTTGTTTCTTTGCAAATAAACAGCTAAATAAATAAATTAGGATAATTAGATCAGTTCAGATTTAATGTTCAGTTTATTTTTATTAAAGAAAGAGTAACAAAAAATTTTATTAAAATTTGATAATTTGACTTTTCAAAAATATTTTATTTACTAACAGGACCTGTAGATATACCACAGTATGATAATTTGATTATTACATTTGATATGTTTACTTAAGAGCTATTGAAAAAAATAGTTCAATATGTAAGTAAAAGTAAAGTCGTCGAGGTGGCCTAATGTCGGTATCAGCTAATCAGCGAGGGAATCTATTCCCTTTTCACTAGCGCTAGACCAAGGAGATTATTTTAGCGTCTGAGGTGGAGTGCCACACCTACCATCAGCTCCTTACTTTACCGCAAGATCCCTGTGCTACTCATACGCTGACTTGGCGAGGGCCAGTATCGAACTAGGAACCTTGTGGTTCTAGCCGTATGCTCTACCGACTGAGCTAGCCCGTGATTTAACTCTCCCTTTTTTTTTTTTCATATTTTCATTATGTTCGATTGAAACAAATTAGCATTATTGCTTCCATGTGCTCAACCCCTTCTCTATCTTTCCCCTGCTCTCTTTCTTTCGTATTATATTCTGTGTAGCATATCCTTTTTCTTCCTTTTCTTTACAATAAAAACAGAATGGTCCATTATTTCGCTGAGGTGACAACACTCATAAGAATTTGACAGAGAAGCAACACCACATAATCAGGACTTACATTTTTGCATTTTATCTTGGGCAATTTAGACGGTCTCATTTTTAACCGGAGGGTGTTGCAAGATTATAACGGTCATACTTTTAAAGAACACGTGTATCAATATATAGATTAATGATCAATTGATATTCTAATGTATCATTTTGCATTGGAAAAAGAATGCTGAAAGTCAACAAATATCAAGCACTTCTTTTAGTGAAGTGTTTAACATTTCTTCAGGTTTGTGTCAGAACTGCTGCCTTTTGCCATTTCAAATGTCCTAGACAACACGACTTGTCTTGAAATACAGTATTGATTTCTTTCTTTTGAGATCTGATTCTATAATTTTATAACAAGAATCTCAGACTGTGACAATGAAATGAATTCAGATGTCATTCTTGAGTGGGATGGACCACCCTCATCCTCATGCTCTAGAGCAAGGGGCTGGAAACATAGGTTTAAGGTATAAATCTTCAGGGTGAGCATGCTATGTTTTTTTTTATTTTTTTATTTTTTTTTACTGAATACATTTATTTTGTATTCAGACTATTGTCCTCATTTTTGTTATCTGCACAATGTTTCAGTCGATGTGCCCTCCAGCCCTCTTCAGTTATTTCTTGTCGGACTTGGGAATCCCCTCCTCAAATTCGGGGAACCTTCTTGTCGTTGTGCAGATAACAATAAAGATGAGGACAATAGTACGAATAATACAAATAATACAAATTATAAGCCTCATCTCAAAAAATTCAGAGAAACATTTTTTGGTCTGTGTGTTAGTCTCGCAGATCCATTACTACTGAATAGTGACTTCAATCCTCACTGGATGCCCCATTATTGCAACCATATCATATCCTACACATAGAATATCCCACCATGGTGTAATTGTTTGCTAGCTAGTCTCACAGTTCCATTACTACTGAATAGTGACTTCAATCCTCACTGGATGCCCCATACTTGCAACCATATCATATCCTACACATAGAATATCCCACCATGGTGTAATTGTTTGCTAGCTAGTCTCACAGTTTCATTACTACTGAATAGTGACTTCAATCCTCACTGGATGCCCCATACTTGCAACCATATCATATCCTACACATAGAATATCCCACCATGGTGTAATTGTTTGCTAGCTAGTCTCACAGTTCCATTACTACTGAATAGTGACTTCAATCCTCACTGGATGCCCTATACTTGCGACCTTGTGTCAAATCCTACCATGGCGACTGGGTTGGGTAAATGCCTATTCTATTTTTTCTTTTTTTCCTTGTTGTTTTTCTTAGTAATAAACTCATTTGTCTAAATGTCGCATGACATCTTGTGGCATATTTTGTATTGCCTCTGATGTTCATGTGTGTCTATTCTGTGATTTTCTTTAAGGCAATAAAAAAAGTAAAAAATAGAAATAAAAAAACTTTTTCAATGTTATTTTTGTTACCTTTTATTTGTAGATGCACAAAGGCATCACATGGCTCTCTGGAGAGAAAAATCAAGCCAGTTGCCAAAGTTGCATCATTCATTATAGTGTAATAGATTTAATTTTGTTTGCCAAAAGGAAGCACAACGGTGGGCTGGAAGCATGTGGTGTGATGGTTAGTCATGGGAAATGGACTCGTCGCCCAGAGTTCAAATCCTGGACTTGGAAATTGCATTTACACTTAGCGCTAATACCATGAGAAAAGTATGAATCCTACTCTCCTCCAGCTATGGGTAAATAGTAGGGCAGACTGGGATCTTTATCCTTGGTTAGGCAACAGCCAGAAAACTGTGAATTCAAACCTGTTAAACTTTGCTTAATAAATTGACCTTGTGTCACATCCTGCTCGTGTGGAGGGGTTGGTAAATATATACAATGGTGGGCTGAAAAGTTCATAGGCTGGTGTCATATCTGCTGTTAAGAATTTTTTTTTTTTTTTTTTTTCATCAATGGGATCCAAGCACAGTAACATTGAAAGTAGTGTGTGGATCGCAAGGAGGACTGTTGAAAAATAACCCTCATTTAGTTACATTCCATGAGAGTATCAGACTATGAACTTTCATCCAGTCCCCATAGTTTTATATAGCAATTTCTGGTAGTAAATATAGCAAGATGGCACCATTTAAGGGTTAATTGCATAAGTTTATCAATGAGTATTTAATCTATAGTCAAAATCATTAATATGTAGAATAAATCTTATTTATTAATGATGTCTCAATAAAAATCTGAGTTACATTTGCCTCAAAATAGCCCATGTTAAAATAAGTGCATTAGTGTGGTTAATTTGCATACTGGTTTGAACAAAACCAGGTTTAATAAATACTCACTTGGTGTTATTGATCTCTAATATTATTGTTTTATTCTCCAACATATTAAAATCAATGCTATGAATGATATTATATAGAAACAAAAAAAAACATAATTAAAATAAGTGTAATCTTTTTATATACGTTCTTATTTAATTTTGTTAGTCTTTCTAATTTAACATATTTCATGACTATAAGACATCTAAGATGGCAGTGAATATGTTAAACATTAAAATGGTAGGTATTTACCCACCCCATTTGCCACGGGTAGGATGTGATACCAGGTTTCAAGTATTAGGCATCCACCAAAGATTGAACTCGTCATTCAGTAGTTATGGATCTGCCTTTTTCAAGTATTTCTTGTTGGACTCAAGAGCCTTCTTGAACTCAGGAACCTTCTTTTTGAACTCTGGAACCTTTTTCATGCATTTTTTTTTTAAATTCCAAATTTAATTGAAGACTTGTGCACAGCTGAGCAGCTTATATAATAAGATGATGATGCCTAAATTTTGTGTAGATGAGTTTGCCAATTCTCAATAGTTTTTTGGTCATCAGTCTCTAAACTCTTTTTGGTGAGTCACAAAATTATGCAAGTGTAGCGTCTTACATGATTTAGACATGATTTTTTTCTTGTTTCCTAAACTGAAGTGGGGGGAGTCCCTTTGGCATGATAGTAATGTTACACTATTACATTCACTTTTTGACTAATACTGTTGGGAAAGGTATGAGCTCCTTCATCCCCCAGCTATGGGTTATAATAAACAGTACCACTACTGTTCTTCCACAAGGATGATTTTGGTATTAAATAACCCACAAAGGTTGATATGCCATTAAATAAAGAAATCAAACCTAAATTGTAAATTCATCTCTTGAGTAAAATTTGAAGATAAGGAAGACATTAAAAGAAATATGAAAATGCAGTTTTATACAAAATCAAGAAAAGTTTCATAAACGATTCAGTCAAGAGGAAAATTTGCTAGAATAAATATGTTGATTGCCATGGTAACTATTTTAAAGAAAATTGACATTTTATTTATTTGTTTATAAAAATTCATTATTTTAATATTTATTTGATTTAATGTTCATTATTTGTTTATAAAATTCATTATTATCTAATATTTATTTGATTTAATGTTTATTATTTGTTTATAAAATTCATTATTATTCATTATTGTAATGTCATAAATATCATAGTGCAACCTCTGCAGGGCCGTGTTAACTTGGTTGGTTGGGTTTATTGATTTTAAAGGCATATCAACCTGTCTGGGGTTATGTCATGCCTAGTGGTTAGGAAGTAATATATATTGTGTATCTATATTTACACTTTTGTAGTAATTGGTTTTAACAATTTGTTAGCACCATTGGGGATCATGTTGTATGGTATTGATTAAATTCATGTCTATATTCTATGGTATAATTTTATTTCCGTCAAAAAGGACAAAATGTCCTCCATGTTGACATTTTCAAATAGCTCTTTCATATTGTTTGCATTAAAATAACGGTTTCTGATGTGAGCAAAAACCTGCATTCCATGAATAAGTGTTTCACAGTCAAAGGTGTTTGACATGTTTCACATTATTGTGGTTGTTGTTCTTGTTTGAGTATATTGGAGTGTATTAGTCTTGTGTGAACAATGCATAATCGGGACACAATGACTTGTTCCTTTCTAGACTTTCTTAAAGTTGGTCTCCAGTTTCCCAAAGTGGATTTGATTAGGAAGAGTTAATTGTGGATGTTAACTTGGTAGTGTCAGAGCTATGCTGTCGAGAACTTATAGTCCTGGTAGGGTCACCCATGGCGAACAGGTCTGGCACCCAGTGGTATTAGGGTCACAACCCGACCAAAGGGGTTCTGGCATAAATCCAAAGGGTATCTCCATTTTCAAAAATTAACGGTTTTAGCATACTTGTCACTGCATATGTGGAAAACCTGTGACAAACAAAGGCATCTCCTTCTGATTGGGATATGCATGCTGTGTTGGGGACCACTTGTGAATTTCCTACTCCCTTGTTAATCCTTCCATGAATTCACCAGGCTCAACTGACCCAGGGTGAATGCTGTCACAGAAAGAAAATAAACATGTTTATAACATTAATTATTCATTTTTATATTTTATTCATTGTTCATTTCTGTCATAGTAAATACAGATTCAGTCTCTATACATTTTGAACATCTTGTATAATAATTAGATATGGGTGGTAAAATATGGAAATAAATCTGACGGTATGTAGAAAATAAGAAAAAAAAAAACAAATTATTCTAAACAGATCAGTTTATTTTAGACGGTGAAATACTTTTCTTTCTTTTTTTTTTCATCCTAAGGTCCTGATGAAGTTTTTAAAAAAAAAAAAACGAAACCTTTTAATGTTTACTTCACTATCTAAAATAAATTTGTCTTTTTGGAATAATTTTTTTTATTTTCTACAATACAATACGCCATTAATCCATCTCTTTTCCTCCCAGGTAAATAGAGCAGACTGGTTTCTTTAGCCTGAAGTATTGCAACCAGTCTAAGAGAAGGAAATCTCTGAATTGAAACCAGCAATATTCTACTTTAGAATTGACCTTGTGTCTCACATATATCATCATTGGCATTGCAATCTCGGAAGACCATAGATTTCTCATGCCCTGAAATTACGTTCTAGTACAGCACCTTCTGTGACTGTGAAGGCCACAAATGTTGCATGTGAAGGCCAGTCCTGAAGATGATGATGGTGTGCCAGTGTACTATGTTGCTTTGTCTTGCCCTCTTTGGTACATGGTGTTGTGCCAGGGGTGACTTCAGACATGAATAGCCCACTACAGAGAGCCTGCTACCACCAAAGGCAGTCCTGAGCCAGATTTTCGCAGCAAGCATATATATAGTTATTTACTAAGCATAACTTATTTTTTGGCACAAATATATATCATCATTGAAGACCATATTGACACATTGATTGGTCAAAGAGCTGTTAAATTAATAGCAATTAAATTGACATATATGTGTTATATTGATCCTTCATTTACATATTTCAGTTATATGTCTTTATCAATACTAGCAAATATATGCACCCTCCGGGTGCAAGTATTTAAGTTTTAATGTAATAAAATATTGTATTAAATTAGAAAGGCTAATGAAACTAAATAAGAATACAGATAAAAAGATTTGAAACAGAGGGAGTATAATAAAAGATTTGAAACAGAGGGAGTATAATAAAAAAGGGAACAACTGAAACTTACTCTTCCATCACTCTCGTCTTTCATTGTTATTTTTTCTAATTTAAGTATTTAGTTATAAGAGGAAGTAAAGAATAAAATGACAGTTATTTTATCTTGTTAATGGATTTCATTTAAGATTCATTAAAGAGATTTTTGCTTATATTCATTAAAATAAAACCAAACAGTTAGAAATCAATAATACTAAGCACATATTTATTAAATTCGATTTTTTAATATTAATATGCAAATTAGCCTTCCCGCTCATACTGTAAACCACTATTTTGTTGTATATATAAATATAATTGCATGTTGTCAGTATGTAGACATGGTTAACAGTATTAATAAAGTAAGACAATTTTATTAATAATTGAGGTTTAGATAAAAAATAAAATCATATGTGATGTCAATAACTAAGAGAATTGTGACTTGAGTAGGAATATAGTTTCGGTTACAGACAGAAAAACACACAATCTCCATTATAATAAGATATTGTTACATCTTCTGAATTATTTATACGAAGACACTTATATTACTGTGCTAAGCCCACAAATGTTTTTATTTCCTTGTTAACTATAATGTATTTGTAAATTCTGATTTATTTTAACATCATGAAGCCAAGAGATCCAGAAGAAAGTGGCAGAAACAAAGCACTGGCACATCAACATCTTTAGGGACAGCTTTCACATGTGACATCTGTGGTTGAGAATGTTTTTCGAACATTGTACTTCACAGTTACAGGAGTTGTAACTTCAGGGGCACAATAACTATATTATAGTCTTCCAAGACTGCAATGAGAATGAAATTTTAATTTGATTAATTTTGAATTTTTTTTAGAATTTTTTAAAATTTTATTTGTTATTTAATTTTTATTTTTAAGAAATTTATTTCATGCTTTTAATGAGCCAAGAGTTTGAATTATATAAATTATCATCATCATTAAAAACATCATATTTTCAGTTTATTAAGAATCTGACAGTGATTTGATATTTGAGAAGAAAAACTGACAGGAATCTAAGTACTTGCTTGATTTTTTTTTTTTTTTTTTTTTTTTTTTTTTGTTATCCTCATTGTTCATTTGTTTTTCTTTAATATTTTCTGCCCACATGCCTTGTCAGAAGTGGATGTTAAAATTAGACATAATTTCTGTTTTCCTTGACTGAGAAAAAAATATTATTTGAAACCAAAAAAATAAAATGATCAATCCAATTTATTATTTTCATGCTATTTGTAACAAATCACTTGGTCTTTTAAATATTACCAGATGGCTGAGAGAGTCTTTGCTAATAATCTTCTTTTTTTTTCAAGAGACTATCTTTATATTGTTTAATTTTCATTACTTGGTTTAATCAAATCTCTAAGGATTTATTTTTTCTCTAGTTAATTTTTTTTTTTTTTATTTGTTAATGTATAGAAAGAAAAACAGAGAATTTAATTTGTCTTTTTTGTTGTTGCAAAAATAATTGCAATTTTTAATGATCAATTTTAAAGCAGTATATCTCAGATTAGGAATATGGGTAAATAGTAGGGCAGATTGGGCTCTTTAGCCTTGTTTAGGCAACCAATCTAGGAGAATGAAAACTCTGAATTCAAACCTGTTAAACTCCACTTAAAAAATTGACCCTGCTTGTACGGAGGGTTTGGTAAAATATGTATAAGGGTAATTCCAAAGGTAAAATCTCCAAAATATTTAGAAATCACAGAAATGTTTGTCAATGATTTTTATATTTTAAATTTAGAATATGTACCTATTTTTCTAGACTGAGTGTGGCAGCAAGATGTCTGCACAAACACAACAGTGTTGCCAATAGCCATACAGACAGTCTCCCTGCTTTAAAAGAAATATGAAAGTGCAGTTCTGGGTTCTTTAGCCTTGGTTAGACAACTAGGATAGGAGAATGAAAACTCTGAATTCAAACCAGCTTAACAATGCTTAAAAATTACCTTATGTCACATCCTACTGTGGCAGAGGAGTTGGTTAAATACAAACAATGGTCTACTAGCCTGGCTCCTTAACCATTGTGCCATTTGAAGTAGCCTTTAAAAAAATATTTTTGAAATAAGCAAAACTTAAATTTGGCACAAGGCTGCAAATATGGGGAACATAGTGGGGATCAAACTCATTACTTGGTAATAATCGATTTGCGAGGCTAGCTTGTTAATTATTACACCATATTGAGCTGTCAATTTTTTCTAATAATAAAATAAACAATAATATAATAATAATATGATAATATAATAATAATATGATAATATAATATGATAATATATGATATGATAATATAATATGATAATATAATATGATATGATAATATAATAATAATATGATAATATAATATGATGATATAATATGATAATATAATATAATAATAATATAATATGATAATATAATAATAATATATTATATTATTATTATATTATATTATCATATTATAATATAATATAATAATAATATAATAATAATATAATATGATAATATAATAATATGATATAATAATATAATAAAATAATTGCTTACATTCTGGTATAAAACTAAGAATTTATGTGAATGTCAACTTGTAAAGCTTAAATTACTCCTTGGCTTCTAAAACAAGAACTGCATTTTTTTCCTCTTCAATAATCCCAGGGGAAAATTTAAAGTAATGCGATTAGTTCTGTTTGTTTTACACAACCATCCAATCCACAGCTGAGCAAAAATTTAATTGTTACAATACAATTACTTTTTGAATGTACTTTTAGATTCAACCAAATATTCCTAAAAATATGAGGAGGAGGGGGGGGGTTCTTTGATACAAAGCATATTATAAGACAACTGAGGGTGAGGTTTTAATTCTGGATGTCTGGAGAATGTGGAAAACCCTTTCACCACTGTTGCTTCCAGGTCCACTCTGACCCGGTGTAGTAGTACTTGTTAGGGTCCCATCTATGTGTTTATAAAAAAAATTGTGTATCCATTAAGAATGAATTTATTTCGAAAATTTGTCAGCATTAAATGATCCAAATCAAGATATATCCACAATGTAAATATGTTTAAATCATAATTGTATATCATTTTTTTAAAACATAATCCATTTTTGCAGACTCTTTCTTTATAGAATATTTGATTTTCTCCTGTTGGACCTATAACAACGCATATATATATATATATATATATATATATATATATATATATATAAATGTTGTTCTGGTTCCAACGGGAGAAAATTTAATATTTTATAAAAAAGAAGGTCCGCAAAATGTATTATGTTCTCAGAAAAAAATTTTTTATTCTTTTTATCTTATATATAATGGCTGTTTAATAAACATGTCGCGTATGTAAGATAAAAAGAATTAAAAAAATTTTTCTGAGAACATAATACATTTTACGGACCTTCTTCTATATTATATATATATATATATATATATATATATATATATATATATTCTCTATGAATTTATATCCTAACTGATAATGTTACTAATACATACTACCACATATTTCTTGATTTCTTTTACCCTTGTTATATTTCCCACCTATGAAATGTACTTCTTTTAAAGGTTTTAAAAGGAAAGATTCAATTCATATTTTTTTCTATACAGGATTGAATTTTGTAATCTACCATATTTACTGACCTACTAGTTTACAAGGGTATGGGGTTGGGGGTGGGACTATCCTTCATTGAAATTCATCAGAGCATAATAATAGTCCATTTTGAGCTTCAGTAGATGAATCCCTAGTCATAATAATAATACCAGTTCGTTGGACACTTCATATTTGCGTAGTATTTTTGTTATTTAAATGCGTCTTATTTTCTGTCAAAAATGGTAAGTAAATCAGTTTGTTATTGATGCAGATAATCTTATCAGCCTTTTCGGACAAGTTGGGGGTTTAAACTGGTTTCTATTAAAAACAATTTGTGTGTGGATTACAAGTTTGATTGGATGGAACAAATTAAAAGTAACTTTGTGAAAATAAAGTAGAATTATTTTTAATATTAATAAAAAAAAAATTGTAAAACCAGATTCAGACTGAATTCTTTCTTTTTTTTTTGTTGCTTTTTTTTTTTTTTCTTTTCTTTTCTTTTTTTTTTTTGTCTTTTTTCTTTTTTTTTTTCTTTTCCTTTTTTTCTTTTTTTTTTTCTTTTTTTTTTCTTTTTTTTTTTTCTTTTTTTTTTTCCTTTTTTTTTTTTTTTTTTTTTTTTTCTTTTTTTTCCTTTTCTTTTTTTTTCCTTTTCTTTTTTTTTCTTTTTTTTTTTCTTTTTTCCTCTTTTTTCTTTTCTTTTTCTTTTTCTTATATCTCTTTCTCTTTTTCTTATTCTCTTTTCTCTTTTTTTCTTTTTTTCTCATATACATTATATTGTGTTATTTTATAAATATTATAAAGAATTGGCATTAAATGACCCGTAGGGTTGATATGCCATTAAACCAAACCAAAATTTTTTTTTTCTCTCTTTCTTTATCAGATTTTCTCTTTCTTTCTCTCTCCCTTTTTTTTCTATTGGAAATTTTATTTGATTTCTTGTCTTATCCATTCTGGCAGTATCCTCTGTCAATTACAAGGTTGGCAATAGAAACCAACTTTATAATCCAAACACCTTTTTTTTTCCCTCCCAATGTAGATGGAGCCATATTGATATGTACATTTTTCACACATAAAAAGTAAAAATACTTTCATCTGATGTGATTTCTTTACATTGTTTCACTTTCTTCTATTTTTATATTTCCACACATACACCCACACAAAATATATATTAATATTAATAATGTATTTTGCGATATTTATAAATAAATAAAGCTTAATATTGTTGATAGAGCATGTATAGCTCTAAGTTAGGATAGTTTCTTACCTATGTAAGTCAACTTGGCCTGATGATTGCACAGGTGAGAAACTGATTGGCATCAAGCACATTGATTTTTGTGGGCACACTGTTGTTTTCACCATCAACGTCATTTGTCACTTTTAGACGCAAATCATATAGGTGCTAGGGCTTGACGTGACTTTGATTTCTTCTTCTCAATCCTTTCACTTACCCCTCTTTCAGTACATTCTTCCTTTTTGAACCTAAAATTTTACTGGAGATCTTTGAAGATGTAACATTGTTTAAAAAACAACTGTTTTAATAAATACCTTTTTTTTTTTCCTGTTTTTTTTTTTCTCAACTCCGTTGTAGAAAACGGTGAAACCTTTTCTATGCCTTTTATAATCTTACTGATTACCCCCATGTTGTGAAGATTCTTTTAAAAGAAAGATGGCTGACAGTTTTGGTTGAAACTGCAGAAGCCACAGGTCCTGTCCAAAAAAGGAAAGAAATAAATGAAGTTACTTTATGAGGGTAAAATCATAGGACATCTTTATTGATGAATAGTGTGATTTTTTTTATTTATCTATTTATTTGTTTATTTATTTAAAAAAAAAATTTTTTTTAATCAATATTGGGACTCTTGTGTGTGAGTGTGTGAAACATAGCTTTCGACTTCTGTGTGTGTTGCATTCCAGGTTCCTATTCTCTTCTAATGTCTGGTTCTATTGGGTTTCGATTTTTCAATCTTCTTAAGGTGTCTGTTTGTTGTATCAGGGTTTCTGCTTCTCTTTCAGGCCATCATATCTTCAGCTGGGTCTCTCTCTCTCTCTCTCTCTCTCTCTCATGATATGATTGTGAAGAATGCTTATCTCTTTCTCTTTCATCTGTCTGCTGCTCTCAACTAGGGTTTATTCTATAGGGAGGGCTTACATTAAAAATCATCTTGAAAAATAAAGCTAGGTCTTATTTTGTGGGAAACATGGTATATATATATATAATATGAATATTCTGCCTTAAAAAGAAAAATAACCTGCTTATTTGAAAGAATGATTAACTTTTTATGACAAATTGTAAATGAATTGTATCATTAAGTTATTTTCTGTTGAAGAGTCTAAGTATTTCAAATTTGTCCACAATGCATCAAACTGGAAAATGATTTATACTGGAAAGTATGTTTTATACTAAAAATAAAAGCGGCTAATCAGCATCGCCTAGGTAGATGAAGTGGTGTATTAATTTGTTTCCTTTTGAGATTTACAAATGCTGGATATTTCTAAGTAGAATTTCAATGCTATTTCTATGTATACTTTGCTTTTTAAATATCTTTGAAGATAAATGAAATCTTTAATTTTTGCATAAAAAACAAGAACTGGTGATATTGAATGTGTGTGTATATATATATATATATATATATATATATATATATATTTACTTTGTTGTTAATTGTTCTATTTTCGTAGTTTCATCTGGACATACATACATACACACCAACTGCCCTTTATATATGTATAGATAGAAGATATTGCCCATTATATTTAATTGTTGGGAATATATGTCTGCATAGGGAATATTAGGTTTTCAATATTTTGGTCATTCACAATTTAAATGTTCCATGAAATGCTTGTAAATTTAAGTGAGTTTCATAACATATGACTGCACTATCGGCTGGGGCACCGACTGCACCTCTGCAGAGGGGTAAGACTCCCCAATGGGGCCACTTGTTGGCCATGGGTGGCAACCCATGATGCTTAAGGATAGAACCTAGATGGTTGAGCCGTCCATGACATGCAATATTCCACTTTGGTCCTTACTTGGACTAGACAGGCGGTCAGAGAGGCCCCTTCCGCTCAATTGGCTGGTCACGTCAAGCCCTAGCTCCTATAATTGCCCTAGCACTATTGCCCTTATGGCAAGCCCCAACCCTTTTTATCATATGGGTGCTAGAAGGTGGTGACTGAGGGTCTTTGTGTCCTGGGAATGATGTTAAACTCTATCTGATGGTGAAGTTCCAGTTTTGGAGATTTGGGAAATGTGGAGCACTCCTTCATCACCATTGCTCCCTGGTCCACTCTGACTCGGAGTGGTAGTACCTGTTAAGGTCCCATCTATGGGTTAAATAGAAAACATGAGTTTATAAACAAAATTGATTATCCATTAAGAATGAATTTATGAATTTATTTCAAAACTTTATCGGCATTAAATGACCCACTGAGGTTGATTTTTTTTTTTTTTTTTTTTTTTTTTTTTTTTTTTTTTTTTGAACACTTCAAAATTCTCTGTATTTTGACCATTTTAACTTCAAATATCAAACATTTTACTCTGATGAAATCCGTTATTCTTTGTATACTTAAATATTTCATAATTTTCTATTATTATTATTTCATTTTATATTTAAATTCATAATAAATAGAATACATGTGTACATGAATAAACTCCTGGCCGAAAGACGTGTTAGTAAACTCGTATTAAATCAATTTTATCCATTCAACATTTTCTTTCTTTTATTTATTCATTCTTTCAACATATTGTCAGATTCATTTCGATTTTCAACTTACATATATTACGTGCATGCATGAATAAATGCTTGTTTCTGCTTTGCAATTCCGTATGTAGAATAGTTCAGATGAATATGATTAAAGATGCCATGTGCCTAGCACACACAGGGGAGGGAAAAAACAACTTTTTTTTACAAGGGACCCAAGATTCTCCAAACTTTCTCTGGAAACAATATCCTCTTTCTTTATAAAGATAAAACTTTATGTGCAGCCATTGTTAACAGCTTACAATAGGTTGAAAGAGAGAAGATAAACAATATAAAGGAAGCCGAGAACAATCCTGAAAAAGAAGCAGACAAATGATTTGTGTCAATGTTTTGTTGTGTTTTTTTTCTTGTTTTGTTGGGGTTTTTTTTTCTTGTTTTTTCTACCAAGATAAGAATGTGGCAGACAAGGAAGAATTTTATTTTTAGTCACAAAAGCCACATTTAGTATATTTTATGATTTAGCAATATGTAAATAGTGTAATCAACAAACATATTTCATGTCTTCTAAATCCTTGACTTTTTCCATTTATGCATTTTCTCCTTTCAAAATTCCTTTTTCAGGAAATTCATGGTGTTTAAAATGGGCTTCTTATAAAGAATATTTCATGTATATGTACTTTATATAGAGATGTATAGATAGAGAAAGGGATATATATATATATATATATATATATATATATATATATATATATATATATATATATATATATACTACGCTATTTTTTTTTTTTTTTTTTTTTTTTTTTTTTGAGAAAAAGAAAAAATTAAAAAAAGATTGAGAGAAAATTAACGTAGCTTTCAACTGTTATTATCTGAAAAATATCTTTAATTTAACTGAGGAATTACATCTTTATTGTTATTTGTACAACATTTCAGCCGATATACCCTCCGGCTTTCTTCAGGTATTTCTTGTCGGACTCGGGAACCTTCTTTTCGGACACATGGCCTAGTGGATAAGGTAAATTAGGTTAAGACAGTTCTAAGCGACAGTTATCTCTGGATTCCGGGTTCAATTCTGAGTCTCGGCAGTAACATAGAAAAATAATTAACACAACTCCTACCCCAGCTATGGTTAGCGGAATGAGAACAGGATACCCCTGTGGATTGAATAAAGGGTTAAGTTCAAAGTTCCGTCATGGCTCCCGATTACGACAAGAAGGTTCCCGAGTCCAAAAAGAAGGTTCCTGAGTCCGAGAAGGTTCCCGAGTCTGAGAAGAAATACCTGAAGAAGGCCGGAGGGTATATCGGCCAAAACGTTGTACAGATAACAATAAAGATGAGGACAATAGTCCGAATAACGCAGATAATACTAATCATCAAGCCTCATCTCAAGCATTCAGAGAAATGTTTGAGTTTGTTTTCAATTATTGCTATGTAACACTCTACTTTGACCCTTACTTAGGCTAGACGGGCAGTTAGAGCAGCCCCCTCCAATCAATCGGCTGGTCACATCAAGCGCTAGCACCTATATGATTGTCCCAACCCTATTGCTCTTATGGCTCCACCCCAACTCTTTTTATTATATGTGCTAGAAAGCAGTGGCTGAACGTGTTCTGGGTATGGCATTAAACTCTTTCTGATGGTGAAATTGCAGTTCTGGAGCTATGGGGAATGTGGAGTACCCCTTCATCACCATTATTTCTAGGTCCACTCTGACCCAGAATGGTAGAACTTGTTAGGGTCCCATCTATAGGTTGAATAGAAGGCAGTGAGTTTTAAAAAATGTTTTTTTTTTTTTTTTAATTGAGTTTAAAAACAAAAATTGAGTACCCATCAAGAATGAATAAAACAAAATGTCTTTGGCATAAACTAACCCAACAAGGGTTGTCATGCCATAAAACCCAACCGGTTATTGTTTCAAAATGTTATCAGGTGACGTCTCAAAATGTATTGTTCTTACAATCTTTCTATGAAACCGCTAATAACAGATTTGATAAATAGATAAATGAACTGACTCATAAACATGGGTTTCGAAATACAAAGAGGCTTCAATTTGCACCAGTTTTCTGTCATGACCAGTTAAATGAATATAATGAATATAATCAAAGGGTGCATCTGTATTGTAAAAAGTAAAGTCGTCAGGGTGGCCTAAAGTCGGTATCAGCCAATTAGCGAGGGAGTCTATCCCTTTCACTAGCCCTAAACCAGGGAGATTGTTTTGAGGTGGAGCACCACACTGACCATCAGTTCCCCTAATGGTCAGAATTTAAGAGGGCATTTTTGTTTTGTTTTTGCGTCTGAGGTGGAGCGCCACACCTACCATCAGCTCCTTACTTTACCGCAAGATCCTTTGCTACTCATACGCTGAGTTGGCAAGGGCCTGTATCGAACTAGGAACCTTGTGTACGTAATATCTCCAAACAAGACATCTTTTTTTTTTTTAATTTTTAATTTTTAGTAAATATTTATACACCTTAAATATCACAGGATCTTGCTTTTTGTGCAAAAATTACGGAGATTTGATTTATAATTGGAGATATCTAGAAATCAAAATATACATAGAAATAGCATTGAATTTCTTTAAAAATTTCTAGCATTTGTAAATCTCAAAAGTAAACAAATCAATACACCAGGGTTCACCCGTCTCTACCCAGGTGATGCTGGGTAGCCACTTCCAGTTTTAAATAAGTCATAATGTAAGAACATTTTGAGTACAGCTTATCTGGTTCAAATCATCAAAGTTAAAATTCTGCTTGATTGAATTGAGATGACATCAAAAAGAAATAGGCTCACTCAAAATAAAATGTTCAAATTAAGCACTTTGCTTATCTTGTACATATTTCATATACAAAATGTCTTTCAAATAATTGGACATTGTATATTGTGCACAATAATGACTATAATAATACAAATATATTTTTACTATGCAAAACAAAAATTATATCACCAATAATTACTGTTTATTCACATTTTGTGTATTAAATATGATGTGTAGAATTTTTTTTCCATAACTTTGAGAAGAGTCATTAACTTAACAGATATTGTTTGGATAAATGAACATCAACTTGGTATTTTTTATGTAGTTAACAGATTTATGAAAAACCAGTGTTTAACTCTTGTCAGATATAATATCTGCAAAGGAGGGGAGAAAAAACTGAAATCTTTCTTGGCAAAAAAACAACAAAGAAACTCTTATGTCTCTCACTGTCTTTGTGTGCATCTCTCTCTCTCTCTCTCTCTCTCTCTCTCTCTCTCTCTCTCTCTCTCTCGCTCTCTCTCTTTGTCTTTATCTGTCTGTCTGTCTCTCTCTTTGTCTTTATCTGTCTCTCTCTCTCTCTCTGTCTCTTTGTCTTTATCTGTCTCTCTGTCTCTCTCTGTCTTTATCTGTCTCTCTGTCTCTCTCTTTGTCTTTATCTGTCTCTCTGTCTCTTTCTGTCTCTTTGTCTTTATCTGTCTCTCTGTCTCTTTGTCTTTATCTGTCTCTGTCTCTCTGTCTGTCTCTCTCTTTTTGTCTTTGTCTGTCTCTGTCTCTCTCTCTGTCTGTCTCTCTCTCTCTCTCAGTCTCTGTCTCTCTCTTTGTCTCTGTCTGTCTGTCTGTCTCTCTCTTTCTCTCTCTCTGTCTCTCTCTCTGTCTCTCTCTGTCTCTCTGTCTCTGTCTGTCTGTCTGTCTGTCTCTCTCTCTGTCTGTTTATCTGTCTGTCTCTCTCTCTGTCTGTTTTTATCTGTCTGTCTGTCTCTCTCTGTCTGTTTTTATCTGTCTGTCTGTCTCTCTCTCTCTCTGTTTTTATCTGTCTGTCTGTCTGTCTCTCTCTCTTTGTCTTTGTCTGTCTCTCTCTCTTTGTCTTTGTCTGTCTCTCTCTCTCTCTCTCTCTCTCTGTGTTTATCTGTCTGTCTCTCTCTGTCCTGTCCTTTTGTCTCTATATCTATAACCTACCAAGTGTTATTTTATGCCTAGAATTTAAGGAATTGCATTCCTATTGAATACGAATGATTTTTAAAATGTATCCATTTGATCCATCCATAGTACCAGTTAAGGTCCTATCACTCAGCGTTAGAGTGGGAATAATGGTAATGAAGAGTACCCACACTCTCCAGAAATGTATCCTCACCATCAAATGCAGTTTACTGCCATACCCAGGATACCCCTTTTTTGTGGGGTGGGGTGGAAGTCCTATTTTTCTGCAGGAGATACAGTCAGCATATTCTACCCCCCCCCCGGGTCCAAATCTTTTACTGCGTCATAGAACGAGTAACTGTGGCTTTAGTGGTTAGCTTTCTGGACTGCAACATCATAGAAGTGAGTTTGAACTCCAGTCACGCTATTACATTCACTTTTGGACTAATACTCTTGGGAAAGGTATGAACCCCCTTCATCTCCTCCAGCTATGGGTTAAATAGTACTACTATTGTTATTCTACAAGAATAGCTTTAGCATTAAATAATCCAAACAGGTTGATATGCAATTAAACAAGAAACATAACATAACTGCAGAAATGCTGATAGGTACGCATCCTGCATCCCTGACACACAAAAATCTAAAAGGATGCAACAAAATCATATCTATGTGTCCCAGTGTTTTTCTTTTTTCTTCCCTCACCATTTCAAGTTAACTGTAAATACATTTCAATAGTTTCTTAGAAATGAATTACACAGGATAGGTTACAAGGTAGGAGTTAGATGGCTTTAGTTGGGACCCATAAATTTTTCGGGGACTCATTCAAAGCAAATATGTGCATCCCAGGACACACTAAATCAAAAAGGTGTCAGCATCACTGTAACTGCGTCATAGTGAATGTTTTCTTTGTTTTGTTTTTTTTAATTTGAAGAAAAAAAAGTTTTTACTGGTAACTTGTAAAGGTGTAACTTGAGTTCCGTTCAAATTTGGGCAATTATAGTGAACCTGGTTTAACTCTAGTATTGAACCTCGCTTACTAAACCATTGCTTTCTCTTGAGCAAGTCTACTTCTTTTTTTTTTTTCTTCAGCTCCCTTTACTTTTTTTCTTTTCTTTCTTTCTTAATATGAATGAGTTTTATATGGAAGGAAATGAAAAAAGACCTTTCATTTCCAGCATTTTGCAAAGATCATTCTGAATCTCATTTTTTTTTCTTTTTCTTTTGGAACAGAAAGAAAATGAATCCTTCCTGATTCACAGTAATATTGATTAGCATCAGCAGACAGTACATTTGTGCAGAGCTTGAAACATTTTATTATTTGCCTTAGAACTAGAGCACAAAGCCCCATGATGATTTTTCTTAATATTTATACAAAGAAGCAATACATTCTATATTTATAAAATGTATTATTACTTCCTTATTTTTCTTTTTCTTTAATCAATTTTTATGTTATTGCTGATTTGGGAATTATTTCTCCTGTCTATATTTCCCTTCTTATAAATTCCTTTAGATTGATTTTTTTATTTTTTTATTTACCAGATATTCTTGGCATATATTTCAAACATATATTCAATTTGTGCACATTTTTAAAGCATGCTTGAAAATGTTAAGTCAGCAAGAAATTAAAAGGAAAAAAAATTCCTGACTTTAGTAACAGAAAATAGCAACACTAAAAAAAAATGATGTACACAGGGATTGGATTGATTGATTTTTAACTGCATGTTAAACCATCTAGGGTTATTTTATGTCTAGAGGTTAGAGAATTGTGTTCATTATACATTCATATTTACGTTTTTATATAGTTGTTTCTTAAGAGTTGGTTACATTTTTTTTTTTTTTTTTTTTTTAAATTTTTTTACTATTTCTCTAAATTTTTTAGATGAGGCTTGATGATTAGTATTATTTGGACTATTGTCCTCATCTTCATTGTTATCTGTACAACGTTTCGGCTGATGTGCCCTCCGGCCTTCTTCAGGTATTTCTTGTTGGCCTCGGGAACCATCTCGGACTTGGGAACCCTCTCGGAACATTCTTTTTGAACTCGGGATACCCCCGTGGGCTGAATAAAGGGTTAGGTTCAAAGTTCTGTGATGGCTCCCGATTACGACAAGAAGGTTTCAGAGTTTGAGAAGGTTTTTTTTTTTTTTTTTTTCATCTGGTCCTATGAAAAACAGATCTATTTCAGCCATGGATGGAAGTCCGTGGTGTAATGGTTATCATCATAGGAAATGAACTTGGCAATTTGAGTTCAAATCCTGGACAATGCTGTTTGCATTTCACATAACACTAATACACTCGGGGAAAGGTATGCACCCAAGTATTTTACATGAATATTGACAAGAAACAAAAATACGCCCCCTCTTTTTTTTCTTTTCTTTTTTTTTTTTTTTTTTTTTTTTTTGTATTTATTTAATTTAATATAACTCTCAGGCAGCTTCATTATTTTTAAATTCTGTGTCCTAGAGCATCGAGTAATGCGTGAAGGGCACATGACCTTTTTTTTTTTTAATTTGATGAATTCTAATTTATTTTTCCAGTGTTTGAAATGTGAGATTTCTTTCTAGTAAAAAAAACAAAAAACTGGCAATCATTTGCATTGCATCTTTTATAATTTGTCTGACATTTTCTACTGCCACTAAATGCACGATGTGCAGTAGCCATCTTGCCAAATTGTCGATTGGAATTTTTCCACTGATTGGTTCACTGTCTGCTGTCATGCCAGGAATTTAAATAGGAGTTCATTTTCTTTTTAAATTTTATTTATACTTATTTATTCTTGTTTGGTGCGTTTGGCAACAGATTTAAAGGCTCGAATTCACTTTTGACCATTTAAAAAAAAAAAAAAAAAATGTTGCAAATAAAAATATCTATCTCTACATATATATTGAGGGCCGGTTAGCTCAGTCGGTAGAGCGTTCGGCTAGAAACCATAAGGTTCCTAGTTCGATACTGGCCCTCGCCAACTCAGCGTATGAGTAGCACAGGGATCTGTGCAGTAAAGTAAGGAGCTGATGGTGGCTCCACCTCAGACGCAAAAACAATCTCCTTGGTCTAGCGCTAATGAAAAGGGGATAGACTCCCTCGCTGATTGGCTGCTACCGACATTAGGCCACCCCGATGACTTTACTTACATATATAAAAGGCAGTTGTGTGTATGTATGTATGTATGTATGTTCAGAAGAAACTACTAAATAAAACAATTAACGATAAATTAAATATATATACACATTCACTATCACCAGATCTTGCTTTTTGAGCAAACATAATGATTTGATTTATATTTATGAATATAATGAAGATAATCAAAAAATAAAATTTAAAAAGTAACAGCATGGATTTTTTTTTTTTTTTTTGCATTTAATTTTTTAAATAGGAAACATTAATTTTTCTTTTTCAAGGTCTTTTTTACATAGGGATTTTAATGGGGCATCCTGTGAGGATCCAACTTGTGATTCAACAATAATGGATCTGTGAAACTATATTTTTAACCCCCCACCCTCCCACTCTACCCAGGTGACGTCGGGCAGCCGCTTCTAATACATTATAAGAGCTCTTTCTGTAGGTCAAGTACGGCTTGTTGGACAAACGACATGCACTCACTGAGGATCAAATTCACCGCTAGTAGAAATGGTCTCTTAGTCTAGTTGGCTAACCCTGACTCTAAGCTAATTAGTTTTCAAATCCTAAAGAACAGTTTTAAAGAAGGAACAAGAAGGTTCCCGATTACAACAAGAAATACCTGAAGAAGACCAGAGGACACATCGGCTGAAACGTTGTACAGATATCAATGAAGATGAGGACAATAGTCTGAATAATGCAGATAATAATACTAAGCTTTAGATTTGTTCAGATTTTTATTTTTTGATAAATTAAATACTTCATACAATACTGTAATTTCTTATCTAATCCTACTAATACGGACACCTTGTGTGGTGAAATGGTTAACAAGCTATTCTCAGATCCATTACTGGTGAGTGTCTCATTGGTGCTCTATATACCCGGCCTTGTGCCATGACTAAGTAAAGCTTAGTAAATAACTAATCCTACCAATATTCAATTGATGCTATTTTTCTAATAATACAGTAGCAACCTGTACTTACTACTGAATTAGGTCTGTGGATAGAAAAATTAGTTGGTCACATCAAGCCCTAGCTCCTATGATTGTCCCAACCCTATTGCCCTTATAGCAAGCCCCAATCATATGGGTGCTAGAAAGTGGTGGCTGAGGGTCTTCATGTCCTGGGAATGGGGTTAATCTTTAACTGATGGTGAGGTTCCAGTTTTGGAGTTCTGGGGAATGTGGAGCACCCCTTCATCACCATTACTCCCAGGTCCACCCTGACTCAAGTGGTAGTACCTGTCTCATCTATGGATTAAATAGAAAAAAATGTGTTTATAAAAATAAATGGAGTACCTATCAAGAATGAGCTTTTCAAAACTTTGTCAGCATTAAATGACCCACTGAGGTTGATATGCCGTAAAACAAACCAAACAAATCTGCTGAGTAAAATGTAAGTTATTTTTAACTGAAAAACAATATGCAGTGATGCTGATAGCTTTTTGATTAAGTGCCTCCTGGGACGCACATATTTGCTTTGAATGAGTCCCCAGGAAAATTTGTGGGTCCCAACTAAAGCCATCTAACTCCTATCTTGTAACCTATCCTGTGTAATTTATTTCTAAGAAACTATTGAAATGTATTTACAGGCTAGCTTGAAATGGTTAGGGAAGAAAAAAGAAATACACTGGGATGCATGGATAGGATTTTACTGCCTCCTTTTAGATTTTTATGCGCAAGGGACGCAGCACACGTACCTATCAGCCTCTCTGTGCATGATATATTATCCTGCAATGATAAATCTGTTTAATGCCTATTTTCAAATTTAAAAAAAGTTAATTTTTTGATTTAAGACTTTTTTAAGAAAATAATTAATTTTGTAAAGTCTCGTCTAAACAACTGTGCAAAATTTAGCAGCTGCGTTCAATTGGATTTAGCATTTAACTATTTTGCTTCCTGTTAGTAACAATTTTAATATTTGCTAAGCTGTTTTTTCTCAGACTATCCAGTTACAAGTGACTCCTGTCCCATGCATATCACAGCCACATTTTAACAGGTCATCTCAATTTATTAAATTTTTTTATTTTATTTATTTATTCATTTTTTTTTTTTTTTTCAATGATATTTACAATGCTAACAGGATACAGATTATAATTTAAAAAATATATATTTACAGTATTTTATCATGTTCTGAGAGGATACTGACTATAATTTATTATTTCTATTTCATCTTTTTTATTATGCAATATTTACAATATTTTATATTCCAACAGGATACAAACTTTTAAAAAAAATGAAGATATTTACAGTGGCGAAGATGCTGATAGCTTTTTGATTTAGTGCATCCTGGGATTCACATATTTGCTTTGAATGAGTCCCAGGAAAATTTATGGGTCCCAACTAAAGTTGGCTAACTCCTACTTTGTAACCTATCCTTTGTAATTCGTTTGTATGTTCACTTTCGGACTAATACCCTAGGGAAAGATATGAACCCCCTTAATCCTCCCAGCTATGGGTTAAATAGTACCACTACTTCTACAAGGATGGCCTTGGCATTAAATAACACATGAAGGTTGATATGCCATTAAACAGAAACCAGACCAGAAAAAAAGACAACACAAAACCGAGATTAAATAGAATGTTTTAATCAAATAATTCTGTTTATATATTTTAGCAAGATTCAATGCATGCAGAATAAAGATAGTTTTAAGCATTCTGAAAAAGAGTTGTAAAAATTGTAATTAATATCTGATAGCCTCTTTGTACAAAGTATTTCTTGTTCTTCCATCTTTTTTCAATACTTATAAATATCCGACATAAAGCTGGCCATGTGAAAAATGTGGTTTTGACTTCATCTGTTTGAATGTATATAGGGGTCAAAAAGCTTTCTTTTCTTTTTTTTTAACTCCATATAAAAACCTCTGTTACTCTGTTTAGCTAGAAATGGCATATTTGGCATTTGATGACCACGAGGGACCTTAAATGAGATTAGAAATAAACCTCAAAATCAAGTCAATATTCATGACAAAGTAAAGAAACTGGTATTTTGTTTGGCTGTGATTCCTGGAGGTTCTCTCTGTTTTCTCTTTTCTCTATGTCTCTGTCTATCTATCTATCTGTCTCTGTCTGACTGTCTCTGTCTCTATCTGACTGTCTCTATCTGTCTATCTGACTGTCTCTATCTGTCTCTGTCTGTCTGACTGTCTCTATCTCTCTGTCTCTGTCTGTCTGACTGTCTCTGTCTCTATCTCTCTGTCTCTGTCTGTCTGACTGTCTCTGTCTCCATCTGACTGTCTCTGTCTCCATCTGACTGTCTCTGTCTCCATCTGTCTGTCTTTGTCTCTGTCTCCCCCTGGTCTAGATTGAAATCTGATATAAATCTATCTTAGAAATTGACACAAGCAAGAATATTTATATTCATTATAATATGATGGCAACTTCCTGTTCAATATTTCATTTGTTTTATGACGAGGAATGCCTTTTTTTTTCTTTTTCTTTTTTAGAAACTGAAAAGCTATAAAGATAAAACAGATTTTATAATACCACACATTATATTTCTGTCTTTATTGCAATTATTAACATCATTTATCCCTGTTATTATCTATTGGATAATCATCAATTTGTCTGCTGTAACAACAAAAATGGGCTAAACTTGCAAAGCAGTCGGAAAATTAGTGTGACCCAGAAAAAAAACAGAACCCACAAATTTTGTAATAAAACTGTTAATTTTAACTAGGGGGGGGGTCTTTTAGGGGGGGTTAGGGTTAGTTTAATGAGAAAATAAATAAATAATTTGCGTTCTGTTTTTTCTGGGTCACTATGTATACATGGTGACCCAGAAAAAAACAGAAACCAAAAATTTTGTAATAAAACTGTTAATTTTAACTAGGGGGGTTTAGGGTTAGGATTTAGGGTTAGTTTAATGGGAAAATAAATAATTTGGGTTCTGTTTTTTTTCTGGGTCACCCTGTAATATGTTTTAATTTTCCAACCAATTTGCAAGTTCTGCCCAAAAACGACACGTCACAATGAGATTTTTGTTTATTCTGAATTCTCAAGTATTTTACGATTATCTCATATCACCATAGGCCCCTAATTCGGTATTTTTTGTGGATCCCAGTAATATTACATAAACCCAGGGGGTCCATGTGGACACCGGTTGAGAACTTCTTATCTAGTACATAATGTGTGCATTATTCTGACTTCTCACATGTATGTGTGTCTGTGTATAAATTCATGTATGTAAAATATGTCAACAATTTAACTTCTGTCTTTTTTCGTGGGATCATTTCTCTAATGCATTTAAATCAGCTTTTTATGTTTATTTAGTGATATTAAAAATGCTCAAACTTGGAGAATAAAGCAATTTCCAGTCCTATTTGTAAATAAATTGAACAATAATTGTGTGTTTGCAATCACTTTGCTAATGATCCAATTTTCTGTGTATGTGTCAATGACTGACCAGGTTTAGATTTACACTAAGAAGGGACATTGCCTTCTTTACACAGAGCAAAGCACATGGAAGACAAATTCGGGTTAGTTTCGAGATCTTGAATTCCTTTGAAAAATATCTAAAAACTTGCAACACTTTGAACTTAGAAGTACTGAAAGTTAGGCAAAATGCATATATTGTAGTATATGTGCATTTTGCCTAACTTTTAACCCTTAATAGAGACAACATAGTCCTGCCACTATCGTCGGGACAACATAGTCCTGCCACTATCGTCGGGGCAGCATAGTCCTGCCACTATCGTCGGGACAACATAGTCCTGCCACTATCGTCGAGGCAACATAGTCCTGCCACTATCGTCGAGGCAACATAGTCCTGCCACTATCGTCGGGACAGCATAGTCCTGCCACTATCGTCGGGACAACATAGTCCTGCCACTATCGTCGAGGCAACATAGTCCTGCCACTATCGTCGAGGCAACATAGTCCTGCCACATTCGTAGAGGTAACCCTTTCTATCTTTCTGCATCGCATGTCCCTTTTTTTATAATAAAATTAGAATGATCCATTATTTTGCTGAGGTTACAGCACTCATACGAATTTGGCATATAAGCAACACCAGATAATCAGGATTTACATTTTTGCATTTCATCTTGGATAATTTGGATGGTCACATTTTTAACCAGGGGGAGTTTACAGTCATACAGTTAAGGAACACAAGTATTAATAGATTACTAACAATTCTTGATAGATATCGAATTTCATTAATTTCTAGAGTTTGGTTCAGTTTCTTTGATGGCATATCAACCTTTTATGGGTTATTTAATGCTAAAGTCATCCTTGTAGAAGAACTGTAGTGGTACACTTTAACCCATAGCTGGGGGGGACGAGGGTATTCATACTTTTTCTAAGGGTATAAGTCTGAAAATAAACATTACTGTCTAAGCTAATTATTTTAAATCATAAGATACTGATAGGGTTACATAGAAGAAAAAAAAAAAAACATAATGGCTAACATACTGTTGTGCAACATCGTAGTGAGTTCAAACTCCAGTCAAGCTATTACATTCACTTTCAAACTACATATATTTTACCAACCCCTCCGCACGAGCAGGATGCGACACAAGGTCAATTTCTTAAGCTGAGTTCAACAGGTTTGAATTCAGAGTTTTCCTTCTCCTAGACCGGTTACCTAACCAAGTTTAAAGAGCCCAGTCTGCCCTACTATTTACCCATAGCTAGAGGGAAAGTAGAATTCATACCTTTCCCAAGGGTATTAGCGCTAAGTGAAATGCAATTACCACGTCCAGGATTTGAACTCGGGGCGACGAGTCCATTTCCCATGACTTTAACCATTACACCACGCGCTTTCTACACTTTCAAACTACATTTGATTGGGTTTGGTTTGTTTGTTTTTGACAGCATATCAACCCATTTTGTGTCATTTAACTCTTAACATCCTGTTGAGAAGTTTTTAAAGTCCAGAGCCCCATTCCTATAAGGATTTATCAAAAATGGCCCTTTCATTTAAAGTTACCTGTTATTACCCTTAAATCAAAGACTTCTAAGTATATTTAATATTACATTTAGACAAAGGCTATCCTTTGAGGTAGATTAGGAAATGAATGTGACTTTGAGCCGAGTGGAATGAGGTGATATGCCAAAACAAGTCATTTTGATAAAAGTTTCTATGTTTCTAGTTCTTCATTTTTTCAAATTGGTATAAATAATTTTTATTAATTTTATTGTGTTCAGTTTGGTTTGTTTAATGGTATAATAACCCATTAAATATAAATTAATGCCAAAAAACTGTTAGTGTGAGATAAAAGTAGTTACTAAAGTTTCCGTTTTCAAGTGTTTTTTTTTTTTTTTTTTTTTTTTTTGTAGATGTATTTCATATCGGATTCATAATTTTCAATATATTTTTATTTCTCTCAAGAAGGATAAAATGTCATTCATGTTAGTATTCTCAAACAGATCCCTCATAATCATTTGTGCTGAAATATTTCTTTCTGATTGGAGCAAGAACTCCACAGTCCATGTTTGGCGTGTCCCTCAACATGGTTGTTCCTCCTACTCGATGAGAAAAAAAAGAGTGTGTAAGTCTTGGATGGCCAATGCACAGTCAAGTCAGTATTACTACTTCCTCTCGGGATTTTCTATATCCCAACTTCCATTCTCCTACTGTTGGTTTAATTGAAAATTTGTTCTCTGGGTTCGATACTGGCCCTTGCCAACTCAGCATATGAGTAGCACAGGGATCTGTGCAGTAAAGTGAGGAGCTGGTGGTAGGTGTAGCACTTCGCCTCAGACACCCAAACAATCTCCTTGGTCTAGCACTAGTGAAAAGGAGATAGACTCCCTCACTGTCTGGCTGATACCGACTTCAGGCCACCCTGATGACTTTACTACTATGGTTTAAATAGTACCAATACTGGTCTTCTAGCTAAAAAGCATAAATCAACCTTCTTGATTTTAACTTTTAGTCTTCCTTTTAATAGTTTTGTAATAAGTGATTGAGAGTTACCTCCCTTTTGGAGAACTCTCTAGGGAATACTTGACTATATAAACTCAATAAGTGTACCAATTATTCTAAGTAGAATAAAGTTTTCCAAAGTCTATCGGTGTTATCATTTATCATTACAATATCATTTAGAATCATTATCATTATTAGTGTTGGTCATCACATTTTTCAGGATCTAGTGAATACTAGACTATATAAACTCTTAATAAGTGTACCAATTATTCTAAGTAGAATAAAGTTTTCCAAAGTCTATCGGTGTTATCATTTGTCATTACAAATTTGTAACTAGATTTTTTTTTTTTTTTTTTAAACTTTTTACATTTTGTTTAAATGTCTTCTTGTGAGTGATCATATGTTGACATTGCTAAATACATTAATACTAATAACTGTTTTCCATGATTGAAGTCGTTCTGCCAACCAATGTCATTATTGCAGGTTAGATTTTTGCATTGAGTAAATAGATTGTCAAGTTATTAAATAGTATTCAGAGCAAATATCCCCGAGGAAAAATTTGATGGTATAACTATTGTTTGTTTTAAAAAAAATCAACAATAGTTTAATGATTAATAAAATATGAAAATTATGTCCATCAGTTCCACAATATATTTAAATTAGATACTTCAAATAGACAGTAAATAAAATCCAAAGAGTTGGATATTGCAAAGACAAGATTAATGTTGAAAGAATTATAAATTAAAATTGCATCCAAACATTAATGAAAAAAACTCAGAAGGCAGAATTACTTGGACCAGTCAGAATCAGATGACTAATTAGTCATGTATTAGAAAAGTTTGTTTATATATATATATATATATATATATATATATATATATATATATATATATATAGATAATCTAATGAGTCAGACAAACCTACTATTAGTTGAGCATAAAGTTCTTCAGGGCTAAAATCTGTCAGATTTTAGCCCTGAAGAGCTTTATGCTCAACTAATAGTAGGTTCGTCTGACTCAGTAGATTATCTTTATTATTGGCTCTACTTAGGTATCGAGCACTTTTTACTTATTAGCTTCTCCTAGCGGTTATATGAATATATATATATCTTATATACATATATATATACACATATAAATTGTTTTTTCTTTTGGCCAAATACCGTACCAATAGATTATTTTTTGTTGGTATGAATATCTTGGTACTTTCTTTTTTTTTCAAAAACTTTTTTCTTCCTGGTTGATGTTTGGTAGTATATTTTTACAATCAAACTTTCTGCTGGGTTTTTTCTCTCCACAAGGATCTACCAACACACTTGGTATATTATATATATATATATATATATATATATATATATATATATATATGAATATGAGAGTACGTAAATAAACACTGTTTATTTGATATGGCTTTTAGTCGACGATTTTTGGAGGATCTGTGCTTAATTGAAGTCATACCTAATTTTTGAAAATTAATTAGTTAATAATTAATGAATTTAGGTGGGCATATACGTTCAAATGTAAGGCTAAACAAATCAGGGATTGACATTTTCTCGATTTTTTTTTTTTTTAATTTAAAAAATTTTTTTTTTTAGCCTTACATTTGAACATATCTACCCGCCTAAATTCATTGATTATTAACAAATTAATTTTCAAAAATTAGGTATGACTCTTCAATTAAGCACATATCCTCCAAAATATATATATATATATATATATATATATATATATATATATATTAGTGATGCTGATAGCTTTTTTATTTAGTGCGTCATGGGATGCACATATTTGCTTTAAATGAGATCCCCAGGAATATATATATATATATATATATACACACACACACACACACAATATTGTGCTTACAAGAGAAACTAAAAATAGCGGAATGCAGAGACCCGGAGATGATCTTGAACTCGCAATCAGAGTTGATAAACAAGTGTAGGCATTTGAACAAACATAAACTGTGCCTGGTAGGTTCAGGCATTACGTAGGGTGGAAGGCACACCCACATACTTAAGAATGGGTGCAACCCGGATACAAATAAAAGTAGATGGCTGGAATAAGAAATAATTCCCTGAAGAATTGCTACGGCAAGAAACTGCAGTCGGAATATTTTATAACATCCGCTTTTAAAACGTATATTTAGCTCTTTTTATTGAGCACTTTTTAAATCGATTTTTATTAATCCAGAAGTAAATTTGTTTGCTTCGTGGATTAGCAAGGATCCGTGATATATATATATATATATATATATATACACACACACACTCATAGGTTTGTATCCATGCGCACCAGTACTTTTTTTTTTCATTTACCATTTCCAGCTAACAATAAATATATTTCAATATTTTCTTGGAAACGAATCACACGGTTTGTGGTACAAGGTAGGGATTAGACGGCTTTAGTTGTACATATGTATTAAAAACTCTACAATTAAGAAACTTTAGTTGAGACCCATCAAATTTCCCGGGAACTCCTTCAAATCAAATATGTGGGTCCCAGGACACACTAAATTAAAAAGCTATCAGCATTACTGAATATATATATGTGACATAGTCAGTTTCTTAAGTGGAGTTTAACAGGTTTGAGTTCAGTTTTACTTCTTTTAAAGTGGTTGCCTAAACAATGTTAAAAAGCCCAGACTGGCCTTCTATTTACCCATAACTGAAAGTAGAATAGTTGGATGCGTATCTCTCCTAAGGGTATTAGTACTATATGAAATGCAAACAGCCTCATTCAGGATTTGAACTCTGGTTGATGAGTTCATTTCCTACAACAATAACCATAACATCATTACGCACGCGCAATTCCATGTCAAATCATCCAGAAAAAAGTAAAATTGTCACCCACCCCCTTCACATTGGGATATTGAACTTGTTAGAAAAAAATTAGAAATCATTAATAATTTAAAACTTGGTTAACTTTCAGATTTTTTTGATAGTATTTTTCGATTCTTTGGGAAAAAAAATACATATATAAACCAATTATTAGGAGTAGAGAAGTTCTAGAACTCATTTTTCAGACAAAAATAGATTACAAAAAGTCGCCATTTTTCACGACACCCCTCAAATATGGAGAGTTAAAAATCAACATAACTCCACCAATTTTTGGAATTGGAAGCTCAAATTTTGAGGATTGTCAAACTTTAACATAGTCCACACCTGTACAAAATTTCAGAAAAATTGAAGTGGGTGGGTGACATGGCCTGGATGATTTGACATGAAATTACCCATATATATATATATATATATATATATATATGACTCCACCTTTTTCATGAAATGGAGTAGGTGCTCCTTGAACCTGTTCAATATAAATTATCTCCTAGCTATCCTTATAGTAGGGGACTCAATGTTGCCAAGTAACTCCCATTGCTCAGAGATACCATGAACTGAAATTGGCATAGCATCCCAATGATCTAACAGGCGATGGGACACTTCCATCATCTCATTTTCAATTTTTAAGAAAATATAGCCATGATATATATATTTAACAACCCCTCCACATGAGCAGGATGTGACACAAGGTCAATTTCTTAGGCTGAGCATAACAGGTTTTTAATTCAGAGTTTTCCTTCTCCTAGATCGGTTGCCTAACCAAGGTTAAAGAGCCCAGTCTGCCCTACTATTTATCCATAGCTGGAGGGAGAGTAGAATTCATACCTTTCCCAAGGGTATTAGCACTAAGTGAAATGCAATTACCATGTCCAGGATTTGAACTCGGGGCAACGAGTCCATTTCCCATGACTTTAACCATTACACCACGCGTTTCCTAAAGCTAGCCATGATATAAAGATTTGAGCTTTTATTAAACACAAAGTCACAAATTTGTGTTATGACATGAAAAAGTTGGCAAAGTGGCTTATTGTCGGTATCAGCCAGATAGGGAGTGGGTCTATCCCCTTTTCACTAGCGCTAAACCAAGGAGATTGATTTTGCTTAGGGGCAGCACTATTGGAATATTTTGTAATAAGGTGTACTGTAGCCCACCACTTAAACTTATGGACTCTGTGAGGCGTGTAGATTAAAGCCAGCCTATTAATACACTTGAATACATGGTTAGTTAACTATTTAATCGCTGATCTTGAAAGCTGTTCATTTACATGTATTCATCACAGACAAATGGATCAGCAACTAATGAACACAAGGATTCTACCTAACACTAATGAACACGAGGATTCTACCTAACACTAATGAACACGAGGATTCTACCTAACACTAATGAACACGAGGATTCTACCTAACACTAATGAACACGAGAATTCTACCTAACACTAATGAGCACGAGGATTCTACCTAACACTAAGGAACACAAGGATTCTCCCTAACACTAAGGAAAACACAAGGGATCTCCACTGTAAAGTGCGCTCACTTGCAGCCTAAAAATGGCCACAAAAATCGTAACAAGCACCATATCTACTGTCAGCTCCCCACTTTACTGCACATATTAGATTACCCAGGAACCTTGCGATTCCTAGGTGGATTTTGATATAAGTAAAGTAAAATCATCGGGGTGGCCTAAAGTCGGTATCAGCCTATCAGCGAGGTAGTCTATCCCCTTTTCACTAGTGCTAGACCAAGGAGATTGTTTTTGCATCTGAAGTGGAGCACTACACTTACCATCAGCTCCTTACTTTACCACACAGATCCCTGTGCTACTCATACGCTAAGTTGGCGAGTGAACTACTGTAATACACTTTGTATTGTGTATTTGCAGAAAGGAAATACCATGGACAAGACAGATGTCTACTTTATGATATTAACTGTTAAGACAACTATGAAAACTAAGTTAATTTTGTACTTGACACAGATGAAAGTACTTATAGGATTGGAACTTGAATTTAACATTGTACTGCAGATGAGCTGAGACAAACTTACTAAATAGCTTTCATTGTAATCATAAACCTCACCAAGACACTTATTCCACTTAATACAAGATGATCTACCAAATCTACTTTAGCTGTCCTGATGCATTTAACAATTCTAAACAAAAAAGTTCAGGGAGTCATTTCATTGGCTTTTATGGCAGACAGCAATATAAATATAGTCAAACAGGATAGAGCAGAAATATCCCGAAGAAATATTTCATAGTGTAATTGTTATGATTACTAGCAAATATATGCACCCTCCGGGTGCAAGTATTTGAATTTTAATGTAATGAAATATGTTAAATTTGAAATACTTTTGAAACTAAATAAAAATCCAAATAAAATGATTTGAAACAGAGGGGGTATAATCGAAGAATAGAACAGCTTTGAAACTAACTCTTCCATCATTTTCCATTACTACCGTCTTTCATTGGTAAATTTTCCTAATTTAACTCTTCACTTAAAATAGGAAGTAAAAGATAATATTACAGTTATTTCTTCTTAATGAATTTCTTTTAAGATTTATCCCAGAGATTTTTGCTCATATTCAATAAGATAAAACCAAACAATTAGAAATCAATAATACTTAGCATATATTTATTAAAATCAATTTTTTAAGATCAATATGCAAATTAACCTTCCCATTCACACTGTAAACCACTATTTTGTTGTATATATAAATACAATTGCGTATTATTAGTATGTAGATATGGTCAACAGTCTTAATAATGTACAACAATTTTATTATTCATTGAGGTTTAAATAAAAATAAAATCATGGAGAATGTGATGTATATAACTAAGGAAACTGTGAATTGAATAGTAATATAGTTTCGGTTACAGACAGACAAACACACAATCTCCATTATAATAAGATTAGTAAGAATATGCACCCCCTGGGCATAGATATTTAGGTTTTAATGTAGGTAAGTAAAGTCATCGGGGTGGCCTAATGTCGGAATCAGCCAATCAGCGAGGGAGTCTATCCCATTTTCACTAGCGCTAGACCAAGGAGATTGTTTTGGCATCTGAGGTGGAACGCCACACCTACCATCAGCTCCTTACTTTATTACACAGATCCCTATGCTACTCATACGCTGAGTTGGCGAGGGCCGGTATCGAACTAGGAACCTTGTGGTTTCTAGCCGAACGCTCTACCGACTGAGCTAATCCGGCCCCTTAATGTAATGAAATATATTAAATCAGAATGACTAACAAAATTAAATAAGAACACATAAAAGATTTACACTTATTTTAATCATACTGAAGTCACCCTGATGCAACACCATGAAGCTAAGAGGTCCAGAAGAAGGCAGCAGCAACAAAGCACCGGCACATCAACATCTTCGGGGACAGCCTTCGCATGCAACATCTGTGGCCGAGAATGTTTTTGAAACATTGGATTTCAGTCACAGGAGGCGCTGTAACTTTACGGCACAAAAACTATATCATAGTTTTCCGAGACTGAAATGCCAATAAAAAATTTTTTTAAAAATCATACTAGCAAATATATGCACCCTCTGGGTGCAAGCATTTAGGTTTTAATGTAATAAAATATTATATTAAATTAGAAAGGCTAATGAAACTAAATAAGAATGCAGATAAAAAGATTTGAAACAGAGGGGAGGTATAATCAAAAAATAGAACAACTAAAACTTACACTTCCATCACTCCCGTCTTTTATTGCTAAATTTTTCTAATTTAACTATTTAGTTAAAATAGGAAGTAAAGAATAAAATGATAGTTATTTCATCTCGTTAGTGGACATAAAAGATTTATTGAAGAGATTTTTGCTTGTATCTATTAAAATAAAACCAAACAATTCGAAATCAATGATACTAAACACATGAAGATAACTATCTTTTTTATTTTCTGTAGTATAAGCAATACACATTATTTGCCTTGGATTATAATTACAGAGAAGCTTCCAGACCCCTTCGTATTTTCATCTTAATAGACACAAAATAATAACAGAGCTTGCTAGAAAGAATCTGTCACTTAACACAAAAACATGTCAAAGTTATAACAAACAAAAATCAAAACATCCCCGCCCTGTCGGCTGGGGCGTTAGAATGCACCGACTGCACCTCTGCAGAGGAGTAAGACTCCCCCAATGAGGCCACCTGTTGGCCGTGGGTGGTGACCTGCGATGCTTAAGGATAGAGCCCAGGTGGATGAGCAGTTCATGACATGCAATACTTCACTTTGGCCCTATCTTGGGTTAGACGGGCGGTCGGAGAGGCCCCCTCCGATCAATCGGCTGGTCACGTCAAGCCCTAGCACCTATATGATTTTCCCAACCCTATTGCCCTTATGGCAAGCCCCAACCCCTTTTTATCATATGGGTGCTAGAAGGTGGTGGCTGCAGGTCTACATGTCCTGGGAATGACGTTAAACTCTATCTGATGGTGAGGTTCCAGTTTTGGAGGTTTGGGGAATGTGGAGCACCCCTTCATCACCATTGCTCCCTGGTCCACTCTGACCCGGAGTGGTAGTACCTGTTAGGGTCCCATCTATGGGTTGAATAGAAAAATGTATTTATAAAAAAATTGTATTATCCATTAAGAATGAATTTATTTCAAAACTTTATCAGCATTAAATGACCCACTGAGGTTGATATGCCGTAAAACAAAACAAACCAAACCAATCAAAACATCCGGCTTTGTAGTTCAATTATATACAGTGATGCTGATAGCTTTTTGATTTAGTGCATCCTGAGATGCACATATTTGCTTTGAATGAGTCCCTGGGAAAATTTATGGGCCCCAATTAAAGTTTCTTAATAGATTGTAGGGTTTTTATTTATGATCTGGGGAAACAACTAAAGCCAGCTAACTCCTACCTTGTAACCTATCCTGTGTAATTCATTTGTAAGAAACTATTGAAATGTATTTAGAGTTAGCTTGAAATGATCAGGGAAGAAAAAAAGAAAAACACTGGGATGTATGGATATGATTTTATTGCATCCATTTAGATTTTTGTGCATCAGGGATGCGGGACGTGTGTACCTATCAGCATCTCTATATATATTAATACTCATCAGACTGTTATCATCTTGCAACACCCTCAGGTTAAAAATCAAAATCATCCAAGATCAAATGCAAAAATGTAAATCTTGATTATCTGGTGTTGCTTATCTGCCGAATTCTTATTTCTTATAATTGTCATCACCTCAGATAAATAATAAACCATTCCATTTTTATTATAAAGAAAGAAGAGGAAGAAAAAGGACATGCTGCACAGAAAAAATATAGGAAAGAAGGTGAAAGATAGAGTAATGTGTTGAGCATGCTAATCTATTTCAATTGAACATAATGAAAAGATGCAAATAAGAGGTGAGAGTTAAATCATACTTTTTATGTGTATGCATGATGTGATTGTGAAGAATGCTTATTTCTTTTGTATGTCTGCTGCTCTCAACTAGGGCTTATTTTAAAATCATCTTGCAAAATCAAGGTAGGTCTGATTTTCCAAGAAACACAGTATTTTGACCTAGATGGGTTTTTTTGTTTGTTTGTTTTTTTTTTTTTTTTTTTTTTTTTTTTTTTTAGGGCTTTATTTTCCTGTGACTGGAATAAAGTCAAGGAGAAAAGATCATAACACTTTGGTTTCTGGCTAGGAATTTTTTTTTTTTTTTTTTTAATTTTTTTTTTTAGGCATCTACTTTTCAAATTTATACAAAAATAAAAAGATTCAATTAAGCTAACCAAACTGGCACATAGAGTTCAGTTTAGCTATATCTTTACACTAGCTGAAGTACCTGGTCCATGACTGAACTAAAAAGATTTTAGGAACTACCAGGGAGTGAGAGAGAAAGGGATAAGAGGAGGTAAGAGATAAATAGTTTATCAAATTCTTAATAAATTGCTAAGAATTCACATATTACAATGTTTATTTTAGGAATTTGAAAAAAAAAAAAAAAAATTTTTTTTTATTCAAAATGTTATTTTAAAATCTAACTTTCAGACTGTCTGGATTAACGCAATGTCTTTTTTGTGTAGGGATTTTAATGTGGCATCTTGCGAAGATCCAACTCGCAATTCAGTATTAATGGATCTGCGAGACTAACTTGTTACCCTTTTTGTAGCCGATTCTAGAAGTACAATAAACCATTATCTAGCCTCTTCTGTATATTGTTTACGGCATGCTCCTATAATGTATCTTTTATCTGTACTTTTGATAACTAATGTCAATTCTAATTCTATTGTATGATATTCCCAAGAACTTTTTTTTATCAGATAGCTCACCTCAAGCCCATTGCTGCTAATGAATAGATAACTCTAAACAGTATTTCCACTTGAAAAGACACAAGAAGCAAAATCATGTAGCCACTTTCTTGGCTTTCCCCACGATGACATTTTGATATCTGCCAAAAGTATTGTTCAATCCTGTCGTATTAAATCTTTCTTGTCTTAGCTTCAAGATTTATATTTGAACTCTTAGTAGCATGTTCTTCCAACCATGAAAACAATTGTTCAATATATATATATATATATATATATATATATATATAATCTTTCTTTTTTATATCTTTCTCTCACTTGTTATCTCATCATCAATCAATCTTCAAACATCTTTGACATCTATTGTATATAATAACGAACAGTGGCTTTTTGTTTTTGCTGTATGTTTCTTTGTTTCTCTGTCCATAATTTCTGCCACTCAAGAACATATATATATTAATACTAGTGTTCCTTAATTGTACGTCTGTTATCTTCTGGCAACACTCTCTGGTTAAAAAATGAGATGCTACACAAAAAATATAATAAGAATGGAAAGAGTAGGGGAAAGATAGACAGGTGAGCATGTGAAAACAATAACGCTAATCTGTTTCAATCAAACATAATGAAAAAAAGGTAAGAAAGAAAAAAATAGTGAGAAAGTTAAATTGAGATTATTATACTTTTTACATATTGAACTATTAGCAATAGCTCTTAAGTAAACATATAAAACATTGTAATAGTTAGATTATCATCCTGTGGTATATCCACAGGTCCTGCTAGTATATATATATATATATATATATATATATATTATATAAATTGATAAGTAACCCCTGCTCTGATTAAAACATTCAATCTGGAAATGACATACCCACTCTGCCAACATCCTGATTGAACAGCTCAGTAAAATGAACTTGGAAGTATTAAAAGTTAGGCAAAATATACATATACTACAATATGTGCATTTTGCCGAACTTTTAATAGTTCAAAGTATTGCTTCCTGACTTTTGTAGAAGCAATGTCGCCTCTACAAGTGAAGTAGAAGCAATGTCGCCTCTACAAGTGAAGTAGAAGCAATGTCGCCTCTACAAGTGGAGTAGAAGCAATGTCGCCTCTACAAGTGGAGTAGAAGCAATGTCGCCTCTACAAGCGTGGCATTAATACATTGATATTACGCATTGTTGATGGGGTTTAGAATATACTGACCCTATTTTTGTGTCTATTCTCACTGATGTCAGAATTTCAAAACGTCTGTAAGAACATAAGTTATCTCCCCCTTACTGGGTATTTGTACATACACACACAATGGGTGTTCAATATCGTGGATCGAGCATTTAGATCTAAGTTAGGGTAGCGTAGACATGTGATTATTCAAACTAAATCTTGGTTTAAACAATCGCATAGGCGAGAAACTGTGAGTAACCAAATGCTGTTGATTGCATGTCTACGCTACCCTAGATTATTTAGAATTCACAACTAAAATTGGCAAATTTATTTTGAAAAGTTAATTTCTGTACATAATTTTAATCATAAAATCTTTTTTTTTTCAATACCCCCCCCCCAAATAAAAACCCTGAAAGTCAAACAGTTAGAAAATTAAATTAGGTAGACTGTAACCTTTTTCTTCTAAAGAGTCAGACACCACCAGCCAGAGAAATGACTGTTTAGTTTCCTTTTTACAATGTCAAGGGTCAGTCAAAAGAAAAATGTTCCTCCTGCCTGGGTCACGAGACATCTAAGTGGGATGTTTGCCTATCTCCTTAAATGACAACTTCTGCCTGGTACACATAATTTTAAGATGTTTTTCTTTATAAATATAGTCTATTCTCTGAGAAACTTTATTCTTTTTATTATAAAGATTGGATGCTTTAAAAGAGTACATAACGTACATTTCCACGAAAAGATCTTTATCTTGAAATATTAAGAATAAATCAAAGGTAAACGAGCAATATCATAGTTACCTTATTTTTCTTTACACTTGCATTGTGATAGCCTTCAAAAACCAACCACCAAACCTTAAAAGAATATGTTAGTACAATACATGTTAGGTTTGGTTTGTTTGTTTTATGGAATATCAACCCTTTTCGGGTTATTTAATGCTGAAACAAGTCATTTTGATAAAAGTTTCTGTTTCAAGTTCTTTATTATTTATACCAATTTGAAGATATTTTGGACCATATTACCTTTAGGCACCCCTTTTTGATCTCTATTTTTCATTTACACTGACATCGTTAGTTTTATAATTTAAAAAAAAAAATCTAAAAATCATCTGATAAAACAACCAAATATTGACAGTGTAAATGAAAAACATGTCGTTTCTTAATCGAGATCAAAAAGGGGTGCCTAAAGGTCATATGGTCCGATATATTCATTAACTTCATTTGGTTTGGTTGGTTTACTGGTATAGTAACTTTGTGGGTTATTTAATGCCAAAAACTTAGTCTGAGATAAAAGCTGATACTCAAGTTTCCTTTACATGTGTAATTTTGTGGATGTATTTAATTTCTGATTGATAATTTTTCGATATATTTTTCTTTTTCTCAAGAATGATAATATGTCATCCATGTTAGTATTCTCAAACAGATCCCTCATATCATTTGTGTTGAAATATTTCTTTCAATATTGACAAGCAGAAACCTCAAATTAAACAGAAAAACAAAGCACAAAAAGTAAAGTAAAAATGTTATTTTAGAATGTTTGCTTTTTTAATTTCATCCTTTATTTATTCTATTTCCTTTTTTTTCTTTTTTTCAGCTTTCTATAATGTGATTTTATCTGCCTGGACAAAGTCAGCCTTATTACAATTTTTACTCAAGGAATATTTCATCTTAAAGGTGAGCATATATTTTTGTATATACATATACACATATATATATATATATATATAATATATAGAGAGAGAGAGAGAGAGAGAGATTACTTCAGATTGAAATTGATACAGTTTTTACTTTAATTACATAGTTAGATATAACATTGTAAAAATGTATGTGAATTGTATTCTTTAAAACCTGTATCCCAAGTCCGTTTTAGTTGTTAAACTACTATCATCATCAGCTGACATGATATCACATAGTTAGATATCTTATGGATTTATGATCTCAAGTTTGATAAATTTTTGATATATGAAAATTACAATTTAAAGTGATGCTTGTTTGTACATCCCAAATCAATTGTGTATAAAATAATGTCTTTTTCTCTCAAGATACTTGAAAACAATATTTAAAAAATGAACAAAATAAAAAAAAACATTCAGATTTTGCTTGAATTAAATTTGTTATGAATATTAATATAATTATCATGATAATTTTTTTATAAATAAATTTAGCTATTTATTCAAAATTTATAAATCTGATAATTTCTAAGTTTTCTGCTTTTTTTTTTTTTTTTTAAATTAGAGATTGATATTTTTTAATTAATTTTTATCTAGTCTTTTTATCTCTTAGAATAAGATGAAAGAAAACTAGCAAAGAAGGACAATGCATCATCAAAATCATTTGATCCACATACATTATAATTACTAGCAACAAAAAAACGCACTCCGGGCAGTGTAAAAATTAAATTTTGAAAGATATTGCCTAAGGGGGGTTGGTGTTAAAAATTCAATGTCAGAGGGTTTGTATCATAAGTGAGCAAAATTCTCATATTTATTAAAGGAGTAAAAAACATAAAACAATTTGAAATGGAAACTTAGTCCTGTCCCCCTTAAATTAAATATTGCATGCATATATTAATTATTAATTAATTATTTTGAATATTTTTCACATAAATTTTACACAAAATTGTAGGTATTATTTATTTGTAAACTTTTTAGTTAATTTCTTGTTACTGGAAAAAAAAAAGGACAAGAGTAAAAGACAATTTTTTAAATTGTTCTACTCAAATTTTGAGTGTATATAACACAAGAATATTGTGACGTAGAGCTGTTATGTAGTTTTTGTTACAGACAGAAATACACACAATCTCTATTACTAATAGATAGTATTGTCTTTTGCTTCTAGGAATAAACAAGGAAAATAATATAGAAAAAGAAAACTAGTAAGAATTAATAAAGACAATTTCATGTAATAATTCAGATGACTTAACATGGATATTTGTGGGTTTTATTTTTATTTATTTATTTTTTATTTATTTTTTTTACTCTAAATATTTTCACAGGGTAAATAAATTACCCTTTTTTAAATTTTTTTTTAAAGCTGAGTAAGCCTTAAAGCAGATATTACAGTTTGGTACTATTTTCTGAGTTGTTTTGATTACAATTCCAGAGATTTTTTTTTATAAGATGAATAATGTTCAATAAGACATAAATATCATCTTTTTTCTATCTACATATCTATATATTATATATATTAACAAACAGTGATATGACAAAAAGGAATATTTGTTTTATTTATTCTTTGACTGTTCTCAATTATATAAGTTGAAAACAGCCAAAAAATAAATAACAGAAATATTCCTATATATAAAATTACAGTTTATATATATATATATATATATATATATATATATATATATATAATATATATATATATATGTGTGTGTGTGTGTAGAGAATAGAGAAAAAAAACAAGTATAGAACAAAAAATAAAAATAAATTTTTCCGTTCTTTTGTATTGTCCTGACGATGGTTTAACATAAACCAAAACATTTAAATGTTGACTTAACCATAAAGAATAAATTCATCTTTTTCAGAATACATTGTTTTTCTATTCTCTACATATTGTTGGATTCATTTCCATATTTTACTCACATTATTTATATATATATATATATATATATATATATATATATATATATGAGGAGTGAAGGATTGAGCAAATCCAACAAAATTTGGTTGAAAATAGAGGAAAAAGTGGATATAAAAACACAAACAACTAAATACAATTGATATTTCACTTCAGTATTTAGTGAAGCTTTTTCAGAAACTGAGGCAAAATATCAATTGAATTTAGTTGTTTGTGTTGTTATATCCACTTTTTCCTCTATTTTCAACCCACACACACACACACACACACACACACACACACACACACACACACACACACCCACACACACATATATATAAGAAATTTAATTTTCAGATACCTACGGTTTTCTTACATTTAAGCAATCATTTACTTTTAAACCTTTAGTGTACTGTGACAAATGTTAAAGACTCAAAATAATTATAAATGATATAATAAAAACTTGAAACTTAAAGGAGGAGTTGGCTGTTTGAAAACATTTTTTAAATATTTTAGAATTTTCCTGTGTTCATTTTTGAGAACATAAACGTATTAATAATAGGTCTTGATCTGCGAATCCCTCTTAATTGCTGACCTTGTACAAAAAATTCATGACTGCGTTTCTTTTATGCCTGTTAGTTACTAACCCTTTGAACCCAAGTGGCCAGTATATGGACTGCTAACTAAAAGTACATAAATTTGGACAGCTGGAACTTCAGTTGGGCATTCTTTACTTTTATGTCACTATTGCATATAAAATGATGCAATTTTATATTTCGTATATAATTTGATTGTTTTTTTATATATATTTTAAATTGTCTATAGAATGTTGTAACCCGTTATTAATGGCCTGTAAAGTGGTTAAAATAACAGATTACAATATTTTTACATTTTCAGCAATTTTTCAAGCCAGACACCAACAGGGAGTGGAAGGTTCAGGGTTATAAGGATTTAAAGTAGTGTTGACCATGTAATTTTGGTACTTTTTTTTAAAAAAGATTTTTCGGACTGTTGTCCTCCTCTTTGTTGTTATGTACACGATGAGGCTTGATAGTTTTGTATTATTTAGATTTTTCGGACTGTTGTCCTCCTCTTTGTTGTTATGTAAACGATGAGGCTTGATAATTTGTATTATTTAGATTTTTCGGACTGTTGTCCTCCTCTTTGTTGTTATGTAAACGATGAGGCTTGATAATTTGTATTATTTAGCTTTTTCGGACTTTTGTCCTCCTCTTTATTGTTATGTACATGATGAGGCTTGATAATTTGTATTATTTAGATTTTTCGGACTGTTGTCCTCCTTTTTATTAATATACATGTTTCGGCCATGTGTTCCCTACAGCCTTCTTCAGGTGTTTCTTGTCAAACTCTGGAACCTTCTTGAACTGGGGAGCCTTCACGGAACTTCAAACCGAACCCTTTATTCAATCCACCAGGGTAGACTGTTCTCATTTTGTTAACCATGACCAGGTATAAGCTATTTTACGTTTTCTGTTATTATCACTCTTGGCCAAGATTGAACCTGCAGCCTACTGATAATTGTCATTTCGAACTGTATTAACTCAACCCTTATATCTGTTGCACCATGTATTCAACTTTCCTAAGTTTTGTTGTAGGAAATTTTAATGTGGATTTTGTTTATTGTATACTATTAGAAAAGGGCTATTTGAAATAGATACCATAGCCTGTTTTATTGATGTAAAAAGTATTTATTTATTTTTTATCTTTTTATTTTTTCAAGTTTTGAGATTTGCTCAAATTAATAATTATTCTTTTTCTTTTCTCTTCCATTATCAGTGGGTGTCAGGATTTGATGTTATTTTTATTTTTCATCTTTCCTAATTGTAGTATTTTTACCTCCTTTATCTATAAAGGTCATTCCATGTCAATTCACCAGGACATTACACCCACCGACACCGAATTAATTTGTTTATTTTGGAGTCGGGTATAGGTTTAAAATAGTTGGATATTTGGATTCTACAGTCCTTATTTGCCTTACATACCAAATTTCAGAAATATTGAATGTATGGAAGTATTTTTAAGAATTAAAAAAAAAAACACTGAGATTCTGCGACGCCGCGCAGCCTTAATTTAGAGGCAAAATAGGAAAATTATAGCCCCCTCTAAAATCGGAACAGTAAGGTCTAACACTAATAATTTGGCACACTTTTCTAACTCATGAAGGGGAACATTTGTGCCAAATTTCAAGTAATTCTCTGTCAGTGGGTGCAGATTTCAACTTTTTGCTGGTGTTTTAACATGGAATGGGTCATTCAAACAATATAGTATTAAAACTCCTCTTTTTAGGGTTCATTAAGGTAGTAATTTATCCGTTCACCATGGGTAGGGTGTGTCACGAGGTCGCAAATATTTGGGCATCCAGAGAGGATCAAACATTCAGTAGCAATTGATCTGTGTGAAGTACAAAAATAGCAACATTTTATTTGATACTATTTTGTGTGTTAATGATTTTGACTATAAATTAAATACTCATTAATAAACTTACACAATTCCTGAGGGTATTGTGACGTAAGCAGTGACATAGTTTTGGTTGCAGAGAGACAGATACCGAATCTCCATTATAATAAGATTAGATAGTAATACTAGATATCATATAACCTTGTGCAAAAATCTTAAACTGCTAAAAACATATAAATATAAACATACAATGTATGCAATTTACCAACATCTAGGTATAAGACAGGTATATCGACAGGTTGACATGCTGTTATAAATAAATCAATCAAGATTTATTTTTGTTGATAGTTTTTAGTAATCTTATCAAAATTATCAATTATTTTGAGTGAGACTTGTTGACAGTAGGGTAATTTCTGTGCCTGTTGAATTTCTTTACAATCCATTAAATTTTGTAGTTACCAAGCACTTTTTCTTTTTCCTTATGGAACTGTCAGATTTATCCCAAACACCCTATATATATATATATATATATATATATTTGTATATGTGTGTGTGTGTAATATAGTGAAAAATTTGAAAGAACACAGGTTCAATAAAATGAGTGATATTTATTCAGCCAATGCTGCAGTGTTTCAATCTGTTTGGTAGATCTTCTTCAGGGCTTTTGTTGATTTAAGGAAAAATAAAATTTATCACAGATAATAAGGAGACTGTGAGAATGAAGCCACTGAAATTGGGTGGAGGATGTTGAAAATGTCATCTCATTATTTTACTCGCTTATTAAATCCTTTCAGATTAATAATAATGTAATTAAAGTTGTCGGGGCAGCCTAAAGTCGGTATCAGCCAGTCGGCGAGGGAGTCTATCCCCTTTTCAATAGCGCTAGACCAAGGAGATTGTTTTGGCGTCTGAGGCGGAGCGCCACACCTACCATCAGCTCCTTACTTTAGCGCACAGATCCCTGTGCTACTCATACGCTGAGTTGGCGAGGACTGGTATCGAACCAAGAACCTTGTGGTTTCTAGCCGAACGCTCTACCGACTGAGCTAAATGTACTAATCAGTAAATTAGTCAAGTCTTAGTTTTAATTGACATGAACTAAAAATAACTTGGTCACTCAATGGTTAGTCATAGTTGAAAGGAAAAACAAAAAGTTTTTGTTTTCTCTTCCCCCCCCCCCAAAAAAAAAAAATGTACAAGCTCTGTGTGTATATATATATTATTTACACGCAAAGCGATGTGTGTATTAAAACAGTTAAAATCCCCTTCCCATTCTGTAAGTGAAGACAGCCTAATGGTTAAGGTGCCGGACTGACACCCAACCGATCGGATTTCAATTCCGGCTGTAGGTAGCTTACAAAATGTTCTAGCCACACTGAAGAGACTTGATAAGTCGAAACACGTGTCTGTGGATGACCATATATATATATATATATATATATATATATATATATATGAGATGTATTTTAGTATTTGTATCCGTTGTTCGAAATACATATACCAGGTTTGGGTATAGGTGTGAAGCATTAATGTACTATATTATGCTAATGTTCTTATCATGATATGTTAGCTAATAAAAATCAGAAAACTCTAGTTTTTTTTTTTTTTTAGTTTCTTTTATTTAGACGAGTCGTGAATTTTCAGGACAGTCACGTCCTTTCTTCCTGACCATGAATTATATATATATATTGCCATTGGCTTTAAAGTTGTTGGTCACTTTCTGACCATCCCTGACATCATGGGCTTTAGAATACACCAATTGCACCTCTGCAGATGGGTCCACCTGTTGGTTGTGGGTGGTGACCCGTGACACTGAAGGATGGAATCCTGATGGCTGAGTAGAAAGAGGAAGAAATAGTTTTATAATTTGCTTGAAGCATTGTACCCCGTGACGCTGAAGGATGGAATCCTGATGACTGAGTAGAAAGGGCAAGAAATAGTTTTATAATTTGCTTGAATCATTGTGTCTATAATGCTGTGGAAGCAATTAAAAATATTTGTTCAGCTAATGGTGAAGGTGCTGTTGATCACAGTACAGTAACCAGATGGGTTAAAAAATTTTGCTCAGGTTGCAAGAACCTCTGCCATCAGGCAAGGTCAGGTAGACCTACAACAGTAGAATCTGAAGCTGTGCTAAAAACCATAAGGGCAAAACCAGCGAGCATTAGGAACTAGCAGCCAAACCACATCACTACACCTGTCATATTGGTGAGAACATGGAGGGTTGGAAATGTCAAACATGTGGTCGGATTCTGCTTTCTAAGTTTGGATATGTCAATCATAGTAAAACTCATCAGGGACAATTCATGCACACTCCAGGAACAAACAATGTGTCTTGTGCAATCTGTAACAAAGTTTGTAAGTCAGCTTTGGTGGCTAGTTAGTCCATTTCTGGACTTATAGATGCGGTAACACATATTGCAAGGGAAATTCCCATCTGCATTTGGTGGTTCATGGCGACAAAGATATTGCTGCTCTGTAGCCCGTGTTAATCTCGATATTGAGCCGCTTAGCTCCTGTGCAGCATGCAGCATGCCAGATCTTCTAGGCTTGAAGGTGTGATGGTGCATTTCTTTAGCATTATCTTAATATCATCTTTGAACGACTTTTTGGGGCTTCCTGTCCTTCATGTGCCATTTGCGAGTTCATATTAGAGTTCATGGTATTGCTTATGTTGCATTATTGTATGGTGACGTAGGGTTTTGACAACACCTGTAGCGAGAATGCAAAAGGCCCAAGTGGAAAAATACCAGACCGTTTGGGAACCCTGACTCCAAAAGGCTGGAATATCGCGAGTCATGTGAGAACTAGTTAAGTAATCAGTTTGCAGCCAGACGTCAAACGGAGAGGATGATATCTCTCCGCTGAGGCTGTTGACTCGGTCCACGCGGTGAGTTAGAAAATGGGCAATGTAGAAATAAAACCTTTGATCAAAGTAGTAACAAGTCTTGTTAAGTAATTATGCATGAAGCAAAAAAAGTAAAAAGAATTAAAGATCCAACATGGCGACTGGACGACACGGATGGCCGAAAGAAAGCAACAAGCAATTAAGTACACGACTCCATCCGTCTATCTGTACCTATGTTGGTCCTCTCTCTCTCTCTCTCTCTCCTCTCTCTCTCTCTCCCCTCTCCCTCTCTCCCTCTCTCTCTCTCTCTCTCTCCCTCCCTCTCCCCTCTCTCTCTCCCCCTCTCCTCTCTCCCTCCTCCTCCCTCCTCCCTCTCCCTCCTCTCCTCTCTCTCCTCTCTCCTCCCCTCTCTCTCTCTCCCTCTCTCCCTCCTCTCTCTCTCCTCCCTCTCTCTCCTCCTCTCCCTCTCCCTCTCTCCCTCTCCTCCTTTCCTCCCTCCTCTCTCCCTCCTCCTCTCTCCTCCCTCTCCCCTCTCCCTCTCTCCCTCCCCCTCTCCCTCTCTCTCTCTCCCTCTCTCTCTCTCTCTTCTCTCTCCTCTCTCTCTCTCTCCCCTCTCTCTCTATCACATAAGAACTCTGTTTCCTTGTGGGTAGTTGTTTCTACAATTTGTTTAATATCACACGCAGCATTCTTTTTGCAGCTCCCATCTAGCTAATTCTCTTGGCACTTTGTTAGGTCTAAGTGTGCAGCCATATAGTAGATACAGATACAACTACACATTGTCGTTTTTAACTTATCAGTGAGATCTGATTTGTACTAGGAATACTTGGCGCCATATAAACAGTAAATTGGTAGGACAGACTAGGCTTTAAAACTTGGTATGCAACCGGTCTAGGAGAAGAATTGCAGACGTGTTAAACTACGCTTAACAATGACCTGATGTTGCATCCTGATCGTTCGTGGGGGGGGCGGCTAAAAAATTGTTTGGTCATCACTCGGGGAGAAACTTACAATTACCTAAGGGGTACGTAACACTTGACTGAAGTCTAAATATGTGTGGCCTCCGTGACTTCTTGAAATGCCATAACTGAAATCTTGAATTGATAATGTTCTAAATCCATCAAATACTCTAAAAAAAAAATTAAAAAAAAAAACCTTTTGAAGATAAACAGGTGTGAATGGTGGTATTTGCTTTCTAAAATTTTCCTATCTTCTGATTTACATTTTATTTTGCAACAGCTTGTTTGCTTCTTTTCACTCATTGTTCATTTTAAAGATAAAGCTATCCACAAACCAACTTGTAATTATTCAAACTTTCTAAAAAAAACTTGTTTTTCTTTGGAATAGAAATTACAGCGGTTGTTTGCCTTTCTTCCTCCAAGCAGCCATGTTATTTCTAAAACTTGAGTTGATATTTGTTGTTATATATACTAGCAAATATATGCACCCTCCGGTGCAAGTATTTAAGTTCTTAATATAATAAAATATGTAAAATTGAGAAAGGAATAGAAACTGAATAAGAATTCAGATAAAAATATTTGAAGCCAGAGGGCGGTATGATTGAAAAATAGAACAACTTTTGAAAAACTAAACTCTTCCATCATTTGCACTTACTTCCCGTCTTTCATTGCGTAAATTCCTAATTTAACTATTTAGTTAAAATAGGAAGTAAAGAATAATTACAGTTATTCTTCTTGTTAATGGATTTATTTAAGATTTATCCCCGAGATTTTTGCTCATATTCATATATAAATCAAACAATTAGAAATCAATAAATACTAAGCAATATATTTATTAAAATCAAATTTTTAAGATCAAAATGCAAATTAGCCTTCCAATTACACTGTAAAACGCTAATTTTCTTGTATATATAAATACAATTGCATCTAATTAGTATGTATATATGGTCAACAGTCTTAATGATGTAAAACAATTTTATTAATAATTGAGGTTAAATAAAAATTAAAATCCTATAGAATGTGATGTAAATAACAAAGGGAATTGTGACTTGTATAGTAATATAGTTTCGGTTACAGACATACAAACAACAATCTCATATCATTATTAACCACACACACACACAGATGCGATAGTATGCGTTCCTACGTCCCTGACCACAAAAATCTAAAAAGACCAGTAAAATCGCATCCATTATCCCAGGTGTTTTTTGGTTTTTTTCTTCCCCCACCCATTTCAAGCTAACTGTAAATACATTTCAATAGTTTCTTAAAAATGAATTACACAGATAGGTACAGGGTTAGACGACTTTAGTTGGGACCCATAAATTTTCCTGGGTACTCATTCAAAGCAAATATGTGCATTCCAGGATGCACTAAATCAAAAAGCTATAAGCATCACTATATATATATATATAATATATATTGTTTAAGCACGTATTGTTACAAGAAATGCTTGAATTTTGGTCTGTTGCAGAATGTCACTATATGGCATATTGCCTCCATACTGATTCCAAGGATAATGCCAATACATATTATGCACTCATCATATGTGCAACTCCCCAAACCCAATACACATGTATCAATAAAGTGCATTTCTCCAAGAGATGCTCATGTATGCGAGCGATGCTCTACTCTACTGATTCTGAGCGGTATAACTCAGTCCACAACCCACTCCTTGTATCTGCGACACATGCTGAGGTCTATCATCCTGGAGATGGGAACATGTGGAGGGAGGCACCCCTTTATTCACCATTGTTCCCTGTTTCCACTCTGACCCAGCAGTGGTAGTACCTGTTAGGGTCCCATCTATGGTTAAATAGGAAAAAGTGTTTATAACAAAAAAAATGAAGTATCCATTAAGAATGAATTTATTTCAAAACTTTTGTCAGCGAATTAAATGGCCCACTGAGGTTATGATGCCATAAAACGAACCAAACCAAACCAAGATGCACTAGAGGCAACATATGTGGAAGTCGTTAAGGTAGCACCCTTTCTTACATGTATTGGATGATGTTTCTATTAAAATTCTGCTGGGGTAAGCAACTAACACTGTTATTGATCTTAGATTGAAAATGAATGATTTTTATCAATTTACAGTCCATGACACCATTTGAGCTGTTCTTTTTTTTTTTTTTTGTTCTTTTTAACAGTATGCCTTTGATTTATTGGGAGATAAATACAACTTGGACGAGTGGAGGAGAGAAAAATATATTTTATCTGCAAAAGAAAGATTTCAATGAGCTCTAGTTGATTATAATGGTTTTAACAAACTACAGAGTAGGGTTTAGGTCAGATTTTTAAAATGATATTAGAGAGGTTATCGTTATTCTTGATTTTTACCTTTTTAGAATTTACATTAAATAGAATATGTATCTTTTTTTAAATTACAATAATAAATTCATGTAATTTTTATTTGTCCTTTCTTTTTCCTTGTAGATCACAAGCCATGAATAGTCAGATCACATATTGAAAGAGCACCCAATACCCTAATCCTGTCTTCTTTTTTCCTAGTAGATCACAAAACCATGGAATAACGTAGATCAATAGTAGATCACCAAAACCTTCAGCTCAGATGCACAACTTGCAACAAGCAAGCACACCTAATACCTCAACCCTGTCTTTTTCTTTTCCCTAGTAAGATCACAAGCCTCAAATACGTAATCACAAACTTCAAGTAAATCCACATATTCGAAAGAGCACCCAAACGCCTCAACCCCTGTCTTCTTTTTTCTAGTAGATCACATGCCATGAATAGTAGATCAATAGTAGATCACAAACCTTCAGTAGATCACATATTGAAAGAGCACCCAATACCCTAACCCTGTCTTCTTTTTTCCTAGTAGATCACAAGCCATCAATAGTAGATCACAAACCTTCAGTAGATCACATATTGAAAGAGCACCCAATACCCTAACCCTGTCTTCTTTTTTCCTAGTAGATCACATGCCAGAATAGTAGATCACAAACCTTCAGTAGATCACAATTGAAAGAGCACCCAATACCCTAACCCTGTCTTCTTTTTTCCTAGTAGATCACATGCCATCAATAGTAGATCAATAGTAGATCACAAACCTTCAGTAGATCACATATTGAAAGAGCACCAAGCTTTCATTATCTGGAAATTATATTTGTCTGTATTTTTGAGATGAGGTTTGATGTAAATAGTTTTTTTTAATATTTCAGACTGTTGTCCTCATCTTTTTATGAAAAATTCTACATCTAATCACATTTGTTTCAATAAGTCTGGTGGCATTTATCCTAGTAGATCACATGCCATTAATAGTAGATCACAAACCTTTGATAGATCACATATTGGAAGAGCACCTATGTATTGGCCTATACAATAGGTCGATTCCTGTATATAAAAAGACATTGGCATAAAATCAGTAATTGAAAAACAGGAAAACAAATGGATAAACAAAATAAAAAGTTATAATCCATTTGGACTTAATATGAAAATTAATTGCCCAGCCTAGAAATAATATATGGGCGTCACTAATACCTATATAAATAGATTTACAGACACTGGTCACCCACATCTAACTTGAAATGAACAACACCCACACTTAATCTAAAAAAAAAAAAACTAAAAAAACTCATTAGATAGGTGAACTTAGTACTGAGACATATATACAGCTTTAAAAAATTCAACATATCTGGAAGTGTCATTGTGTGTGTGTGTGTGTGTGTGTGTATTTTGGCAGCATTCTTTCATTTATACAGGCAGAATTAAACAAGACACGTCTCCTGTTTAACAGTTTTATTAACAATCTTTTCAAGCTTTCTGGCCAACTTTTTTACATTTGGATGAAATCCGTGGATTAGTCCACCAAAGTTTTTATCCCAAGTACTTTTGGCACTTTGAAGTGCCATCATAAGAGGTGATGTGTTTGTGTTCCAGTTTTTTTTTTCCAGTTAGTAGTAGTGAGAGTAACTAGGAAGGGAACTCATAGAAATTATATTAAGGGGTGTGGAGGCTGGAAGGAGGAGAATTGGTAGAAAAAGTATTATAGGGATTTACATATATATAACTATCCAAAATTCCTTTTCTTTTTTTTTTTGTTTGTTTGTTTAAAATAAACTACATAGAATTCGATTCCTGAACATTGGATAAAAAAAAAATCATCTTTAATTCAGCTTTTTTCTAATAATCCTGTGTGTACTGGCTGACTATAGTCTTTACCCAACTTTACTTCCTAATTCATAATTAAATCATCATACTGTGGTGTATCTACAGGTCCTGCTAGTAATTATAATTCTGCTTGTGTTTTGTCCATTCACACGTTATGCTCATCCACATACTCTCCCTGTAGCCAAGTGGGATATTCTTCTATCCTCCATCTAGATTATTATATTTTTTACATCTTGAACTATCTTGTAAATATTTTTATCGATTTCATTCATAGAAAGTCATGTTTTAACTTTGTTGAATTTATTTACAAACATAATTTGAAAAATGTCACTATTAATATTTCACAAGTGTATTAATACATAGAATATAGTGTGTACACTAATGCATTGAGAATTAATTCACATGTTTGATGGAGGGGGGGGGTACTCCCCCCCCACACACACACACCATCTGTTGCTATGAATATTTAGATAATTACGTAACAAAACATGACAAAGTTTTTAAAAAATAAATAAAAATACTAAAGAACAGTCACACATATTTGGCTCCACGTCACAAAAAGTACAAATATAGGTTTTCTGTTTTCTCTTTCTTTCTTATCGTATTTCCTCTCTTTCCTCTTTCTGGTGTGTGTAGCATATTCTTTTTCTTCCTTTTCTTTTCTCACAAACAAAATGGAATTGTCATTATTTATCTGAGGTGACAACATTGATGGCACATGCATGCATGCCTTACATTCTATTTCTTCCTTTTTTTTCCTTTCAATTCCATTGAAACAGATACACATCAAAACATGCCACAATCAAAACAAAGAGGTCCATTATTTAGTTGAGGTGACGGATGACAGGGTGTGACGCACATCTACAAGCATATTAATATAAGAAATAAGAATTCAGCAACAACAGATAATCAGGATTTACATTTTTGCATTTCATCTTGGATGATTTGGGCAGTCTCATTTTTAACCAGAGGGTGATGCAAGATGATAATAATCGTACAATTAAGGAACATGAGTTGATATATAGACTAACCTGAAGCATAAAAAAGGAAGTAAGAATAAAGAGGAAAGAAAAACAAGGAAGAGAAGATGAGAAATAAAAGTAAAAGTTGAAAATTATTTGAATAAATAAATAAGTTTTGGGGGGGTTTAAGGGGGGGTAAGTAAAAAAAAAAAAAGTAAAGTCGACGGGGCGGCCTAGAGTCGGTATCAGCCAGTCAGCAAGAGAGTTTATCCCCTTTTCAATAGCGCTAGACCAAGGAGATTGTTTTTTAGCATCTGAGGACCGGTATCGAACTAGGAACCTTGTGGTTTCTAGCCGAACGCTCTACCGACTGAGCTAACCCGGCCCACTGGGGGGGGGGTAAGATTGGGTAAAGACTGAAAGGTTAAAACTGGAAATTTACTTTCTTTGCTTTTTTTTTCTTTTCTTTTTCTTTTTTCTTTTCTATCTTTCCTTGTCTATCTTTTTTTCTTTTTCTTTTCTATCTTTTCTTCTTTTTTCTTTTCTATCTTTTTTCTTCT
>CM042153.1:75955329-75962829 GCA_023376005.1 Doryteuthis pealeii
CTTTTTCACTAGTGCTAGACCAAGGAGATTGTTTTTGTGTCTGATGTGGAACGTCACACATACCATCAACTTCTCATTTTACCGCACAGATCCCTGTGCTACTCATATGCTGAGTTGGCGAGAGCCATTATCGAATGAGAAACCTTGTGCTTCCTAGGCGGACGCTCTACTGACTGAGTTAAACCGGCTCTTGAAATTTATTATAATCAACCTATTAAATTTCACCTAAAAGTCCTTTGTTCTCCCCATAAACAATTCTAAGCTATGCTTTCTTTTAAAGGACTAATCTTTTAAAAGTCATACTTAAAGTACTGCCCCTCCGATCAATTGGCTGCTCACATCAAGACCTAGCACCTATATGATTGTCCCAACCCTATTGCCCTTATGGCAAGCCCCAACCCTTTTTATCATATATGGGTGCTAGAAGATGGTGGCTGATGGTCTTCATATCCTGGGAATGACGTTAAACTCTATCTGACGGTGAGGTTTCAGTTCTGGAGGTTTGGGGAATGTGGAGCACCCCTTCATCACCATTATTCCCTGGTCCACTCTGACCCGTAGTGGTAGTACCTGTTAGGGTCCCATCTATGGATTAAATAGAAAAATGTGTTTATAAAAATAATTGAGTATCCATTAAGAATGAATTTATTTCAAAACTATTCTATTAAATACATTTATTAAATACATTAAATGACCCACCGAGGTTGATATGCCGTAAAACAAACCAAACTTAAAGCACTGGTTCCTGTCAGATTACCAAAGTTAAGCAATAATGATCCTGCTCACTACTTAGATGGGTGATTGCTTAATAACAACAGGTACAATAAGCAAAAGGCTTAGTAAAATTCTAAGTATTCACTTGTACTTTAAGCGTTTACTGCCTTGGCATTTAAGACAAGAAATTACTCCAATAAGAAACACAAAAGAAGTTTTTCGCCTAAGCATATTATTATATACATAGAAAGAAAAAGTCAAACTGTCTGTGTTTACTTGTTATACTCCTTCAATTTACTGAGTCATAGAAATTTGTCTGTTTCATTTACTTTTTCACCCATTTCCATTTTCCACTAGTCAATTCAGGATAGTCACAAAAGCCCTGACCAGATAATCCCACATTAATTATTCGTTTTCTTTTCTTTCTTTTTTCTTTTTTTTCTTCTTTTCCTTTTTTTTTTTTTTTTTTTTTTTTTTTTTTTCCAGCCTATTCTTATTTCGACAGGTTGCAGGAGTGGCCATGTCATTTAGTTTAATAATTATGAAACACAAGTGCACAAAGCATTTGAGAAAAAAAAAAAAATCTACAATGGATTCTATGTATGTGCTTGAATATATTACATAATTTTGCATACTACCGTGGCTCCCCAAAAATAAGACAGGGTTTACATTAATTTTCACTCAGACATATAATAAAAAAGTAAAGTCGACGGGGCGGCCTAAAGTAGGTAACAGCCAGTCAGCGAGGGAGTCTATCCCTTTTCAATAGCGCTAGACCAAGGAGATTGTTTTGGCGTCTGAGGTGGAGTGCCACACCTACCATCAGCTCCTTACTTTACCGCACAGATCCCTGAGCTACTCATACGCTGAGTTGGCGGGGACCGGTATCGAACTAGGAAAGGCTTATTTTGAGGGGATGTCTTATTCTTCATATATTCTTCATTTTCTCAGATGGTTTGTGTGATGGGGGTAAGTGGCCATACAGCTGCTTTCTGGTAGGGTTGCTGATTCCAAAAGTGACAATTTGAAATGTGAGAGCTATATCTGCCGCACACCTTATATATAATTGAGTCTTTACTGTCTTTAGTTAGAATATTTTTAAGATATGCTCATATTTTTAGGAAGATGCCTAAAAATTACAAGATATGATATAGATACGTAAAGATAAAAGGTTGTAAGTATAACCCAATTAAATGACTCAAATTAGTATCGCAATAACCCTCTGGCAGTTTAGATAATTATTGTTGATACTTCAGTAGTTATCACTATTTTTACCAAATGAACAAAATTGCCTTTCACCTCTTTATCTTGCATAGACACATTGCTTCTCCTAACCTATTTTCCCTGATGGTAAGGGTCAGTGTTTGTATGACATAATTGTATATGTATTAGAAATGAATTGAAAAAAACAAAAAAACACTAATATCTATATATTAATACCATTGTACCTACCTTCATCCAATGCCATCACATCACATCGCAGTGTAATGTATATGTATTAGAAATGAATTGAAAAAAACAAAAAAAAAACACTAATATCTATATATTAATACCATTGTACCTACCTTCATCCTCTGCCATCACATCACAGTGTAATGTATATGTATTAGAAATGTATTGAAAAAAACAAAAAAAACACTAATATCTATATATTAATACCATTGTACCTACCTTCATCCTCTGCCATCACATCACAGTGTAATGTATATGTATTAGAAATGAATTAAAAAAAACACTAATATCTATATATTAATACCATTGTACCTACCTTCATCCTATGCGATCATATCGCAGTGTAATGTATATGTATTAGAAATGTATTGAAAAAAACAAAAAAAACACTAATATCTATATATTAATACCATTGTACCTACCTTCATCCTATGCCATCACATTGCAGTGTAATGTATATGTATTAGAAATGTATTGAAAAAAACAAAAAAAAACACTAATATCTATATATTAATACCATTGTACCTACCTTCATCCTATGCCATCACATTGCAGTGTAATGTATATGTATTAGAAATGTATTGAAAAAAACAAAAAAAACACTAATATCTATATATTAATACCATTGTACCTACCTTCATCCTATGCCATCACATTGCAGTGTAATGTATATGTATTAGAAATGTATTGAAAAAAACAAAAAAAACACTAATATCTATATATTAATACCATTGTACCTACCTTCATCCTATGCCATCACATTGCAGTGTAATGTATATGTATTAGAAATGTATTGAAAAAAAAAAAAAAACACTAATATCTATATATTAATACCATTGTACCTACCTTCATCCAATGCCATCACATTGCAGTGTAATGTATATGTATTAGAAATGTATTGAAAAAAAACAAAAAAAACACTAATATCTATATATTAATACCATTGTACCTACCTTCATCCTCTGCCATCACATCACAGTGTAATGTATATGTATTAGAAATGAATTAAAAAAAACACTAATATCTATATATTAATACCATTGTACCTACCTTCATCCTATGCGATCATATCGCAGTGTAATGTATATGTATTAGAAATGTATTGAAAAAAACAAAAAAAAACACTAATATCTATATATTAATACCATTGTACCTACCTTCATCCAATGCCATCACATTGCAGTGTAATGTATATGTATTAGAAATGTATTGAAAAAAACAAAAAAAACACTAATATCTATATATTAATACCATTGTACCTACCTTCATCCTATGCCATCACATTGCAGTGTAATGTATATGTATTAGAAATGTATTGAAAAAAACAAAAAAAAAAAACAATAATATCTATATATTGATACCATTGTACCTACTTTCATCCTATGCCGTCCCATTTGCAATGTAATGGTTAGCAAGCTAGTCTTGCTGATCCATTACTACTGAATAGTAAGTTTGATCCTCACTGAATGCCCCATACTTGAGACCTTATGTCACACCCTACCCATGGCGAATAGGTTGGGTGAATACTCATTTGGGATCATATAACTGCCAAATTCTTATTTCTTATCAGTGTCATCACCTCAGGCAAATGATGGACCATTCTGTTTTAATTGTAATTAAAGAAAGGGAATAAAAAGGACCTGCTACACAGAAAAAATATTTAAAAAGTAAGGGAAAGATAGAAAGGGTGAGTGCGCAGAAGCAATAATGCTAATCTGTTTCAATTGAACATAATGAAAAGAAGGAAAGAAAGAAAAAAAGAGTGAGAGAGAGAGTTAGATCAAGATAATTATACATTTTACATATTGAATTATTTTGCAATAGTTCTTAATTAATTAGTATACTTAAGAACTATTGCAAAATAGTTCAATATGTAAAATTTAATTATTAGTATATGATTGTAATAATTAGATTATCATACTGTGGTATATCCACAGGTCCTGCTAGTTTTCTCTATTTGTTTACTAATTCCTATGAGATCCCTAATTCTTCCTTCAAATAATTGGACACCAACTCTACAGTAATGTGTGATGTGAGCCTTAAAAAGAACATCTAATGGTTTATGATCTTCTGTCTAGTGCAGGGGTCACCAAACTACAGCCCGCGGGCTGGATCTGGCCCGCAAAGGCATTTTATCAGGCCTGCCGATGTTACTTGAATTTGTTTGTTAAAACGTACGGAACACGAGACGTTCTGATACCATTTAGATTTAAATATCATGTTAAGCTTACTAAATCCTTATGGACTTTACTACTGTAGGTAGGTTACAAAATTTTGTGCGTGTGAGTATTTCACTTGTTACTTATGCAATTCTCAGGCCATTAAGTATTGAACACAATAATAATGTGGCCCGCACTCATTTTTTTTTTTTCTCAATTATCTAGCCCACTATGAAAAAAGTTTGGTCTAGTGGTTAAGAGTAGTTGAAAGTGCTGCATGACTTCAGTAGAGATTTTGCTTTATTTATTGGACCTGGGATCGGCTGAGAAAGGGTGGATTAGCTAAGTATTAGGGTTTCTTGTTACAAGTTATTTAGGTTAAATGAGGGATGAGCTTCAAATTGTCTGATTACATCTAACAACATTATTGTAGTGTCTGACCGCAAACCTTAATGCATTGGACCTCAAAAGGTAGGAACACTTATATGACCCACAAGCCTAGATGTTTCAATACTACAGTAAGGCTAACCACTGTGGCTTAGTTGTCACTTTATATGCATTATATATATATATATATATATATATATATATATATATATATATATATATATAGTGTTGGATTGTCACTTTCAGCTTTTACTGGAACAGTGTGCCAAAGGCAGTATTATTGGTAGAGTGCTCAATATAAGATCGAGCTGTTATATAATAAAATAAATATATAAAGGTTTTACATATCTATTTATTTGGTGACAAAGGAACATTCATGACCATATTGGTTTCATGCGATAGCAATCGTCAGGTGAAGCATCTGTGCTGTAAAGAAAAAAACAAAACGTCTTCTGTATGTGTAAATCAATGTATCCTAATGGTTAGCAAGGAAGCGTAGCAGACCATTGTTAGTGGGTTCGATTCTCACTGGGTGTTTCATACTTCTGTCCTTGTGCCACATTAAGCTAAGCTTAGTAAATAACTATACATGAACCAAAAGGTTCTGGGTTGTACCGGCTCTCGCCAACTCAGCGTATGAGTAGCACAGGAATCTGTGCTGTAAAGTAAGGAGCTGGTGGTAGGTGTTGTGCTCCACCTCAGACGCAAAAACAATGTCCTTGGTCTAGCACTATTGAAAAAGGGATAGACACCCTCACTGATTGGCTGATACCGACTTTAGGCCACCCCTACGACTATAAGAGAAGCAATACAAAATGTACTAGTGATATAGCATAACCATTTGTTGATTGAATCTAGTAATAAAATAATATACAAATTCTATTTTTTTATTCTTATCAGATCACCAGTCAATGACAAATAGGTTATTTTAGTCATGTTAGGGTTAACATATATAAGAATCTAAGTGTGATCAAGCCGAGTTGAAGTGCAATGGTAATATTTGGTTTTTCATGTCAACCCTATTTGTAGGTTCATGTGTTTCTGTTAAAGGTTACCAATGATGTGGTTGTTCACACATAGGTGTCCAGTTGGTTGGTAGAAAATGTCATGTTCTAGGTCAGTCACAACAGCATATATACTTAACAATACAAATGTTTAAATGGAAATATTTAATGACACATAAAAAAAATACATGCAAAGGAATTTAACAATGGCAAACAAACAAGATACATTTCATATAAAATAGGTAACATTAAAGCAATAGTGTCACAAATGGTGAGAAAAGGGAAAGTTGTTACATGATTAAAGCAGTGACTAATATCCTATTGAAGCTGTCTCTTTATGTGATATTAGAATGTCCTATCGATGCTCGCTCCTATGTGATATTAGAATATTCTATCAAAACTGGCTATGTGATATTAGACTATCCTATCTGACCTGGCTCTTATAATTGTGATATTAGACTATCCTATCTATCTGACCTGGCTCTTATAATTGTGAATTGTGATATTAGACTATCCTATCTGACCTGGCTCTTATAATTGTGATATTAGACTATCCTATCCGACCTGGCTCTTATAATTGTGATATTAGACTATCCTATCAAAACTGATTCTTAAAGTATATTACAATATTAAAACACAAGTAGTGTTTATATAGAATATCCTCTCAAAGCTGGCTTTTAAACAATATTAAAACATTTAAATACAATTATTTATTTACCTAACCCCTCCGCACGAGTAGAATGTGACACAGTATCAGTTTTTAAGCTGAATTTGACAGGTTTAAATTTAGTTTTTTTTATCATAGACTGGTTTCAATACCCAGTCTGCCCTACTATTTACCTATAGCCAGAGGGAGAATAGTTGGATTCATACCTTTCCCAAAGGTTTTAGCACTTTGTGAAATGATAATCCAGTATTTGAACGTGGCTCTTATAATTAGTCCATTTCCTATACTATATACCATATAAAACACAAGTTGTGAATATATGGAATATCCTATCAAAAATGTCTCTTTGATATAAGAAAGTAAACTTTAAAGAGATAGAATGTCTGGAAGTAAGACATTTGATAATGAACCGCTATATGGATTCATTCAGTAAAGTAAGTAAAATGCCCGGCAGTCATGCAGCTGGACTATTTGACTGGAGGTTAGTATTAGGTGGCCAAAATTACGACTGACCTATAAATTCTTTTTTTTTTTTTTTTTTTTTTTTTACTTTTTACTTACTAATGCAGAATAGCGCACAAGAGATAAAAGCATTAGAATCACATTTTACACATAAATACCATTAGATGATGGAAATTCCCAAAATAGAGAGACGTTATGATTTATTTTTACAAATAGTACGCTAGGGAAAAAAAAAAAAAAATACAATGGTTGAAAAAAAACAAAATTAATTTCTCTAGAGTTGATATGTAAAGTTTCGTCTTCTGTAGAAGGATGTGTTGATTTTTGTAAAGAGAGGGGCCTTCTACAGAAGAAATTTGTTTGTCTTAATAGTGAGGGATCGGCATGCAAATGGTAAGACTAAGGTTGACCGGTATAGACAGCTACACCTGGAGACTGGGCTCTTTAACTTTGCCTAGGTAACCAGTATAGCAGAAGGAAAAACCTGAATTCAAACCTGTTAAACTCCGCTTAAGAAATTGACCTTGTGTCACATCCTGCTTGTGCAGAGGGGTTGGTAAATATATATATATATACACACACAAACACAATTTTTAACAAATAACTGGTTAGTGATATCCAATAATTAGTTAATTAACAATTATATCTATTACTA
>CM042153.1:75965329-75967829 GCA_023376005.1 Doryteuthis pealeii
CATTAAAACGTCGATACTTGCACCTTTTAGCCTATTTTTTTTCTAGTAGGTATAATCTATATTAAACTAAAACCTTCAAATACTCTAAGCATTACATATACATATTGACTTCCAGTGGCGAGGCAGGTAAATTTACCCGGTGCTTTTTATCCATTAAGCCACTCAAGAAATGGGATTTTGAAACCTTAAACTTGAACTTCTCTTTTTCTAATTAGAGGTTACATGTTGGCGTTCATTTTTATACTAGACATGCAAACTGGATCTTTCGGACTGATTTTATTTTTATTTATTTTTATTTGTTTTTTTTTTCGGCGGGGGGGGTCTTACTTTCAAAAAATTTGTTATTACTTTAAGCATGTGAATGTTATGTCCCCTCCCTGCTTCCAACCTGCTTTACCATTGCTGATTTCTCTTTCATTCTCGGTGAACTATGGATTTTCAGTGTTCTCATAATGAATATTCTGCAAGAATTTTTGTAGACTTTATCACAGGTAATCACATTTGGAAAGTCAAATCCATCTTAAATGTTTGTGGATTTTTGAAAGTACTGATTAGAAGATACTAGGAAGATAAATGTAAGTAAGTAAAGTCGTCAGGGTGGCCTAAAGTGGGTATCAGCCAGTCAGCGAGAGAGTCTATCCCCTTTTCAATAGCACTAGACCAAGGAGATTGTTTTGGCATCTGGGGTTGTGCGCCACACCTACCATCAGCTCCTTACTTTACCGCACAGATCCCTGTGCTACTCATGCGCTGAGTTGGCGAGGACCGGTATCGAAGTAGGAACCTTGTGGCTTCTAGCCGAACGCTCTACCGACTGAGCTAACAAATGTAAACATATAGAAATAATGGACCATATGACCTTTAGACACCCCTTTTTGATCTCTATTCAGAAGGACATGTTTTTCATTTACACTGTCAATATCCGGTTGTTTGTTAGGGGTTAGTTTTATAATTTAAAAAAAAACTCTAAAAATCGTCTGTTAACAAACAACTGGATATTGACGGTGTCAATGAAAAACATGTCCTTCTTAATCAAAATCAAAAAGGGGTGCCTAAAGATCATATGGTCCGAAATAATAAATGATCTTCAAGTAAGGAGTGACTTTTTTTTTATATCCAGTGTGTGCATATGTACTATATTGCCACTCTTTGTAGGGTGGGGGGTTAATTGTCTTCTAAACCAAAGATACCAGGATGTTATTTTTTATGGAATATTATACAATCAAAAGATCTATGATTAGGTATTATTCATTACCTAACTCTACAGCATTACAACATAACCATAAATATGAATATATAGCAGTCCAAAAAAAGTATACATTTTTTAGATAGATACATATACACACACACACACACACACACACACACACACATGCTGATAGTATGAGTCCTACGTCCTTTATGCATAAAAATCTAAAAGGATACAGAAAAATCATGTCCATGCGTCCCAGTGTTTGTTTTTTTTCTTCCCTCACCATTTCCAGCTAACTGTAAATACATTTCAATATTTTCTTGGTAACGAATTACACTGTATGAGGTATGAGGTAGTTGTTAGACAGCTTTAATTGTTCATAGATAAAAACTCTGCAATTTATTAAGAAACTTTTTGTTGGAACCCATCTAATTTCCCTGGTACTCAATCAAATCCTTGTCCTAGGACACATTAATTTAAAAAGGTATCAGGATCACTGTGTGTGTATGTGTTGGGTATATATATATATATATATATATATACACACACACACACACAAGGTGTGTCAAAAAAATATTGAGATTTTTGTATTTTTTGACTCAGCTTGTATTCTGAATACTGAAAAATGATGTTCCATTAATTCTTCATTTCTCTCTTTACAGCTTTAAACTTGGTACTTTTTTTGACACACCTTGTATTCAGAAAAAAATTTATGAATACAAGGTGTGTCAAAAAGTACAAAAAATCTTGATACTTTTTTGGCACATCTTGTATATGTGTGTGCGCATCTTTATTTTGATATATAATATATATATATATATATATATATATATATATATATATACAGTTTCTTGTATATTTTGAAAGAACCTATCTCTGATTATCTAGAGGAGTGCAATTGTCAAGGGTTTCTAAATAGAGAAAAATGCAGAACCAAATAAAATGATGAAAATGGCTCCACCTTCCATTTTCTGGGAGATGATAGAAAATGACAGATATATCTGATATGTTTCTGAAAATGAATAATCCATGAGAAGATAAATTCTTTTCAAGTCTTTCTTGATATTATCTTTACTGAATCGCAGTCTAATGATACCCAAATTACTATTTATGCAATGCACACATACCCAAACCTTTTTAATATACATATGGTCAAATGTTGCTAGATACATATCTAAATTTACATATCATTATATATTAATAATGGAGATTCGCTTCCGGTTTTTGTCTGTAACAAAAATTACATCAATGCTTATGTCACATTACCCAAAATCGTCATAACATAGAATAAATACACTCAAAATTTGA
>CM042153.1:75972829-76000329 GCA_023376005.1 Doryteuthis pealeii
ATGGTCCGAAAATTTCACCTAGAAACATCAAGCCTATTCAATGCTATCTTGACTTATGAGTGTCCCAACTTATGAGTTTTCTGAGTTACAAGCTGTCACTCAAATGGGTTTTCTTTTGGGTTTTTTGTTGGTTTTTTTGTTGCAAACCTAGAATTTGATGTATCAACAAGCTTCAGATATGCTTATGTTAATAAGTTCACTAAAAACATTTATTTCTAAATTTATTATGCCAATAGACATATTACAGCACATAATTCATTACATTCTATTTTATTGTGTTTTTATACAATACAGTGTTATTTTTTCTTATTTAAAAAAGAACGTAACAATTTTTCTTTTTCTTTTTTTTTCTTTAACTCTTAAAGTCCTATACCACCTCCTTCCACCCGGCTGGAAGTCACATTCATTTTCCTAATCCACCCCAAACGATAGGCTTTGATTAAATGTAATATTAAACATATTTAGCAGTCTTTGACCTACGGGAAATAACAGGTAACTTTAGATGCAAAGGTCATTTTTAGCCAAATTTTTTTATATATCCTTATAGGAATTGGGCTCTGGACTTTGAAAATTCTCAACAGGATGTTAAGAGTTAAGGGATAGGACTAGTGCTGAAACAGATTAATGGCATTTCAGTTTATTTCAATGTGAAAACTGATTTGATATATGTGTTGGTTAAACAATAAACAATACGGCATTACTTTTTGACTAACCCTCGTATATCACCTATCAACGTCATTAAGATAATAGGATTAGTTTGTATGTTTGTTTTGGTTAATTCATTTATTGGCATATCAATCACTATTTGTAAATATTTGATTATAATCATGACCAGAGGGGTGGGGGCAAAGTTCACGTGCCATACATGTATGAAGAATAATTAAAGTTCCAATTACCATCGAACGGGGAAGACAAGGCAACAAACGATTGTAACTTAAATACAAACCCGAATGTCACAAAGTCTACTGCAGAATGACAGGATATATATAAGACTCCACAATGTCATTCAAATAAAGCAGCCAATCAGAACTTAAAGAATGGAATCACCCAAATTCATGAATGGGTCATTCTTGATTTCTATATATACCAACTGTCTTGGACACTGCTTAAGTTGTACTTAGTTAGCTGCTGTTATTCAAACCAACATTAGACTTACTGACTTCAATAGCATATCAATGAATATTTGTAAATATTTGATTATAATCATAACCAGAGGGGTGGGGGCAAAGTTCACGTGCCATACATGTATGCCTCTTAAGGGAAAAATGTGATATTGTAAAAGTACCTGGTACCACGTGGGGTTTGGGGGTTCATTCTTAAAACTAGCAAATTATATGCACCCTCCGGGTGCAAGTATTTAAGTTTTAATATAATGAAAATAGCATATTAAATTACAAAGGCTAATGAAACTGAATAAGAATGCAGATAAAAAGATTTGGAACAGAGGGGTTATGATTGAAAATAGAACAACTTTGAAACTAACTCTTCCATCATTTTCCATTACCCCGTCATTCATTGGTAAATTTTCCTAATTTTAACTATTTAGTTAAATAGGAAGTAAATAATAATATTACAGTTATTTTTCTTGTTAATCGATTTCTTTTATGATTTCTCTCGGAGATTTTTGTTCATATTCATTAAGATAAAACCAAACAATTAGAAATCAATAATACTAAGCATATATTTATTAAAATCAAATTTTTAAGATAAATATGCAAATTAGCTTTCCCATTCACACTGTAATCCGCTATTTTGTTGTATATATAAATGCAATTGCATGTTATTAGTATGTAGATATGGTCAACAGTCTTAATGATTTAAAACAATTTTATTAATAATTGAGGTTTAAAATTGGAGACTGTGATGTAAATAACAAAGGGAATTGTGACTTGTATAGTAATATAGTTTCGGTTACAGACAGAGAAACCTACAATCTACATTATAATAAGATGAGGTAACCAAGCGAAAACCAGGTACTATTAGTATTTTCGTAAATCTAACCCTTGTAGTTCTTTTTAGACAAGAATGAAATAAAATTATTCTAATTATTATTCTGATAACTCCATTGCAATCTATTAGATTTGCACATGCCTCATTTTAATAAGCTGTCTATCTTATTAAATTCTGAAATAACTTGATATCAAGTCAGTTTCATATGAGAATTTATTTTTTTATCCAAAAGGCTATTAGGATAATAGATGTGTAAGATATGTCTACAGAACTCTCTCAGATGGAATATTCAACCCAAAATGCTATTTACCAGTAAATTATAAAGAATACTAAAAGTGGCTACCTAGTGTCACCAGAGTAAGGAGGGAACCCTAGAGTATTGATTTGTTTACTTTTGAAATGCTTAAGTAGAATTTCAATGCTATTTCTGTGTATATTTCAATTTTTATATAACTTCAGATATAAATGAAATCTTCATAATTTTTGCACAAAAAGCTAGAACCGGTGATATTTAATGTGAATGTATATTTACTTTGTCATTAATTGTTTTATTTTCATAGTTTCATCCGGACATACATGCACACAACTGTTCTTTATATATGTATAGATAGATGGTATGAGAATACTGTCGTCATCTGATGTTGGCTTGCTTAGCAATGTGAAAAGTTTATTAATACAAAGGAAGTACCAAAATATATTACAAAAATGGTTGTTTGCCAGCCTGAGCAAATTGTAAGGTGGTAGTGCCGTATTTCCCCAAAAATAAGACAGGGCTTATGATAATTGTCACTCCGAAATATCATACTAGGGTTTATTTTCAGAGTATGTCTTGTTCTTCATATATCGAAAAACAACATTATGCCATAGAAAATTACAAAATTTCTAAAACAAATTACAAAAAAATTATCTACATTTTTTTTTACCATTAACATGTTCTTTTATTCAAAGACTTATTAACAACAATTCATTCAAAAATAATCATATCATCCTCTGGAATGTTATTGTTCTACAAGTCACATTCTAAAATTCCTGCAGAGTTTTCGTATGACTCAATTTCTTGCAGAATTTTTGTCCCTACCCTCGAGCAATGGGGGTCTCGTTGAATGAGAAGTTCTTATCCAGGTAGCTTGCTCATAAAGCATTGGCAACACAGCTGTCTGATTTTGTTCCATAAATTTGTCACCCAAGTATTTTTTGTCTGTCTGCCACTCTCAACTAGGGCTTATTTTAAGGGGAGGACTTATATTGAAATTATCTTGAAAAATCATGCTAGGCCTTATTTTGGGGGAAACACAGTAGTAGTAGTAGTAAAAATGAAGCAAGAGGTTATTTTCCAAACAAGATAATACCATCTTGGCGCAACACCATTCTAATTTGGCATGTGCATATTTTAACACCATGAAGCCAAGAGATCCAGAAGAAAGTGGCAGAAACAAAGCACCAGCACATCAACATCTTTAGGGACAGCCTTCACATGCGACATCTGTGGTCAAGAATGTTTTTCAAACATTGTACTTCTTCACAGTCACAGGAGGCGCTGTAACTTCGGGGGCACAAGAATTATATAGTCTTCTGAGACTGCAATGCCAATGAATACTTCATAACACACATACAACAAAATCGGTTTCAGCTGAAAATCTGTCTATTTTGGTCTGGTCCATTGCCAGTTCTTAACCCTATAGAGAAGATATGAGTGCATGTTAAGGCCAGACTGGTTAGGTGGAAATTTGTGAATATTGACCAGCTGTGGGAAGCAGTCAGAGATGAATGAAACCATATTGATGCAGCATCCTATAAACAACTATCATTATGTGAAAGTGCGTGGTGTAATGGTTAAAGTCATGGGAAATGGAAAGTCGCCCCGAGTTCAAATCCTGGGCGTGCTAATTGCATTTCACTTAGCGCTAAAACCCTTGGGAAAGGTATAAATCCTACTTTCCCTCCAGTTATGGATAAATAGTAGGGCAGACTGGGCTCTTTAACTTTGGTTAGGTAACCAGTCTAGGAGAAGGAAAACTCTGAATTCAAACCTGTTGAACTCTGTTTAAGAAATTGACCTAGTGTCACATCCTGCTCATGCGGCGGGGTTGGTAAATATATAAATAAACCTACTTTCTCTCCAGTTATGGATAAATAGTATAGCAGATTGGGCTCTTTAATCGTGGTTAGGCAACCGGTCTAGGAGAAGGAAAACTCTGAATTCAAACCTGTTGAACTCCGCTTAAGAAATTGACCTTGTGTCGCATCCTGCTCGTGCGGAGGGGTTGGTAAATATATATATAAACCACTATCAGACAGCTAGTCTAAACAACTCAGTTTTGTAAAGAAAATCAATGTCAAATCTATCCTACACTAAAAATGCATTGTTACATAACATTATCATATCTTTTACCTATATTTGCAATTTGAAAATAAAAAAATATATTACTTGTGTATGACATTAAACTGTATCTGATGGTGAGTCTCCAGTTTTGGTAATATTGAACAATTTCCAGTACTCCTGGTGTAAGGGTTATCATTGTAAGAAATGGATATGGCAACATGAGTTTTGAATGCTGGATTAAACTGTTTGCATTTCACATAGTGCTAATACTCTTGGGAAAGGTATGAATCCAATTATTCCCTCATCAACTATAGGTAAATAGTAGGACAGACTAGGTTCTTTAACCTTGGTATGGCAAACCAGTCTACAAGAAGGAAAACGAAATTAAAAGCTGTTAAACTCCAATTGAAAATTGACCTTGTGTCACATCCTGCTTGAACGGGGGGGGGTAAATGCACATTGAAAAATTTACAGACAAAATTGACTGTTTAAAAGAAAAAGATACTTTGTTTCATGTCAAATTTTCCCTTGGTTAGTTCTTATTATAATTTTCATTATATTATTATTACCCTTTCAATGGGGCATAGAATACACCATCTGGGAAGGGTAAGATACTTTCCCCCCCCTAAAAAAAGGGGTGGCTTGAGTATGGTTAGGGTATGTGTAATCACCCCCTTCATTGCCATTATTCCCAAGTCCTCTCTAACCTGGAGTGTAGTATCTGTTCGGGTTCCACTTTTTTTTTTAACCTCCCCTCCAAAAGTGTGTGTGTGTGTATCCTATGTCAGTACTACTGTATGGTTGCACCACTTGGACTTTAATGAAAATGCTGGGAGACCAAACTAGAGGGGAACTACTACATAAGGATGCTTTAACCAAAAAAAGACACAAAATTTTAAGGGTTTATATAACTCTCCAAACTCCAACATGGCCACACCTTTTGATCGTGACGCCCACACAACTTGTTTTTATTGGTTATGGGCTACACCCACACATTTCCTGTGCCTACATGTTGGTCACTACACCTGTCTTCCGACTGTCACCCTGTTGATCAAGGTCAGGTTCAATCAGGTCAAGGTAATATCCTGTTTTTATTGCAGGGCCATATTCACACCCATGTATTCCCTGTGCCTACACATCGGTCATTGCACCTGTCTTTCAGCTCTCAATTTGTTGATCAGGCAATATATTACAGAAATTTTTTATTACAGAAATTATCAAATTTTATCCATCCATTTGTCTATCCATAACTTGCTTAATTTTTTTTTCCCCCTAAGAGTGTACTTATTCAGTTCTGTTTTCTGTGACGGCATTCACCCTGGGTTAGTTAAGCCAGCTCCATCCAAAAAATTCACTTGTGGTAAATTTGTGGAAGGAGTAACAAGGAAATACAAAATTAACAAGCAGTCCCTAAACCCTGCATGCATATCCCGGCAGAAGGAGATACACTTTGCCACAGAATTTCCGCAGACACAATGACAAGTACACCAAAATTCCTGACGATGATAATGACACCCTTTGGATTTTCACCAGAGCCCCTTTGACTGGGTTGTGGCCCTAATACCACTAGGTGCCAGACCTGTCTGCCTTGGAACCAGGAACTTAAGTTCCTAACAGCATAGCTCTGATACTACCAAGTTTATACGGCTCTTCTATGGTGATTAAACTTGTACTTATTCAGTCAAACAAAAGATAACATTCATATATTAGTTTCTTTTTTTTAACCAGAAAACTTTTCAGGCTTTCTTGACTTATTATTGATTATCAGAAAGAAAGAAAAAAAAAATCCTTTCATGATTTTCTGAATAGTAACCTAATTCCAAATGACTTGTGTTTCAGCATTCAGCTCTTCACCTGATCCCATTTCAAAAAAATCAATGATACTTTTGATTGCTACTCGTGAAAATTAATATACCTTAGGTAATTGTAAAAATCTGTTTTTATAGATGAAATATAATTCACCATAATGGATTAATATCATAGTTTATATTTGTTTAATCTGTGTATGAGGGTAATCTCAAAAGTAAGGTCTCCAAAGCACTGGGGATGCAGGGAAACTGTTTGTGCAGTTATTGGCAACACTGTTGTATTTGTTGTGCATACGCCTGCCCCTGTGCACGCCTCACTGCCATGACCAGTTTTGGCTTGACAGTCATTTCTGATAGAGCTACTGCCCAGTATGAAGTTCACACTTTTTTTTTTAACACAAAGACATTAAACCGATTAATGGAAGTGAATGGCGAGTTATGCGTGGATGTCAAAAACATCCACAAGTGGTCTAGAGAGTTTGCAACAACAACAAATTTCAGTGTTAGCTCAATTACATGGCGGCAAACTGGTATGAGATGGGGATAGAAAAACTGCCACTGTGCCTACAAAATGCATCAACTGAAATGGTGAATATGTAGAAAAAGGGATACATATTCAAACTTTAACATCATTGACAATAAACGTTTCTGTGATTTCTAAATATTTTGGAAACCTTACCTTTGGGATTACTCTCATATATACCTGATGATTTTTTTTTTTTATAAAATTTATGTTACCTATTTATGATATAATTTTAGTCTCTGTGTTCACCATCTTTATCAACACGTTTATGGAATCTGCCACAGGTGATTTTTTTTAAAAAAAATATCAATATTTCTATGGGAGTATCTTTTTTTATAAAATCAGAACTGATATTATGGAGAGCACCTGGGGGAGATTACTGTAATGTGTTGACAGAGAAGGTGAACAGGTGGAGACTTTAAAATTATAATATCATAAAGGAACTACCATAGAAATGTTAACATCTAAATTTTTAAAAAAGTAACAAAAAACAAACCTGTATTACTAAAATCCTCATTATGTTTGCACATGTGTATATAACCATAATCCAGTGAAAGCGGCACACCATTGCAAGTGTGGTGTAATGGTTATCATCCTAGGAAATGGACACAACAAACTGAGTTCAGATCCTGGACAAGGCTGTTTAAATTTGATGCTTTTGCCAAGGTTGTGAAGTTGACTAACCAAACTCACCTGATACTCTCCAACTGTGCTGTTATCGCTTGGAGTACAACCTTGGAATCTACGGTGTTAGGCCTACTTGACTGTGACTCATCGTCAAGATTCTTGCAACTCTAGCAAAAAAAATTGTAACCATCCGGTTACTGGTCTTTACTGCATCTTCACCTTTCACATAACTAACTTTTTTTTTTTTTTTTTTTTTTTTTGCTTGCTTGCTTGCTTGCTTCCATGGCATTATGCTTTATGAGTTCAAGATTTTTAGATAATGACATTTTTTTGCAAATATTATATATATTTTTTTTTTTACTATTATCTGCATTATTCAGACTATTGTCCTTATCTTCATTGTTATCTGTACAACATTTCGGCCCATATGCCCTCCGGCCTTCTTTAGGTATTTCTTGTTTCAGATAACAATGAAGATGAGGACAATAGTCCGAATAATGCAGATGATAGTAATCATCAAGCCTCATCTCAAATATTCAGAGAAACATTTTTTTTTTAATTTAATTTAGAATGATTGTTTTATTTATTTTTCTCTTACAACCAAAAAAACATCCAAAATAGCATAATTAAAGATAAAAATATGAATAAATATTTTTTTGAATTATACAAGTTTTTTTTTTTTTTTTAACAAAATAGTTGATTTATTATAGTTTTTTTAACCATAATTCTTAATAATAATAATAAAACTAAAAAAAAAATAACTTTAAAAAAAAGTTTTATGTTAATCAACAAATGTCAGAACAACTCAACAACAAAAATGACAAATTGTTGTTTTTAAAGAATCCCAAACATTGCAAAAGGATTTTTATCCATATATGTGAAAACAACAACAAGAAATGAATTTTTTAAAACTACTTAATGATTTAAAAAGAAAAAAAAACAACGTAAGTTCCCCGGATTAAACTCCATTTCATTTTCATCTGTGTGGCTTTCAAACCACTCATACAATGAAACTATGCCCAACATGTCAGCACACCAACTACCATGATACTACCAACCACAGTGAGTACTTTCCATGGCTTGAACTGCTTTGGTCATGTGATATATTTCCCAATCCCTATGCACAAGCAGGATGCAAAACAATTTCAATTTCTTAAACGGTTTAAATTCAGTTTTCCTTCTCCTAAATTGGTTACCTAGCCATGGTTAAAGAGCCCTGTCTGTCCTACTATTTACCCATAGATGGAGGGAGAGTAGTTGGATGCATGCCTTTCCCAAGGGTATTAGCGTTATGTGAAATGCAAATAAAGGCTATTTGCATTTCACATAACACTAATACCAGGATTTGAACACAACTTGGTTCTGTGATATACCTGCCACAAACCTAAAAGTACCAAGATATTGCAAAAACTTTAACTCCTCATAAAAAAAGTGAAGTCGTCAAGGTGGCCTAATGTCAGTATGACCCTAACAGCGAGGGAGTCTATCCCCTTTTCACTAGTGTAGTACTACTTGATTATTGGTTATTTGACAAAATTTGGAAACAATTGGCTTGTTTTTTGGGTTTTTTTTGGTTTTTTTGTCTTATCCTTCTTTTAAAGGAATTATGGTAATAAAATCCACTCATATACAGTGATGCTGATAGCATTTTGATTTAGTGCATCCTGAGACGCACATATTTGCTTTGAATGAGTCCCCGGGAAAATTTATGGGTCCTAACTAAAGCCATCTAACTCCTACCTTGTAACATATCCTGTGTAATTCATTTCTAAGAAACTATTGGAATGTATTTACAGTTAGCTTGAAATGGTGAGGGAAGAAAAAAGAAAATCACTGGGATGCATGGATATGATTTTACTGCTTCCTTTTAAATTTTTGTGCATCAGGTATGCATCCTGCGTCCCTATCAGCATCTCTGCGTATATGCTAACAGGACTTATGCAATTGAGTTATCATAGATTTTTTGTTTTACAAGACTGACCACTTTGGCAGGAGGGGTTATTTTGCTCTGGTTTGAAGTCCGTTTTCCTTCTCCTAGGTGAGTTATGGTTATGAACTTCATCTATCCAGCGCCAGAACCCTAGACTTTGTGGGGCCCCCAGTCTAGTGCATTGTCCACTGAGCTACCATATGGAAAATACAAAGTAAGTGTAATGTTTCTAACATTTGGTTCTAATAGTACATTACAAGTAAGTCTAATATTGATGGTTGATTTTTATTTGCTTTTCATTGGAGGTCAGAATTTAATTGGTCTTAGCTCCTCTTATGAATATTCAAGGAGATTAGTATGACTTTACAAAATTTCAGTTTATTTTACAAAGTAAATATTAAATGTCTAAATCATGAAACATTTTATTCATTCCATATATAGCTTACGGGAAAATCACGTTGAAGGCACTGGTTCCCGCTAGATCACCGAAGTTAAGCAGCGATGAACCCGTTAAGTACTTAGATGGGTGACCATTTAAGCAACAGAAGGTTCTGTATGTAAACCGAATATCAAAATGACTTGATTCTGGATTAAATGACTCCAAGAGGGTTGATATGCCGTAAAACAACCAACCAACATTCTATATATATTTTTTACTGGACACTTACCGTTTCTTAGATTAACACCACCCTGTCAGCTAGGGCTGCAGAGAGGTAAAATACCCCCAATGGGGCCACCTGTTGTCTATAGATGGCAACCCATGATGATTAAGGATGGAATCCTGGTGGCTGCGCAGTTCATGACATGCAACACTTCACTTTGGCCCTCACTTAGTCTAGACAGTCAGAGAGACCCTCTCCAATCAATCGACTAGTCACATCAAGCACAATTACCTATATGATTGTCTCAACCCTATTACCCTTATGCCCCCCCCCATATGTGCAAGAAAGTGGTAGCTGAGGGTCTTAGTGTCCTGGGTATTACATCAAACTGCATCTAGTGGTGAACTTCCGATTCTGGAACTCTGGGTAATGTGAGTACCCCTTTGTCGACATTATTCCCAGGTATTTCCTGACCCAGAGTGGTAGTATCTGTTAGGATCCCATTTATGGGTTAAATAGAAAAAAAATTTTTTTTAAATCTGTTTAAGAAAATTGAGTACCCATCATGAATGAATAAAACAAAACATCTTCGGCATCAAATAACCCAACAAGGGTTGACATGCCGTAAAATCCAACTAACCAACCAATTTATTAGGTCAAGGATTGTATTAGTAATACTTGATACCATATAACTGTAAATCATTTGTTTTAAGAGTAGTTACTTGAAGCTATAATTGTTTGCTAAGGATTATTATTATTGGTCACTTGAAACTATAATTGTGTACAAACAAATTATTATTACTGGATAGAAATAATTACTTGAAACCCTAGAGCTGTGTGCAGAATGTTTGTATTAGATAGGAATACCTGATATGTAACTAAGTGGAAAAACTCTTTAAAAAAACAACTACACTAAAAATACAAATATAAGCCTATAATGAATGTGATTTCCTAACTTCTAGGCATAAAATAACCCTAGATGGGTTGACATGCCATTAAAATCAATCAATCAGAAAGAATGGGTTGACATGCCATTAAAATCAATCAATCAGAAAGAATGGGTTGACATGCCATTAAAATCAATCAATCAGAAAGAATGGATTGACATGCCATTAAAATCAATCAATCAGAAAGAATGGATTGACATGCCATTAAAATCAATCAATCAAAAAGAAATGATCATTTGACCAATATTTCACGTAGCTCTAATACCCTTGGGAAAGGTAGGCATCCAACTAGTCTCCCACCAGATATAGATAAAATAGAACAGACTGAGATCTTTAACCTTGGTATGGCAACTAATCTAGGAGAAGGAAAACCTTAGCTTGCTTAAATGTCTTATGTGGAGAAATTTAAAACAAATACGGGATGTTACAATGGATGGAAATTTATTAGTCGATGTTCAAATATTTTGGTTTATAAAGAAACCTTCTTCAGGACCCTTTAGTAACTAGTCAAGGAGAAAAAAGATTTATCGAGTTAAAAAAGACGTTGGATGTTTTGAATGCGTTGATTTTGGAAAATGTGTAGAAAAGGTTCATAACCGTTTGCTGATTAGCGTTCCTAATTGAATGTTAATGACGTGATTCGTACTTAAATGCACTACATTTATTCATATACACTTTGTCTATCACAATAACATTATATTCTGTAGCGCTCTGTTTATTCATTTTTTAAATCATGGTTAAGTAGAGCATGTCTTTGTATATACTCATAGAAAAAAAACCCTTTGTGTTCCCTTAATTTGCAATTAATAAGGAACTTTGCTCACAATAGCTGATATTGAAGCCTACTTAGTTTTTAGTCAAATATATTCATTAAGTTAGGATAAATTGTGTGTGTAATCTCTCTCTATCTCCCACACATTTTATATTATATCATATATTAATATTTTATATTTTTGCTTGAAGGCAATTACAATGCGCATATCGCATAAAATTCGATAATTATAGAAGATGATAATGACAAGTGAATTTCGCAAAGAATTACTCGGTGTGTTTGAAACAGTCTGTACGATGTTCTACACACCGAGTAATTCTTTGCGAAATTCACTTGTCATTATTATCTTCTATAATTATCGAATTTTATGCGATATGCGCATTGTAATTGCCTTCAAGCAAAAATAAAATATTAATATATACTTTATTCAACAATGCTTCTAAAATAAACAAACATCCAAAAATCTTATATATATATATATATATATATATAGTGATGCTGATAGGTTTTTATTTTAATGCATCTTGGGACACACATATTTGCTTTGAATGAGTCCCCAGGAAAATTTATGGGTTCCAACTAAAGTTTCTTAATAGATTGTAGGGTTTTTATTTATGATCTATGGAAACAACTAAAGCCATCTAGCTCCTACCCTGAAACCTATCCTGTATAATTCATTTCTAAGAAACTATTGAAATGTATTTATAGTTAGCTTGAAATGGTGAGGGAAGAAAAAAAGAAAACCACTGGGACACATGGATATGGTTTTACTGTATCCTTTTAGATTTTTGTGCATCAGGAACACAGGATGCGTACCTATCAGCATCTCTGTGTATATGTGTGTGTGTGTGATTGGTAGTATTGAACAATTTAGAAACAAAATCGACTGTGTAGAAATAAAAAATATTTTGCTTTAAGTCAGATTTTTCCATAACTTGTTACAAATTTTATTACATTTTATTGCGCTTTCAGCAGAGCTTTGAACATACAAACTGGAAAGAGTACCCCTCCCCCCAAAAAAAAGAAGTGTCATGGCTCTGACATTAAACATTATCTGGTTGTAAGGCTCCAGTTCTGGAGCTTTATGATGTATGGGGTCACCCCTTTGTTACCATTGCTCCCAGGTTCACTCTAACCTGGAGTGGTAATACTTGTTAGGGTTCCATCTACAGGTCAAATAGACCTGTTTGAAATTATGAGAATTAGATAGGAATATGTAATTTTATTTTTATGGAGAGAAATTTTTATTTATATAATTTAATTAATCATGACAAGCAAATTCGGCAAATAACATGTGCGACGTGAGGAACACTGTACAGCTGTTTCGACCTAATTTTGGTCTCATCAGCAGTGTATACACGAAACAGCTGTACAGTGTTCCTCACGTCACACATGGTATTCGCTAAAATTTGCTTGTCATGATTAATTAGATTATATAAATAAAAATTTCTCTCCATAAAAATAAAATTACCTAGATAGGAATACTTGTAACCATGTAAAGAGGAAGGGGGCTGAGTTCAGAATTAGATACCCCAATAAGGGTTGACATGACATAAAACCAACAAATAACAGCACGCAGCATCCTTGTGTAGACCCCTTCTAACTTTTTCTCCAAGCGTTTTGTCAAAGTCAAAGTGGTGCTGCCATACAATAGTACTAATACAGCTACAGTTTGGAAGAATTCTTATTTCATTTTATCATGGCTCTCGTATTTCCATATGATAAATGACCACAGATAGCAGTCCATGCCTTTCTATATGTATATTAACATTGCTTTCTGTAAAATATTCCTACATAGGTGTGTGAACCGGTCTTGTAATTTCAGAGGCTTGTCAGATTTAATGTGGAGATGGTTCTTTAAATTGCATGAACTTTTGTTTTATCTGAGTTCACATAGAAGCCAATACCTCTTCTTTCTTCAGGCTATGCATCAGAGATTTGGCTTAGGCAGGTGTGTTTAGAAGTGTGTAGTCAGCACCTGTAATAGGTTCTGCTTCTTGCCTTTTTACTTAAATACAGTCATTAAAAAAACTTTTCTTTTATTTATATATATATATATATATATATATATATATATATATATATATATATAATATGATATAATGAAAACAAAAGATGTTTACAACTGAAATAGGCTCATCAGGAGAGAAGTGTGCAAAACCGTTTCGGGGCCAAATTCTCTCCTGATGAGCCTATTTCAGTTTTAAACATCTTTGTTTTTCATTATATCATATTCATACTGTCGGATTAATTTCCATTTATTTTCACATATATATATATATATATATATATATATATATATATATTATATATTATTATTATTATTATACTAAAGCTGAGTTTATCAACTTTTACTTCCTAAAGGCTTTTTTACTGTTTAGTTTAATGACACAAAAATAATACTAAATTATTCTTTACTTTTAGGATTGAATTATGTTTGAAAAAAAAATCTGTTTTAATTGGTTCTAATTAAGTCAAAAACTGACCAATCTCTTACTTTACTCTGTGTCTATCTCTTTCTTTCCCTCTATGTATCTCTTGACTACCTCCTCATTATATAATGTTAGTTTCTCTGGAGAGAGAGAGAGAGAGAGATGGGAGAATTTGAAATGTATTTCTATGTTAAATTTCACAACGAGCAACCCATAGCTTAAATGAGGTCAAACATTTCCTTTCTTAAAAAGATAACAAAATGATTTTAAGGTTTCGTCCGGCTGTATTTATTTATTTTTTAAAATTTTTATTCGCTTTGCTAACTCCCTTTTCCCTAATCTTAATTATCTGCTTAGAGCTGAATCGGCGACCCAATGGGTCAGATTTTGTCATATATATTATATATATATATATTATATATATACCACTTTATGATCATGAAAATAAAACAATGAAATTATAATTGAGTAATTTATATTAAAGCTAGATTTGCATATACATTCCCTGTATATGTGTTGGAGGTGCATGGTGTAATGGTTAGAGTCGTAGGAATGGATTCATCGACCCGAGTTCAAATCCTGGACAAAGCTACAGTTCACATAGCGCTAATACCCTTGGAAAAAGTATGAATCCAACTACTCTCCCTCCAGCTATGGGTAGATAGTAGGACAGGCTGGGCTCTTTAACCTTGGTTAGGCAACCAGTCTAGGAGAAGGAAAACTCTGAATTCAAATCTGTTAAATCCACTTGGGGTGGTAACTACTAGAATAGGCTCAGTCTTAATTAGCAAACTATTTCACTAATTTTTAAAAATTTTTTATGACATGTACGTTTCAAGAGAAGAATAATCATTTTTTCTTAAAGCCAATGCGTTCTTAGTTGGGCTCAGAACTTTTCATTATCTGCTATTATACGTGAATACACTGTTCTGTAGATAGACCTTTTGTCTATTCTCTGCTGTATCTGCAGAAAATTTATCTCTGACAGAACATGATTATGAATATCAAAAATGAATTAGAATTTTTGATGCTTTACTAATGAAATTGACATTACATAATGTATTCTGACTTCATCTAAGGCAACCCTCTCCCCCCCCCCCACTCACATCATTCTCTGTGTAGCCCATCCCTGATGTTCTGCCTTCATTGAAGCTAACCCTTCTCTCTCACCCCCCCACACACCTCTTTACTGTTTAACCTATCTCTGTCAATCTAAAGCTATGAACTCTGACTCATAGGTCGAACCCCCCATAGCAAAAGTAATACATATCAAGACAATCCTTAAAACCGTCAGTTCGGAATCAACTATGTCCTCAGATTTGGCGCTTAATTGGAAACTTTTCTTCAGTTCCCTCTGAGTTGTTGCTAGATCCAGATGCATCTAACATGACTCTAAAGAGACATTACACATTCCCTGAATTTTTTTTTTTAACCAAAGATAGTGGAAAACGTTGAACTTTTCTATACCTTTTCCTGTTATTTCTTAAATGTAAAGTAAGTTAAGTCGTTCAGGTGGCCTAAAGTCGGAAATCCTCCTGACAACAAGGGAGTCTATCCTCTTTTCACTAGTGCTAGATCAAAGAAATTGTTTTGGTGCCTGAGGCGGAGCGCCACACCTACCATCAGCTCCTAAACTTTACCGCACAGATTCTTGTGCTACTCATATGCTGAATTGGTTAGGGCTGGTATTGAACCTTGTGGTTTCTAATCAGATGCTCTACTGACTGAGCTTTGTCAATAAAAAATGGAACAACTGAAACTTACTCTTCCATCACTCTTGTCTTTCATTGTTATTTTTTCTAATTTAAGTATTTAGTTATAAGAGGAAGTAAAGAATAAAATGACAGTTATTTATCTTGTTAATGGATTTCATTTAAGATTCATTGAAGAGATTTTTGCTTATATTCATTAAAATAAAACCAAACAGTTAGAAATCAATAATACTAAGCACATATTTATTAAATTCGATTTTTTAATATTAATATGCAAATTAGCCTTCCCGTTTACACTGTAAACCGCTATTTTGTTGTATATAGAAATACAATTGCATGTTGTCAGTATGGAGACATAGTTAACAGTATTAATAATGTAAGACAATTTTATTAATAATTGAGGTTTAGATAAGAATAAAATCATGGAGAATGTGATGTCAATAACTAAGAGAATTGTGACTTGAGTAGTAATATAGTTTCGGTTACAGACAGAAAACACACACAATCTCCATTATAATAAGATGTTAAATTCATACTAGTATGAGTCAAACGTTTTGCAATATTTTACCAGTTTGCAGTGCATATACCATTCACGTTGTGTTTATTGTCTCCAGTTTTGTTATTTTAAAAAATTTTTATTCCATTGTTCTTTCGTTGCTGTTTGGTTAAGCTACTGCCCGATTCCTTTGTGCAAGCGAGAAGGCAGAATACAATGATAAACACGAGTTAATATTACATAAGAAGACATTCATTCATTTACTCAGTGTCATATGAAAGAACTTTGACTAGGAATGAAATTAATATTTACCTCACATCCCATGTACATGGGTATGACACAAAGTCATTTAATGTGAGACCACCCACGAGCCAAAGCTCAGGCGGGTGGGGTACCTCAGGCACTGGTTAATAAACCCAACCCAACCCTGTCCCTTAAATCTAGGGGGCGGATATTTCCTGGGGGGATGGTCGCCTAGGATCACCCCGTTAATTATCAACACAGGTCCAGTGACCAACGCTACTGGACCCCCGCCCCGAAGAGCGTGTTATTAGTAAGAATGGAAATGAAAGTCCACTGAAATTAATGTCGATATCTACAAAGAGAAAAAGAAACATTCAAACATTTGAATGTACTGCTGGATAAAGAGCTTTCCAAATTTATTCCATGTTAACCTCTGCCATATCTAACTGTAGAAGTTATCCTCCAGATATAGAAACAATATGATACTCACCGTCGCTGTGGGGTTCTAACTACCATCGAGTTAGTAGACATCTTTGGAAGAGGGTTGTGTTGGGCATAGACTCAGAAGAGCTTCTACTGTGGCCACTGGGTTGCGAGAGATGGCATCAGTACCTTTATGCCACTTGCCTGGGCAATGTTGGATGGTGAAGAAATACCTGAGTGATTTCTCTAAGTTTAAAGAGGCGTAGGTTGTGTATATTACTAAGATCTCTGTCCCCAAATATTCCTGTTAGTGGCTGATGATCTGTCACTACTATTACGTTTGGGCAACCCATAATAAATATGCGGCATTTTTTCAAAGTCAAAGCAAAACCCACCCCCAATGCCAAGTGTAATGCTTCAGCTAACAAGTCCTGCAAGCAACACTTCATCCATGCATCCCCATCTCCCAACATCTCCTAGAAATGATGCGCATGCAGCAATTAGAACAAATAGCCCCAATAATGTCAGTGAAGAAACAGACATCGCAAAGTTCTACAATAATTTATCCTACCTATGCAGATTCCCAAACACAAAAATATTTAATGCCAACAAAGTTTTGAAATAAACACATTCTTAATGGATACTCATTTTATTTTATAAACCCATTTTACTATTTAACCCATAGATGGGGCCCTAACAGGTACTACCACTCCCAGGACATAAAACCATAAGCCACTGCCTTCTAGCACCCATATGCTAAAAAGGGTTGTGTCTTGCCATAAGGGCAATAGGGTTGGGGCAATCATATAGGTGCTAGATGTGACTAGCTGATTGAATGGAGGGGGCCTCTCCAACTGCCCATCTAGCCCAAGATGCACCCCAATGCCAAATGCAATGCTTCAGCTAACAAGTCCTGCAAGCAACACTTCATCCATGCATCCTAATCTCCCAACATCTCCTAGAAATGATGCGCATGCAGCAATTAGAACTCCACTGCGACAGTGAGTATCATATTGTTTCTTGTTAAGTATCTGGTCAGCATCCTTAGTTCCAGATGTAGTAAGTAAGTAAGCAAGCCAATAAGAATCCGGTGTTATAGTATTCTTTGTAAGTCCGACGTCCAAGATGGTCCGAGTGTCAATGACATAAGTTTAGAATCAGGTCTCTATTAATACAGCAGAAGCAGCAGCAGCAGTGCCAGTGATTGGATAATAGGAATCTTTCTTGGGTCACGTGTTAGGCAACGAGTCTATAAGTAGAAGTGACCATTTGCCCCATGCCTTATATACAAAAAGTTGCAACATTTCTATATCTGGAGGATAACTTCTACACTAACCAGTAAACTTTGCTATTTCATAACCAGGTGTTGCAGATCACTTCTGAAGCCACAAAGACGTGTTGTAAAATTTTGTATAGAAAACAACTAAAAGATTTTGTAGAAGGAAAATAATCCAGGAATTAATTCCCATATATAGAGATGCTGATATGTACGCATTCTGCATCCCTGACGCACACAAAAATCTAACGTCTCAGTGTTTTTCTTTTTTCTTCCCTCACTATTTCAAGTTAACTGTAAATACATTTCAATAGTTTCTTAGAAATGAATTACACAGGATAGTTTACAATGTAGGAGTTAGACAGCTTTAGTTGAGACCCATGAATTTTCCTAGGGACTCATTCAAAGCAAACTAAATCAAAAAGCTATCAGCATCACTGCATATAATACTTTTTGTTCAGTTTGTCTTAGTGTGTGTGAAAAATGGTTGCCAACTTAATAGAAGAAAAAAAGTCACCGGGTGGCCTAAAGTCAATATCAGCCAGACAGCAAGGGAGTCTATCCTCTTTTTAGTAGCGCTAGACCAAGGAGATTGTTTTTTGTGTCTATCAGCTCCTTACTTTACCACACAGATCCCTGTGCTACTCATACACTGAGTTGGCAATGGCCTGTATCAAACCAGGAACCTTGTGATTCCTAGGCAGATACTCTACTGACTGAGCTAAATACTGGTTAGACATGACAGAGGCTGGCACAAGGTCAACCTGTGTGATGGTGCCAATCAGTTTAAGTAAGTGGTGGTGGGTGGGGGTGGGAATTAAATCATTCAACCTTTTAATTTCATACCTCCTTACCACTAAATAATTTTCTTCGCCCTTCAGTGAATCATTCACCTGTTTAAGAAGCATTGTCCTAACCTTAATTACCTCTTTCACCTGTACAATCGTTTGTACCTGTCTAACACACATGATCAAACAGATGTCATTTAGTTCTCATAGATTTTACAAATGTCTAAATGAATTTTATGGGAATGATCTTTTTTCCTTTGGTTTCAGGACAATTTTCAGTGCTCTTTCAATATGTGATCTACTGAAGGTTTTGATCTACTATTGATCTACTATTGATGGCTTGTGATCTACTAGGAAAAAAGAAGACAGGGTTAGGGTAGTGGGTAATCTTTCAATATGTGATCTACTGAAGGTTTGTGATCTACAATTGATCTACTATTCATGGCATGTGATCTACTAGGAAAAAAGAAGACAGGGTTAGGGTATTGGGTGCTCTTTCAATATGTTATCTACTGAAGGTTTGTGATCTACTATTGATGGCTTGTGATCTACTAGGAAAAAAGAAGACAGGGTTAGGGTATTGGGTGCTCTTTCAATATGTGATCTACTGAAGGTTTGTGATCTACTATTGATCTACTATCATGGCATGTGATCTACTAGGAAAAAAGAAGACAGGGTTAGGTATTGGGTGCTCTTTCAATATGTTATCTACTGAAGGTTTGTGATCTACTATTGGTGGCTTGTGATCTACTAGGAAAAAAGAAGACAGGGTTAGGGTATTGGGTGCTCTTCCAATATGTGATCTACTGAAGGTTTGTGATCTACAATTGATCTACTATTCATGGCTTGTGATCTACTAGGAAAAAAGAAGACAGGGTTAGGGTATTGGGTGCTCTTTCAATATATAATCTACCGAAGGTTTGTGATCTACTATTGATGGAATGTGATCTACTAGGAAAAAAAGAAGACAAATAAAAAAGGTTTACTCAGCAAAGATACAAAATGAACAGTAATTAGCAATTGCTAGGTTGAGTTAACGAGTCCCGTGAGAACTTGTTTCTCTCTTCCAAAATTTTGTCAGACATTATTTATAGGAAAAAACAGACGATCCCATTCTCATTAATTAGGTGCTATATGACTTTTATAAAACTTCATTTTAAGCAGATAACTGCACTGAACCCTCTTTGAGGAGTATAGGTCTGTAGACTACTTGGAGAGTATAGGCTCACATCCACAGCACATCTCTGATGTATTAAGGTTTCTGTAGCAAGTGGGTTTTTTATGGAGGAATTGCTTTACTATCCCTATAAACTCCTGATTTGAATTCATAATTTTTCTTACAAAAGTTAAAGAGCCTGGCCTAGTCCATTATTTACCCATAACTGGGGGGGGGGGAGAAGAATTCATATAGCAAATGATAGTTGAGACAGAGAAAATTAGAGCCACATACTTCCTGATTTTTAACTCTGTTTTTCTTTCTAGACTGGTTGCCTTACCAATATTAAAGAGCCCAGTTTGCCTTACTATTTACCTATAACTGCGGTGGGAGGGAAAAGAGGATTCATGTCTTTCTCAAGGGTATTATTATGAAGTGATAATTGTTTTGTTGTAGGGTAGCTAGCACCCCTTCAGCATTCTACCAGATGGACTGGCTCATAGCCTTAAATAGCCTACGATTAAAGTGGATATATACGCTGAATAATATTCAGACTGACTCACTGCGTTTGACCCTCCTCTATTTCTTGTAAGTTTGTCTTGTTAATTGTTTGTAATTTATTGTTGTCTTTGTATGTATCCATTTTTTTAAATTTTTTTTTTTTTTTTTTACTCAAATGTGCATCTAATATGCTGACAAATACACTACCTATAACTAGCAGGTGTTTTTTATTTTGAAGTCGGTTTGTGTGCAAGTGTGTGTTAAAGGGAGTGTGTGAGAGAGATATAGTAGCAACTTGTCTAACCAATACCAAGATTTTAATCCTTTAATCCCAAAGATTACTTAGTTGTATCTAAAAGTGCTATGCAAGAATTTAAGCAAGTGCTTGTGGTGTAATAGTTACCATCATTGGAAATGGACATGGTGACTAGTTCAAATCCTGGACAAGGCTGGTTGCATTTCTCACATAGCACTAATACCCTTGGGAAAGGTGTGCATCCCACTATTTTCCTTCCATCTCTGGGTAAATAGCAGGACCGACTGAACTCTTTAGCCTTGATATGGCAACCGGTCTAGGAAAAGGAAAACTCTGAAACTCTGAATTCAAACCTGTTAAACTCAAACTTAAAAAGTGATCTTGTCTTACATCCTTTTCTGGGTTGATAAATACATATACAAGCATTTAGTTTATTAGCACAACTTATAAAATTTATATTTTATAATCAGAAATAATATGAGAGTTATATATTTAATGATATATTTATATCACTATAACATATATCACAATCTATATATATATTATTTACATATATATGTCACAATCTAGAAGATATATATATATTTCATATATATGTCACAATCTAGAAGATATATATATTATTTACATCAATATATGTCACAATCTAGAATATATATATGTCACTATAAATTTATATATAAATATATAAATGATATATTTATATATATTTAATCATATATTTATGTCACTATAAATTATATATATATATATAATATATATATATATAATATATATAATATATATATATATAGTCACAATCTAGAAGATATATATATTATTTACATCAATGTATGTCACAATCTAGAAGATATATATGTCACTATAAATTTATATATAAATGATATATTTATATATATTTAATTATATATGATAATATATAATTTATAATCTTATACATTTACAAGCATTTACTTTATTAGCTTTCTTCACTGGTTTGAACCGTAAACATTGTTTTTGTTTTTTTTGTTTTTTTACATCAATATATGTCACAATCTAGAAGATATATATGTCACTATAAATTTATATATAAAATTTAAATGATATTTTATATATATATATATATATGATAATATATAATTATAATCTTATATGTATATGAATACATATACAAGCATTTACTTTATTAGCTTTCTTCACTGTTTGAACCATAAACATTTTTTTTTTTTTTTTTTTGTTTTTTACATCAATATATGTCACAATCTAGAAGATATATATGTCACTATAAATTTATATATAAATATATAAATGATATATAATATATATATATATATATATATATATATGATAATATTAATTTATAATCTTATATGTATATGAATACATATACAAGCATTTACTTTATTAGCTTTCTTCACTGGTTTGAACCATAAACATTGTTTTTGTTTTTTTTTTGTTTTTTACATCAATATATGTCACTATAAATTTATATATAAATGATATATTTATATATATATATATAATAATATATAATTTATAATCTATACATATACAAGCATTTACTTTATTAGCTTTCTTCACTGGTTTGAAACATAACATTGTTTTTTGTTTTTTTCTATTTCTTATCTATTGCTTAGTACTGGCAAGGCCCAAGTAGCTAAGTGACCAAGGAATTTGATAACTAATATCCTAAGCTTTTTTTTTTTTTTTTTTTTCTTCGTGTCTTCAGATTATGTCTTTAGATTATGTTACTTCTAGCCAGCTGCAGATGCTAGTTTCAAATCAACACTTAACTGTTTCCAACCTAGAAAGAACGGGCAGGGGGGGGGTTAATAGATCAAATTATAATATGTACTCTTAAGTTTCATACTTAGATATTCATTGATTTTTTTATTTATTTATTTTATTTTATTTATTTATTTTTTTTTTTAACTTTTTAATTTAAGCTAGTTTTCTGTTTGTCAACTTAATCTGTTAGGAATTACAAAATATAACTAAACAGCTGGGAAAGTTTGGCTCGGGATCACCCTCGGTGGTGGCAGGCTCTCCATAAGTGGACTGTTCATGTCTGAAGTCACCTTGTGCAAACACCATGAAGCCAGGAGATCCAGAAGAAAGTGGCGGCAAAAAAACACCAGCACATCAACATCTTCAGGGACAGCCTTCACATACGACGTCTGTGGGTGAAAATGTTTTTCGAACATTGGACTTTAGTCATAGGAGGCACCATAACTTCAGTAGCACAAGAACTACATAGTCTTCCGAGACGGCAATGCCGATGAACAAAACAGTTAAATATGTTTTAAAAATACAACAATATTCATTTTTATTCTATATAAGGCTAATACCTTTGGGAAATGTATGAATCCATATATTCTCTCTCCAGCTATGGGTAAAATAGTAGGGCAGGCTGGGTTCTTTAACCTTGGATAGGTAACCAGTGTAGGAGAAGGAAACTCTAAATTTGAAAAACCTGAGGTCAATTGTTGATTGGGTTTGTTGCAGATGGTCCAACACAAGCCTTTACCATTATAAACAAAAGACTATGTAGGGTGTTCATTGGATGAACCCTCATGCATCGAAATCAACGAGAGTCCATTTTTAAAAAATCTCACCCTGTAGACTGCCCAGCAGTAGAATTCAAATTCATACAAATGTATTAAGTTTATTCTTGATGACTAATGTGTTAGACTTTTTTAAAAATTTCTGTCAAATTTATCAAGCTTTTTATGAAATATCACGGGGAAATATTTTATCAAAGGTAATGTTTCACTGCTGACATATAGGTTCATCATAGCTGTTTTAGGTCATAGGATTATTTTATTTTATTTTTGTATATACTTTGTGAATCATGACACAGACCGGATTTGGTAATTTTCACCTTTAGTTGGCTAAATTCCTAGCATAAAATTGTGCGTGCACATTATCTGAAATGAACTTAATTTATTAATAACACATTTTATGATATTTTTATGTTAAAGCATGCAGTTGTATTGTTTTCGAAAAAGTTTCTAAGATTTGTTTATTTCACACGGACACTTTCAAAATGGCTACCGGCTTGGTTCAAAGTGAAAGTCAGGGAGGTTACTCTAATTGCCTTATTTGCTAGGAATTTTGACAACTAAAGGTGAAAATTACCAAAATTTTTGTCAAATTTATCAAGCTTTTTATGAAATGATATCACAGGGAAATATTTTATCAAAAGTAATGTCTCACTGCTGACACATAGGTTAATCATCGCTGTTCTAGGTTATAGGATTATTTTATTTTATTTTTGTATATCCTTTATGAATCATGACACAAACCGGATTTTTTTCAATTTGTTTTTTTTATTTATTTTTTTATTCGTTGGATATTAGTTTCTTTAAAATACCAGCAAGAATATAGACCTTCCGGGTGTAAGTATTTAAGTCTTAATGTAATGAAATATATAAAATTGGAAAGACTAAGGAAATTAAATAAGAATGCATATAAAAACAATTACACTAATTTAATTATATTTTAATCAGTTTCTACTTAAAATCATTCATAGGATAAATGACCCGAAAGGAGTTGATGTGCCATAAAATAAAACAAAACAACCAACCAACCTTTCTATACTTGGTCTACTCAAGAGGTCACTAAAAATTCAAGAATAAAATGACATACCATGAATTACAAGAAATGAAAAGAAAGAAAAAAAAGATTTTTGTTAATAAATTGTCCTTTGTTATATTTTGTCATTTTGTGTTGATACATACTGACATTGAATTTGTTCAATTTGCAAATTTCAGATCAGGTTCTTATCAATCATTGTGCATAATCGTGTATCACACATACCGTGCCATAGAATGCCTTAATGCTGAGGTGTGATTGGTCAGTCAGATATGGATGTCACTAATCATATGACCTCTTCCACTGACAACAACAAGAAGTAAGCCAGATGAATGTTTTATACATTATCTTATCTGTCTGTTCAGTCCAGCTTTTCGTTCATTTTTACTTTTTTTTTTTTTTAATTTTCCTTATTTTCTTGTTTATTTCAATTCCTCGGAATAATCGTTTATTTTGCTCTTTCTTTAGATGTTCCCAAATTGCTAAAAAGACTTTTTTTTTTTTTTTTTTTTTTTTTTTTTAAGAATACTTTTTGAGGAAATTCTGTAAAGGTTTTTCAACATAATAGAAAACAAATAGAAAATAAGATAAATCATAATTAAAGGTGAAAATAACTTTTTGTTTTATGGTTTTAAAAACTTCTTTTTTTTTCTTTAATTTTTTTTTCTTTATTTTTCCTTATTTTCTTGTTTATTTCAACTCCTCAGAATAATCGTTTATTTTGTTCTTTCTTTAGATGTTCCCAAATTGCTAAAAAGACTTCTTTTTTTTTTTCTTTAATTTTTTTTGTTTATTTTTCCTTATTTTCTTGTTTATTTCAACTCCTCAGAATAATCGTTTATTTTGTTCTTTCTTTAGATGTTCCCAAATTGCTAAAAGACCTTTTTTCTTTGCTTTTTTTTAAGAATAATTTTTGAGGAAATTCTGTAAAGGCTTTTCAACATAATAGAAAATAAGATAAATCATAATTAAAAGTGAAAATAACTTTTTTTTTATGAATTCTATTAGTTACCCAACCCCTCCACCTCAAGCAGGGTGTACACAAGGTCAATTTTTAAGCTTTAAGTTTAACAGGCTTGAATTCAGTTTTCCTTCTAGGCTGGTTGAAAGCACCAGTTCCCACTAGATCTTGGAAGTTAACCAGCAATGAGCCTGTCCAGTATTTAATTGGGTGACCACTTAAGCAACAGCAGGTACTGTAAGCAACATTAGTCCTTTGTTTATCAAAAAGACTTGATTCAGCATTAAATGACCTGAAAAAGGTTGATATACCATAAAATAACCAAACCAAAACCAACCCACCTAGACCGGTTGCCCTATCAAGTTTAAAGAGCCCAGTCTGCCCTACTAATTTATCCATAGCTGCAGGGAGAATAGTTGGATGCATACCTTTCTCGAGGGTGCTGTGTGTATAATGCAAACAGTATCATCCAGGATTTGAACTCTGGTCACCATTTCGCAACGATGATAGCTGTTACACTACGAATGTCTCTGTTTATTCATTATGAAGGTTATAAACCAGCTACTATGTGTCATATTTTATATTACAAGGTCTTCAAAAAGTAATGCCATTTTGTTTAGGACAGGCATAATTACCAACACAGGAACATGTATCATACATCAAAATGAAGCTGGTCTACTGTGGATTACATCCCTACTTCTCTACATAGTCACCGTTTCTCTCAATAGCAATTTTCCACCTTTGAATGAGAGCATGTATCCCTATTTCCTTGTTACTGGAATAATGTTTGCCTCTTTTCAGACCCATGAAAGAGGGTTTGAGAGGTAGACATTATTCCAGGGATGAGGAAATGAAATCTGTACTGAAGAAGTGGCTCAAAGAACAGTCAACATAATTTTACAGGGGGAGGGATACATGCTCTCATTCGAAGGTGGAACATTGCTATTGAGAGAAACGGTGACTATGGAGAAGTAGGGATGTGATCCACAGAGGACCAGCTTCATTTTGATGTATGATACATGTTCCTGTGTTGGTAATTATACCTGTCCTAAACAAAATGGCATTAATTTTTGACTCGGTCTTGTAATAACTGAGCAGGAGTTAAAGAAGTCGAATATTAGACTATGCTGATGGCTGCCACTTGCATGACACTGGTTCAAACCAAGTGTTGCATAGAAATGTCATTCGTGTTGTGATTCCCTTAGAAAAAGGTATTGACCCTTTCTCTTGAAATGCACTCAAAACTGGATGGATATTTAAAATGATTTCTAATTTTGTTATGAATAGAAAGAGAAAATATCACACACCTACTACAGGGGTGCGAGAGAGAGAAGAATTGGAAAGGAATGAGATATGAAGAGAATGTGAATGAATAGAGAACAAGGAGAAAGAAGAGAGGAGTAGAAAGAGAGGAGAAAGAAGAAAAATAGGGAAGGGGAAGGGAGAGAAAAAGAACAAGGATAAATGGAAGAAAGGGGAATGGTAGAACAGGGAGAGAGAGGGGATGGTATAACAAGGAGAAAGATAGAACCAGGAGAAAAGGAGGGAGAAGAGAACATTGAAAAAGGGAAGAGAAAGAAAAAAAAGAACACAGAGAAATAATTGGAAGTAATGATAATAAAGAGGCAGCAGCAGCAGCCGCATCTTTTCTATAAAAGAAAGTTGGTTTGATCTGTCCAATTTCATCAGTCTTGTCAATATATTTATAATCATTGTTCCAGAGAAACAAGATTATCTCAATACCGTTCCATCTGGAAGAGCTCTGAAGAATTCTCTGTGAATTTGAAGTATAATGACATGTCACACTGACATCCATTTATGGAATCACAGACGAAAGTAAATTACGTATTTATGCCATAAATAAAATTCCATCAGTCATGAGTATCTTCTACTTGTCAGTGTTGCAAAAGCCTACCGTGATCACCAAATATTATTAGCCGCTTTTAACTCTTTGCCTGCTTTAAGCCGCTCACAGCGGCTCTCCCGTTATTGTAATCCTACTGTAAACCACTCGCAGTGGCTCTCACATGTGTCACTTATTTACTCTGAAAAAATCACTACACGAACACCACTGCCATCTTTTTCTATGAGTTCTAAGGTGAATAGATAGTGAACTTTTGAAATATCCTATCATCTTATTATTATAATGGAGATTATGTATCTGTTTGTCTGTAACCAAAACTACGTCACCATTGACGTCG
>CM042153.1:76005329-76032829 GCA_023376005.1 Doryteuthis pealeii
TGACATTGTAAGTACTAGCAAATATATCACCCTCCGGGTGCTAAGATCATGTTAATTAGAAAGGCTAATGAAACTGAATAAGAATTCGAAAATAGAACAACTTTGAAACTAACTCTTCCATCATTTCCATACTCCCGTCTTTCATTGGTAAATTTCCTAATTTAACTATTTAGTTAAATAGGAAGTTAAGAATAATATTACAATTATTTCTTCTTGTTAATGGATTTCTTTTAATTTATCCCCGAGATTTTGCTCATTTCATTAATATAAAACCAACAATTAGAAATCAATAATACTAAGCATATATTTATCAAAATCAAATTTTTTAATATCAATATGCAAATTAGCCTTTCAATTCATACTGTAAACTGCTATTTTCTTGTATATATGAATACAATTGCATGTTTTAGTATGTTGATATGGTCAAAAGTCTTAATGATGTAAAACAAATTTATTGATAATTGAGGTTTAAATAAAAATAAAATCATGGAGAATGTGATGTCAATAACAAAGGGAATTGTGACTTGAATAGTAATATAGTTTCGGTTACAGAGAGACAAACACACAATCTCCATTATAATAAGATGGTAAGTGTGAGCTTTTGGTAATTTATGAGGAAGTGCGTCCCGGTCTCCTGCCTCAGAAATTGCTACCCGGTGACTATTAAAATAATGTCCCAAGCTATGTCGTCTCAGATTTTCTTTTATTCATGTTTGTTTAATGTCTTGTTTTTAGTTTAAATAAACTAGAATTCCGACAAAAAAGAAGCGACACCCCACAAATACATTTACTTGTAGAAAATATCTATCTATCTCCATTTGTTCATATCTATCTATATTATTTTGTTTATCTATATCAGTCTATCTATTCCAAACTATATATCTATCTTCATATCTAAACAAGAATTACGACAAATTTCTATAAATGAACAAGAATTACGCCAAATAAGAATTACGCAAAAAAGAGAAGCCCCCCCCTCTAAAATACATTTAACGCCCTAAGTTGGTTGTTTTCTTTCAAGTAACACCGACATAGCTGGGGACGTTATTTTAATAGTTACCGGGTAGCAATTTCTGAGGCAGGAGACCGGGACGCACTTCCTCATAAATTACCAAGCTTTTCTTAAGGTATAGGAAATCTAAGTTCCACTTTCTGATCTGCTTAAAAATTGATAAACGAACAATGATGCTGATAGCTTTTTGATTTAGTGCGTCCTGGAATGCACATATTTGCTTTGAATGAGTTCCCAGGAAAATTTATGGGTCCCAACTAAAGCCGTTTAACCCTGTAACCTATCCTGTGTAATTCATTTTTAAGAAACTATTGAAATGTATTTACAATTAGCTTGAAATGGTGAGGGAAGAAAAACGAAAAACACTGGGATGCATGGATATGATTTGAATGAGTCCCTGGGAAAATTTATGGGTCCCAACTAAAGCCGTCTAACTCCTACCTTGTAACCTATTCTGTGTAATTCATTTTTAAGAAATTATTGAAATGTATTTACAATTAGCTTGAAATGGTAAGTGTAGAATAATTATACTAAGTCCAACTACCGTCGAATTGACAAGACAGCAAGCAGTTGTAACCCAATACGATTCTGGTATGCTGTAAAAACCACTGCAAAGTTGCAGGATTTATGGAGCCTCAGAGGATCATACAAACGAAGCAGCCAATCAGGACACAGGGAATGGAATCACCCAAATGCATGAGTGGACTGTTCTGAATTCCCATAAGTACCAGTTGTCTTGACACTGGTTCAGTGGTGCTTGTCCAGTCACATTGTTCAAACCAATTGTTGACTGACTGACTTCAATAGTAAGAGAAAAACGAAAAACACTGGGATGCATGGATATGATTTTACTGTGTCCTTTTAGATTTTGTGTGTCAGTGACACAGGACGCATACCTATCAGCATCTCTGAACTAAGATGCTTGTTATTGCCATCCATAATTTGAAATATTTCTTTGTCTGAATTTTTGAGATGAGGCTTGATAATTTGATTTAGATTTTTCTTGGGCTGTTGTCCTCATCTTTTATGAGGGTAACAGTCAAAAAAATCTGAATAATACAAAAAAATGTTTGTTTTGCTTGTCCTTCTTACAATGTTTTCTAGTTGTAGCATGATATGAATTTTTGTTTAAATGTGATGTAATATGTAAATTCAGTCCTATTTACTTCATTTTGAGTAAAATATTTGTATAATCTGAATAAAACAATGATTTACTATCCTTAACATTTCAGTTTTAAAAATTTTTTTAAATTCAATTGTATCCAGAAAAAACATCAACTGCACCTCTGCAGACGGGTAAGATCCCAAGATCCCCTCCACCAATGGGGCCACCTGTTGGATGTGGGTGGTGACCTGTGATGCTTCAAGTTGAAACCCTGGTGGCTGAGAAGTAGGGTAGGACGATTTTTCACTTAAAAAAAAAATATCAAATTGTCCATCAATGCAAAAGTTGTGTGTTAGTATACTGAATACTGATACCAAAAATTAGATATTTTACTTGCACCATTGTTTGAGGAAATAACATCAAAATTGTCTACTAAAATGCACTAAAAATCTTTGTTTTCACAAAATTTATCCTTTAGAAAACAAAGATTATTAGTGCATTTTAGTAGATGATCTTTGATGCTATTTCCTCAAACAATGTGCTACTAAAGATCTAATTTTTGGTATCAGTATTCAGTATACTAACACACAACTTTCGCATTGATGGACAATTTGATATTTTTTTTAAAGTGAAAAATCGACCTACCCTACTGAGGAGTCCATGGCATGCAACACTCCAATTTTACACTTACTTGGGCTAGACGGGCAGTCGGAGAGGCCTCTGTCTGATCAATCAGCTGGTCATGGCAAGTCCTAGCATGTCCTATATGATTGTCCCAACCTCATGGCAAGCCCTAACTCTTTTTATCATATATGCTAGAAAGCTGTGCCTGTGAGGGTTTTAATATCATGGGTATGAGATTAAACTCTATCTAATAGTGAAGTTCCAATTCTGGAGCTCTAGGGAGTGTGGAGTACCCCTTCATCACCATTACTCCTAGGTCCACTAATTTTATTTTTGGTTAGAGAAACGTTTGGTTCTAGTTTTGGTGCTGTGATTTTGGGGAATAAATAATTCTCATCATTTATCAATCTCTCATTTTATCACCCTTTCTTCTTTCTTCTCACCCTTTCTTCTTTCTCATCTTTTATCACCTTTCTTTCTTTCTCATCTTTTTATCACCTTTCTTTCTTTCTCTTTTATCACTTCTTTCTTTTTCATCTCTTCTTTCTCATCATTTATCACCCTTCTTTCTTTCTCATTTTTTATCACCCTTTCTTTCTTTCTCATCTTTTATCATCTTTCTTTCTCATCTTTTTATCACCCTTCTTTCTTTTCATCTTTTTATCACCCTTTCTTTCTTTCTCGTCTTTTTCATCACCCTTTCTTTCTTTCTCATCATTTTATCACCCTTTCTTTCTTTCTCATCATTTTATCACCCTTTCTTTCTTTCTCATCATTTTATCACCCTTTCTTTCTTCTCATCTTTTTTATCACCCTTTCTTTCTTTCTCATCTTTTTATCACCCTTTCTTTCTTTCTCATCATTTTATCACCCTTTCTTTCTTTTTCATCTTTTTATCATCTTTTTATCACCCTTTCTTTCTTTCTCGTCTTTTTTCACTTTATCACCCTTTCTTTCTTTCTCGTCTTTTTATCACCCTTTCTTTCTTTCTCGTCTTTTTATCACCCTTTCTTTCTTTCTCGTCTTTTTATCACCCTTTCTTTCTTTCTCGTCTTTTATCACCCTTTCTTTCTTTCTCGTCTTTTTATCACCCTTTCTTCTTCTCGTCTTTTTATCACCCTTTCTTTCTTTCTTCTCCTTTCTTTCTTTCTTTCACCTTTCTTTCTTTCTTTCTCATCTCTTTATCGCCCTTTCTTCTTTCTTTCTCATCTCTTTAATCTTTCTTTCTTCTCTCTTTCTTTCTCTCACCCTTCTTTCTTTCTTTCTCATCTCTTTATCGCCCTTTCTTTCTTTCTTTCTCATCTCTTATCGCCCTTTCTTTCTTTCTTTCTCCTCTCTTTATCGCCCTTTCTTTCTTTCTTTCTCATCTCTTTATCGCCCTTTCTTTCTTCTTTCTCATCTCTTTATCGCCCTTTTCTTTCTTTCTCATCTCTTTATCGCCCTTTCTTTCTTTCTTTCTCATCTCTTTATCGCCCTTTCTTTCTTTCTTTCTCATCTTTTTTCTTTCTTTCTGTTTTTCATTCTTTCATAATATATGTTCCTCATTTGTATATAATGTTCAATTAGTTAATAATAAAAATCCTACCATTTTATTTGTTTATTCCTATTTTATTTATTTATTTACTTATTTCATTTTTTTCTTTTCTTGCTAGTGATTGTTGTAGAATGTAAACAGGTACTCAAGAGTACCTCACTGTGCATCTTTTCTTTGTTGTTTCTCTCTCCAGTGTTTTTCATTGCAGAGAGAAGAAGAATGGTGCTTCTTTAAAGTAGTGGATTCGGTCTTTGTATTTTTTTGTTGTTGTTTTCTCTCCTGTGTTGGTGGTTATGTCAGCTTTAAGAAGTCTTCTTTTTATGGTTGCCATTCTTCTTCTACTCCTGCTGTTGTTGCCACCATCAGCAAAGACTGCAGGTCCTCATAACAATTTGATTTCTCTCTACTTAACAGCATCATTCCAAAACAACTCAATTAATCTTATACTTGGCCATCAAGGACTTTCACTGACTGGAACTGTTACCATGGCAATACTTTCCTGACTGGTTGAGGTAAATCCGTGGAGTTATTTCTAAAAGAATAAGTCTACAGGATTGTAATTTTTGTATAAAGAAAATTGTTGGAAAATCTAAGAACATTTAATAGAACAGGTGCCTCAAGCTCAAGAATAAAAAGAGACATTATGTCCCAGGAAAGAGGCACGGCAAGCTAAAAATAAGGTATATGGGGAGGAGGCACCATTTTACCAATTTTAGTACTAGTAGCTAAAAATGAGTATACGGGGAGGGAGGCACAATTTTACCAATTTTAGTACTAGTAGCTAAAAATGAGGTATACGGGAGGGAGGCACCATTTTACCTTTTAGTACTAGTAGCTAAAAATGAGGTATACGGGAGGAGAGGCACAATTTTACCAATTTTAGTACTAGTAGCTAAAAATGAGGTATACGGGGAGGGGCGGTACAATTTTACCAATTTTAGTACTAGTAGCTAAAAAATGAGGTATACGGGGAGGGGAGGCACATTTTACCAATTTTAGTACTAGTAGCTAAAAATGAGGTATACAGGAGCAGAGATGCTGATAGGTATGCGTCCTGAATCACTGTCACATAAAAATTTAAAAGGACACAGAAAATCCTGTCCATGCATCCATAACTGTTACAAAGAAATGTCTATTATTAAATAGAAATGATTACTTGAAACCATATAATTGTTCGTATTAGATAGGAATACTTAAAACCATACAACTGCAGAGCTGTTGCTCCATCAAGGACGCAAAAAAATCGCATTCATGCATCCCAGTGTTTTTTCTTTTCTTCCCCCACCATTTCCCGCTAACTGTAAATACATTTCAATATTTTCTTGGAAACAAATTACACTATATGGGGTACAAGATAGGGGTTAGACGGCTTTAGTTGTTCATAGATAAAAACTCTACAATTTATTAAAAACTTTAGTTGGGACCTTCAAATTTTCCAGGGAACTCATTCAAATAAAATCCATGCATCCCAGGACACACTAAATTAAAAAGCTATCCCCATCACTGCAGGAGGAGGGCACAAATTTTACCAGTTTTAGTACTAAACTATAAGGTTTTATTTTGCAGTACTTATTTGGGGGAAACCTAGTATTAATACAAATAATTTGCACACAGTTATATGGAGTCAAGTATTTTTATTTAATAAATACAATTGTATGGTATCAAGTATTTCTGTTTAATAAACACAATTATATTGTAGCTCAGTCGGTAGAACGTACACCTAGGAATCACAAGGTTCCGGGTTCGTTACCAACCCTCGCCAACTCAGCGTATGAGTGATATAGGGCACTCCACCTCAGAAGCTAAAATAATCTCCTTGGTCTAGCGCTAGTAAAAAGGGGATAGACTTCCTCACTGTCTAGCTGATATCGACATTAGGCCACCCTGCTGACTTTACTTTTACTTATTCCTACTTAATACAAATAATTTTCCCAGGATACCGGTTTTTTTTTTTTGTCTTACCCTGCTGCAGGGATACAGTCAGTCCTAAAGACAGGGCATTTCCCCCAGTTATTGGAGCCAGGTAAAGGACATTTACAAAACAGTCAGCCATAACACCAAGTATAATTTCAGTTGAGATTACACTAATTATTTTATTTTATTTTATTTCGTTTATTTATTCTTTCTTTCTTGAGATTCCATCTTTTTTTTCCATATCCCAACTTCCTTGCAACAGATGTTTTATTCTCTCTTTTATCACGTTCCTTCTCAACTCCATAAACCCAACATCCTTATTGATTTATATATTGTTTCTTTTCTTTGCAAACCAATTATTGGCAAAATGTTCCGTTCCTAAAAGTTGACAGCTGTAATTAAGGAAGAGAAGCAAATCTAAGATAAGATGTGGCCATGTAAATTGGAGACAAGATGTGGCCATGTAAATTTGCACAGCAGAACTGTTCTCTTCATCTTGTTAAATAATATTTTGGTTTGTTTTTACATAACTAAGGAAGTTACATGTTTACCACAGTGCAATCCATTATCTGGTCTGATTTACTCTGAAATTTGCTGTATACGTCATCTATCATATATATATATATATATATATATATATAATATGTGTGTGTGTGTAATGTTTCGGTTTTGTTTTTTATATAGATAATTTTAGTTTTTTGAGTCTGGGTTTTTTTTTTGGGGGGGGTTAAGGAACTTTTAATGGAATGTTTCAATTTTTTTCCCCCACCTCGGCTCCTCTAATGATGGTAACCATGTTGCCTTGAACAATATCTAATGACAGTGTCTAGTACAGAATGGTTTACAAGAATTCACTTTTTTTTTTTTTCTAACAGTTTCAGCTGTTATATAATTGAATACACAAATTGTTTAAAAATCTTTTCTTTTCTTTTTTTCTTTTTTTCTTTTTTTTTTTTTTTTTCTTTTTTTTCAAAAAAAAAAGTGCTCACTACTGACCAGTAGAGCAAGATAAAACCTAAAATGCTAAAACGTGTGATGGTTTTAGCAAACTGAGATTTGAAGGACTACTGAAATAGATTGAAAGTTCACAAATTTAAGAGTTTAACATTAAAAAATAAAACAGTTCTGAAGAAATTATCATTAAAAAATGGCACATGATACATTCTCTGTACAGAGATGCAATTGAAAACAGTCCTGTACCAAGATCAAACAAAACTTTTCTAGAGTAGAACTTTACAAAGAATCCAGTGGTGGTATTTATATTTAATAGCAAAGCAACTCCACCCATAAAATCTACTTGTACTGTAACTGCAGAGGCCAGAACACACTTGTGTCTCTATACTCTTTGTGAAGTGTATATATATATATATATATATAAAAACTAAAGAAATAACAAAAGACTTAGAGATTTAGCATTATAGTCCATTTCAGGGAGCTTAAACAAAGTGTCTACCTCTCCCGACTCATCAGATGCGAAATCTCGCATCTTTCGCATCTGATGAGTCGGGAGAGTTAGACACTTTGTCTAAGCTCCCTGAAATAGACTATAATGCTAAATCTCTAATTCTTTTGTTATTTCTTTACTTATATATTTGCTCTGTGACTCTAACATTAAGAGCACACATTGAGCTCTCAAACTGCGACAGGTTTTTTTAAATAAAACTCTTGTGTCGTAAGGAAGATTTCTTCTCTGGACTTTTGGATATATATATATATATATATATATATATATATATATATTGAGCTCTTTTTAGGGATTTATAATAATCCTTGTATGAATATATATGTTTGCACCTACAAAAGCATACAGTATGGTTGTACAGTGAGATTTCGATGATCCAAATAGAATCATCCCTTTCTCACAAGTCATTTGAATTACCATATATATATATATAAAAATTTCAAAATATGAGGGTCTCACATGTGCTTCAGGTATTACATGACAGATATATAGAAAATAAATGTGCTGGATTTTTTTTTTTTTTTTATTAAATTTCTTCTATTTTTTTTTTTTCATGCTTTGATAAATCCAGTATATTCATTTTTCTATATTTGTCACATATATACATGTAAAATTAAACAAAAGGCATGTCTCCTGTTTAATGATTCTATTAACAATCTTTTTAAGCTTTCTGGCCAACTTTTTTACATTTGGATGGAATCCGTAGATTAGTCCACCAAAGTTCATATCCCAAGTACTTTCGGCACTTCGAAGTGCCATCATCCAGGATGATGTTCCTACCAATTCTCCTTCTTCCAGCCCCCACACCCCTTAATATAATTTCTACAAGTTCCCCTCCTAGTTACTCTCATGACTACTAACTTGAAAAAAAAAACTGGAACATAAACACATCACCCCTGATAATGACACTTTGAAGTGCCGAAAGTACTTGGGATATGAAGTTTGGACTAATCTACGGATTCCATCCAAATGTAAAAAAAGTTGGCCAGAAAGCTTATAAAGATCGTTAATAAAATTGTTAAACAGGAGACATGCCTTTTATTTAATTCTACATGTATAATGAAAGAATGCTGCCCAAATACACACATATATATATACACGTCACTATAAGAGGAATATAAACTTACTTCTAAACAAAAAAGGGAAAAATCTAAGAAAGTCCAGTTGGTGTAGGGGTTAAGATGCTCGCCTGTGAGCTTGACAGTCGGGTTTCGAATCACGCACAAGGCGGTCTTCCTATCTATAGCTCTGCTGATGAGGCCTAATAGGCAGAAATGTACACACACAGATTGATTTTTCTCGATTTGTTTAGCCTTACATTTAAATAGGTATGCCCGCCTAATTAATTAATTATTAATTAATTAACTTTCAAAATTAGGTACGACTTCAATTAAGCACATATTCTCAAAAAAAAATTAAAAATATATTTATATATATATATATATATATAAAAACAATTGTTACATCTTTCTCAGATGAGTCATCACTGCACCCACAGCATCATTTGTAATGGTTTCTGTCTCATTGCAATATCAATTATTTTTTTTTTTAGATGACCCTTAAGTCCCAGCAATCAACTTCATAAGTATCAAACATATTATGGCAGATGAACTCTGTCACTTTAACTGTGCTGATTGAATCTTCGTCTTTCATAGCATTTCTTTTTGAAACATCATGTGCTTCCTGAGTCCAGAAACTGAATTTGCAGGTAATGTTAGCAGAATGTGGAGATAGATTGGCATACTTGACTTGCTTCTGATTGTTAAGATGAGCGTTCAGATGGTCACACAACCTGCCTTTGACAACAGGACACGTTCGTATACACATGTCCCCAAGACTGCAAATTAGTTGCTAAGTCTGAATGAGTGCCCCCCTTTGAAGGTCAAATTTGATTTGAGCATGCTTAAGGTGCTTAACATTAAGTGTTGCATCTTTCCCTAATGGAGTACCTCCATTCTGCATAATTCAGAGTCAGCACTTCCAAGACTTGCGCATCCATCCATATATATGAGATATCCAGGCCGGGTTAGCTCAGTCGGTAGAGCGTTGGGCTAGAAACCACAAGGTTCCTAGTTCGATACCGGTCCTCGCCAACTCAGCGTATGAGTAGCACAGGGATATGTGCGGTAAAGTAAAGAGCTGATGGTAGGTGTGGCGCTCCACCTCAGACGCCAAAAACAATCTCCTTGGTCTAGCGCTATTGAAAAGGGGATAGACTCCCTCGCTGACTGGCTGATACTGACTTTAGGCCGCCCCGACGACTTTACTTATATATATATATATATATATATATATATATATATATATATGAGTTAAAATGCTTGAGGTTCTTTGCATTCACTTGATGAAAATTACCTTGGGAAAGGCATGAATCCATTCTTTCTCCCTTTAGCTATGAGAAAAAAGTATAATCTGCATAATCCAGAGTCAGCACTTCCAAGACTGGCACATCCATCCATATATATGAGATATCCATATATATATATATATATATATATATATATATATATATATATATAAATCTCAAATCCCCAACAACACAATCTAGAAAACAATCAGAAACTAAATGGATTCTAAAATTACCAGCACACGTGAAGGGATTGAACGCAGACATCGGAATTCTCCGTTATTATGAATATTTCACAGACGCTGCCACTGTCGATAACAACAGAGACAAGGAAGCCGTTAAACAGTAATAACATTCATTTGATAAAGGTTATTAACGAATCTGAAAATTTATGACAAAAAATAATAAAAGAATAAGTTAATCCAATACTCCATAATATCGAGTTCATTCATTTATATATTTTTAATGCTTCGTAATAACGTCCAACTTTTAAAAAAACATTTTTTTTAAATATATATGAGTTAAAATGCTTGAGGTTCTTTGCATCCACTTGATGAAAATTCCCTTGGGAAAGGCATGAATCCATTCTTTCTCCCTTTAGCTATGAGAAAAAAAGTAGGGCAGATTGGGTTCTTTAGCCTTGATAAGGTAACCAGTCTAGGAGAAGGAAAATTCTGAATTCAAACCAGTTGTCCTCTGCTTAAAAATTTATCTTGAAAGTCCTTGAAGTTGTGTGTGTGTGTGTGTGTATATATATATATGAAGTGAACAAACAATGTGTTTGAAAATGGCGAAGGCCGACAATTTTTGGGGAGATTATGTGCTTAATTAAAGTCATACCTAATTTGTTAATTAATTATAATTAAATGAATTAGGCGTGCATATCGGTTTAAATGTAAAGCGTAAACAAATCGAGAAAAAATCGATCTCTGTATGTACATTTCAGCCTGTTAGGCCTCATCAGCAGAGCTATAAACAGGGCAGTGCTTTGTGCGTGATTCGAACCCTACCTGTCAGGCTGACACTTATACCATTACACTAGCTGGCTTCCCCAGAATTTCTCGTTTATTTTAAACTGATATGTATTTCGCACTTTTTGGGTGACTTATAGCACGACAGTATGAAGTGAATAAACAATGTGTTTGAAAATGGCGAAGGCCGACAATTATATAGAATATAATATACTTCCGTATAAGTGAAAAACTTCACAACCAGACATTTGGCTATTATGAATTTTATTTCAACTGGTCTCTTTATAAAAAGGTCAGTATCTTCAGATAGCCATACACATGCATTGTAGATGTATGGGGGATAAAGAAGCTCCCAAATAGAAACATTCTCAACTCATCCCATATATATATATATATATATATATATATACACATACACACACAAATTCCTTCACACAAGTACGATGCGATACATGGTCTATTTTTTAACAGGTTTGAATTAAGTGTTTTCCTTCTAGACTAGTTGCCATACTAAGGTTAACGGGCCCTGTCTGTCCTACTATTTACACATAGCTGGAGGGAGAATATTTGGATGCATACTTTTCCCATGTAAGCACATTTACATCTTGGACAATTTGGTTAGTCTCATTTTTAACCAGAGGGTGTTGCAAGATGATAACGGTCATACAAATAAGGAACACGAGTGTTAATATAGAGATCTTTTTCCAAGGTGAATAGTCAATTGCTGAGGCTGTTATCAACATTGAGAATATAAACTCGGATTTTTGTATGTTTCTTAACATCGTTGTTCTCTGATTATCGTTTATTCAATTAGGCTATTTTATTTATCGCTTCTCTCGGCTTTCCTATCGGAAGTTCTAAATATAATGAGGTAATTTCTCTTAACGGCGCTAACATTAATTAAACATTGTAACCTCTGCTGAAAACTATTTTTGTCTTGTAGAGTTTCCTGTTTCCCATTCATCAAACCTTAATTATTAATCATATCTATAAATAAGTGGAATTATTCTTCTCCGAGTATACTTCCTGTGAACTAATTCCATGTTATCGATGTGTTCACTTATATATATATCTTTTTTTGAATGTTTGCTACAGACACTTCAATAAGTCTTTCAGTCGTTATGCTTACTTAGCGTATTTGGCTGCATTGTTAGGAGGAGTTAGAATATACTGACTCTATCTCCTGCAAAGAGGCAAGGCACCCTCCCTGCCAAAGAAAAAGGTGTGTCCTAGATATGATACTTGAAAAAAAAAATTTAAAAAAAGGTGTCCTAGATATGATACTTAAAAAAAATTTAAAAAAAGGTGTCCTAATAATACTTAAAAAAAAAAAAAAGGTGTCCTAGATATGATACTTTAAAAAAATTTAAAAAAAGGTGTCCTAGATATGATACTTAAAAAAAAATTTTAAAAAAGGTGTCCTAGATATGATACTTAAAAAAAATTTAAAAAAGTGTCCTAGATATGATACTTAAAAAAATTTAAAAAAAGGTGTCCTAGATATGATACTTAAAAAAATTTAAAAAAGGTGTCCTAGATATGATACTTAAAAAAATTTTAAAAAAGGTGTCCTAGATATGATACTTAAAAAAAATTTAAAAAAGGTGTCCTAGATATGATACTTAAAAAAAATTTAAAAAAGGTGTCCTAGATATGATACTTAAAAAAAATTTAAAAAAAGGTGTCCTAGATATGATACTTAAAAAATTTAAAAAAAGGTGTCCTAGATATGATACTTAAAAAAAAATTAAAAAAGGTGTCCTAGATATGATACTTTAAAAAAATTTAAAAAAAGGTGTCCTAGATATGATACTTAAAAAAAAATTTAAAAAAGGTGTCCTAGATATGATACTTAAAAAAAATTTTAAAAAAGGGTCCTAGATATGATACTTAAAAAAAATTTAAAAAAGGTGTCCTAGATATGATACTTAAAAAAAATTTAAAAAAAGGTGTCCTAGATGATACTTAAAAAAATTTAAAAAAAGGTGCTAGATATGATACTTAAAAAAAAATTTAAAAAAAGGTGTCCTAGATTGATACTTAAAAAAAATTTAAAAAAGGTGTCCTAGATATGATACTTAAAAAAAAATTTAAAAAAAAGGTGTCCTAGATATGATACTTAAAAAAAATTTAAAAAAAGGTGTCCTAGATATGATACTTAAAAAAAAAATACTTAAAAAAAAAATTAAAAAAAGGTGTCCTAGATATGATACTTAAAAAAAAATTTAAAAAAAAGGTGTCCTAGATATGATACTAAACTGTGAGGATCTAGTTGTGAAAAGTATGGAGTACCCTCGCATTGTCATTACTCCCAGGTCAACTGTGATTCATAATGGTAGTACCTGTTAAAGGACCAAATTACATAAAAAATGAAAATATGAACATGATTCCCTAACCTATAGCCATAAGATAACTCTAGATTTTAATGGCATGTCAACCTATTTTTTCATCATACAATGTGTAATAAATACCATGTGTGATACCCTGCCCTCACACATGGTATTTATTACACATTGTATGATGAAAAAATAAGTTGACATGCCATTAAAATCTAGTTATTTTATGCTATAGGTTAGGGAATATATATTAGATTCCCTAACCTATAGGCATTAAATAACTCTAGACTTTAATGGCATGTCTGTTAAGTTTCTGACCGCCATACTTGGCCAGTTGAGAAGGACTTAAAGTAAGTAAGTCCTGAACTATAGAATCCTTTGGTAAGTGAATAAGTCCTAAGTTTTGGAATCCTATGTAGTGTCAAAAGGTCCAGTGATATGATCCGTCATCCATGAAGGTTCAAAGCAATATGTGCAGGTATGACCAGAACAGCCAGTATAAATAATAATATCAGCAATAGAATACTGCCAGTGGTTGGTCAATAGGTTAGTCACATGTTATCGGCGAGTCTATAAGTAAGAGTGGGCTTTTAACACATGCCTTATATACAAAAATCTCAATGTCAACGTATTAATTACCGTTTTTGATGGCATGTCAACCTATTAATTACCGTTTTTGATGGCATATAAGACCTAATTTTCTCATAAATTTATGATAAACTAGCAGAGCTACCTGACATTACCTGGAATTTAAAAAGTTAAGAATAAATATATTATTTATATTTATATATAAGTAAGTAAAGTTTATGGAGTGGCCTACTGTCGGTATCAGCCGGACAGCAAGGGAGTCTATCCCCTTTTCACTAGAACTAGACCAGGGAAATTGTTTTTGCTGAGGTGGAGCGGCACACCTGCCTTTAGCTCCCTACACTTACCCAATCTATGCTACTCATGCGCTGAGTTGGCAGAGACCAGTATCGAACCAGGAACCTTGTGATTCCTAGGCGAGTTCTCTACTGACTGAGCTAAACCAGCCCATATATATATATATATATATATATATATATATATATATATATATATATATATATATATATATATATATATATATATATATATATATATATATATATATTAATGGAGGCGCGTGGACTAATGGTTAGAGTTGTGAAAAATGGACTAGTCGATTCGAGTTCAATTCCTAGACAAAGCTGTTGGCATTTCACATAGTGCTAATACCCTTGGGAAAGGTATGCATCCATATATTCTCCCTCCAGCTATGGGTTAAATAGTAGGGCAGACTGGGCCCTTCAGCCTTGGGTAGGTAACCAGTCTAGGAGAGGGATAACTCTGAATTCAAAATTCCTTAGGTCGGTCATTGATTGGATTTGTGGCAACCCTTGATGCACCAATTCTTTCCTATCGACTGTGCCAAAAACTCTCTCTCTCTCTCTCTCTCTCGTCTCTCTACATCTTTTACCCTCTCTCTCTCTCTCTACATCTTTTACCCCTCTCTCTCTCTCTTACATCTCTCTCTCTCTCTCTACTCTCTCTCTCTCTCTCTCTACATCGTTTATCTCTCTCTCTCTCTCTCTCTCTCTCTCTCTCTCTCTCTCTCTATCTATCTATCTATCTATCTATCTATCTGTACATCGTTTACTTCTTTATCTCTCCTCTCTCACCTCTCTATCTCTCTATCTGCATCTTTTAACTCTATCTATCTCTACTCACCTATTCATCCCACTCTCTCTCTACTACCTTCTTATTTCCCTTCCCATGCCATTCTTTTCTTTCTATTCATTCATATCACTTGTTTTCTTTTAAATCTTTCTTTTTATCCTTCTCATATTTGTGCATGAGACATTCCTTTTAAAAGAACATTTATAGAATCACTTGCTTTATTTAACTCCTATTCTGATTCTGCCTCAGGAGTTAAAGGATATTTCTGTTATATTTTCATAGATTACTTCCACAATACAAAACCGGTGACTTTCTCTTTCTCTTCTTTCATTTTCCTCTTTTATTTGTTTATTCATCTTCTTTGTTTTTTTCTTTTTGCCTTTTTTAAAATCTTTGTATCTCTTTCCTGTCTCTGTCATCACCCACAAACTATTGCTATTCAGCCTTATTATTCTGGAAATTGTAGAGATGTGTTGAATATAGCTGGTTTTCTTTTTTTTTTCTTTTCTTTTTTTCTTTTTTCTTTTTTCTTTTCTTCTTCTTTTTTTCTTCTTTTTCTTTTTCTTCTTCTTTTTTCTTTTTCTTTTTCTTCTTTTTTCTTTTTTCTTTTTGTCCAGATTTAGGGTCTTCTCTTCTCTCACTGGTATCAACTCAACATTGCACCCCAATGTAATAGGGTTACTTTCAATTCTTGAAATGCTTCTCTTCCAAAAATGGAAATTCCAATGGAACTAAACAATTTCTGAAACTATCCAAACAGTTCAAGACACTAAATGTTATAACAGACTTAATGTTCTTTACATTACAATTTTTAGCCCCCCCCCCTCCCCCAAAAAAACAAACTTATATTTCAACCTCACATGGTGTAATGGTTAGCAAGCTAGACTCACAGACCATTGTTAGGGAGTTTGATTCTCATTGGGCGCCCCATTTTTCTGGCCTTGTGCCCACATCTAAGCTAAGCTTCTCAACCTTGCGTGGGGTAATGGTTAGCAAGCTAGACTCACAGACCATTGTTAGTGAGTTTGATTCTCATTGGGCGCCCCATACTTCTGGCCTTGTGCCACATTAAACTAAGCTTAGTAAATAACTATATCTCAACCTAAATGCAGAAGATATAACATTTTGTAAGATTAGTTTGTGTATTTCTTTGTGTCACTGAGTAAAACTGTCAGAATTGCTTATAATTTTCAATGATAGAAGAAAAATATCATATTGTTTTATTTCATTTGTTTATTTTATTTATTTTTGTGATGATTCAAACATTTTTATTATCATGCATGAATTGAAAAAGAAAAAAAAAATCTTCTATATGGTTGCTTTACAAGTAAATGTAGCAAAAAATCTGGAGACAGTTTTGTGTTGGTGCTGATGTTGTGGATAAACGATGTAGTTATTCATTTCAAAATGACAATTTTTGTTTCTTGCAAAAAAAAACAACAAAAAATAATAGAGGATTCGCTATAAAAACAGGATATATGTAAAATGAAAAGAATTTTGAAAATTTTGTATAGTTAATGAGATTTGGCATTTGAAAGCCACAAGTTGTACAGAATTTGCAACAGTCTAATAAATATGGCAAATTCTGCAGAAAATCTGAAATGGAATGCAAGGAATATTTTTCCAAGACCTGAAAAGTTTTTCATATCTCTCTCTCTCTCTCTCTCTCTCTCTCTCTCTCTCTCTCTCTCTCTCTCTTTGTGTGTGTGTGTCTCTCACTCTCTCTTTGTGTGTGTGTCTCTCACTCTCTCTTTGTGTGTGTGTGTGTGTCTCTCTCTCTCTTTCTTTGTCTCTCTCTCTCTCTCTCTCTCTCTCTCTCTCTCTCTCTCTCTTTGTCTGCCTGCCTCTTCTTTCTCTTTCTTTGTCTCTCTTTCTCTCTCTCTCTCTCTCTCTCTCTCAGAACAGACTATAATAAATAGCTGAAAACCTACTTTACTAGAAGAAATGTTTTTGTGAGGACTTGTATGTATTTACTCAATCTCTCTGCATGAGCAGGATGCAACACAAGGTCAATTTTAAGCAGAGTTTAACAGGTTAGAATTCAGTTTTCAAGTATTTCTATCCAATACTAATAATTTTCTAACAGATCCATTTGATCCATAGATGGAACCAAAGCAGATAATTGGCGACCAGTGTTCAAATCCTCGACATGGCTGTTTGCATTTCACTTCATGCTAATGCCCTTCGGAAAGGGTATGGTTCGATCAGTTCTCCCTTCCTCTAATTATGGGGGAATAGTTGGGCAGGCTGGGTTCTTTAGTTTTGGTTAGGCAACCAGTCTAGGAGAAGAAAAACTATGATTTCAAACCAGCTCTACTCCATTTAAAAATTGATCTTGTGTCACACCTTGCTTGTGGTTGTAAGATTTAATGTTATTATTATATTTGGTTGGAAGGCTTAGGTGAGCAATGGGGATGAAGGGATGCTCCACATTCCCCAAATCTCCAGAACTGGAACTTCACCATCAGATAGAGTTTAATGTCATACCTAGGATATGAAGACTCTCAGCCACCATCTTCTAGCACATAAAAAGGGTTGGGACTTGCTATAAGAACAATAGGGTTGGGGACAATCATATAGGTGCTAGGGCTTGACATCACCAGCTGATTGATGGGAGAGGACCTCTTCGACCTCCCAGGTAAGGATATATAAAAAAAATAAAAATACCCAAATAAACTAAGGTTATAAAAATTTAGAAGTTCAAATTCTGGACAGGGCTGTTTGCATTTTACATAGTGCTAATATGCTTGGGAAAGGTATGAAACAAACTATTCAGTTATGGTTAGTAGGTCAGTGGGCTCTTTAACCTTGGTTCGGCAACTGGTCTAGAGGAAGGAAAACTCTGAATTCAAGCATGCTAAACTATGCTTAATTTATTGACCTGCTCGTGTGGCCTTCCAACGTGGCTACATAAAAGTACCAGAAATATTCCGACAAAGGTGTTGTGAAGTGTAACAAACAGGCTTTAATACATGAGCACATGGAGAAACATTTATACAGGAATATACGTATACATATGACAAAGTAGATACATAAGTAACACATATAAGAATAGAAGGTATACAAATGTGTATAAAGAACAGATACATAAATGTACTATAGAGAAGGTAGGACATAGTCTTTCAGCCTAAAGAAGTTATGGAGAGTCTATGAAGTAATGTCACTTACTTAGGCTGTGTTAGGGGGGTGAAGCCCCCCACATGAAAGGGTGTAGATGCAAACGTCTAATCCATGTGTACTGGTTGCTGTCCTGGAGACAAGAGATTTCAAATTTGGTGCTTCCCTGATTAAATAGTCAGCACCCCTAGCATTCAAAATTTGAAAACAACGGAAGATAACTCTTCCAGACCAAACAGGGGCAGACAATCGCTGATAGGCTGATACTGACTTTAGGCCACCCCGATGACTTTACTAACTTATTCTATGTATTAATGACTTTGACTATAAATTAAATACTCATTGATAAACTTATGCATTTCCTGAGAATATTGTCATGTAAGCAGTGACATAGTTTCAGTTAAAGACAAACACTGAATCTTCATTATAATAAGATTTAATATTCCTTATTTGTTTATAACATTCATTATTAGGATTTAATATTCATAATTTGTTTATAACATTCATTATTATTCATTATTATAACTAGCAAATATACACACCTTCCAGGTGCAAGTATTTAAATTTTAATGTAATGAAATATATCAAATTAGAAAGACTATTAGAACTAAATAAGAATTCAAATAAAAAAAATTTGAAACAGGAAGGTATAACCGAAAAATAGAACAACTGAAACTTACTCTTCCATCACTTCCGGTTTTCATTGCTAAATTTTCATAATTTAACTATTTAGTTAAGTAAAGTAAAAGTCGACGGGGCGGCCTAAAGTCGGTATCAGCCAGTCAGCGAGGGAGTCTATCCCCTTTTCAATAGCGCTAGATCAAGGAGATTGTTTTAGCATATGAGGTGGAGCGCCACACCTACCACATACCTAAGTATCTCCTTACTTTACCGCACAGATCCCTGTGCTACTCATACGCTGAGTTGGCGAGGACCGGTATCGAACGAGGAACCTTGTGGTTTCTAGCCGAACACTCTACCGACTGAGCTAACCCGGCCCTTTAGTTAAAATAGGAAGTAAAGAATAAAATTACAGTTATTTCTTATTGTTAATGGATTTCTTTTAAGATTTATCCCTGAGATTTTTGCTCATATTCATTAAGATAAAACCAAACAATTAGAAATCAATAATATTAAGCATATATTTATTACAATCAAATTTTTAATATCAATATGCAAATTAGCCTTCCCATTTACACTGTAAACTGCTATTTTGTTATATATATAAATACAATTGCATGTTATTGGTATGTAGATAAGACCAACAGTATTAATATTGTAAAACAATTTTATTAGTAATTGAGGTTTAAATAAAATTATGGAGAATGTGACATAAATAACTACGAGTAGTAATATAGTTTCTATTACAGACAGAAAAACACACAATCTCCATTATAATAAGATGTCATAAACATCATGTTTATAACATTCATTATTCAATTCTATATTTTATTCATTGTTCATTTATAATATAGATTCAGTCTCTATACATTTTTAACACCTTGTATAATAATTAGATATGGGTGTTAAAATATGGAAATAAATCTGACAATATGTAGAAAATAAGAAAAAAAACAAATTATTCTAAACAGATAGGTTTATTTTAGATGGTGAAACACTAATGATCTACTAGTCTCAGTTGCTAACCATTACACCATGCAAAGTGCCCATTTATATACAAAAATGATCTAATGATTAAAACTGTTGAAACTTGATTTGTTTATACATATCAATAATGATCTTGCACAATAATTTCATTTTATAGATGTATAAGCCATTTTTGAATTTCTACTTCTAAAGAATGTTTAGAAAAGAAGAAAAAAACATCTGTCAATTTGAAAACGCTCAAAATATATAAACAAAACATTAACTTGTTTATTTAATCTAATGTTTATGTGTACATAAAGGTGTTTTTGTGTCTTTTATTTAGAACTGCATGTTCTCTTTCTATATGTATAAATTTGTAAAGTTATTTTATTGATTGATTTTATTCATTTATTTATTTTATTTATTCATTTGTTTTATTTGTTTATATTATTGATATTATCTATTTTATATTATTGATATTATCTATTTTATATTATTGATATTATCTATTTTATATTATTTATTTTATTTATTTATATTATTTATTTTATTCATTTATACTATTTATTTTATTCATTTATACTATTTATTTTATTTATTTATATTATTTATTTTATTCATTTATACTATTTATTTTATTCATTTATATTATTATTTTATTTTACTGATATTATTTAGTTTATTTATTTACATTATTCATATTATTCATTTATTTTATTCATATTACTTATTTATTTATATTATTTATTTTATTTTATATATGGGATTGGATAAGACCATGTGCAAAATGGATAAAAACAATTATTAATCCCCATGAGTTGAATCTAATTGAGAGTTAAGAGATTGAAGGAATTTTGTTCTCTTTCCCATTCAATTGTTTCTCTCTTGTCTGTCATTTGCAGAATTTATAAATAAGACTCAGCTTCTTTTTTATTTAATAAAATAATGCATAAACTGAGAATAAATTCCCTTAGGATTTGTAAAAATAGAATTACTGCATAATGTTTATTTTGATTGTTGATGTTAATGTTGTTTCCTTCAATTTTCCTATTTGATATATCCGGGTTAAGGGATATATTATGAAGTTGTAGTAAGGTATATTCTCGCAGGTAAGTAGAAGCTGGTGCATCGAGTAGCAGTAATAGCACTACGTCTTCCGAGCAGTCGGCATGGTAGTCTTGCTAGTAGGCGCTTGTACCACCATAGTGTCGAGTATTTATGGAGGACACTATCCAATCAGATTATAGTGAGGGAGTCTCTAGGTATTTGCATATTCATTACATCACTATTTTACATCCTTTAAAGCAGAGGGGGTGGTCCAAACAACAAGTCCAAAAATATTTTCATAAAGGATATTTCACTTGACTGACAGTACTTTTCATGATAGGAAACTTCTTTAAAGTCTAAAATCTTCTGGTAGTCTTTGCTTGGAATATCTATATATTAACACTCATGTTCCTTAATTGTATAATTCCCACTTTATTTGTATGTTAATTTACATCAGCTACAATCTGGCCTATATATAACATACAAATGAAGTGGAAAGTTCAATCTCCCTCTTATTCTTTCTTTACACTCACAGAGAAACTAACCTATATAAGGAGTAGTTAATCAAGATATATAGGGCTGGTTTAGCTCAGTCGGTAGAGCATCGGGCTCGGAACCACAAGTTCTGGGCTCAATACTAGCCCTCGCCAACTCAACATATGAGTAGCACAGGATCTGTGCAGTAAAGAGGGGAGCTGATGGTAGGTGTGGCGTTTCACTTCAGAAGCAAAAACTATCTCTCTGTATGGCTTATACCGAAAATAGGCCTCTCTGTCGACTTTACTTTACTAATCAAAATATATAGAGAGATGCGAGTAGTGTAATGGTTAGTCATAGGAAATGGACTTGTCAACCCGAGTTCAAATCCTGGATAAGGCAGTTTGCAATTCACATTGTGCTGATATCCTTGGGAAAGGTATGAATCCAATTACTCTCTCTCTCTCTCTCTCTTCAGCTATGGATAAATAGTAGGGTAGACTAAGTTCTTTAAAAATATGGGCCGTAAATTCACCTGACGTTGACTCGCTAAAACATAGCATAAATTAAGGCAAGAGAACTAGAAGACATAAGATCAAAATTACTAAAATATCTTCTGTAATTCACAATTTCAATACTAAAAATAAAACAAACATGTAACTTTTCTTTTCTTTTTTTAATTGATTTTAATTTTATGTTGGGCATTTGTACGATGCAAGACCATTTGGAATGTTTCATTTTTTAAATTGGGTGTAATAAAATCTGACAAATAAGAAATCTATGATTAAGCGACACCAGATAATCTATAATCACATTTTTGCATTGCATCTTGGACGATTCGGATGATCTCATTATTTAACCAGAGGTTGTTGCAGAATGATAACGGATGTAAGATTTAGGAACAACCATATTAATATATAGTTTAGTATTGTAAGATTCAAAGTGATAATACTTGAAGATAAAAACTCTGACAAAGGTTGATAGACAAAACATTTTATATACAGCACAGAATAAACAGGGTACATAATACGTAAAGGTGTACATAAACATACATACATAAGTAGTATAAATACATATACAAGAGTAGAGATAATGACACATTCATGAATGGTAAAATACAAGATATCTAGGTATCAAAGAGATACCTAAATGTACATAAAAACGTAGTTATGGATACATGACTAAAGGATAGTCATATATCGTGTAAGAGACTTACTAGCAGCGAGTGGCCAGTGTTAAGGGCCGAAGCCCCAACGAGAAGGGGGTAGACAGAGTCTAACCCATAGTGGTGTCTCATAGGTCGAGCAGCAGGGAAAGAGAGAGAGAGAAACGTTCAAATCAGCCGCTTAAATATCAAAGCCCCCTAGCGAAACTAAACGGGCAGACAACTCCCCAGGCAAATCCGAAATATAACGCCTACAATATTTTCTTTCATCTTTAAATTAAGTATTTTCTATTATTGCTGTTAAACTCACTAGGGTTATGATTTCTATGACAGTTTATCTCAGAAACAATAATACAGGATGGTTTCTCATTAAGACTGTCTTTATTTGCCGGTGGGGGGGGGGACCTAGTAAATTAAACCAGCTGCCTTACCAACTAAACTAAAAGAGTGATTGCTTTTACAGAAACCCAAATGAAAAATCTATAAGCCTATCCTTAATTTCATTTGTTGATATCTTAGCATCATCATCTCTGTTATTGTTATTTACACAATAGTTGCTGTATTAATAGAATCTTTTGTTTTTCATTTGAAGATAAAACATTGTCAATCATTTGCAATAAAGATAAACAGCAATGAAAAAATTAAAAGATGAAAGCAAAGTAGTCAATAATGATAATAAAACTAATTTCTTTGAACTTGCTAAAATTGCTTTTTTTTTTTTGTGTGTGTGTGTGTGGAGGGGGGTGGGGTATGTGTGTACATTACTCAATAGATATTTAGTGGAAAATCAAACGAGTTATTAGTATTTCTCTGAATTTTTTAGATGAGGCTTGATAATTAGTATTATTTAGATTATTCAGACTATTATCCTCATCTTTATTGTTATTTACACTATTTCTCTGAATTTTTTAGATGAGGCTTGATAATTAGTATTATTTAGATTATTCAGACTAATGTCCTCGTCTTTATTGTTATTTACACTATTTATCTGAATTTTTGAGATGAGGCTTGGTGATTAGTATTATTTGGATTATCGGACTATTATCCTCATCTTTATTGTTATCTGTACAACATTTCGGCCGATGTGCCCTTCAGCCTTCTTCAGGTATTTCTTGTCGGACTCAGGAGATTTCTCAAACTCGGGAACCTTCATGTCGTAATCATTCCGTGATGGCTCCCGATTACGACAGGAAGGTTCCTTGTTTGCCATAGATTTTCCACAGACACGGTGACAAGTATGCCAAAACCTGTTGATTCCTGACAATGATGAAGACGCCCTTTGGATTTTCGCCAAAGCCCCTTTGACTGGGTTTTGTGGCCCTAATACCACTGGGCACCAGACCTGTTTGCCTTGGGTAACCCTACCAGAAACTTAAGTTCCTGATGACATGGCTCTGGCACTACCAACTTTACACAACCTGTTGCGATGAGGAGGGGTTGAACTTTAGAAATAATGTGCAAGATGGCCATTGAGCAAAGAGCTTCCTCCGTCCTTTTATAGGTCTTGTTTTCATTCTGTAGGGTGTCTAGCCACCCTCCTCACCAAACAAAATCTGTGCTAACCATTGTGGTGTAATGGTGAGCAAACTAGTCTCACAGATCCATTACTACTAAATAGCGAGTTCAATCCTCCCAGGATGCCCCATAGTTGCAACAATATGTCACATATTAACCGTGGCAAACGGGTTGTGTAAATACCTACAAGAACATCTCATCGGATGTTATGGTTAGCAAGCTAGTCTCGCAGATCTATTACTACTAAATAACAAGTTCAATCCTCACTGGATGACCCATACTTACAACCTTGTGTCTTTCTCAGATCTTGGGCATCCTATTATGGTGTAATGGTTAGCAAGCTAATCTCTCAGAACCGCTACTACTGAATAGAAAGTTTGATCCTCACCGAGTGCTCCATATTTGTGATCTTGTGTCACATCCTCCCTGTGATAAACAGGTTGGGTAGATATGTACTGTTTACATAATCCAAAAATTCTCTTTTGGCTAATTAATAATTGTGACCAAAAATGAACTTTTTATTATTATTATTAGCTCTTCTCAATTTTATCATGGAAAATTTCATATACATTGTCACCTGATTTGTAAAACCTTTTTTTTTTTTTTCACCAGGTGTTTGTCAACACCTCAGTACTTTTATTATGGAAAAATTAACTTTAGCAGGTGTTTTTTGTCTAGCAAAAATTTTACATGGTTCTGTATCAAACATAATTATCTAAGCTCTGCTTTTAAACTGAGGTACTCACAATTTACTTGTAAAATCCAAATCACCTCCTGCCCTGCTAGCTAGAGCAATAGAATATACAGATTCCACATCTGCAGAAGGGTTTTTTTTTTTTTTTTGCCAACTGTTATTGATGACTGAGCAACCATGACTTGCAATAATCCTCTTTCATCCTTGCTTAGGCTATACTGTTCTATTCCCAATGAAATTCATTTAAAAAGACTAAGGAAATTAAATAAGCATATAAAGATACTATTTTGATTTATTTTAATTGGCTTCTCTATAAAATCCTTCATAGGATTGATTTTTGATACATTGGAGAATAAAACAATAATATCAGAGATCAATAACACCATCTATTAAATCCTGTTAAAACCAGACACATTGCAGGATTTTAAATGCACTAATAATATGGGCTGTTTTGAGGCAAATCTAACTCAGATTTTTATCAAGACATCGTTGATTAAGAAAGGACATGTTTTTCATTTACACTGTCAATATCCGGTTGTTTGTTAGGGGTTAGGGTTTAGTTTTATTTTATTTTTTAAAATCTAAAAATCGTCTGTTAAAACAACCGGATATTGACGGTGTAAATGAAAAATATATCCTTTCTTAATCTAGATCAAAAAGGGGTGCCTAAAGGTCACATGGTCAAAAAAATCCTTTAAGATTAGCTGAAGCAGCAGCAGCAGCAGACCTTTATTTTTAAGATCTTTTGCATGGAAATTTTCTTGCGCAATTATCTAGTGTAAATATTGTGACAGTGTTTCAACAAGGCTTATCAATCAGACAACTGCATAATCGAGTTTAGTTTCTTACAAAGGAAACAACTTTAGTATGACAGAGTTATTTCCCTTGAGGTTTCTAATTTTCATTCTGATTGGCAGATATTTGTTTGCTACGTATATATATATATATTTATACTGGACAGACACATGAATGCTTTTTCTTGATAGCTGGGCTCTGCAAGCTTCACTTGGAAGCTGCGGAGTTTGCCAAGATACACAATATTTTTGGCAAGGTGATGGAAAATCCCAAATTGATGATGGCTCATTTTAGGTTAATCTCACTTAGGTCAATGACTGACCTTCAGGTTTATGCTAAAATGTTTCTCTCTCTCTCTCTCTCTCTCTCTCTCTCTCTCTCTCTCTCTCTCTCTCTCTCTCTCTCTCTCTCTCTCTCTCTCTCTCTCTCTCTACTCTCTACACTATCTCTACTCTACTCTCTACTATCTCTACTCTACTACTCTACTCTCTCTCTCTACACTATCTCTCTCTCTCTCTCTACACTATCTCTACTCTCTCTCTCTCTCTCTACACTATCTCTACTCTCTCTCTCTCTCTACACTATCTCTACTCTCTCTCTCTCTCTCTCTATCTCTACTCTCTCTACACTACTCTCTCTCTCTCTCTACACTCTCTCTCTCTCTCTCTCTCTCTCTCTCTCTCTCTCTCTCTCTCTCTCTCTCTCTCTCTCTCTCTCTCTCTCTCTCTCTCTCTATCTCTCTACACTCTCTCTACTCTCTATCTCTCTACTCTATCTCTCTGCTTTCTCTCTCACATAAAATGTAATTCATAGATTTGTCTAAAATACTTTCTGTTCATCTTTGGTTACTCTCACTCCCTTCCCTTCCCTCCCCCCTCTCTCCCTCTCCCCCCTCTCTCTCTCTCTCTCACATAACAAGTCTATTGATTACATTTTATCTCAACTACTTTCTGTTCATCTCTCTCTCTCTCTCTCTCTCTCTCTCTCTCTCTCTCTCTCTCATAAAATGTAGTTAATAGACTTAAGTTGTCTCAAGTACTGTCTGTTCATCTAAAATGTAACACTAAATAAAGACTTGTTTATTATAGCTTAAGAATGATTTAAAGAATTTAAATAAGTATCTCTTCAAAGAAACCATTTAAGCAAATCAGCTATAATGGTTATTTTTAATGTGCTCAGACAATGGCTTGTTAATATTATGCAATGGTTCTGGATATAAACCTTCTTTTTTTTTTTTTTCTTCAGAATTTAACCTTTTACACAAGGAGGCTGTTTTGAACAAATTCTAGAAAAAGCTGTATGCAACCTACCTCCCATCTCACAAACTATCCAAATCAGACAGACATGCTGGGCATTGCTGTATATATATTTACATATTGTTCTCAACAAATATTTTTAAAAAATAAGAAATTACAGTTATTCACCCATTTCATTCATAACATAAAGAAGGGGAAGGGAGGAGAAAGAAAAAAAGAAGAGGAAAAAAAAAGAAAAAAAAAAAAAAAAGTATAACCACACAAAAAAAAGTTAAGCACGTTCATTTCTGATATTCGTCTCTGAAGATAAAGTTTTCTTTGAAATCGATAAGACAAAAAAACAACATCTTTTTGTTTTTATTTTTTACACGCATTGTAATTGCCTTCAAATTATTAATATATATATATATATATATATCAAAGATTCCATGCTTAGTATAATTGTTAGTATTGTAGGAAATGGATCCAGGGACCTAAGTTCAAATCTTGGTAGAATGTGTTTAAATTTCACTCCCCACAGCTATGGATAAATATTAGAGCAGAATGAGTTTTTTTAAAACTTTGGTTAGACAACTAGTCTAGAAGGAAAACTGAATCCAAACCAGGTTTACTCCACTTAAAAATTGACCTTGTGTCACCTTAGCCATTGCAGAGGGGCAGGTATTTACTAACCCCTCTGCACGAGAAGGATGTGACACAAGGTCAATTTCTTAAGGGAAGTTTAACAGATTTGAATTCAGTTTTCCTTCTCCAAGACTGGTTTGCTACAATGATAACCATTACACTAGATGCCTCCATGCATGGCCATTGCTGTGTGGACAAACTCATAAGCAATGTTCTCCTGTGGACTCCTACACATGGA
>CM042153.1:76037829-76077829 GCA_023376005.1 Doryteuthis pealeii
TATTTTTGAATTGTTCTCAACTATTTTCGACGTTAGGTTATCGTCAGGAGAAAATTTCTTGTTAAAGAAATTGTTTTAGAAAGTTTTTAAAAAAATTTTCTAAGTGTTTTGTAAGCTTTCTTTTCATCTTTTCATTATGTTCGCTTGAAACAGATTAGCGTTATGGCTTCTGCATGCTCATCCCCCTCTCTCTCATATTTTTTCTGTGTAGCATGTCCTGTTTCTTCCCTTTCTTTATAATAAAATAGAATGGTCCATTATTTAGCTGGGGTGATGACACTCATAAGAAATAAAATTTTTGCAGATATCAGGATTTACGTTTTTGCATTTCATCTTGAACAATTTGGTCCGTCTCATTTTTAACCAGAGGGTGTTGCAAGATAATAACGGTTGTACAAAATAGGAACATGAGTATTAATCAAACTGTACAAGTTATTTATTTTCCTTTTTATTTGCAACCCAATTATAAATTTGGAAATATTTTCCCACTCTGTTAATTAAGTGAGTTTAGAAAAAACATGCATTTTCATTTTAGATAAAAGAGTAACATTTTCCCATATTGCAAGAGCAAATGCTTGCACAGTACGTAAATAAGCACATTGAAATAGAGGAGGAGAAACTTGCCGTAGCTTTATGTCCCCCATCTCTCTGAGTTGTATTGCGCAGAAATAATTTAGTATTTGGGATGGAATCGATAAAGTGTGAGTCTGGTTTTGTGAGAAGATCCTGTTGCATGTTCAGAGTAATGCAAGTCTTTCCTTTTGTTCTTTGGTTCCACTGATAGGACGTATTTGCTTCTTACTGACATCTGATTGGCTTAATGGAGAAGCCATGATGAAAATTAGAAGGCCAGGAGGAGAAATAAGAAAACAAGAGAGAGAGAGAGAGTGAAGAGTAAAGGGTTTTCTTTTTAAGGTGTCTCTAATGCAGTCTCAAAGGAAGTTTGTTTTTTGTTGTTTTTGTTTTTTTGTTTTTTATTGTCTACAAACTTCAATACCAAACCTTCAGCAGCCATTTTTATCTGTTTTGTTTTGTTTTTTGTTTGTTTTTTTTTTTCTTCCTTTCTTCTTTTTTTTTTTTTTTTCTTTTTTTTCTTCTTTCTTTTTTCTTTTTCTTTTCTTCTTTTTCTTTTCTTTCTTTTTCTCTTCTTTTTCTCCTTTCTCTCTTTCTCTCTTTCTTTTCTCTCTTTCTTTTCTCTCTTTCTTCTTTTCTCTTTCTTTCTCTCTTTTCTCTTTTCTCTTTTTTCTTTCTTTTCTCTCTTTTCTCTTTCTTTCTCTCCTTTTCTCTTTCTTTTCTCTCCTCTCTTTCTCTCTTTTTTTCTTTTCTCTCTTTCTCTTTCTCTTTTCTCTCTTTTTCTTTTTCTTCTTTCTCTCTTTTCTTTTTTCTCTTTCTCTCTTTTCTCTTTTTCTCTTTTTCCTCTTTCTTTCTTTTTCTCTTTTCTCTTTTTCTCTTTCTCTCTTTTCTCTTTTTTCTTTCTCTCTTTCTCTTTTTTCTCTCTTTCTCTTTTTCTCTCTTTCTCTTTTCTCTCTTTCTCTTTTCTCTTTTTCCTTTCTCTTCTTTTTCTCTCTTTCTCTCTTTCTCTTTCTCTCTTTTCATTCTTATCTTTTTCACAAAAAGGAAAACTCAAAATTCAAAACCTGACAAGTGCTGTTCAGAGAATCTGTGGCAAACTGCTGCCCCATTCTTCTGTTATCAGCTCAACTAAAAAATGTGACTGGCTCTACACAATCCTTCCACCACTATGAACAAATCATTTTTATTCTTAGTTTACTAAACTTGGCTTGGTTTAAGGAACCTCATCAGTGCTGATAAATGCACATTATATTTCCACTAAGAAAAAAAGTCAAAATTCTATTAATATTATTGAACCTTACTGGAAAATAAAGGATATTCTGAAATGTTTAAGTGTTTCACTATTAATTCCCTTTAAATTATTCCCTTCCTTTGATTATCTATTATTCTTTCTTACTCCTTTTTCCTATTTCTCTTTCTCAACTGCATGTATTTCTCCCCACCCTTAACTCTGCTGCCCTTTCCTCTCCTCCCTTAACTTAACTCTGCTTTCCTTTCCTCTCCACCTTTAACTCTGCTGTCCTTTCCTCTCTCTGCTGTCCTTTCCTCTCCTCCTTTCCTCTCCCCACCTTAACTCTGCTGCCCTTTCCTTCCCCACCACCTAACTCTGCTGTCTTTCCTCTCCCCACCTTTAACTCTGCTGTCCTTTCCTCTCCCCACCTTAACTCTGCTTCCTCTCCCACCCTTAACTCTGCTGTCCTTTCCTCTCCCCACCCTTAACTTGCTGCTGCTCCTTTCCTCTCCCACCCTTAACTCTGCTGTCCTTTCCTCTCCCACCCTTAACTCTGCTGTCCTTTCCTTCCCCACCCTTAACTCTGCTGTCTTTCCTCTCCCACCCTTAACCTTAAACTCTGCTGTCCTTTTCCTTCCCCACCCTTAACTCTGCTGTCCTTTCCCTTCCCACCCTTAACTCTGCTGTCCCTTTCCCTTCCACCCTTAACTCTGCTGTCCTTTCCCTGCTGCTGTCTCTTAACCTGCTGTCCTTTCCTCTGCTGTCTCTTAACTCTGTTGTCCTTTCCTCTCCCCCATCATCTCCTAGGTTGATTTCCTCCTGTTTTCTCTCCTCTCCAAAAATTGCCTGATCAATAAACTATCAACCAGAGGAATTAACACTTTCTACTTGAAAACTGATCAGCCTGCTTAATTAACCCGTATTTCTCAGTCATTTTTTTCCCCAACATAGATCACATCCGCCGTATTTATAGGTTGTTGATTCATCAATTTCACTTGCCAACTATCTAGGTTATTCACAGATCTTTAAACATTCCAATCATAGCCTTGCATCTTCCTCCCCAAAACAAGAACTATATCAATTTTACTACAACTACCCACAATAACTGATTTTTATAGTTCATCAAGAATTTTAAAAAGATGTTGGTAAATTGATCCATTTTGGGCTGGTTTAGCTCAGTCGGTAGAGCGCCCACCTAGGAATCACAAGGTTCCTGGTTCAATACTGGCCTCCCCCAACTTAGCGCATGAGTAGCACAGATTAGGTAATCTGATCTGTGGGGAGCTGATGGTAGGTGTGATGCTCCACCTCAGCAAAAATAATTTCTCTGGTCAAGATTGGTAGACAACAGTAGTATATTACATTAAATATGTCCACTAAATCCACTTACTTTAAGTTTAATCCAAAATGCTTTGTTTCTTGAAGATTGCTTTAAATTGTCCAGCTGATTTAAAAAGATAAATGTTTCCTTTTATATAGAACTAGCAAAAGTACCCCGTCCATGACCAGACTATATATAAAGATTGGACCATATATAGGGAAAAGATTCCAAGCTAAACGGCTTAGACTGCGACTTTGTTCACTAAAATTAAACTAAACTGCTGGTATAGCTATAATAGAAAGCAGGCAGCGCAAATCAGTTGATTTTGGTTTAATTAATTAATTAATTAATCATATCCTTTAATCAGTAAAAATCAATAACCAAATTTGGTGTGTTTCTTAGTTAGAAGGATATTAGGGTGTATGCAAGATTTTGAATTTGAGTGACCTGTTTCGAAGTTATATGTTGACATGTACATACCAAACTCCTTTTATATATATAGATGACAACAAAATGGCAAGAAAAGATAAAATACATAGAAATTAAAGCGGGGGGGGGGAATAAGGAGAAAATGAGAGTAGTCATGTTTTCTACCATCAAAATTTTTTTTTTTTTTTTTTTTTTTTTTTTTTTTTTTTTAGAATTCTTCATAATAATACTGCCAGTTTCTTAGAGGGAACAGAGCAATGAATTTATCCGAGTCAAAATAAAAAGGTGGGATAAAAAAAAAAAAAAGAAATACTTATGTTAATGTTATCTACAGTTTTAAATCTCTCTCTCTCTCTCTCTCTTCTCTCTCTCTCTCTCTTCTTTTTTCTTTTTCTTTTTAAAATTACATTTTTAGAGCATGTTTGGATTGTTGTTATTTCAATGTTTTATTTATTTAGACTTTCCCTTTCAAAAAAAAATTAAGATAACTAAAATAGGTTTTAAAAAATGTACTGTTTTAATGCACAACTGAAGATTTTTTAAATAGTTTTTTTGAATTTTTTTATTATATATATATACACACACACACGTACACACACACACACACATATATATATATATATATATATATACACACACACACACACACACACACATATATATATATTACTCATCCTCTCATTCTGTCTTGGCCTCTTTTCACCTAAAGCTTACTTTCTGGGGAAAGAACAAAAATATGCTCTAAATTTTTTAACTTTATTTTTAAAAGTTGTGTTTTAAATTACTTAAGCATGTGTTAGTATATAGAGAGCTTGATATATTTTGTTTGTATACCACTCAAACAACAACCTTGCAATGAGTCCTCCTATCATATTAGTAATCTACTTAAAAACAATTTTGTTTCGCAAATGTTAGATTAGCTAAAAGGATTTTTAATTTTTGTTTTACTTTATTTGCTACCCTATACAGCTCTTGGTTCTCAGGAAAGCGCCAATGTTGAGCAGACTACAATAGCAAACCATTACTAGTGAGTTGGATTCTCACTGGGTGCCTCTAGCAAAAGAAATGATGGTTCTCAGGAAAGCGCAATGTCGGTATCAGCCAGAACAGTGAGGGTGTCTATCACTAGCGCTAGACCAAGGAGATTATTTTAGCATTTGAGGAGGAGCACTACATTTACTATCAGCTTCTCTACCGCACAGTACCCTGTGCTACTCATACGCTGAGTTGGTGAGGGCCGGTATCGAATCAGCACCTTGTGTTTCCTAGCTGAACGCTATACCGACTGAGATGAGAGTAATATATATATATATATATATATATATATATATATATATATATATATATATGAGACAGACAGACACAGAATATGTATGTGTGTGAGAGACAAAGGTGGGAGGAGAGAGAGTGAGAAAGAGAAGAAATGTTTCTCAGAAGGAAAGTGAAAGTAAAAGAGTGGTTATGTGTGCGTGTGTGAGAGAGACAGAGAGAGAAAATAGAGTAAAAGTGAAATAGAGAGAGAAAGAGAGGTAGAGACTGTTTTTATGCATGTGTTATAGACTACAATAGCAAACCATTACTAGTGAGTTGGATTCTCACTGGGTGCCTGTAGCAAAAGAAATGACGTACCTCACAGCTCAAAGCAGGTGCAAACATGTCTTGTGTGCAAAATGAGTGAAGGGCTCAAAAGAAAAGAAAATATGGCTGCCATAACACCATAATCTAAGGAAAGAGACAAAGGCAAGAGGTAGTTTTACAACTTAGGCTTTACTGAACGGGGCATAGTCGGCTGTAGCAAGGGGGCATGCCACTGGATAGGAGAAAACGACTACACTCTGTTGCAGCCTCGATTCAAATGGCCAAGGTATTATTTTGGGGGTAGGGAGTCAGTTCTTTTTGTCGGACATGCGCAAAGGGGGTTCTTCCAGTCAAGGCCCCAATGGAGTTTGTTTTTTTCGTATTTTTTTAATCCCTACAAGCCTTTCTGGAAAGAAAGTGTTCTACAAAGTTGTCTCCATAGATAGTAGCTAGCAACTCAGAGATTTGGCAAGAATGTATTTGCACAAATGCAATTATTTTTCGAGATTGAGCTGTGTATAAAAACACCAGGTATCAGGGAAAGAGGTGAGATGCTTTGGTGTATGTCGTTGAGTTTATGTTGGAGACTGCTGTGTTGTTGTTCCGATAGACTTTTTCATCGGACTTTTTAAGTTGCGAAAATGATTACAGGATCAGATTAAAAGTATCAGTGCCCCATATAAAGTAAATGTCTATAAATATATATTCAAATATTAGACTGCACCCACTTAAAAGGGTAGGCTGACCAAGACACTTAAGGAATGTGAACAAATGAGGTTTATTTTTCAACATAGTCATCCTTGCGATCCACACACTTCTTCCATCAGTGTTGCAGTGCTTGGATCTCATTTAACCTGTAAAAGGTTCATATGCCATTAAAAAAAAAAAAAATTGAAAAAAGAAAACTATCCAATCATTGAGTTCAATATTTTCGTATTGATATCTTTAATATATTGAAACTGCAAGTCAGTTGTTTTTCTTTTCTTCTTCAGCATCATTTACTAGGTTCTATATTTTAGCTCAGTCAATAGAGCATCCACCTAGGAACTACAATGTTCTGGATTTGATACTGGATCTTCACCAACTTAATGCATGAAGAGCATAGATTGGATCTGTGTGGTAAAGGAAAAACATAGCATAATTAAGGGTAGGAATCCAGGACGACAAAATGTTTCTACTTCTTCTACTTCTTTTAAATAATTTCTTTAGCTTTCTAGATTTGGAACCCTTAGGCAGCAGCTTGCTCAGCCCATATGTAAATCGAGCACTCCAGTTGGAGTCCAACAGAATTAACAAAAGTGAATGTAAGATTGTGTGATGTGTGTGATTATTGAAGATGGGTTGCATAACATTGCCATTGTTATGTGTGGCAAATGAGAAGAAAACCATTTACTTTGAAAAAGGGTTCGTGCACGTGACTTAATGCATCGCTTTGAATATGGTAATTTTTGTATCACCCCCAACCACCCCCAACCCACCCACATTGTCACAATCAATTGCAAATATCTGTTTCCTCAATAAAAACCGTTGCTTTTTTTTATTTTTTATAGCAGCTTACAGTGGACTTTTTTGTGAGCTTGAATGTGAGGTCAGTCTGTGTGGATTAAAGTGTTGGATTTTTTATCCCTTTATTCATTTGCCTCTTGGACTTGTGATTATGGATTACTGACTTCATTCTTTCTCTTTGGATTTGGGAATCTGGATTTGCAATATAAATTTGAAAGATCTTATTCAAATGTTTATGCTTTTCAGTAGTCTTTTCTTTATTTCTCTGAATTTTTTAGATGAGGCTTGATAGTTTGTATTATTTGGATTTTTCGGACTGTTGTCCTCATCTTTATTATTATCTACACTATTTCTCTTAATTTTTTAGATGAGGCTTGATCATTTGTATTATTTGGATTTTTCGGACTGTTGTCCTCATCTTTATTGTTATATACACAATGTTTCGGCTGATGAGCCCTCCAGCCTTTTCAGGTGTTTCTTGTCAAACTCGGGAGCCTTCATGTCATAATCGGGAGTCTTCATGGAACTTCGAACCAAACCCTTTATTAAATCTACCAGGGTAGACTCTTCTCATTCCATTAACCATGACCAGGTACTAGTGTTAAGCTGTGTTAAGTATTCTATGTTATTGCCCTTGGCCAAGATTGAACCTGCAACCTACAGATTGTCTCTAAGAACTCTCCAGGACACATAGCACAATGGATATAAGGGTGAGGTTAATACATTCATGGTTAACAGAATGAGAACAGTCTACTATAGTAGATTGGATAAAGGGTTTGTTTTGAAGTTCCGTGAAGACTCCTGAGTTCAACAGGAATGCTCCCAAGTATGACAAGAAGGTTTCAGAGTTCAAAGAAAAAGTTCCCGAGTTCGACAAGAAACACCTGAAGAAGGCCGAAACATGGGGACAACAGTCCAAAATATAAAATGATACAAGTGAAGCATTTTCAGAATAGAGAGAGAGAACAGCAAAATCCACGAGATGACAATTTCTTCTTTTTTTTTTTTTTTTTTTTCCGTTAATTAACTAACAGTTAGTAAACCCCCAAAATAAAGCCGGAGCTGGAGTCCCTAAGATGGAGTAACACTGAACTTCAGTACTACACAGCAACTCCTGTGACTCTACCATTGCCAAAATACATTGGTTCCTTACCTTTCCTTTGGACTACAACGCGAGTGTGGAGAGGGGGGATCTGCTACTAAGGCAACAGCATATCCTCCATATCAATCCACTCAGGCTACATAGTTTTTTTTGTTTTTTGTTTTTTTTTTACTTTTTGGACACTACTCCATCGTCTTTCACAGATGGAAGGAAGCCAACACACAACACAAAATTAATGTAAGGTCTAGTTGTTATTATTATTATTATTATTATTATTATTATAAATTAAGCTAAATAAAGCATGAGAAGAAACGTAAACAAAGAATTCTGGAAGGGAAGAGAAATTGAACAAGAGAAAGAAAACATTGACGAAGAGTAGAGAGAAAAACTGAAATGCAGAAAATCATAGCAAGAAGCGGGGGGGGGGTAAGAAAGAAAATGAGTGGGGAGGGGGGGTGAATGTGATAACTAAGTGTATTGAATAAGAGAAATGAAATGACTGGAAATTTTTGACCAAAACACGAAAACAGCAAAATACAACTTACTCGTGTGTGCTGAATTATTACTACTACTACTACTACTACTGTGTAAATACAATAATCTTACTCTTTGTCTCTTCTCTTCATTCCAAAACCGTTATCTAAAAATAAACCTTCACCGTTTTTAGAGAATTTTCAGATTAATTTTTTGCATGCAAATTTCAATGGCAGGTGAAATCATGACTCGATTTTCAGTTGTCAAGATTTTTTTTGATTTTTCTTTTTTTTTTTTTTTTAATTTTTTTTTTTTTTTTTTTTTGTGCAGTTTTCTTTTATTTCTCCTTTAATTACTCACTTAAAAGCTGCTGAATGCAATGTCAAATCACTTTCTATTCATTGAATTTATAATTTAAATGGACTTGGCTACCAGAGTTCAAATCCTGAACAAGGCTGTTTACATTTCCCATAGAGCTGATACCCTTTGGAAATTCATTAATCAAACTGTTCTCCCTCCATAGCTGGTGGGCCATATCAGCATATGAGTAGCACAGGGATCTGTGCAGTAAAGTAAGGAGCTGATGGTAGGTGTGGTGCTCCACTTCAGACGCAAAAAAACAATCTCCTCGGTCTAGTGATAGTGAAAAGGGGATAGACTCCCTTGCTGTATGGCTCATACCGACATTACCAGTAATTAGCTATGGCTGAATAGTAGGACAGACTGGGCTCTTTAATCTTGGTTTGACAACCAATCTAGGAAAAGGAAAACTGAATTCAAACTAGTTGAAAACTTCTAGAAGAGGCATGGGCTACACCAGGATATTCCTGACCAAGATGCACTACACAAGTATCATGTACTGAGTTGGTGGGGGCTGGTATTGAACCAGGAACCTTGCAATTCCAAGATGGGTGCTCTACTAACTGACTACGGTAGCATTGGCATGAAGTTAATGACACTTGGTTTGAAACATTGACTTGACACACTACCCTAACTTAGATGTGTGTGTATGTATTTACCAACCCCTCTACACAAGCAGGATCTGACCATGTGTGTGTATATATATATATATATATATATATATATATATATATATATATATAAAGTCATCCACAGACACAGTATTTCGACGTTTCACATCTCATCAGTGTGGCTAGACACAGCAACTAACTCCAACCAAGAGCGAAACCCGACTGACTTTACGTCTGCCTGATCCATTAACATCTAGGCCATCGCCAGCTGCCATTTAAGGAGCAGTGTTATATATATATATATATATATATATTGTGATGAATTCAGAATTTGTATAAATTCTTACATTATTTAAGGAGGTAGGATTATATGTGTTTGTCTCAATTAAAAGGTCCATTATTTGATTGTGGTAATCTAAGGTGTCTAAGATGCTGATTTCCCCCGCCTTTGTCAATATATACCTCCTTTATATATATATATATATATAAAGAGCTGATGGTAGGTGTGGCGCTCCACCTCAAATGCTAAATAAACAATCTCCTTGGTCTAGCGCTATTGAAAAGGGGATAGACTCCCTTATGACTGGCTGATACCGACTTTAGGCCGCTCGACGACATATATATATATATACACACACACACACACACAAGTTGTTAAAAAAGTACCAAGATTTTTTATACTTTTTGACACACCTTGTATTCTGAAAAAAAATAACGTTCCATTCATATATTTTTTCAGAATACAAGGTGTCCAATACGTACCAACTTTAAAGCTGTATTTACCAAAATAGAAATGAAGAATGAATAGAACTTTTATTTTTTGTTTTTTCGTTTTTTCTTCAGAATACAAGGTGTGTCAAAAAGTACAAAAATCTTGATACTTTTTTGACACACCTTGTATGTGTGTGTATATATATATGTGTGTGTGTGTGTGTGTCTCTCTCTCTCTCTCTCTCTCTCTCTCTCTATATATATATATATATATATATATATATATATATATATATATATATATATATTATTCCATCTCATTTCAAAGATATTTTTACTCATTTGGTACTGACACAGTGAATTACATCAAACTATCAGTAATCTAATTTCAGGGTTATTTTGATTAATCTCTTCTTTGCTCTTGTCCTTTATCTGGTTAATCCATTCAAGTGTTTCTACTTAATCCACTCACTAGGTTATCAGATTTGTGTGTTAAGTCATACTGTCTGCTCTTGAAATTATATTCCTGAATACTTACCACATCATAAAATCCTTTGATTATTATGACACCAACAAATCCCATTTAAACTGGATTTCTGTCTTTAGGTATGAACTTAAAATTGGTTGACTTCAAGACTTTTTTGATGGCATTTTCGGTTTTCATGGGCAAAAATGCTTTTAGAAAACAATTTTTAGTAGTAGGGAACCTCTAGAACTCGTTTTACAGACAAAAATAGATTACAAAAAATCAACATAACTCCACCAATTTTTGGAATTGGAAGGTCAAATTTTGGGGATTGTATAATGTTAACATAGTCCATACCTGGAAAAAATTTGACATGGAATTTCCCTTATTACAATGTTGGTTATGTTTATTTAAGAGCTATTGTCAAATAGTTCAATTATATTTTTTCTGTGAAACTTTTCCTTTTTTTCTTCCCTTTCTTTCTTTATGATAAAGACGGAATGGTCCATTATTTAGCTGAGGTGACAGCACTCAAAAGAAATAAAGATTCAGGGGATAGGCAACATCAGACAATTTTTGCATTTTGTCTTGGACAATTTGGATGGTCTCATTTTTAACCAGAGAGTGTTGCAAGATGATAACAGTTGTACAATTAAGGAACAAGAGTATTAGTATATAGATATTGCTAAATACTTAATTGTCCTGCAATCCATGAAATCCAGGTGTCCTGCACCGAATTGTAAATCATACAAATGACAATAGAATTATTTAAGCGTCTTTTGTATTGCAAATGTTTAGAAGAAAGTTCCCAATAACAATTGTATTCTTTAGTTACATTTGACAATTGTTGATGGCAATCAATAGTTTTTTTTGTTGTTTTATTGTTACATTTTATGCAAAAATAGACGTTCATTGTCTTCTATTCTCTTTCCCATTTGTTGGATTATATCTCTTTACATTTCTTTTACTCTGTGTTTGTGTGTGAGTATGCATCTCTCTTTGATAGTCTGTGTCTGTGTGTGCATCTCTCTTTGATTCTTTGTGTGTGTGTGTACATATTTTTCTCTTTAATTTTCTGTGTGCGTACCTCTCTCTCTCTCTCTTTGATTCTGTGTGTGTGTGTATGTGTGTGTCTCTCTCTTCTGATTCTGTGTGTGTGTCTCTCTCTCTCTGATTCTCTATGTGTGTGTGTGTGTGTGTGTGTGTCTCTCTCTGTGTGTGTGTGTGTCTCTCTGATTCTGTGTGTGTGTGTGTGTGTGTGTGTGTCTCTCTCTCTCTCTGTCTCTCTGTCTCTCTCTCCTCTCTCTCTCTCTCTCTCTCTCTCTGATTCTGTCTCTCTCTCTCTCTCTCTCTCTCTGATTCTGTGTGTGTGTGTGTCTTTAGTTGTGTGTGTGTATCTCTGATTACATGTGTATGTATCTCGTTGATTCTGTTTGTGTGCATGTGTATGCATTTTTGTTTCTGTGTGTATATGTGTCTATCTCTGACTCTGTCTGTCTCCCTCTCTCTCTCTCTCTCTCTCTCTCTCTGATTGTGTATGTATCTCCTCTCTTTGATTCTGTGTGTGTATGTGTTCTTATATATATATATAATGGTGGACTCTCCTATCATAAACGATAAATTAAGGTCAGCAGTAAATGACTCACATTGTGCATGCTATCAAGAAAACATTTTATTTGTGTTTTCTCGGGTGTGATCCTAGCCGAGCCTTGTGATAGTAACCTATATATATATATATATATATATAATATATATACCAAAATGCTTTCTTTTATCTCATTTGATCTGAAATGATTTATTCATTGAGTTCTTAATCAATCGGATCTTTTATTTATAACATTCTTCAGGATAAAAAAAATTAATCGAGTATCATTTCAAATTTATGCTTTTAGGTACTTCTAATTATTTAAATGTAAGGGAAGTTAATGCTATTTGCCTTGGTAAAAAGGTTTCAAACTTTTTCTTATCTAAGTAATAACATGAACTTGGTGCATTAGCATAAACTGTGAATGGCAAATTTTGCTCCATGTCAAGCAATAAAACTTTCATCACCCTTTGCTTGTCACTTTCTCTTAGATTTATGATGATCCTGTGTCAGTTTAGAATAACTTGACCTTTTCTTCTCTAAAACTCTGTGTGGGCAACATGTCATAGTAAATTTCAACAGATCTGCTTTTCTATCCCCAGCACCACCAAATAACCAGTCTTAAAAGTTACTATGCATTTGGGGAGGGGGGTGTTTGTTTTTTTTTTTTTTTTTTTGTTTTTTTTTTAACCCTTTTCAGCTGCTGGTTCAAGTATTAAACCTTAATGTATATTTAAACTGACTTTCCAAGGCCAACTTTACTCGAGTTTAAAATCTCAAGAAACCTTTTTATTTATTTTTTAAAAAGTAATCATCATTGGAGTAAATAATATTTAGTAAGTTTGGTTTATCTACTTTGTGTAGCTTTTTATTTATTCATCATATTTTATTTTTATTGTTTTTTTTTTTTTTAATCTTTTTTGGTTTTTTGATGGTATTTTAACACTTCTTTATTTTATAGAAACTAGCAAGAATATGCGCCCTCCTGGTGTAAGTGTTTAAGTTTTGGAGGTGCATGGTGTAATGGTTAGAGGCATAGGAAAATGACTCATCGACACAAGTTCAAATTCTAGACAAAGCTACAGTTCACATAGTGCTAATACCCTTGGGAAAGGTATGAATCCAACTACTCTCCTTCCAGCTATAGGTAAATAGTAGGGCAGACTGGGCTCTTTAACCTTGGTTAAGCAACCAGTCTAGGAGAAGGAAAACTAATGTTGGCCATTGATGGTGATTATGCTTTAGTTCTCATCCTTTTTGTGAGATTTAGTCTTTACCATTTCTTTCTTTTTTTTTTTTTTTCTTGTCTAATTTTGTATCTATTATCGTTTGTGACAAACGCCGACCCATTTTATGCTAGAAGGTGGTTGCTGAGAGTCTTAAGGTCCTGGGTATGATGGCCAAGTTCCAGTTCTGAAGCTGTGGGGAATGTGGAGTACCCCTTCATCACCATTTCACCCAGGTCCACTTTGACCCAGAGTTGTCGTACCTGTTAGAGTTCCATCTATGGGTTAAATAGAAAAAATGTGTTTGAAAAAATTAAGTTTAAAAAATAAAAATGAATTAAAAAAAATTTTTTTTTAAATAAAATGAATAAAAAATTTTTTAAATAAATGATAAAAAATTTTTTAAAAGTACTCCTTAAGAATGAATAAAACAAAATGTCTTCAGCATGAAATAACCCGACAAGGGTTGACATGCCATAAAACCCAAACAACCAACCAACTCAGGCTTAAGAGTATTAGTGGCAAGTCTATGTAAATAAATAGCTATATATCTGACAGTTAAGGGAGATAAGAAATCTGTTTAAATTTGAATAACTGTCAGCCAGAAACCAGCTGTTACTTTAAGATATATTTCTTGAAGAAAAAGGATTGAGTTTTCACCTTGCAGGAGGGTGTATCCTTTACTTCTGATCTTCCATACTTCTTAATAGCCATATAAATGATAATCTGTGAGTTGTGCTAAGAAGCAGCTGAAATTAAGATAAAAGTATTATTTACATTGCCTCTTGGCTATAATCAGGTTTTGGCACAAGCTTATTTTTAACTCTTAACGTCCTACACCATCTCATTCCACCCAGCCAGAAGTCACATTCATTTTCCTAATCTGCCCCAAATGATAGCCTTTGTTTAAATGTAATATTAAACATATTTAGAAGTCTTTGATTTAAGGGAAATAACAGGTAACTTGAAATGAAAAGGCCATTTTTTTTGATAAATCCTTATAGGAATGGGGCTCTGGACTTGGAAAATTCTCAACAGGACTTTAAGAGTTAAGATAGATTTCTTGAAGAAAAAGGATTGAGTTTTCCACCTTGCAGGAGGGCGTATCCTTTACTTCTGATCTTCCATACTTCTTAATAGCAATATAAATGATAATCTGTAAGTTGTGCTAAGAAGCAGCTTAAATTAAGATAAAAGTATTATTTACACTGCCTCTTGGCTATAATCAGGTTTTGGCACAAGCTTATTTTTTAAAGCAGAGTCCCAACTCCCATGTACAGGTGGGCAGTGCCAAAAATAGCCTATTTCTATCAGCATTCTCTTTTAGGCATCTCAAGTATCACTCAATGAAACTGACCTTACTCTTTTTAAATTCAAATGAACGTGATACCGTATTTCCCCAAAAATAAGATCTACCTGCAAAATAAGACCGAGCAGGATTTTTCAGGATGGTTTTGATATAAGCCATCCCCTTAAAATAAGCCCTAGTTGAGAGCGGCAGGCGGACAATAGAAATAAGCATTCTTCGTAATCACATCATGCGTCACACATTTGACATCCTTCAAAAATAAGCTCTAGTATTATATTTTGGAGTGAAAATAATATATATATATATATATAGGTTCTTCACGGAACAAATGGACATGCTACTATTAACACACTCGTCTACCCGGATTTTAATAGTATGTCAAAGCCTCAAAAACACTTCAATTTTTATAGTTCTTCTATAATGCTCCCTTTCTAATAATCTATCAACAATTTCTTCAAATAAGAAATTTTCTCCTGACGATGACCTAAGGTTGAAACTAGTTGAGAATAAACAACATACAAGAAATGATTGTCTTAATACTTTTTGTTCATACTATATATATATATATATATATATATATATATATTTACAAGCAGGATGCGACACAAGGTCAATTTCTGAAGCGGAATTTAACAGATTTGAATTCAGAGTTTTCCTTCTAGTTTGGTTACCTAGCCAAGTTTAAATAGCCCAGTCTGCTCTACTATTTACGTATAGCTGGATGGAGCATTGGATTCATACCTTTCCCAAGGGTATTAGCGCTATGTGAAATGCAAACAGCTTCGTCCAGGAATTGAACTTGGGTTGAAGAGTCCATTTCCTACAACTCTAACCATTACACCACACGCCTCCATAAAAAGATATATGAAAATTAATATAAGCCCTGTCTTATTTTCAGGGAACATGGTACTTGTCAAAAAGTTAATAACTGACAATGCTGCATTTAAAAGTAAAAAAAAAAAATCAGAAATCATTTATTTTTTTTTTTTTTTTTTTTTTTTTTTTTATAAGAATATAAAATACTTGAGAGTAAAGTCTGCGGAGTGGGCTATTTTTGGTATCAGTGATAGGGAGCCTATCCCCTTTTTGTCTATGCTAAACTAGAGAATTTGTTTTGCCAGGGTAGAGCATTACACCCATCATCAGCTCCCAGATGTTTTACCATACATATCAGATTAACTAAGCTGCGTTACTCATGCGCTGATTTGGCAAGAACTGGTATCAAACCCAGAACTTTTCAATTCCTAGATGAATGCTCTACAGACTGATCTAAACCAGCCCAGTATGCATAAAACACTAAAAAAAAAAAAATAGACACCAAAGCTGTTGGATTTTGGATTTTGTTCTTTAGAAAAGCATAAAGTCCAAAATTGTCTGGGTTTTTTTTTTTTTTGGGGGGGGCTTGGTTTTTTGGTTTTTTTTTCTCTTTCTTAACGTGTTCATGATAAAATATAATGAAAGTAAGTTTACCGATGTCTGTATTTCCTTTACTATAATCCATTTTTACATGCATGCAGTAATCTTCATGTAATTTTAGTTTTACTATATACTGGGGGGGCGGGAGTTGGAGGTGTAATTGGTTACAATTGTAGGAAATGAACTCATTTAGCAGGGTTAAAATCCTGGACGAATCTGTTTGCATTTCACATAGCGCTAATACTCTTGGGAAAAGTATACATCCAACTACTCTTCCTTCAACTATGGGTAAATAGTAGGGCAGACTGGGCTCTTTAACCATTGCTAGGTAACCAGTCCAGGAGGAGGAAAACTCTGAATTCAAACCTGTTAGACTCCACTTAAGAAATTGACTTTGTGTCACATCCTGCTCGTGTGGAGGGGTTGGTATATATATATATATATATATATATATATATATATATATTAAATGATCTGAATAGGGTTGATATGCTGGGGGGTGGTAAATAAATAAATAAAAAAACACAATCATTGAGTTCAATATTTTTATATTAAATTCTTTGGTGTATTGAAACTGCAAGTCAGTTTTTTGTTTGTTTGTTTTCTTCAGCATCATTTACCTGCAACAATATTTTAGCTCAGTCATTAGGGCATCCGCCTAACAACTATAAGTTTCTGGGTTTGATACCGGCTCTTCTCCAACTCAGTGCATGAAGAACTTGGATCTGTGCAGTAAAGTGGGGGAGCTTTGATCTGTGCAGTAAAGTGGGGAGCTTTGTTCATGAAAATGACTTGATTTATTCAGCATTAAATAGCCCAAAAAGGGTTGGTATGCCATAAAACAAACAACCACAACATTTTGGGGCGTATGTATTTACCCAACCCCTCTGCCATGAGTAGGACACAATACAAGGTCAGTTTTTAAGCAGAGTATAGCTGGTTTGAATTAAGAGTTTTCCTTCTTGAGTTCAAGGACAGCTGACAACGATCTTTAATGCTCTTTCTCTGCTCATTTCTGATTGGCCAATTTTTACCAGGACTAAATGAGGTTTATTTTTTTCAACATAGTCCCTTTTTGTGATCCATATGCACTTCTTCCATCAGTGTTGTCATGCTTGGATCCCATTTGTGAAAAAAGTCATCAACATATATATTAATCCTTCGAATGTTTATAGATATGAAAGATATGTCCGCCAAATTATATCCAAGATTAAGATGAATATATTTCTTCTTTTTTGAGGGGGTTTAAGGGATTGGGGTTGATCCTCCCCCCCAAAAAAAATATGTGCACATATATAGATGTACCATTTTCTTAGTTTTCTTTCTTGGTTTCTATCTGCAGTTTTCTTGTCTAGTTCGTTCAATTCAAAAAGAGTTTTATTGATTAACAGTGATCGTTGATGAGTGTGACCTTTTTTGTTTTTCTCTCTCCCTCATCTTCCTCCCCCCACACACCCCACACACCCACCTGACTCATTTTTTTTAAATGTGTGTACAATCTGGTTGTTAAGGAAACTTTACTTTTTCTTTTTTCTTTTTTTTTTTTTTTTTTCTTTTTCTTTTTAAATCAATTCTTATATAGATTTTACAAAGTTATCTCAAATACTAATGCCAACTTTTAGAAGCTTTTAGAGGTTATAGAATATACATTACTTTATTTTTCCTGCTCGTGAGATGGTAAGGGCCGGCTTAGCTCAGTTGGTAGAGCATCCGATTAGGAACCATAAGGTTACTCGTTCAATACCGGCCCTTGCCAACTCAGTGTATCAGTAGCACAGGAGGAGCAGACGTCAAAACAATCTCCTTGGTCTAGCGCTATTGAAAAGGGGTTAGACTCCCTTGCTGTCTGGCTGATACCGACTTTAGGCCACCCCGTCAAATTTAGTTACATGTAGAACACTTTAGAATTTGATATTCCAGGTCACCTTTTAGCTAAGACACAGTATCTACACTCCCTCTTTTAGCATAAGAATTTGTATCAATTAAAAATATTGATTATTAAATAAAAACAAGTATAGATAAAAAAGAATTTTATCACTTGTAAGAGAAGTCAATGTGCCATATTAGTTATAAATCAGTTTTCCTTCTCCTAGATTGGTTGCCTAACCAAGGTTAAAGAGCCCAGTCTGCTTTACTATTTACCCATAGCTGGAGTTAAAATATCTGGATGTACACCTTTCCCAAGGGTATTAGCACTATGTGAAATGCAAAGAGCCTCGTCCAGGATTTGAACTTGGGTCACCATTTCCTTCGGTGATAACCATTAGGCTAAGCACACCTCCTTGATGTTCACCAAAATAATTTGCTGGTCTTTCCAATAGTTCTAATATTTGAGAAATTTAAGCTTTGAGAATTTACTTTCAAAAGAAATTTGTTAGCATTCATCTTGTCACCTTCTTCCATCATGTTTGACCTCATGTGACACTTCTATCGGGTGGGACTTTAGAATACACCGACTGCACCTATGATTTTACTGCGTCCTGTTAGATTTGTGTGTCAGGGACGCAGGACACATACCGATCAGCATCTCTAAATTAGATTGGTTTTGCAATAATTTCTTGTCTTTCCAATATATGCCAGTTCTGATATTTGAGAAATTTAAGATTTGAGAATTTACTGACCCTTCTATCAGGTAGGGCTTTAGACTGCACCTCTGCAAAGGGGTAAGACCTCTTAATGGGGCCACCTGTTGGCCATAATACTTAAGGATGGAACCATGGTGGCTGAGTAGTCTGACATGCAAAAATTCACTTTGGCCCTTTATTAGGCTAGACAGGCAGTTGGAGAAGACCCCCGTCAATCAATTGGCTAGTCACAAGCTAGACTAGCGGACCATTGTTAGTGAGTTTGATTCGCACTGGGTACCTTATATTTCTGATCTAAGCCAAGTTTAGTAAATGACTACTTCAAACTTTGTTGAATGACCAGAAACTTTTTAGTACTCTGATGACTGTGTTTTTATTGGGTGTGAACTCCTACAACGTGAAGTAGATAGTTTATTACTAGGACATAAAGGAGTTGAATTGTGTTTAAAAAGAAAGAAAAAAAAATCCTTTGAATTATTTTGTAATCATAATAGAATCAATGATTTAGTTTTCTAATTCAACGTTGAATAATAAAAATTGCTTTTCACAGAGTTAGAGCAAGCAGGGACATGTTTACTGAGCAAAGTAGCTGACATAGAAGGCAGAAGAAACATTGAAATAAAACAAACTAGCAGAACTTGTGGATATACCACAATGTGATAATTTAATTATTATATTTTAGATGTTTACTTAAGAGCTATTGCCAAATAGTTCAATATGTAAAAAAGTATAATAATCTTGATTTAACTCCCTTTTTTTTTCTTTTATTTCCTTTCTTTTCATCTTTTCATTATGTTTGATTGAAACAGATTAGCGTTATCACTTCCGCATGTTCACCCCCTCTTTCTTTCTTTCTTATATTTTTCTGTGTTGCATGTCCTTGCAGAATTGAGAGCTTGGTTGGATCAATTTTTTGAGTTGAAATCATCTGATTTCTACCAACGAGGTATTGAAAATCTTGTTGAATAGTATTATCTGTGTTATTCGGACTATTGTCCCCATCTTCATTGTTATTTGTACAACATTTCGGCCGATATACTCTCCGGCCTTCTTCAGGTATTTCTTCGGACTCAGGAACCTTCTTTTCGAACTCGGGAACTTTCTTGTCGTATTCAGGAGCCATCAGGGAACTTTGAACCTAACCCTTTATTTATTCCACGGGGGTATCCTGTTCTCATTCCGCTAACCATAGCTGGGGTAGGAGTTGTGTTAATTAATTATTTTTCTAACTGCTTTCAGTCCGAGAAGGTTCCCGAGTCCGACAAGAAATACCTGAAGAAGGCCGGAGGGTATATCGGCCGCAACGTTCTACAAACAACAATGAAGATGGGGACAATAGTCCAAATAACACAGATAATACTAATCTTCAAGCCTCATCTCAAACATTCAGAGAAATCTTGTTGAATGTTAGGAAGAAGTTGTCTAAACAACAAAGATGGCACATTATTGATTAATTAGTCGGCAACCCGTCTAAGTCAAGGAAAAGTCTGACACAAAACCTCTGCTGCCTTTCAAGGAAATGCTAGGGGAGTAAACCCCGAAAATAAATCAGGAGCCGAAGTCCCTAAGGTGGTGTGATGCTGAAATCCAGTGCTACCCATCAGCTCCTGCAACACTACCATTGCCAAACTGCATTTGTTTCTTTACTTTTCCTTTGAATCACAGTGGCAGTGTGGAAAGGAGGATTTGCTGCGTGGGCAACAGCTGATCCTCCATATGAATCCGCCCTGGCTATGTAGTTTAAAAAAAAAAAAATTCTTTGACACTACTCCATCATCTCCCATAGACGGAAGGCTGCCAACACTACAACACTAGTTATTTTTATTAAACCTTTTTAAAAATTTAGATTTAAAAAAAAAAAAATGGTAGGGACTTAATTGCCAAGCCAATAGACTGAATTAGTTTTTACTAAAAAGAATTAGAGAACAGGATATTTTAAACAAAAAAATAAAAATAAAAAAAACAAGACTGAAAAAAGAATTTATTTAACTAATTAGCAATTAGTAATATTTTCAGAGGCACTAAAAAATTTATAATATATTTTTCTTTTTTTCTTTCTGAGGTGGACCACTAAACTTACCATCAGCTCCCCACTTTACCATGCAGATCAGATTACCCAATCTGTGCTAATCATGCACTGGGTTAACAGGGACCAGTATCAAACCAGGAACTTAGTGATTCCTAGACCAATGCTCTACCGACTGAGCTAAACCAGCCCCTTATGAAATAAAAAAATATTATTACATCCATTTCTCACTCTTTCGTTCTACAAAGGAATGATTCTTTTTTTCTAGCTTCGCACCAAAGCTAAAAATAGACACAAGGTTGTTATATTGTCAGGAGCCATGCACAAATCAAGACACATGTGCAGCATTTTTTTTTTTTTTTAGAATTGTATGGGTCGATCAGCATTCTCCTTCAAGGGAGTCTCAGATGCTAAGTAATTAACTCTGTCCTTACTCCTTTCATATGAGAAGTTAGGTACTGCCTGTGGGGAAAGACCTCTGGAACCAAGCTGTTATTATTTCATGAACACCAGGTGAAAGATTCAATACTTAAATGGGTGACCATTTAAGCAACAGCAAGTACTGTAATGACTTGATTTCGCATTAAATAACCTGAAAAGTGCTGATATACTGTAAAATTAGATAACCAAACAACCAACCAGGTGAAGAAGCTCTGTTGGCTGGGGCTTTAGAATACACACCGACTGCACCTCTGCAGAGGAGTAAGACTCCCCCAATGGTGTCACCTGTTGGCTGTGAGGGCGACCCATGATGCTTAAAGATGGAACCTTTTTTGATGGGCTAGATGGGCAGTCAGGAGGCCACCTCCAATCAATTGACTGGTCATGTCAAATATATATATATATATATATATATATATATATATGATTGTTTTAACCCTATTGCCCTCATGGTAAGCCCCAACCCTTTTTATCATATATGTGCAAGAAGGCAGTGGCTGAGGGTCTTATTGTCCTGAGTATGATGTTAAACACTATTTGATGGTGAAGTTCCAATTCTAGCTCTGGGGAGTACCCCGTCATCACCATACTCCCAGGTCTACTCTTAATGCCCTGATGGTCAAGTTCCAATTCTAGACTCTGGGGAATTTGGAGTACCCCTTCATCACCATTACTCCCAGGTCTACTCTTAATGCCCATGATGGTGAAGTTCCAATTCTAGAGCTCTGGGGAATTTGGAGTACCCCTTCATCACCATTACTCCCAGGTCTACTCTTAATGCCCATGATGGTGAAGTTCCAATTCTAGAGCTCTGGGGAATGTGGAGTACCCTTCATCACCATTACTCCCAGGTCCAATTTTATCCTTAGTGTTAGTACCTGTTAGGGTTACATCTAAAAAAAAATGTTTAAAAAAAGAAAAGGTTGGGCTTCCATCAAGAATGAATAAAACAATGTTTTTGGCATGAAATAACCCAAGTTGACGTGCCGTAAAATCCAACCAACCAACCAGGTGAAAGAATGAATATTCTTAGTGTTTTTTTCACAAAACCATTTGCAATGAATTTACTTCTAATTGGTCAAACATCAATACAACAGCTGTGCAAATTAGAATCGGCTTTCAGTGCCACCTTTTCTTTGGCAAACTCCAAACCGGATATTAATAAGGAGAAAGCAACTCACAATCAATATTCACAGACACCTACACACACACACACACACACACACATATATATATATATATATATATATATATATATATATATATATAAGTAATGGTTAAAGTCATTGGAAATGGACTCGTCGCCCCGAGTTCAAATCCTGGATGTGATAATGGCATTTCACTTAGCGCTAATACCCTTGGGAAAGGTATGAATCCTACTCTCCCTCCAGCTATGGGTAAATAGTAGGACAGACTGGGCTCTTTAACCTTGGTTAGGCAACCGGTCTAGGAGAAGGAAAACTCTGAATTCAAACCTGTTAAACTCCGCTAAAGAAATTGACCTTGTCACATCCTGCTCGTGCGGAGGGGTTGGTAAATATATATATATGTGTGTGTATATATGTAGCCTTTTTTAGTATTGGAGAATTGAAAATAAATTGCTTGATTACATGTGTAAAAGCTGTATTTATTTATTATAGTGTACAATACATTTAAGGTGCAATTGTTACCATTGGTTTCCAAGCAGCATATTAGCCACTTTTCTTCAGGCAACGCACCTGTCTTGAAGAAAAGTGGCTAACATGCTACTTGGAAACCAATGGTAATAATCGTACCTTTAATGTATTGTACACTATAATATATATGCACACACTCACACATATACAATAATGATATAATTTTTGTGTGTTACCATAACACAGCCAAAATGGCACATCACGGTAAGACAGTGTTAGTGTGATAGTGTTTAAAATCCTCTAACTTAGAAAATAAAGTAATTTCCAATTTATCAACAAAATTTCTCGGGTGTATGAAGGATATCAAATTAGAAAATTACATACCCATTCTGTTGAAGGAACTGCTCCCAACTTCTGTTGACTATGGTATTGGCGACCCGTGATGCTTAAGGATGGAAACTTGAAGGCTGAGCAGTTCATGACATGCAACACTCCACTTTGGCCCTTACTTAGGCTAAACAGGCATGTGCAGAGACCTTCTGCAATCATTCAGCTGATCACATCAAGCCCTCGCACCTTTATTTTTGTCCCAACCCTATTGCCCTTATAGCAATCTCCAACCCGTTTTATCATATAGATATTTACCAACCCCTCCGCACGAGCAGGATGTGACACAAGGTCAATTTCTTAAGCGGAGTTTAACAGGTTTGAATTCAGTTTTCCTTCTCCTAACTGGTTACCTAGCCATGGTTAAAGAGCCCAGTCTGCCCTGCTATTTACCCATAGTTGGAGGGAGAATTGGATTCATACCTTTCCCAAGGGTATTAGCGCCATGTGAAATCTAAACAGCTTCGTCAAGGAATTGAACTCAGGTCGACGAGTCCATTTCCCACAACTCAAACCATTAGACCACGCGCCTCCTTTTTATCATATATGTGCTAGAAGGCGGTGGCTGAGGGTCTTAGTGTCCTGGGTATGACGTTAAACTCTATCTAATGGTGAAGTTCCAATTTTGAAGGTCTGGAAAGTGTGGAGCACCCATTTATCGCCATTACTCCCAGGTCCACTTTGACCCAGAGTGATAGTACCTTAGGGTCCCATCTATAGGTTAAATACATAGAAAAATGAGTATTAAATAGTTTTTTTAAAATTTGAGTACCATCAAGAATAAATAAAACAAAATGTCTTCAGCATAAAATAACCCAACAGGGGTTGACATGCCATAACATCCAATCAACTAAAAAATGTGAGTACCCATCAATTTACAGCATAAAATAACCCAACAGGGGTTGACATGCCATAACATCCAACCAACCAATCCTTTATTTAATGACAGGATATTTCCTATCAGTTAATTCCATTTAGTTAATTTGTCCTTGTGAAGTAATTTATGTGTCTTTTCCACTGAATTGGATCACATGATTTGTTATGCACTATCCAATCTAGGGATTAAACTCACAACCACCAGACAGGATGCAACACAAGGTCGATTTTTAAGCTGAGTACAATTGGTTTCAAGTCACTTACTAGACTGGATGCCTTTTACCAAGGCTAAAGAGCCCAGTATATATCTACCAACGCCTCCGCACAAACAGGATGCACACAAGGTCAATTTATTAAGCAGAGTTTAACAGGTTTGAATTCAGAGTTTTCCTTCTCCTAGACTGGTTACTTAACCATGGTTAAAGAGCCGTGTCTGCCCTGCTATTTACCCATAGCTGGAGGGAGAGTTGGATTCATACCTTTCCCAAGGGTGTTAGCGCCATGTGAAATTCAAACAGCTTCGTCCAGGAATTGAACTCCGGTCGACGAGTACATTTCTTACTAAAGAGCCCAGTATACCCTATTATTTAATGAGGAGTGAACAGATGGATTCATACATTTCCCAAGTTCATTAACTACCAACTGTGGGTGTAAGATCTCCCCCCCCATGGGTCCACCTGTTAACTGTGAGTGGTGACCCGTAATGTCTGAGGACAGGATTGAGGTGGCTGAATGATTGGTGACCTGAGTACTAAGTGATCCCATGACTTGCAACACTCCACTTTGTTTTTACTTGGACTAGATGAGTGGTCAGAGCAGGTTAGCTCAGTTGGTAGAGCAATCGGCTAGAAACCACAAGGTTCTTAGTTCGATACCGGCCCTCGCCAACTCAGCGTATCTGTGCAGTAAAGTAAGGAGCTGATGGTAGGTGTTGCACCCAGCCTCAGACGAAGAAACAATATGAATAGATTAGGAATGTACCTGTAGTTAGGATTTTGAATTAGGGTCCGTTAGATTTAGAATGAAGGGGTCCATGGAAAGTTACCTGACAGTTGTTGACAGGTACTAATCTTTTGCTTGACCCCTTGAAAGCGCACATTAGACATGTGAGATAGTTTAGTTTAGGGCGGAATCAAATGGGCAGGTTCCCGATTATTTGGTCATTGCTCATTTAACTCTTAACGTCCTATACCGCCTCATTCCACCCGTCCGGAAATCTCATTCATTTTCCTAATCCACCCCAAACGATAGCCTTTGTTTAAATGTAATATTAAACATATTCAGAAGTCTTTGATTTAAGGGAAATAACAGGTAACTTTTAATGAAAAGGACATTTTTACCCATTTTTTTTTTTTTAATATATCCTTATAGGAATACTCTGGACTTAGAAAATTCTCAACAGGATATTAAGAGTTAATAACCTTTGTTAGATTACAACAGGGGGTGGGTGCTTTACTGACTGAGAAAACTAAAGATATGATTACTATTTCATTTTGTGAAGCTCATTTATTCTTTTGAAAATTAAATTTTAAAATTTACTTTGTGTCACATCCTGCCTATCGCATGAATACATAAAGCATAAAAAGTAATTTAAAAAAGTTAAATTGGCAGGTTGGCCTATGCTTAGTATCAGCCAGACAGCGAAGGAGTCTATCCTCTTTTTGCTAGTATGAGACCGGGTGATTTTTGCTGAGGTTGAGTGTCACACCCATCATCAGCTCCCTACTTTACCACCCTGAGATTCCTGGGGAGAGTGCTCTACTGGCTGAGAAACCTTGAAATTTTTAACTAATTCATTTTGTGAATCTCATTTATTCTTTTGTACTTAGAATTTTAGTCCACGATGGTTGAAATCATCTTTCTCTGAATTTTTGAGATGAGACTTGATAATTTCAAAGGTCTCTGAGTTCAAAGAGAAGGTTCTCAAGTCCGACAAGAAATACCTGAAGAAGGCCACATCGGCCGAAATGTTGTACAGAACAATAAAGATGAGAACAATAGTCCGAATAATCCAAATAATACGTAAAAATCAACTTGTTTAAGATTTGAAGTGTTAAAATCAAAGAATGTGAAGATTGGTATGTAGATGGGATTTTTTTTGTTTTTTTGGGGGGGGGGGGTTAAATACATAAGTTGGAAACTGGTACTTGAAATGCAGTAACAGTAGGGAAATGTTGCCTGTAGGGCATGTTTTGTTTTTATGTTTGTCTTTTTTTTTTCTTTTTTTTTTTTTTTTTTTCACCTTTGCCCTTGTAGAATTTCTGTTTGTCAAATGTCAGCCCTCTCTCACCCTTCCTCCTACTCCCTCCCTCCCTTTCTCCTCGTACTCATTCTCTTCCCTATTTTCCTCCTCCTCCTCCTCCCATTTTAATTCCTGTCATCACTCAGCAAATGCATCTTTGCATGACATTTGAGAATAATTCTAAATCAAATTGTTTACTCTTCTACTGGGTGTCAAATTTTTAAGAATGTGAATTTGGTAGTGGGAAAGAACTGTTACATGGAACCCAGAAAAGAGTGTGTATGTAGGTATGTATATATATATATGATGAGTCTAATTTTCAATATATATATATGTGTGTGTGTGTCTATAATGTATATTTTTGGAATTTACTGCAAAGCATGGGTAAAGTGTGAAATAAATGAGAAACTAAGTTGGATGTTATATGCTAAATTCCATTTTATTTCATCCAATATTTTGAGAGAATGACCTCCCTTTTACAAAGATTTTTTTTAGACTCCCTAATGACACACATATATATATATATATATATATACACAAACAAATTTGGTTAAAAATAATAGAATCCTCATTGTTTTCAATTTTTTTTTATTTTCTCTTTCAAGTTTTCTAACAGTCTTTTTTAATGTTATCATTTTGAAAGGTGTTAATCTGTTGCTCAAAAGAGTTATTATTGGTAAACCAAGTACTTTCAGTTCTTTTCTGAACCATTATCAAGTCTGTTTATCATTTGACTAAACTATTTTGTTTTTGTCACTTAGGTGACACTAAATAACAGTGGCAGTTTCTTTTGAACATTTCTAACAAACTAAGAAAACATGATTTCAAATAAAAACTGTTCTATCTATTCCAAGCATTTTAGAATAGTCGCTATTTTCAAATCTAATTCTCTAATAGTGGTTTCTATAAATATTATGTACGGAGCTTTTTAATTTTTTCATATTATTACTATTTATTATATATATATATATATATATATATATATATATATATATATATATATATATATAGTTATCATAGTGTACACAGTTAATAGCCTTGTTAGTTTCTAACCTATGCAATCATCAGACCAAGGTCACCAAGTGCTGTTGACTCTGTTTCTACACTACCCTTAGATCTTCATATGTTCTATTACAGGTAATTGTTAGTTTCTCACCTGTTTATAGATTTATTTATTTTTTAAGACTTTTAGAATTTTTTTTGAATTCGCAAAAAATAACATCTGTTATTCTTTTATATTTAATAAAATAATAACATCTTTGTGGTTTGCAATTTAAAATATAGTTTAGAAAATATTTTGTTTAGAAATTGTAATTATAATTTAGTATCAATAAAAAAAAACACTAATTTAAATAAAGGATATTGTAACTATTTAGAACTAATATAACTAAAGAAAGATAATTTGGATAAAGTCTTTGTTTAATAGGGATATTGAAGTTGGGAATAAAAAATTTTCTATATAATCTAGTTCCAAATTTTTTAATTTGGGGTTACAAATTCTAGGGCTCTAAAGTAAAAACCTATGATTATTCTATTTTTTATTTTGATATGATTTTCCTTCTCCTGGACCGGGTGCTATAACAAGACTAAAGAACCCAGTCTGCCCTACTATTTACCCTCAGCTTGGTGGGAGAAAAGATGGATTCATGCCTTGCATGGTATCAGTCAAGAATTGAATGCTATTTCTCTGAATTTTTTTTAGATGAGGTTTGATAATTTGGATTATTTGGACTATTGTCCTCATCTTTATTGTTATCTACACAATGTTTCGGCCAAATTGCCCTCCGGCCTTCTTCAGGTATTTTACGTCGGACTCTGGAACCTTCTTGAACTTGGCAGTTCAAGGAGGGGGTTCTCAAGTTCCTGGGTCTGACAAAAAATACCTGAAGAAGGCCGGAGAGCACAACATCCGAAACGTAGTGCAGATAACAATAAAGATGAGGAAAATAGTTCAAATAATTCAAATTATCAAACTTCATCTCAAAAATTCAGAGAAATAGCATTCAATTCTTGACCAATAGATACCAAGCTTTAATGCCCTTGGGAAAGGCATGAATCCTTCTTTTCTACCACCAAGCTGAGGGTAAATAGTAGGGCAGACTGGGTTCTTTAGTCTTGTGATACAAGAATTGAATGAATTACCATCTTGAGAAAAACAAAAGTTTCAAAAGGATACTTAGAACATAGATTAGTTCAAATTCATCCGCAAATTGAATGAATTACCATCTTGAGAAAAACAAAAGTTTCAAAAGGATACTTAGAACATAGATTAGTTCAAATTCATCCGCAAAAGTTAATGAGGATGAGAGATCTTTAAATCCAGGCAACAGTGGGTAACCTTGCTATTTGTCTGGTTAAAATGACACAATTGCAAGTATTAGAATTAGTTGCAGACACTATACATTGTGTTATGTAAGAATGCCAAAATGACTTTGTATCAGTTGTATTAGTAGTTTGTCTTCGGCACTAGTTTGATGCATTCGAATTCTTCCTCCCAAACATAATACCAACTCCACCCTGAAAGTATTAAGTACCATTAATTTCATTTCCTCCTCCTTCAGATAAGTACCAATAGATATGAAAGTAGTCTACCCAAGCGCAGCAATTTCAAAACGAGGTAGCAGTTTGAAGATTATATTGTAATACTATCTCCTTAAACAGCAGCAGATCCCTAACTGTTGGAACGGCCCCTCGACAAGGCAGCAACTCCTCCTACCCAGAAGCCTGCAGCATCCTATCCAAGTGTAGTAACAGGTTTTCCTGAAGTTAACAATATACTTGTACAAACGCAATCTTGTAACATCTAAATCTATGAATATTCAAATACTAAATGAAATGCTAGTCTTCTTAACAAGCCTGGTATTAATTTACCAGGAATTCTGGCCGTTTTTATCAACATGATAGCAAGTATTATGGAAGTTGTAGTAGTTTCTGGGCGGCGTTTTCTATTGCTTGTTTTATCTTCTCTTTAGAATTATTTATGCTGCAGTTTTATTATTTGGAACTTCAAATTACACAGGGCCACATTATTATTATTATTATTATTATTATTATTATTATTATCATCATTATCATTATTATCAATCTATATATAAAGGAATTTGCATTAATTTTTGTCCGGAGGAAACTTTGAAAATAAAACAATTAAAGACAAAGTAAATATATATACACATTAAATATCACCAGGGCTTGGTTTTTGAGCAAAAATAATATCTCTTTCGTGATCGTAAAATATATACACAGATGTATTTATCAGTTAAAACACTGCTCCTTAATGGAAGCTGTCGACGGCCGAGAGGTTAAGAAACTAGGCTGATGAAAAGTCAGTCGGGTTTCGCTCCTGGTCAGAAGTAGTTGCTTTGTCTAGCCATACTGATGAAACATCGAAAAACAGTGTCTGTGGATGAGATATATATATTTATTCATAAAACCTGTGAATGTGTGCTTTATCTATACATATATAAAGGGCAGTTGTGTGAATCTGTATGTACGGAGGAAACTTCGAAAATAAAACAATTAACGACAAAGTAAATATATATACACATTAAATATCACCAGGGCTTGGTTTTTGAGCAAAAATAATAGTGATTTCATTTATATTCATAAAGATAATTAAAAAATAAAATTTATTTAAAATGATAACAGCATGGATTTTTTTCCATTTAATATTTTAGTAGTAAACATTAAGATTTCTTTTCAGAGTAGCTGGGTCAATGCAAGGTCTATTTTTTTACATAGGGATTTAAAAGGGGCATCCCACAAGGATTCAACTCACGAATCAGTAATAATGGATCTGCAGGACTAACTTTTTTAAAAATCCCCCTCTACCCAGGCAATGCCGGGTAGCCGCTGCTAGTTATTATTATAAATGAATTGTTGTTAGGATTTTCAGACACAAAAGGAAATATCTAATTAATTGCATAGGAAATTCTAATTTATTCTATTTAAATGTTTAACAAAATATCTGACTAGCTGGACCTGTGGATATACCACAGTGTAATAATTTAATTATTACGTTTGATATGTTTACTTATGTGCTATTGCAATATAGTTCAATATGTAAAAAGTATAATAATATTGATTTAACTTTATCACTCTTTTTTTTTTCTTTCCTTCTTTCTATTAAGTTTGATTGAAAGAGATTATCGTTTTCACTTTCACGCACTCACCCCTCTCTCTTTTTTCCTTTCCCCTATCTCTTTTTCTTTCTTTTTTTCTGTGTAGCATGTCCTTTTTCTTCCCTTTCATTATAATAAAAATGGAATGGTCCATTATTTAATTGAAGTGACAACACTCATAAGAAATAAGAATTTGGTGGATAAGCAACACCGGATAATAAAGATTACATTTGTACATTTAATCTTGGACAATTTGTACAACCATTATCATCTTGCAACACCCTCAAGTTAAAAATGAAACCATCCAAGATGAAATGAAAAAAAGTGTAAATCCTTTACATAGTGCATTTAGCATTTTCTTTAGAAATATTATATAGCAACCTTCCTTTAAGAAGCATAAGTAGCACTCTTAGCAACCTTCCTTAGCAACAACAATAAATTGGGATTTTAGTAAGTGTTTCAAAACATCATGCTTAGCAACAGTGCATAGCATTTTTAGCAAGCTTCCTTAACAACAAAAATTAGCATCCTTAGCAACCATAATGAGTTCTTAGCAACCTTCCTTAGCAACAATATATAGTGTTTCAAATAATCATGCTTAGCAACAATGCATAGCATTTTTAGCAAGCTTCCTTAACAACATAAAATAGCATCCTTAGCAACATAATGAGTTCTTAGCAACAATATAAGTGTTTCAAATGATCATGCTTAGCAACAATGCATAGCATTTTTAGCAAGCTTCCTTAACAACAAAAATTAGCATCCTTAGCAACCATAATGAGTTCTTAACAACCTTCCTTAGCAACAATATATAGTGTTTCAAATAATCATGCTTAGCAACAATGCATAGCATTTTTAGCAAGCTTCCTTAACATCTCAGCTAAATAATGAACCATTCAGTTCTTATTATAAAAGAAAAGGAAGAAAAAGGACATGCTACACAGAAAAAATATTAAAAAGAAAGAGTAGGAGAAAGAGAGAGAGGGGGGTAAGCGCTCAGAAGTGATAAAACTGATCTGTTTCAATCGAACATAATGAAAAGCGGAAAAGAAAGGAAAAAAAGAGTGAGAGAAAGTTAAATCAAGATTATACTTTTTACATATTGAACAATTTTGCAATAACTCTTACGTAAACATATTCAAACATTGTAATAATCAAATTATCATACTAGGGTATATCCTGCTCATACTGTAATAATAAGTTTGTTTTTGGAGGGAATTTTTGCTGCATGTTTTTTTTTTGGGGGGGGGGTTCTTATGGGTAGAGGTTCCCTCAGTCTTTGGGATTTAACTCTTAACCAACTTTAAGCCACTCACAGCAAACTCTTCCACCACTGTGATCCAAAGTACAAAAACTGATGGTTAGTTCATTATAATTGAGCAGAAGGACTCAGATTACAATAATAATAGGTCTTTATTAGAATAGAATGAGTTCTGAGGTGAATAGTGAACTTTGAAATATCTTATCATACAGGTAAAAGAATACCAAGAAAATTTGGTACAACCGTGGGGGAAATAGGCAGAGTTAAGCATACCCTGTAAAACTATTCAGTATCTTGGAATTTAATACCATTTCACATGCTGAGCACAATATAAAGCTACCAAATTTCAAGCATTAAAATTCTGACAGTGAATTTTCTACATACAAGGCGTGTCAAAAAGTATTGAGATTTTTTGTACTTTTCGACACATCTTGTATTCTAAAAATAAGATTCCATTCATTCATTTTTTCAGAATACAAGGTGTGTCCAAAAAGTACCAACTTTAAGGCTGTATTTACCAAGATAGAAATGAACAATGAATGGAACATTAATTTTTTTAGAATACAAGGTGTGTCAAAAAATACAAAAAATCTCTATACCTTTTTGACACACCTTGTATTTCATAGCCCATTAAAAATGAGACCGTCCAAATCATCTAAGATGAAATGCAAATATAATAATTGTAATAATTATTTTAAATTGTAATAATTAAATTATCATACTGTGGTATATCCACAGGTCCTGCTAGTAGACCATAATGAGAAAGTGCATACTGTGGTATATACACAGGTCCTGCTAGTAGACCATAATAAGATTGTGCATACTGTGGTATATACACAGGTCCCGCTAGTAGACGATAATGAGATTGTGCATACTGTGGTATATCCACAGGTCCTGCTAGTAGACCATAATGAGATTGTGCATACTGTGGTATATCCACAGGTCCTGCTAGTAGACCATAATGAGATTGTGCATACTGTGGTATATCCACAGGTCCTGCTAGTAGACCATAATGAGAAAGTGCATACTGTGGTATATACACAGGTTTTGCTAGTAAACCATAATGAGATTGTCCATACTGTGGTATATCCACAGGTTCTGCTAGTAGACCATAATGAGAAAGTGCATACTGTGGTATATACACAGGTCCTGCTAGTAGACCATAATGAGATTGTGCATACTGTGGTATATCCACAGGTCCTGCTAGTAGACCATAATGAGATTGTGCATACTGTGGTATATCCACAGGTCCTGCTAGTAGACCATAATGAGATTGTGCATACTGTGGTATATACACAGGTCCTGCTAGTAGACCATAATGAGAAAGTGCATATATTGGAGTTTTTTTTTTTTTTTTTTTTTTTTTTTTTAATGCATTTAATAGTAATTGCATAAGATGTAGAAAATTAAACAATGAAAACTCATCTGGTCAATAAAGACGTACGATTGAATGAGTGTTAACAACAAGGGCACCCACTGAAAAGAGAAAGCTGAATTTTTTTTTTATTAATTTCCTGTCCGTTGATCATAAATTCAGAGTTTGCTTTTCTTCTCTTTTTTCCTTTCAAATGAAACGGTTATTCATAAACTATTAAGAATTATTCCCAATTGTTTGCTTGATTAGTAATGTTTGTTGGTGCAGCCAATAATAAATAAATACCTGTTATATATTTCTTGTAGACCTAACGTTTTTCTTTTCTTCTCTCCTTCCAGTAAACTCGCTACATCTGACAGTGTGGAAGAGGACACAATGGCTGAAGTGGATGTCAATGCACACTTGCAGGACTTCATAGCCAGCGGACGGACCGGCCGGCGCAATGCTGTACCAGATATTATTCACGATGGGCTTGCAAAAGTGAGCACTAGTGATTTACCTTATGAACTTGAAAAATTGAAATGTTCAGGTAAGTAAAAAAAAAAAAAAAATTTTTTTTAAACTTTGTTTCCTTTTCTTCTTTTCTTCTTTTCTTCTTCTGAAATATTAGATATCAACGTTCAAATTAGCTGCAGGAACCAGCCTCATACGTTCTTTTGATCTGCTTTTTTTGGGAGGGGGGGGGATAAATTTGTTTTTCATCTGAATTCTGAAATAATTTTGTTTTAAAATAATTTTTTTTTTTTTTTTTTTTTAAATTTAAAATTTTATTATTGAAAAATTTTTTTATCTATTATTTGAAAAAAAAAAAATTTTATTTATTATTAAAAAAAAAAATTTCATTTTGCCATATATATTGAAAAATGCTCATAATTTTTTTTTTTTTTTTTTAATTTTCAAATTTTATTATTGAAAAAAAAAAATTTCATTTTGACATATATATTGAAAAATGCTCATTTTAAGGGAACATTCCTTTAAAAACATGCAGAAAAATTTGAGAGTGCTTGAAGATAACCGAAATATTTTTTGTACTCTATTTATAGATACTTTCTGCGCTTTAATTGTTCTTAAAAGAAGTTTCCTTCTCTCAGAAGTATGCAATATATATGTATACCGTATTTGACGAGATATAAGATGCACCCCCATTTCAGTAGGTCAGATTCAGGAAAAAAAGTTTTTAGTGTTTGTTTTTCTTCGCCACCATACGCTCCTGTTAACCTTGATTATAACAATACCAGCAATAAAATAAGGATGCATGGAGTTTAGGGTATGTAAAAGTACTGAGCGTAAACTGGGTTAGTGAGCATGATAGAGAAGATTAGCCTAGGCCTACAGGAGGTCTCAAACTTCACCTACGATATATAAGACGCAGCATAATTTTTGAGCCAAAATTTTTTGGGGAAAGTGCGTCCTATATGCTGTCAAATACGTTGTGTGTATATATATATATATATATATATATATATATATATAATCTTACCCATGTACATATTTTAATTGCATACCTTTGAGAGGCGGAAAGGGCATCCCATCATGGTGTAATGATTAGCAAGCTATTCTCACAGATCCATTATTACTACTGAATAACAAGTTTGATTCTTAAAGGATATCCCATACTTGCGACCTTACATCACATCTTACCTGCAGCAAACAGGATATCCCATACTTGCGACTTGCATCACATCTTACCTGCAGCAAACAGGCACACTTGCGACCTGCATCACATCTTACCTGCAGCAAACAGGCCAGGGTAAATACCTGGCCATCATGGTGTAATTAATTATTAGCAAGCTAGTATTGCAAATGCATTACTATTGAATAGCAAGTTCAAACCTCAATAGATGCCCTCACACTGGTGACATTGTGCCACATTTTACCTGTAGTGAATGGGTTGAGTAAATACCTACTTTTGAGAAGGGGGGAAAAATTCTTTAGTATTTACCTTTCAATGTAATTGTTAGTATTTGTCTTTTCTAAAAAGAATAGCCTTGTTGGCAGGGTTAGAATACACTGACTGTATCCTCTGCAAAGAGGTAAGACCCCCACCCACCCCCAGGGATATCCTGGGTATGTCAACTAAACTGCATCTGATGGTGAGGTTCCAGTTCTGGAGATCTTCGAGTACCTTTTCATTGATATTACTCCCAGATCGACAGTACCAGTTAGGATACCATCTATGGGTCAAATAGATCTTTTTAATAAGATTTTTTTTTCATTTATTTTATTTATCTTTATTTTTATTTTTCATTTTATTTTATTTATTTTTATTTTTATTTAAAAAATTTTTTTTTTTCATTTATTTAACTCTTAAGAAACAACTATATATAAAAAGCAAATATAAATGTGGAATGAACACAATTCCCTAACCTCTAGCAAAAATATCCCTAGACATGACATGCCATTAGAATCAACCAATCTATGAAAAAGAAGTTTGCAAATATTTTTGGCCTTGGGCAAAAAAAAAGGGAGTAAAAATAATCGCTTCAGGGTTTTTCTGTGATGTAGAAGAGAAAAAAGAAAACTGAAGGGTTTGTTTTTTTTTTTTTTATTAAAGAACTCCTGTTTCATTCCTACAACTTCTTCCCTCGAGCATTTGCACGGTGGTTCAAATTTTCTCACTAACGCTTTTCTCCAGCTACAATATTGGAATTGCCCATTTGGATTTCTGCTTTGTTTTCTCTTTGTAAAGTCGTCATCGGGGCACTCTAATGCCGGTATCAGCCAATCAGTGAGGGAGTCTATCCCCTTTTCACTAGCGCTAGACCAAGGAGATTGTTTTTGTGTCTGAGGTTGAGCGCTACACCTACCATCAGCTCCTTACTTTACCGCACAGATCCCTGTGCTACTCATACGCTGAGTTGGCGAGGGCCGGTATCGAACTAGGAACCTTGTGGTTTCTAGCCGAACGCTCTACCGACTGAGCTAACCTGGCCCCTATAACTCGATGATTAAATCTTGCCCTTTTTATTTGTCATTTTGTAACCACTTTGCCTATATAGTGGCCAACTGACCTTTGAGTAGAATTAAAAAAGAAATATAAAAAAAAAAGAGACAGAGATGTGTGCAATTATGATCTATTGTTCTTCTGAGGTTTCTTGGTTAACAATAAATGATAACAAATCTACTGCAAGCCAACTTTAATCCTTGTAACCCTAGTCTGTAGTGTTGCTTGAAATCCTAGGTAGAAAAGAGTGTAATATCAGTAGGTATCTTATAATATAGTCTGACGCAACACCATGAAGCTAAGAGGTCTAGGAGAAAGCAACGGCAACAAAGCACCGGAACATCAACATCTTCAGGGACAGCCTTAAAATGCGACATCTGTTGTCGAGAATGTTTTTCTAACATCGGACTTCACAGTCACAGGAGGCGCTATAACTTTTTTCAAGAAAAAAAACACTGAGATGCATAGATAGGATTTTTCTGGTTTTTTTTTTATTTTTTTGTGCGTCAGTGACGCAGGACACATACCTATCAGCATCTCTATCTGTGTATATATATATATATATATATATATATATATATATATAAAGAAAATTTGAAAAAACAAGTGTTCCGAAAATGGGATGAATTTAATTATCAATGTTTAAACATTTCTAAAAAGATTTTTATCTCCTGTCACATATAAAAACATCCATCATTTTCTTCACCCTAAGATACATCCTGATGAAGGTTCAATGAAACCGAAATGTTTAAACATCGATAATTAAATTCATCCTATTTTCGGAACACTTGTTTTTTCAAATTTTCTTTATATTGTCGGATTTATTTTCCATATTTACTCCCATATATATATATATATATATATATAGTCATTAAAATGCAATAGGATCTTATTGATTCTCCAACCTTTGTTTTATTTATCTGTAGTTGGTCTAAGAATTTTTTAAATTTTTTTTCAAAGATTTTATTATGACAATAATCATTACATCACAAGCACCTCAAATAGGTTTTTGATGTATAGTAAAGTAGAACTCAGAATGAAGTACTAGTGTTTGTTTTAATTCAAACTTAATAGCACACAGTAGGGGCTTAGAATACGCTGACTGCATCCTGTGCAGAGGTATAAACCACCCCCCACCTCCATCTAAAAAGGTGGGGAGTACTAGGCATTACATTAAACTGCGTCAGGCAGTGAGGCTCCAGTTTTTGAGCATTAGTACTATCTATGGGTCAAATACTGTTTGAAAATTATTTGTATTAGATAAGAATACTTGATACCATCTAACTAGGTGTAACTATCTCTAATTTACTAAGAATTATTATTTACTTGAACCCATATAACTCTGGCCATCAGATGCATAGCTGGCTATTTGGAAAATGTCTCTTATCTGGTTCCCAGTAACTGGGACGTTAGAATGCACCGACTGCACCTCTGCAGAGGGGTAAGACACCCCCAATGGGGCCACCAGTTTGCTGTGGGTGGCGACCCGTGATGCTTAAGGACGGAGTCTTGGTGGATGAGCAGTCCATGACCTGCAACACTCCACTTAGAACCTTACTTAGGCTAGACGGGCAGTCGGAGAGGCTACCTCTGATCAATCGGCTGGCCACGTCAAGCCCTAGCACCTATATGATTTTCCCAACCTATTGCCCTTATGGCAAGCCCCATCCCTTTTTATCATATGGGTGCTAGAAGGCTGTGGCTGCGAGTCTAGATGTCCTGGGAATGACGTTAAACTCTATCTGATGGTGAGGTTCCAGCTTTGGAGGTTTGGGGAATGTGGAGCACCCCTTCATCACCATTGCTCCCTGGTCCACTCTGACCCGGAGTGGTAGTACCTGTTAGGGTCCCATCTATGGGTTAAATAGAAAACATGAGTTTATAAACAAATTGTATTATCCATTAAAAATGAAATTATTTCAAAACTTTGTCAGCATTAAACATTTTTTTTTACCATTAGAAGTATTCGGCATAAGATAACCTAAGGGGTTGACATGCCGTAAAACCCAACCAACCTGTCTTTAGGGCCTGAGATAGGTTGACTGTATCCCCGGTAGAGGGGTAAGACCACTCTCAAAGGGTGTCCAGGGTATGACACTAAACTCAATCTTATGATAAAGCTTCATTTTCCCCTTTATTAAATTATTCACAGGTTCACTCTCACCTGGAGTGGTAGTACCTGTTAGGGTACTATCTATGGGTCAAATAGATCTGTTTGAAAATTATTTGTATTAGATAGGAATACTTGATACCATATAACTAGGTGTAACTATCTCTAATTTACTAAGAATTATTATTAGTTAATTGAAACCCTATAATTGTGTGCTATCAAATGACTTAACAAATGGAAATAGTTACTTGGAACTATAAAATTGTGTATGAATTATTAGCATTTAATACTAATGTAATACTTAATATCATATAACTGTGTGCAAGGAAAACCCTAAAAAAGCCCTTAACTCTTAACATCCTGTTGAGAATTTTCCAAGTCCAGATCCCCATTCCTATAAAGATTTATCAAAAAATGGCTTTTCATTTAAAGTTACCTGTTATTTCCCTTAAATCAAAGACTTGTAAATATGTTTGATATAACATTTAAACAAAGGTTATCATTTGGGGTAAATTGGGAAAATGAATGTGACTTCCAGCTGGGTGGAATGAGGCGGTATAGGATGTTAAGAGTTTTAAGAAACAACTATGGGGTGCTGGTTTAGCTCAGTTAGTAGAGCATCCATCTCAGAACCACAAGGTTCTAGGTTCAATACCGGCCCTCGCTAAATCTGCACATGAGTAGTACTGCCTGGATCTGTGTAGTAATGTGCGGAGCTGATGGTAGAGATGCTCCAGCTAAAATGCCAAGACAATCTCTCTGGTCTAGTGCAGTTGAAAAAGGAGACAATAGGCCACTCTGCCTACTTTACTACTGTTAATATAAAAGTTGATGGGGCAGCCTAATGTTGGTATCAGCCATACTGTGAAGGAGTCTATCCCCTTTTCACTAGCACTAGACAAAGGAAGATTATTTTAATGTCTGGGGTGGAGTACCACACCTACCATTAGCTCCTCACTTTACCACACAGATCCTTTTGCTACTCATACGCTGAGTTGGCAAGGGCCGATATCAAACCAGGAACCTTAGGCGGACACTCTACCAACTGAGCTAAACAGTGTATGATATTCCCTAATCTCTGGCATAAAATAACCCCAGACGGGTTGATATGCTATTAAAGTCACTCAATAAAGTGATAAGACAGGTTATTATATTGATAAGGTGACTTCAGTGTATGAGCAGTGATCCTGATAGATAAATATATATATATATATATATATATATATATATATATAGTCATCCACAGACACTGTGTTTTGACATTTCACGCCTCTTCAATGTGGCTAGACTTAGAAACTACTTTTAGCCAGGAGTGAAACCCAACTGACTCTTTCATTAGTCCAATTCCTTAACCCTTTGGCTGTCTCCAGTTGCCAGTAAGAAAGAAGTGGAGTTTTAACTGATAAATACATACATCGGTATATATATGTTATGATCACTAGAGAGCTCAAATCTGTAAATAACAAATGAGCCTTGCTATATACATATATATATACACTTACACACACACACACATTATGTATATATATATATATATATATATATATATATATATATGGTTCTGTATAATTAATAGGATTTCCCTATCTACAGGAGTTCTTAGATCTTATATATTAAAACCATCTTTTCTTTTCTTTTCTTTTTAGATGAGGATCAAAAATCTGGAATTGCTTGTGCTGCAGGTCCTTCAACAGAAGGCGGAAACACAGACTCTGCCACATCGTCATAGCAACCGGACACAATAGGCTACTACATCACCACTACCACCCCCCCACATCCACGATCACAATGACGACAACCACTATCACCACTACTACTACTACTACTACTACTACCACCACTACCACCACCAGGATGACATGGCAGCAGCCATGGAAAGGGCTCTCCTGATGAAGCCCACTGCAGATAAATAATTTGAGTGAGTGTGGATCTGTCGGGGGGAGTGGATCGGAGACGGGCACAATCAGAAATGTGATGGAAACCATTCTGGTTCTGCAGATCTCTGAAACTTCTTTCATTTCGGCTGAGACAGGGGGCTTTTTTGCAAAGCATTTGGCTCCCTGCTCCCACTATTTTCCTCCCACCCCCTCAATATGTGTCATGTATGTATATATATATATG
>CM042153.1:76082829-76087829 GCA_023376005.1 Doryteuthis pealeii
AAAAAAAAATGTTAAAAATCTTTAAAAAAAAAAACAAAAAACCTTTGATTTTGTATCATCAAATAACAGAAATCTAAACAAATAAAAAGATTCAGACATTTCTCATTTAATATTTATATACCTAAATTATATATTTGATGCATACACACATCACACACACTTACACACCACACACACACACATACACACACACACATACATACACACACAGTTGTTCATAAAGTCAGTGTGCACTTTAAAGAATTTTAAATTTTTAAGTGCATACAGATATTGTGGACACACTATATATATGTATATATATATATATATATATATATATGTGTATAGGATTGGAACAAATTCTTGTCCAATACAAAATAGTATTTATTTAACCAAAATAGTATTTATTAAATAAATACTAGTTTGTATTGGATAAGTCTTTCATTACAATCCTCATATACATATATATATATATATATATATATATATATATATATATATATATATATATATATAAAACATGTATTTGATTAAATATCTTAAATAAATCAGGTACATATTTCTAATATATTATGTGTCAAATATATATATTTGATAAATATTAAATTTATATCTGCTATAAAATATACTTGATATATATTAAATCTATATTTGATATATATCAGTTGGATATGTATGCTAAAACTATTTGTTGAAAATAATGATATATTTAATATAAAGTTCTTATTTACACTTTTGGAATTATTACCAATGACCAAAATTTCACAAATGTCTGTAGAATTATAAACTGCTGAACTTTCCACATCTTCCTGTACATCATGACACAGCACTCCGTTCTCAGTACAGTAATCTTGTCGATAAGACAGGCAAGATTAATAATGTTTTTTAAATATGGGGAGTAAAATGGGGAATTAAATCCGACAGTATGTAGAAAAAAAAAGAAAAACACAAAGTATTCCAAAATAAGAGTTTATTCTTGATAGTAATGTCGATGCTATAACGTTTCAGTTTTTTGCAACCTTCATCAGGACATGTGGTGAAATCTTGTGTGGAGATGGTGGGTGACTTCCGGAATATGAGAAATGCTGGTTGTATATGAAGAAGTGTGGAGTAATTGGTAATAAGCCGGCGTAGATATCAGGATGAATGGAAGATCTTAAAGCTGCTGCGTGGAGGACTCGGAAGGAGCTAATTTGATAGAATAAGGGTCAATAGTTGAACAACGTTCCCCCCACTACCCCATCAGTTTTGTCAACCCTATCAACTTAGCTCTTCTGATATTCCACAAGTTACTGCCAGATCCACACAATATTTCAACATGTGTCCTGATGAAGGTTGCAAAAACCGAAACTTTATAGTGTCACTATTACCATCAAAAATAAACTTGTCTTTTAGAATACTATGTTTTTCAAATATTATATTAAAGTTAATAACAATGATGATGGTGGCATTATGGACAGTTTTAAAGAAAAAGACAATTTTTGTGTTCGTCTTCAAAATCTTTATTTTAGAAATTCTTTACAGAATGTCAAGAGTTAAACTTTATATTTGACTCAAGTTTTTGAGTCAATTTAAGGAACTAGAAATATAAAGGCTAAAGATCAGCTCTATAAATATTAAATCGAAACTGATCATTGAGACCAGTTGCAGTTAGTCTTCTCACCGGTCTAAGAAGACTACAAGCTTGAATAATAAAACCCTAACTTAGTAGTCGAGGAGGAATCTACTAACTGGGTTTAGGCACTATAGTCCTACTGTTCTGCTGTACAGATATGAAAGTGACCATATATCTATCCACTGACCAGATATTAAAGTGACCATATCTAACCACTGACCAGATATTAAAGTGACCATATCTAACTACTGACCACTATGTTTTTTTTTTTTTGTTTTTTTTTTTTCATATAAGCAAATAAGACAGGGAATTACTCTTTATTTTATCTTCCTTCACTTACCGCTATTGGTTGCATTTTTTAATTGGGTGTGGGTTGTATTTAAAATTTAAATAAAAAAAAAAAAAAAAAACAAAGAAACTTTTAAGTACACATCTGGTATATATATCAGTGGCCACAGTCTGTAGATCTCTTTTTCACTCACAGACCTAAGTACCCCCACCCACACACACAAATGATGTTATATTGGTAATCACAGTGTGTGTATGTGTCAACTACATCAATAACTTTCTTTTTTCCCATTTTTTGTTTTAAAAAGGAAATAAAATTTGAAAAATTATTTGTAAGAAAAAAAAAAATTGACATCTTAAAAACTATTTTGCTGTAACAAAGAAGTTGTATTGAATAACTATGATGATAATAATAATATGTATGTAAAATGATTTTTCTGTTTTTTGTTTTGAATTTCATGTTTCTAAAAGTTCTGATGCGGGAGATACTATAGTTTGGAAAGAAAGTATTTGATTGGATTTTAAAAAATACTATAGTTTGGAAAGAAAGTATTTGATTGGATTTTAAAAAATACCATAGTTTGGAAAGAAAGTATTTGATTGGATTAAAAAAAAATACTATAGTTTGGAAAGAAAGTATTTGATTGGATTTTTTTTTAAATACTATAGTTTGAAAGAAAGTATTTGATTGGATTTTAAAAAATACTATAGTTTGGAAAGAAAGTATTTGACTGGATTAAAAGAATTTGGTAATTTGGAATGAAAGTATTTGATTGTATTAAAATATACGGTTTTTTCTTCTTCTAAATCCTATAAATTGTGTGTGTGTGTGTGTGTATGTATATATATATATATATATATATATATATATATATATATATATATAGTTTAGGACCCCCCCTCCTTTTTTTTTTTTTAGCTTAAAAAATCTAATTGGAAGAGTAATGGCTCTAACCTGTCCAAATTTTCCTTAAAACATAATTTTTCTATTTATACCTCATTTACTTACAAATATCACCCATACATATCATTGTGTATATTTATATAACTTGAGAAAAAACTTTATGCGTATATTTTATGCTTTCTAAATACTAAATTATGATGGATATTTGATTTGTGTGTGAGTATTTTGTCTTTTTTTGTGTGTGTATGTGTGTATTAAACTAAGGTTATTATATGCTCATAATGTGTCTACAGTCAATTAATTTTGTGTACACACACACACACACACACACACATATATGTATATATATATATACACTGACCTTTGGTATAGATTTAGGTGTACACAGTTTGTCTGCCAGTTATGCATTTTATATCTGTGGTATGATATTACCGTATAAATAAATTAAAAAACCATTACTGTTTAAATATAAGTAAACAAAAAAAAAACCTTCTCTAAAATAGAGATTAATTCATATACACGTCATCTAATACAAATAAAATAAAAATATTCAAATATTTTTTAACTAATGATCTAAATACATACATTATATGTATATATTTAAGTATTCATATCCCTTCATCTGATGTCTTTGTGTATGTAACTGAGTACCTCAGCCGGTAGAGCGTTCGGCTAGAAACCACAAGGATCCTAGTTCGATACCGGCCCTCGCCAAGGTTTCGTACAATGACTAATCGCCGCAACTACAACCTGTGACTGATGATCCAGTCCTACCACGGAGGTATATCACCACTCTAAAAGGTTTGTCGAATAACAAAAAGATCTTCATTACATCATCAGATAAACGCGGAGGTGTCGTCATCATGAGCTCCACACAATACAATGACAAAATGTCCAAATTATTAAGTGATCAAAATACCTATGAACAAATCTCTCAACATACTATTACAAAAAACACAAATATTTTCAACAAATCGTACAAAAAATTAGTAAACAATGCTGACAAATCCTGGTCCTCACTATATATATATATATATATATATATATATATATAGAAAAGGTAACAATGGTTAGTTGATGCAAGATTCACAATAAGGCAGCAATATAACAAATATAGAGTGCTCAATACGTTGGTAGAGCAAATTTATTATGATAATAATATGATAATAAAATTTATTATGATAATAATGATTATATAATGATAATAATGATTACCATGTACCATTATCATAATAATATATATATATATATATATATATATATATATATATAAAAGAGAGTTTTATAATTTGCTTGAAGCATTGTGTATATATTGGTTTGGAGGTTGATTTTGAAGGTTATCACAATGCAGGTGTAAAGAATAAGGTAACAATGGTGTTGTGTGTTAACCTGTATTTTATTCTTGAATTTTCGAGATAAAATCTCTTTTTCAGATCACTGGAACTGAAGTCGTCTTGTTATGGCATTTCTAGTCAAATGAAATTTTTTTTTTTAAATAAATTTCATTTAACTAGAAATGCCATAACAAGATGACTTCAGTTCCAGTGATCTTCTGAAAAAGTGATTTTATCTTGAAAATTCAAGAATAAAATACAGGTTAACACACAACACCATTGTTACCTTATTATTTTTTCTTTACACCTGCATTGTGATAGCCTTCAAAATCAACCAACAAACCAATATATATAGTGGTTTTATTTTCTACTATCTAAGTAAAACCTTAACTAATCTTGGCCTAACTGGAAATAAAAAAAGAAATGCCATATCCAAAATAACAAAAGGGTAGAAACACAAAGTGGTTGTAGTACAAAAAGAAACGGTGTATGGAAAAATCAAAATTAAAAACTTATCAAAATGATGTTAAAATCCATCGGTCACAGGTGTTAAAGCATTCACCTATGCAAAAATAGGCCAAAACTAATACTCTAACAGACAACATATTTATAGGAAAAGTTACCAATGTGGAAGACCGGAAATGAGTGCTCATTGTTCAAATCACAACCCGACCACATATATAAAGGACAAAACCTGAAGCCATTTGTTAACTGAGAGCAATGCAGGAAATGCTGGCAAACAACTCTTTTGGATATAGGCTAAGACAAGATCAGTCTCAGCTGGGTCACTTTAGTAAAGGGGTATAAAAGACCCCCCCCCCCCAATGAACTAAAGAATATCACTGATGATGTATCCGCATCTTAAAGATGTATTTTGCAA
>CM042153.1:76090329-76112141 GCA_023376005.1 Doryteuthis pealeii
TAAAGTATTCTATTTAAAATTATTTTAAATATAAGATAAAATAATAAGAATAGAAAACACAAAATTAGGTGTATAAACAATAGGTCATCATCAGAACAAAGTGTTTTGATTAGTAATACAGGAGAAAAATATGAAATTGATTACATCATAAAAAATTCATGGGCCAGGTTAGCTCAGTCGGTAGAGCGTTCGGCTAGAAATCACAAGGTTCCTAGTTCGATACCGGTCCTCGCCAACTCAACGTTATGAGTAGCACAGGGATCTGTGCGGTAAAGTAAGGAGCTGATGGTAGGGGTGGCGCTCCACCTCAGATGCAAAAACAATCTCCTTGGTCTAGCGCTAGTGAAAAGGGGATAGACTCCCTCACTGGTTGGCTGATACCGACATTAGGCCGCCCCAACGACTTTCCATAAAATGGAATCTTTTTTTTTTCTTTTGTTTAGACTGTGATAGGCTGAGCCTCAGCTGATACTCTCCAAGTGTTACTCACTGGATTTGCCTCTATGACTTGTAGCTCTGACTCAAAATCCATTCTTTTAGGCCTACCTAACCTTGCCTGATTGTCAATCTTCTTGCAACTAGAGCCATCATAAATTAGTACGTACCAAAATATTGCAAAACATTTGAACCCCCCCCCCTAGTATCTATGCAATTTTATTTCAGGTTACACAATTTCAAAATGAATTCATAGACTGGACCAGAGAAGAACGAAAGATTGTGTAGTGCCAGTTTATCATTTTGATATGAATACCTAATGCAAAAACCAAAAATTCTTTTTATCTGAATGTTTGAGATGAGGCTTGAAGATTAGTATTATCTGCGTTATTCGGACTATTGTCCCCATCTTCATTGTTATTTGTACAACGTTATTTGTCCCCATCTTCATTGTTATTTGTACAACGTTATTTGTCCCCATCTTCATTGTTATTTGTACAACGTTATTTGTCCCCATCTTCATTGTTATTTGCCGAAACGTTGTACAAATAACAATGAAGATGGGGACAATAGTCCGAATAACGCAGATAATACCAAACATTCTTCTTTTTATTTAAAAAAATACTTAAATGACAACCGCTCAGACCCAGTAGTTCTGTGCAGCTGCAAATTACTTCAATGCTGATTTGTTTATACCACTTAATTTTTTTGTTTTCTATTATTGTTATATTTCATATTTAAAATAGTTTTAAATAGAATAGTAGGTTATTTTCTATAATTCCAACATAAACAAAGGGGAATCACTCTTGACTGATAAATTATTTATTGATTTATTGATCTACTAGGAAAAAAGAAGACGGGTTTAGGGTTAGTTTAATGAGAAAATAAATAATTTATCAGTCAAGAGTGGTTCCCCTTTGTTTATGTTGGAGTTATAGGAAATAACTGAATACTGTATGTGTGAGTAGATTCTGGTTGAAACACATGTCGACATATAAATACTTTGGGAAAGGTATGCATCCACCTGCTCTCCCTTTAACTATGGATAAATAGTAGGGCAGACTGGGTTCTTTAACATTGGTTAGACAACCAGTCTAGGAGAAGGAAAACTTTGAATTCAAACCTGTTAAACTTCACTTAATAAATTGACCTTGTGTCACATCCTGCTTGTGTGGAGGAATTGGTAAATATGTATAAGTATCGAGATTTTTTGTACCTTTTGACCCATCTTGTATTCTGAAAAATAAAAAATCTTCTATTCATTAATTTTTTTCAGAATACAAGGTGTGTCAAAAAGGTACCAAGTTTAAAGCTGTATTTACCAAGATAGAAATGAAGAATGAATGGAACGTTTTTTTTTTTTTTTTTTTTTTTACAATACAAGGTGTCAAAAAGTACAAAAAATCTTGATACTTTTTTGACATACTTTGTACATTACTTGACTATTGGGGGGGGGCAGTGCAATGATACAGTCATGGAGGCAAAAATAACCTTTAAATTAAGAAAGACCATTGAGCTCTGTAAGTTGATCAATGCATTTTATGTTCAATTTTCCTGACAAAGGTGTTGGCAAATCTGTGAACAATCGAAAACGTTAAAGAAAAATTTGAAAGATCTTATTTAAATGTTTTCAATAGTCTTCTTTATTTGTCTAAATTCTTGAAGATGAAGATTGATAATTTGTTTATTTGGATTTTTCAGACTATTGTCCTCATCTTTATTGTTATATACACAATGTTTCAGCCGATGAGCTCTATGGCCTTCTTCAGGTGTTTCTTGTCAAACTCAAGAGACTTCACAGAACGTTGAACCGAACCCTTTATTAAATCTATGGGGGTAGACTGTTCTCGTTCTGTTAACCATGACTGGGTACAAGTGTTAAGCTATGTTAAGTAGTTATTATCAACCTTGGCCAGGATTGAACCTGCAATCTACAGATGATTGTCATTGCTAATACAGTTCTAAATAAGAATTATCTGTAGGTTGCAGGTTCCACTACATTACGACATGAAGGTTCCCAAGTTCAACAAGAAACACCTGAAGAAGGCCAGAGAGCACATCAGCCGAAACATTTTGTATCTCACAATAAAGATGAGGACAATAGTCCGAAAAATCCAAATACAAAAAAGTTTCTTTTTTTCTTCTTCTTGTTTACCTTATGTGTTGCTACATTGTCTGTTGATCCTACAGCCTAACCATCTGGGGCATATGTAGGGGGGTGTTTATAAAAATGCCCCTGGGTTCCAAAATGAGAGAGAGAAAGAGAGAGAGATCCCCCACCCAAGCTTTATAGATAGTAGTAATTGCTACATTGTCTGTTGATTCTACAGCCTAACCATCTGGGGCATATGTAGGGGGGTTTTATAAAAATGCCCCTGGGTTCCAAAATGGAGAGAGAAAGAGAGAGAGATCCCCCACCCAAGCTTTATAGATAGTAGTAATTGCTACATTGTCTGTTGATCCTACAGCCTAACCATCTGGGGCATATGTAGGGGGGTGTTTATAAAAATGCCCCTGGGTTCCAAAATGGAGAGAGAAAGAGAGAGAGATCCCCACCCAAGCTTTATAGATAGTAGTAATTGCTACATTGTCTGTTGATCCTACAGCCTAACCATCTGGGGCATATGTAGGGGGGTGTTTATAAAAATGCCCTGGGTTCCAAAATGGAGAGAGAAAGAAAGAGAGAGAGATCCCCCACCCAAGCTTTATAGATAGTAGTAATTGCTACATTGTCTGTTGATCCTACAGCCTAACCATCTGGGGCATATGTAGGGGGGTGTTTATAAAAATGCCCCTGGGTTCCAAAATGGAGAGAGAAAGAAAGAGAGAGAGATCCCCACCCAAGCTTTATAGATAGTAGTAATTGCTACATTGTCTGTTGATCCTACAGCCTAACCATCTGGGGCATATGTAGGGGGGTGTTTATAAAAATGCCCTGGGTTCCAAAATGGAGAGAGAAAAGAGAGAGAGATCCCCACCCAAGCTTTATAGATAGTAGTAATTGCTACATTGTCTGTTGATCCTACAGCCTAACCATCTGGGGCATATGTAGGGGGGTGTTTATAAAAATGCCCCTGGGTTCCAAAATGGAGAGAGAAAGAGAGAGAGATCCCCCACCCAAGCTTTATAGATAGTAGTAATTGCTACATTGTCTGTTGATCCTACAGCCCATCTGGGGCATATGTAGGGGGGTGTTTATAAAAAATGCCCCTGGGTTCCAAATGGAGAGAGAAAGAGAGAGAGATCCCCCACCCAAGCTTTATAGATAGTAGTAATTGCTACATTGTCTGTTGATCCTACAGCCTAACCATCTGGGGCATATGTAGGGGGTGTTTATAAAAATGCCCCTGGGTTCCAAAATGGAGAGAGAAAGAGAGAGAGATCCCCACCCAAGCTTTATAGATAGTAGTAATTGCTACATTGTCTGTTGATCCTACAGCCTAACCATCTGGGGCATATGTAGGGGGGTGTTTATAAAAATGCCCCCAAAATGGAGAGAGAAAGAGAGAGAGATCCCCACCCAAGCTTTATAGATAGTAGTAATTGCTACATTGTCTGTTGATCCTACAGCCTAACCATCTGGGGCATATGTAGGGGGGTGTTTATAAAAATGCCCCTGGGTTCCAAAATGGAGAGAGAAAGAGAGAGAGATCCCCACCCAAGCTTTATAGATAGTAGTAATTGCTACATTGTCTGTTGATCCTACAGCCTAACCATCTGGGGCATATGTAGGGGGTGTTTATAAAAATGCCCCTGGGTTCCAAAATGGAGAGAGAAAGAGAGAGAGATCCCCACCCAAGCTTTATAGATAGTAGTAATTGCTACATTGTCTGTTGATCCTACAGCCACCATCTGGGGCATATGTAGGGGGGTGTTTATAAAAATGCCCCTGGGTTCCAAAATGGAGAGAGAAGAGAGAGAGATCCCCACCCAAGCTTTATAGATAGTAGTAATTGCTACATTGTCTGTTGATCCTACAGCCATCTGGGGCATATGTAGGGGGGGTTTATAAAAAGCCCCTGGGTTCCAAAATGGAAGAGAAAGAGAGAGAGATCCCCCACCCAAGCTTTATAGATAGTAGTAATTGCTACATTGTCTGTTGATCCTACAGCCTAACCATCTGGGGCATATGTAGGGGGGGTTTATAAAAATGCCCCTGGGTTCCAAAATGGAGAGAGAAAGAGAGAGAGATCCCCCACCCAAGCTTTATAGATAGTAGTAATTGCTACATTGTCTGTTGATCCTACAGCCTAACCATCTGGGCATATGTAGGGGGTGTTTATAAAAATGCCCCTGGGTTCCAAAATGGAGAGAGAAAGAGAGAGAGATCCCCCACCCAAGCTTTATAGATAGTAGTAATTGCTACATTGTCTGTTGATCCTACAGCCTAACCATCTGGGGCATATGTAGGGGGTGTTTATAAAAATGCCCCTGGGTTCCAAAATGGAGAGAGAAAGAGAGAGAGATCCCCACCCAAGCTTTATAGATAGTAGTAATTGCTACATTGTCTGTTGATCCTACTAACCATCTGGGGCATATGTAGGGGGTGTTTATAAAAATGCCCCTGGGTTCCAAAATGGAGAGAGAAAGAGAGAGAGATCCCCACCCAAGCTTTATAGATAGTAGTAATTGCTACATTGTCTGTTGATCCTACAGCCTAACCATCTGGGCATATGTAGGGGTGTTTATAAAAATGCCCCTGGGTTCCAAAATGGAGAGAGAAAGAGAGAGAGATCCCCACCCAAGCTTTATAGATAGTAGTAATTGCTACATTGTCTGTTGATCCTACAGCCTAACCATCTGGGGCATATGTAGGGGGGTTTATAAAAATGCCCCTGGGTTCCAAAATGGAGAGAGAAAGAGAGAGAGATCCCCCACCAAGCTTTATAGATAGTAGTAATTGCTACATTGTCTGTTGATCCTACAGCCTAACCATCTGGGGCATATGTAGGGGGGTGTTTTATAAAAATGCCCCTGGGTTCCAAAATGGAGAGAGAAAGAGAGAGAGATCCCCCACCCAAGCTTTATAGATAGTAGTAATTGCTACATTGTCTGTTGATCCTACAGCCATCTGGGGCATATGTAGGGGGTGTTTAAAAATGCCCCTGGGGTTCCAAAATGGAGAGAGAAGAGAGAGAGATCCCCCACCCAAGCTTTATAGATAGTAGTAATTGCTACATTGTCTGTTGATCCTACAGCCTAACCATCTGGGGCATATGTAGGGGGGTGTTTATAAAAATGCCCCTGGGTTCCAAAATGGAGAGAGAAAGAGAGAGAGATCCCCACCCAAGCTTTATAGATAGTAGTAATTGCTACATTGTCTGTTGATCCTACAGCCATCTGGGGCATATGTAGGGGGGTGTTTATAAAAATGCCCCTGGGTTCCAAAATGGAGAGAGAAGAGAGAGAGATCCCCACCCAAGCTTTATAGATAGTAGTAATTGCTACATTGTCTGTTGATCCTACAGCCTAACCATCTGGGGCATATGTAGGGGGTTTATAAAAATGCCCCTGGGTTCCAAAATGGAGAGAGAAAGAGAGAGAGATCCCCCACCCAAGCTTTATAGATAGTAGTAATTGCTACATTGTCTGTTGATCCTACAGCCTAACCATCTGGGCATATGTAGGGGGGTGTTTATAAAAATGCCCTGGGTTCCAAAATGGAGAGAGAAAGAGAGAGAGATCCCCCACCCAAGCTTTATAGATAGTAGTAATTGCTACATTGTCTGTTGATCCTACAGCCATCTGGGGCATATGTAGGGGGTGTTTTAAAAATGCCCCTGGGTTCCAAAATGGAGAGAGAAAGAGAGAGAGATCCCCCACCCAAGCTTTATAGATAGTAGTAATTGCTACATTGTCTGTTGATCCTACAGCCTAACCATCTGGGGCATATGTAGGGGGTGTTTATAAAAATGCCCCTGGGTTCCAAAATGGAGAGAGAAAGAGAGAGAGATCCCCACCCAAGCTTTATAGATAGTAGTAATTGCTACATTGTCTGTTGATCCTACAGCCTAACCATCTGGGGCATATGTAGGGGGGTGTTTATAAAAATGCCCCTGGGTTCCAAAATGGAGAGAGAAGAGAGAGAGATCCCCCACCCAAGCTTTATAGATAGTAGTAATTGCTACATTGTCTGTTGATCCTACAGCCATCTGGGGCATATGTAGGGGGGTGTTTATAAAAATGCCCCTGGGTTCCAAAATGGAGAGAGAAAGAGAGAGAGATCCCCCACCCAAGCTTTATAGATAGTAGTAATTGCTACATTGTCTGTTGATCCTACAGCCTAACCATCTGGGGCATATGTAGGGGGTGTTTATAAAAATGCCCCTGGGTTCCAAAATGGAGAGAGAAAGAAAGAGAGAGAGATCCCCCACCCAAGCTTTATAGATAGTAGTAATTGCTACATTGTCTGTTGATCCTACAGCCTAACCATCTGGGGCATATGTAGGGGTGTTTATAAAAATGCCCCTGGGTTCCAAAATGGAGAGAGAAAGAGAGAGAGATCCCCCACCCAAGCTTTATAGATAGTAGTAATTGCTACATTGTCTGTTGATCCTACAGCCTAACCATCTGGGGCATATGTAGGGGTGTTTATAAAAATGCCCCTGGGTTCCAAAATGGAAAGAGAAAGAGAGAGAGATCCCCACCCAAGCTTTAGAGATAGTAGTAATTGCTACATTGTCTGTTGATCCTACAGCCATCTGGGGGCATATGTAGGGGGTGTTTATAAAAATGCCCCTGGGTTCCAAAATGGAGAGAAAGAGAGAGAGAGATCCCCCACCCAAGCTTTATAGATAGTAGTAATTGCTACATTGTCTGTTGATCCTACAGCCTAACCATCTGGGGCATATGTAGGGGGTGTTATAAAAATGCCCCTGGGTTCCAAAATGGAGAGAAGAGAGAGAGATCCCCACCCAAGCTTTATAGATAGTAGTAATTGCTACATTGTCTGTTGATCCTACAGCCTAACCATCTGGGGCATATGTAGGGGGGTGTTTATAAAAATGCCCCTGGGTTCCAAAATGGAGAGAGAAAGAGAGAGAGATCCCCACCCAAGCTTTATAGATAGTAGTAATTGCTACATTGTCTGTTGATCCTACAGCCATCTGGGGCATATGTAGGGGGGTGTTTATAAAAATGCCCCTGGGTTCCAAAATGGAGAGAGAAAGAGAGAGAGATCCCCCACCCAAGCTTATAGATAGTAGTAATTGCTACATTGTCTGTTGATCCTACAGCCTAACCATCTGGGGCATATGTAGGGGGTGTTTATAAAAATGCCCTGGGGTTCCAAAAATGGAGAGAGAAAGAGAGAGAGATCCCCACCCAAGCTTTATAGATAGTAGTAATTGCTACATTGTCTGTTGATCCTACAGCCTAACCATCTGGGGCATATGTAGGGGGGTGTTTATAAAAATGCCCCTGGTTCCAAAATGGAGAAAGAAGAGAGAGAGATCCCCCACCAAGCTTTATAGATAGTAGTAATTGCTACATTGTCTGTTGATCCTACAGCCTAACCATCTGGGGCATATGTAGGGGGGTGTTTATAAAAATCCCCTGGGTTCCAAAATGGAGAGAGAAAAGAGAGAGATCCCCCACCCAAGCTTTATAGATAGTAGTAATTGCTACATTGTCTGTTGATCCTACAGCCTAACCATCTGGGGCATATGTAGGGGGTGTTTATAAAAATGCCCCTGGGTTCCAAAATGGAGAGAGAAAGAGAGAGAGATCCCCACCCAAGCTTTATAGATAGTAGTAATTGCTACATTGTCTGTTGATCCTACAGCCCATCTGGGCATATGTAGGGGTGTTTATAAAAATGCCCCTGGGTTCCAAAAGGAGAGAGAAAGAGAGAGAGATCCCCCACCCAAGCTTTATAGATAGTAGTAATTGCTACATTGTCTGTTGATCCTACAGCCTAACCATCTGGCATATGTAGGGGGGGTTTATAAAAATGCCCCTGGGTTCCAAAATGGAGAGAGAAAGAGAGAGAGATCCCCCACCCCAAGCTTTAGAGATAGTAGTAATTGCTACATTGTCTGTTGATCCTACAGCCTAACCATCTGGGGCATATGTAGGGGGGTGTTTATAAAAATGCCCCTGGGTTCCAAAATGGAGAGAGAAAGAAAGAGAGAGAGATCCCCCACCCAAGCTTATAGATAGTAGTAATTGCTACATTGTCTGTTGATCCTACAGCCTAACCATCTGGGGCATATGTAGGGGGGTGTTTATAAAAATGCCCTGGTTCCAAAATGGAGAGAGAAAGAGAGAGAGATCCCCACACCAAGCTTTATAGATAGTAGTATTGCTACATTGTCTGTTGATCCTACAGCCAACCATCTGGGGCATATGTAGGGGTGTTTATAAAAATGCCCCTGGGTTCCAAAATGGAGAGAGAAAGAGAGAGAGATCCCCCACCCAAGCTTTATAGATAGTAGTAATTGCTACATTGTCTGTTGATCCTACAGCCTAACCATCTGGGGCATATGTAGGGTGTTTATAAAATGCCCCTGGTTCCAAAATGGAGAGAGAAGAGAGAGAGATCCCCCACCCAAGCTTTAGAGATAGTAGTAATTGCTACATTGTCTGTTGATCCTACAGCCTAACCATCTGGGCATATGTAGGGGGGTGTTTATAAAAATGCCCCTGGGTTCCAAATGGAGAGAGAAAGAGAGAGAGATCCCCCACCAAGCTTTATAGATAGTAGTAATTGCTACATTGTCTGTGATCCTACAGCCTAACCATCTGGGGCATATGTAGGGGGTGTTATAAAAATGCCCCTGGGTTCAAAATGGAGAGAGAAAGAGAGAGAGATCCCCCACCCAAGCTTATAGATAGTAGTAATTGCTACATTGTCTGTTGATCCTACAGCCTAACCATCTGGGGCATATGTAGGGGGTGTTTATAAAAATGCCCCTGGGTTCCAAAATGGAGAGAGAAAGAGAGAGAGATCCCCCACCAAGCTTTATAGATAGTAGTAATTGCTACATTGTCTGTTGATCCTACAGCCTAACCATCTGGGGCATATGTAGGGGGGTGTTTATAAAAAATGCCCCTGGGTTCCAAAATGGAGAGAGAAAGAGAGAGAGATCCCCCACCCAAGCTTTATAAGATAGTAGTAATTGCTACATTGTCTGTTGATCCTACAGGCCTAACCATCTGGGGCATATGTAGGGGGTGTTTTATAAAATGCCCCTGGGCTTCCAAAATGGAGAGAGAAAGAGAGAGAGATCCCCAACCAAGCTTTATAGTAGTAGTAATTGCTACATTGTCTGTTGATCCTACAGCCACTGGGGCATATGTAGGGGGTGTTTTATAAAAATGCCCCTGGGTTCCAAAATGGAGAGAGAAAGAGGAGAGGATCCCCCACCCAAGCTTTATAGATAGTAATAATTGCTAACATTGTCTGTTGATCCTACAGCCTAACCATCTGGGGCATATGTAGTGGGGGTGTATAATAAATGCCCTGGGTCCAAATGGAGAGAGAAAGAGAGAGAGATCCCCACACCCCAAGCTTTATAGATAGAAGTAATTGCTTCTTGTCTGTTGACCTACAGCCTAACCATCTGGGGCATATGTAGGGGGGTGTTTATAAAAAATGCCTGGGTTCCAAACTGGAGAGAGAAAGAGAGAGAGATCCCGCCTACCCAGTTTTGATAGTAATAATTGCTAATTGTCCTGTTGATCTACAGCTATACATTCTGGGCATATGTAGGGGGGATGGTTTATAAATGCTGCTGGGTTTCAAATGGAGAAGGGAAGAGAGAGAGATCCACCCAGTTTATAGATAGTAGTAATTGTAGATTGTCTGTTGATCCTACGGCCTTAGACATATGGGATATGTAGGGGGGTGTTTATCAATGCGCCTGGTTCGCAAATGGAGAGAGAAAAGAGAGAGAGATCCCACCACGTTTATAGATAGTAGTAATTGCTAATTGTCTGTTGTCTAAGCCATCTGGGGTATATGTAGGGGGTGTTTTAAAATGCTGGTTTACAAATGGAAAGAGAACGAGAGAGGTCCACACAAGCTTTATAGATAGGTTAGTATGTACAGTTGTTGTTGATCCTACAGTACATCTGGGGATATGTTGGGGGGTGTTTATAAAAATGCCCATGGGTTCCAAGATGGAGAGAGAAGAAAGAGAGAGAGATCCCCCCAAGCTTATAGATAGTAAGTCAATTGCTCATTGTCTGTTGGATCATACAGCCTAACATCTGGGGCATATGTATGGGGGGTGGTTTAAAAAAATGACCTGGGTTTCAATGGGAGAGAGAGAGAGAGATGCGCACCAGCTTTTAGAGTAGTAAGTAATTGCTAATTGTCTGTTGATCTACGTACCATCTGGCTATGGTAGGCGGGGTGTTTATAAATGCCGCTGGGTTCAAATGGAGAGAGAAAGAGAGAGAGATCCCCGAAGCTTTAGGATCAGTGTATATGCTAGGATTGTTGTTTGATCCTAAACGCATCTGGGGCATATGTAGGGGGGTGTTTATAAAATGCCTGGGTTCGCAAATGGAAGAGAGAAAGAGAGAGAGATCCACCCAAAGCTTTATAGTAGTAGATAATTGCTACATTGTTGTGGATCTACAGCCTAACATCTGGGGTATGTAGGGGGTGTTAAAAATGCCCCTGGTTCCTAAATGTGAGAGAGAAGAGAGGAGATCCCACCTAGCTTTATAGATAGTAGTGAATTGCTACATTGTCGTGTGTGTCCTAGCCTAACCATTGGGATAATGGTAGGGGGGTGTTTATAAAAATGCTGGGTTCAAATGGGAGAGAAAGAGAGAGAGATCCGCCATCAGCTTATAAGATAGTAGTATTGTAGTTGTTATGTTGATCTACAGCATCTGGGGCTATGATGTGGGGGGTGTTTATAGAAATGCCTGGTTGCATGGAGAGAGAAGAGGAGAGAGATCCACCCAGTTTAGAGATAGTAGTAATCTGATGCATAATTGTGGCTGTTGGATGCTGAGTAACATCTGGGGATATGTGGTTGGGTGTTTATCAAACTGCGCCTGGTTCCAAAATGGAGAGAGAAGAGAGAGGAGATCCGACCCAGCTTTTATAGATAGTAGTAATTGCTACATTGTCTGTTGTCTACAGGATCTGGGGTTATGTAGGAAGGGGGTGTTTATAAAAATGCGCCTGGGTTCAAAATGGAAGAGAAGGAGAGAGAGATCCCCACCAGCTTTAGAGAGTAGTAGTAATTGCTACTGTCTGTTGATCTAAGCTAACGATCTGGGGCGCATATGTAGGGGGGTGTTTATAAAAATGCCATGGGTTCAAGATGGAGAGAGAAGAAAGAGAGGAGGATACCCACCCAGGTTATAGATAGTAGTAATTGCTAAATTGTTCTGTTGATCTAGACAGCTAAATCTGGGGCATATGGTGGGGGGGTTTTTAAAAATGCCCCCTGGGTTCAATGGAGAGAGAAAGAGAGAGGATCCCAGCTTTTAGATAGTAGTAATTGCTACATTGATCTGTTGATCCTATCAGCCTAACCATCTGGGGATATGTGGGGTGTTTATAAAATGCCCTGGGTTCCAAATGGAGAGAGAAAGAGAGAGAGATCCCCCCAAAGCTTTAGAGATAGTAGTAATTGCTACTTGTTGTTGATCCTATAGCTAACATCTGGGGCATTTAGGGGGGTGCTTTTATAAAAATGCCCTGGGTTCCAAAATGGAGAGAGAAAGAGAGAGAGATCCGCAACGCAAGCTTTAATAGATAGTGTAATTGCTAATTGTCTGTTGATCCTACAGCTAACCATCTGGGGATATGTAGGGGGGTTTGTTTATAAAATGCCCTGGGTTCAAATGGAGGAGAAGAGAGAGAGATCCCACAAGCTTTATAGTGTAGTAATTGCTACATTGTTGTTGATGTACTACAGCATCTGGGGCTATGTAGGGGGGTGTTTATAAAAATGGCCCCCTGGTTGCAAAATGGAGAGAGAAAGAGAGGAGACCGCCACAAAGTTTATAGATAGTAGTATTGGTACATTGTTGTTGATCATACAGCCTAATCCATCTGGGGCATATGTAGGGGGTGTTTATAAATGTGGGTTCAAATGGAAGAGAAAGAGAGAGAGATCCAACCAGCTTTATGATAGTAGTATTGCTACAATTGTCTGTTGATCTACAGGTAACATTGGGGGCATATGTAGGGGGGTGTTTATAAAGATGCGCTGGGGTTGAATGGAGAGAGAAAGGAGAGAGATCCAAGCTTTATAGATGTAGTAATTGCTAATGTTGTTGATCTACAGCCATCTGGGGCATTGTAGGGGGGGTGTTTATCAAATGCCCTGTTCACAAAAAAAGCTGGAGAGGAAAGGAGAGAGGGATCCACCAAGTTTATAGAGATTATTTAAGTTTTTTATTTTAATTTTTAGTATAGTAATTGCTACTTGTTGTTGTATCCTACAGCTACATCTGGGGGGCATATGTAGGGGGGTGTTTTAAAATGCCCTGGGTTCCAAATGGAGAGAGAGGAGAGGATCCACCAGCTTATAGATAGTAGTATGTATTGTATTTTCTACTGAGAGGAGAGCATATCATCACTTCTGAGGTTAGGTGTAGGAAGTTGTAAAATTTAAACCACATATGCAACACCTTCAATGTTGAAATAAGTTTTTGATTAATTCTCTAGCTTTATTAATTTCCAGTCCTAAAGATTTAATTAGCTTGTTCAAATATTTAATGAGGAGTTCTACATTGTCTTTTTTTGTTATGTTTGTGTTTTTAACCCTCTCAAGCAACAATTGTATGTTGCTCATATCCATATAGTATGTGTGTGTGTATATGTGGTTAAATATTATAATATGTAGAAATATATATATATATTTATATATTATATCATAGCACATATATGCGTGCCGGGTTGCAAGTTTTTATAGTTATATAATAATATCATATTAATTAGAAGACTCATGAACTGAATAGAATTAGATAAAAAGATATTTGGAACATAGGGGGTATGATTGAAAATAGAACATTTGAATAACTCTTCCTATTTCCCTTAACTTCCGTTTCATTAGTAATTTCGTAATTTAATTTTAGTTAAGATAGGAGTTAAAGAATAATTTAGTTATTTCTGTCTGTTAATGGAATTGCTTTTAAGATTTACTCCCGAGATCTTTGTATATTCTTAATATAAAAGCAAGACCAATTAGAATCAATAATACTAAGCATATAATTTATTTTTAAAAAATTTTTAGATAATTGCAAATTAGCCTTCGGAATTGCAACTGTAACGCGCTATTTTCTGTATTATAAAAACATTGCATGTTATTACAAGTATATTGGTCACAAGTCTTTGATGAAACAATTTTGTAATAATTGAGTTTACATAAATTAAAATCATGGAGAATGTGATGTAATAAACAAGGGATTGGTGACTTGAATAGTAATATTAGTTTCGGTTAAAGACTCCAACCACAATCTCATAATAATAAGATATGTGTGTGTGTGTATAAGTAAAGAAACAACAAAAGACTTAATGATTTAGCATTATAGTCTATTTGTCAGCTCTGAATAGTCTAATTTCCCGATATCAGATGCGATCAGATTCGATCTGTGAGTCGGGAGATTTTGACTATTTGTCTAAGCTCCTGAAATAGACTATATGCTAATTCTCTAAGTCTTTTTGTTATTTTCTTATCATATATTTGGCTCCCTGTGATCCACACATTGGAGGCTCTCAATGGACTTGGTTTTGTTTTAAATAAAATTCTTGTGTCGTTAAGAAAGATTTTTCTCTGGACTTTTAGATTATATGTATATTTAATATATATACACATACATATACATACAGTCATCACAGACACGTGTTTCAAGTTTATTCTATCAGTGCGGTCGACTTGTTTTAACGATGCTACCTCTAGCCTTGTTTTGAACGCAGAGAATAGTCCGTAAACAAGAGGTGGTATTTGCTTTACGCTAAAGGTGAAAGGTACTAATGTTCTAGTGTCACATGAAGTTGGGAGCTATCTAGTCTATTATATATATATATATATATAGTTATTTAATAAAAGGACGTTTGGTATGTACGTGTTGATTAACTCCAGCGGAAGGTATTCGATTCAGTCAACAATTTGCATACACTTGATATCTTTAATAGAAAAGCAAGAAAAATTTGGTTTTTGATTTTTACTAATTAATGGATATAATTAATTAAACATAAATCAAATGATTTTACAGAAAGTATGCGTAAGCTGTTTGTGCTTGTGTATCAGCAGAGCATGGTGTGTGCTCTGTTTAGCTACGGAGAAGAAGAAAGAATATTCAGCTGAGTCATTAAAATATCGCGTACAATATGTAATTTTAACGTAAATAAAATTGTTTTTTTTTTTGTTTTGTTTTAATTCAGCTTATGGGAAATATGAAATATGACAAACCCCAATGTTTAACATTTTATCATTAAATAACTGAAATTTAAAGTAAGCAAAACAAGTTATGATATCTGCTTTTTTAACAATTTAAGAAAAATTGAAATCTGTTAGGGGATATATTTACGGGTAATTCACACACCCACCCATTTTATTGAAATGTGAAAAAAATAAACCAGATAAAAAACGATTTTTTATTTTTTTTTTTATAAAGATAATAGTCGGATTACTTTTTAAAAAATATTTTAACTGTTAAATATTTTAAAAATCTTAAAATAACACTGGTATACATAATTTTTGGTGATTTTTTTTTTTTAATTTATTATTTGGTGTTTGTCCGTCATGGACTGAGTTATTTGCTAGTATGATATATATTTACTTTCAAGAGAAAATTGCGACAAACCTTTGTAAACATTGATGAGGTTAGACTATTTTTTGGTTTTGATGGAAAAAACAAATCGCATTATATTTAGTTTTTCTGTTATATAATTTATTTTATTAATATATTATACATTGAGTCTTTTTAGGGATTTTATAAAAATGCCTTGCTGGTATATATGTTTGCATAAAAGTATTGTGTACAGTGAGATTTTGATGATCCAATAGAATCATCCTTACTTACAGTATTTTGGATTACCTTACATATATAATAATATTATATATAATATTCTATTATTATATATATTATATATATATAAGATAAAAAGTAAAGTTGGATAGTGGCTATGGTCGATATCCAGCCAGACAGGCAAGGGAGTTGTCTCTTTTACTTGTGTAGACCAGGGAGATTGTTTTTGATGAGGTGGAGTGCCATAGCAAAACATCAGTTCACACCTTTACTGCGCGTAGATTTATCCTTTGTGGGCTACTCATGTGGTGAGTTGGTAGGACTGGTATTGAAGCAGGATATTCACAATTCGGAGTTGGTGCTCACATTGAGCTAAACCGACTTTATATATATGATGTGATAGTTGATTGGCGGCTTAATATTAATTAGAAAGGAATTACCTGATATTCACTTTATCAGATATATTTAAAAAGTATTGAAATGTTTGAAATTGATAGATTAAATTTCGAGATGCTGATAGGTTGCATTCTGCTCTGATGCATAAAATCTAAAAGGATGCAGTAAAATCATACATGATCAGTTGTTTTTTTTTTTCTTTTTTCCCTCGGCCATTTAAGTTAACTGTAATACATTTCATATAGTTTTTAGAACGAATTAAAGGATAGTTACAAGGTAGGGGTTAGATACCGAGTTTAGGTTGTTTCAGATAATAAATACATAAAATTTATCAAGAAACTTTAGTTGGAGACATAAATTTTCCCGAGGATCAATTCAAAGCAGGTATTGTGCTTCCCAGGACACAATAATTAAAAAGTATCAGCATGAATAATTTATTCAAGAGAATAGCATTGGCTTACCGGAACTGGATCATTTAGATGCTAAACTTTCGTGGTCCGTTTGTTTAAATGGTGGAAATGCTGCCTGACTTTTCCCTTGCAGTTCATCTTTGTGTTTTGTAAGGAAACCAGGGAAAGTTTGAATAGACAGAGTCGGGACTGCTAAGAGCTTTATTTGGGTAAAAAGAGGCTGTCACTATCTCTGTTTCGCAGCGGTCTTGCAGAACGTCTTTTTTCAAAATGTGAAACTCATGAATCATAGCTATGTAGTTTTTTAATACATACTACTAAATGAAAAAGAGGAGGAAGTTCTAAGATGTATTCTACTTCTTGCGTCTTCAAATTGACTTATACTGATTCAAATCCGGTCACAACAGTGATCTTTTACCGGGTGTACGGTGTTTGTACTACGCTAATGGAAGCGGGCAAGGCAGGAAGACAATTCTAGCTTTTCAGTGTGACCAGTTTTGTTGGTCTTTGCTGCAACGGATCCATACCTATAACAAGGGATTGCAATTGAGCAATAGGCAGCCAGATATTAGGATTTGGTTGTTTTTGTGATGTGATTGTAGAATTTGTCTGAGGAGCAAAGACTGTGTTTCTCCGGGTTGTGTGGCATGTGCAGGTCTTGTTAGAGATGTAGGGGTCTTCCGTAGCCACTTTAGAGTAGCATCTACTCCAGGCCATTATGTAACCTTCATGTTATCTAAGTGTTAATAATTGTTTAGTACTAATACTTTATGTATGTTGTGTAGAAACCAAATGGCTGTTATGAGTTTTAGAGCGGCAGGTTTGAAGTAGATGTAGTGCGATTGAGTGAAATTTGATCTCATTTTGATTGTTTCCGGTGTACTGTGGAGAATGGGAAATGAGAAAGAATGTCTCTTCGGTTTAGATTAGTAGGAGTTAGTTTAGTTAGCGGCCTTTTGAGTAGATGTCATGGCAGGATTGAGTGACGCATCTTGATCTCATGCTTGATCTTTTCTGGTGGATAGCGTGAGAATGGTGGAGAAGATGAAAAAGAAGTTTCTTTCTGGTTTAGATTAAAAGAGTTTAGTTTTTAGTTGCGCCTTTTGAGTAGATGTATGCAGGGGATTTTTTGGGAAGGGAACATTTGATCTCATCTTGATCTTTTCTGGTGGATTACGTGAGAATCGGTTGGAGAAATGAGAAAGAATGCTCTTCGGTTTAGATTAGTAAGAGTTATTTTTAGTTAGAACCTTTGAGTAAGGGATGTCATGCAGGATTGAGCTGACGCATCTTGATCTCATTTGATTTTTTCCGGTGGATTGTGAGAATCGGGTGGAGAATGAGAAAAAGAATGGCATCTTTCCGGTTTAGATAGTAAGTAGTTAGTTTTAGTTAGGCCTTTAGTATGATGTCATGCGGTATTGAGTGACGCTTTGATCTTCATATTGATCTCTTTTCTGGTGGTACGTGAGAATGCGTGGAGAAGGATGAAGAAGAGGTTTCTTCTGGTTTTAGATTAAAAATAGTTAGTTTTTAGTTAGTATTGGCAAACACGGGAGAGAGAGTAAACTTAAGGCGCATGTGTACTCAATTGTGGCAGTAGTCTGGATGGGGATTTCGGAATATAAATATGATATAATGAATCAAGTTGGATTCTTTATCAAAAACTACACTGGACAGGGTTCTGATAGACGAGAAATCAATGGATAGATAGAATGAATGCAATGGAAAGTTGCAGACACTAGAAGAGAAACACAGAAAAAAGATGATGCAAGAATAGAGAATATACAACATAAGACGATTATGAATGGAGATGAATGAGAAATGTCAATCACTAGGGACATCTGAACTTCTAGTGTGGATAGTTGTTTGATTTTCATCCACTATTGCTACATTTTGTGGAAAGAAGAAGCCAGTAGTTATTTTGTGAGTTACACTGATACTTTGCTGAAATTTTTCTTACATTCTAGAGTTTTATGTAGGACTGCTGCAGGTATATACAATAGTTTTATGTGTAGAGAGGTGGACTAACTAGAGACATAGAGAGAGACGACGACAGATTAGTATTTAACTTTGGTTCTTCTCGTTTTCTCTTTCTGCAGTATATTATAAATAGTTCTTATATGGATAGAGAGAGAGAGTGGACTAACTAGAGACATCAGAGAGAGACAGAGCGATCGTCTACTTATTCTTCTTTTCTATTTCAGGCTGATTGCCTAGATAGTCTTTCTTGTTGCTTCTTTCTATCTTCCCCATTTTGGCTTCTAATAAGGGCATGTGTAATTATTACATGGTTACTGCTTTGAATCAGAAGATCTTATTTGCGCGTTTCTACTCATCGGGCATGGAGTACAAACGCAAGTAGGAACGTCTGTCGCACGAGGTTGGTGCAAACTGATTAACTGAATTCATATGTTGGGAGATTCTACTGTGCATTAAGTTTCGGCATCCCGTGATATGAACACTGACCCTTAGAATTATTTACAGGTGTTGCAATTAATTATTCTGCCACATAAATATGCAACTAAAAGGATAGAAGCATGTTTCATTTGAAGGGATGTCGGGTTTGTTGTAAAACTTTTCAGTGTGGTCTTTCTCTTAATGTTTAATAATAATTGGATCCTAATAGCATTTTTAAGGTATTGAGAATCATTTTGTGATCAGTAAAGACTGATGCTTGAGATGAGTGGACAGCATTTTTGACTCACTCTGATCTTGCTTTCTGGGTAGACAGTGAGAATGGAAACCATTATAAAGCCTTCCGGTTTAAGGAGTAAGCAACTCAGTCAGTTAGTAATTAGAAGCCGAGTATGCAAGATGTAGGATCGCGGCATTGTCTGGTCTGGGATTTAATGATAAAGTACTAACATAAATCGAAGTCTTGTGTTTATTACTAAAACAAACTGACAGCAGGGTTCTGATAAGGAATGAGATCCAACAGACACCAGACGCGGAATCTCATAGAAGACGAGAGAGACTTAGAAGATTACAGACCAAGATAGTGATAGACGATCAGAGCGGCAGAGAATGTACAAAGAGTAGAAGTAGAGAAGTATTAAATATACCTATTTAGTGCGGTAAAGAGGGCTATGCCATTACTTGTTGGGATTATTTAGCTTTGCTGGTAGAGTTATCTTCGCTGCTGGTTTCCGTGCAGCAGAGGGAGATGCTGGGTATTAAGAGGGGCGGTTTTGAACTCCCTGCTCTTTTAGCTACATCTTTGGAGCGACAACTGGGTTAGACCATTTGTAACCCGCTTCTTGGGTGGGGGGTTTGGCCCAGCTATGTAATCTCCCAAGGTCTTCGGCCCATACTAGTAAGTGATTTGTATGTTAGCGGACTTGGAGTCTTTTATTTAGTGTTGTGTGATTTATGTAGACGTATTTTTGTTATTGTATCTTGTCTTATAAATGTGCTGTTTATTATAAAAGTGTTATGTAAATTCAAGTGTGGAGTTGTGTGTTTAACAGTTTACATTGTATATACTTGAACTTACAAGCTCATGGCTATGGTAATTGGACCATCTTGTATGAGAATACCATATGTTTTATGCCACTGCTGATAAGATTAGACAGCTACGCGATGTCTTGGGTACAGAGCTGATTGACTGCTGGACGATTGGCAATCATGGCTGATCTGACGATTAGTTTTTTTTATCAGACTATGCATATAGTCTTCTGAGCTTAGTTCATAATAAATATTGGATTATATATAAAGGTGAATATCGATAAATTCATTTTTTATCATGTACATTTTCTTTTTTTTCCATTTTTCTCATATATATTATTATATATTTATATTATATAATGATTCAAATATATGTCTGGGTATAGACGAACTACTTGGTCAGTCTCCGCAATTTTGAGATTGCATAGCCACATAGTCCGCTTTATCGCAGAGTGGTAGTACTGTTGGGTCAGTCTATGGGTTCAATATGATGTGTTTGAAATTATTCGTATTTATATGGATCTTGATGCCGTGGTAATATGCGAAATTGATTATATAGTATAAAAATTTTTTTATCCTATCATCAATTTTGTAAAAGATTTCAATGGAATGTTGAAATATGTTTTATAATTTTAATAAATTTACAATGAATCAACTTTAGGATTTAATAAATACGTGAGGAGTTGATATGCATTAAAAATAACGAAAGCAAATGCAACTGGGAAAAGGGTTTGAACTAATCTAGGTTTGTATTTTATAACAGGTAATATCAAATAGGTATTCTGTTTCTTTTTTTTTTTCTTGTTTCTGGAAAAAATAAGTTCTTTATTTAATTTTTTTCAGATACAAGGTGTGTCAAAAACGTGCGCAAGAGTTAGTTATTTAAATGAATGAAGATGATTGTTTTTTTTTTTTGTTTTTTTTCCTAGAAAGGTGTGTCAAAGTAAAAATATCTTGTACTTTTTTGACAACTTGTATGTCATATATATAATTTTTTAAAATAAAGTCTGCTCTTGTTTCGACGACATCAAGAAAGTGGAGTAAATAGTGTAAGATTAATTTGCTTCTTTTTTTTTTTTTTTATATAAGTTCTCATCAGATTTTTTTAATAAAAACATTAAAAAAAATTCTGCAAGATGATTTTTTATTAATATGTGTCAAATATATAAGTTTTGAAAAACAGTAATTTGCTTTTAATCGGTGGAATTTTAAATGTTGACAATGGTATGATTACACAATAAAGAGCACTCTCCAGTTTGGGCATTTATTTATTAGGCTAGAAGGCAGTCGGAGAGCCCCAGTGCTTGTATTGGTGGTCCATGTCAGCATAATGCTACTATGATTGTCGCAAAGGAAACGAAATTGCCTAATAATCAAAAAATGCATAGTTTTTTTTTTTTTAATTTTCAGATTAATTTGAATGATTTGAGAAATTTGGTAAGAAAAAGTAATTAGAGGGTATTTTGGGGAACATATTAGATAAATTATGACAGAATTTATTTTATTTACATATATTGAAGTTTAGTAGGAAGAATATGTTCGTCTGTGTAGTAATTTAAGCTTTAATGTAGTGAATGTATAGTTTAGAAAGTATGAAATTAATAAGAACACTATAAAAGATTATTATTTTAATTATCTTTTAATTGGTTTTTATATAAAACCATTCATAGGATTTACTTATAAATAATATACGGCATTTATCTATGAAGTATTATGTTATGTTTATATATATATATGTATATGTATGTATATATTTAGAAGGCAATTACCAGTGTACCTGGGTTAAGGGGGAGGGAAATACATGGTGTATTGATTTATTTCTTTTAGATTCAAATGTGGACATTTTTAAGTTTTTTCAATGACATTTTTATGCAATTTTGATTTTTAAATATCTTTGGATAGGATTACAAGGTTGCAAGTTCGATACTGGCCTCGCCAATCACGTATGAGTAGCAGCAGGGATCTGTGTGGTTAAGTGAGGAGTTAATGATGGTGGTGTGGAGGTCAGCTCAGATGCCAAAAAACAATCTCTTGGTTTAGGTCTAGTGAAAAGGGGATAGACTCCTCACTGTCTGGTGATACTTGGATTTAGGACCACCATAACTTTACTTACTTTAATGTAATATGAAACATATAGACAGGAACACGGATGTTAAAATGGACAGAAGGACTTATGCT
>CM042153.1:76112151-76152802 GCA_023376005.1 Doryteuthis pealeii
TAAAAATCAAAGCATTGAGAATGCGCGAAAAGAATGAAGAAAGTGAATGAGGAAATTTATTACCAAAAAGAAAGATGTTTCGGATAGGACAAATGTCAATTGATCTTAATGCAATATCTTGCGACAACCAAGCAATATTTATGGTGTGATGCCTCAGGTGGAGGCACTGACTGCTTTGGGCTGCCAAGGCAGAGATACAGTCAGTGCTGGAATCAGTGTCCTTTCAACTTTGCAGTGTGCAGTTGCAGAGAGGAATGTATAATATATATATATATATATATATATATATATATATATATATATGTGTGTGTGTGTGTGTGTATATTATATATATATATGTTGTGTGTGTGTGTGTATAATATAATATATATATGTGGGTTGTGTGTGTGTATATTATATATGTATATTAATATATATGTGAGTGTTATATTATACGTGTATGTATATATATATATATATATATGTGAATGTGTATATATATACGTGTATGTATGTATATATATATATATATCGTGTGTGTGTATAATATATATATATACGTGTACGTGTGTATGTGTTGTGTATTACGTATTATATATATGTAATGATATATATATGATATTATATATGTGTGTATATATATATATGTATGTATGATATTATATATACGTGTATATATATATATATGGATATATTAATATATATAGTGTATATATATATATATATGTATATATATATATATGTGGTGTTTAATATATACGTGTGTGTGTATATATGTATGTATGTATATATATGTATGAAGAGAATATGGAGTTGGCAAAGGAGAAGAAGTCAGTGCTGGAGTCAGCGTCCTTTCAACTTTGTAGTGTGCAGTTGTAAGAAAGAAAGAGCAATGCTACAAGCAAAAATCTGCAACTAACTGAAATCGATTTGCAATCAATTAGCCACACCGCACAGTAGCATTCTTGCGGGTGGGGGGTGGGGCCTGAAAAGGAGGGGGGTCGCCACTGCTGAGGAAATGCACGTCTTTCTTTTACAGTTAAAATGATGCAAAGCTCAGCTGATGTATAGGAGATCAAATAACAAGTTTTGAAATACAATATTAGAGTAACATTACTAGCAAAAATACACATTACATTTAAATGTAAAGTAAAAAAGTAAAGTCGTTATCAGCCAGTCAGCGAGGGAGTCTATCCCCTTTTCAATAGCGCTAGACCAAGGAGATCGTTTTAGCATCTGAGTAGAGCATCACACCTACCATCAGCTCCTTACTTTACCGCACAGATCCCTGTGCTACTCATACGCTGAGTTGGTGAGGACCGGTATCGAACTAGGAACCTTGTGGTTTCTAGCAAAACGCTCTACCGACTGAGTTAACCCGGCCTCTTTAAATGTAATGTATTATTATTTCTTTATAGTCATCATTTTTCTTTATAAACCGAAATGTTTGAACATCGACACTATGACTAATAAATTTCCATCAGACCATATACCTGTAGGCACCCCTTTTTGATCTCGATTAAGAAAGGACATGTTTTTCATTTACACCGTCAATATCCGGTTGTTTGTTAGGGGTTAGGGTTAGGGGTTAGTTTTATAAATTAAAAAAAAAAATCTAAAAATCATCTGTTCAAACAACCGGATATTGACGGTGCAAATGAAAAACATGTCCTTTCTTAATCGAGATCAAAAAGGGGTGCCTAAAAGCAATAAGGTCCTTTCTTGTCCATTGTAACATCCTGTGTTTGTTCTATATGTTTCATATTACATTTAAAGTAAAGTAAAAGTTGTTGGGGTGGCCTAAAGTCAGTTATCAGCCAGACAGTGAGGGAGTCTATCCCTTTTCACTAGCCGTAAACCAAGGAGATTGTTTTTGGCATTCTGAGGTGGAGCTCCACACCTACCATCATCTCCTCACTTTACCACACAGATCCCTGTGCTACTCATACGCTGAGTTGGCGAGGGCCAGTATCGAACTTGCAACCTTGTAATTCCTAATCCAAAGATATTTAAAAATCAAATATGCATAGAAATGTCATTGAAAAAACTTAAAAATGTCCAGCATTTGTGAATCTTAAAAGTAAATAAATCAATACACCATGTATTTCCCTCCCCTTACCCAGGTGACACTGGTAGTTCTTCTAGTAATATATACATACATATACATATATATATATAACATAACATAATACTTCATAGATAATATGGGTGATATATTTATAAGTAAATCCTATGAATGGTTTTATATAGAAAACCAATTAAAATATAATTAAAATAAGTAATCTTTTATATGTGTTCTTATTTAATTTCATTACTTCAAACTAATACATTTCACTACATTAAAGCTTAAATACTTACACCAGAAGAGAACATATTCTTGCTAGTAAACTTAATATATGTAATATAAATAAATTCTGTTCAGTAATTTATCTAATAGTTCCCCAAAATACCTCTTAATTACTTTTTCTTACCATAATTTCTCAAATCATTCAAATTAATCTGAAAATTAAAAAAAAAAAAAAAACCTATTGCATTTTTTGATTTGATTAGGCATTTTTCCTTGGGACAATCATATAGGCATTAGTGCTTGACATGACCAGCCAATTGATCAGAGGGGGGGGCTCTCCGACTGCCTGTCTAGCCTAAGTAAAGGCCAAACTGGAGGAGGTGCTTTTTATTGTGTAATGATACCATTTCAACATTTAAAATTCAGCGATTAAAAGCAAATTACTGTTTGTTCAAATACTGTATATATTTACAATATTTAATAAAAAATCATTTTGAGGAATTTTTTTTTTTTAATGTTTTTATTAAAAAAATCTGATGAGAGACTTATATATAAAAAAAAAAAAAAGAAGCAATATTTAATCTTACAGCTATTTACTCCACTTTTCTTGATTGTCAGTCGAAAACAGAGCAGACTTTATTTTTTAAATAATATATATATATGACATACAAGGTGTGTCAAAAAAGTATCAAGATTTTTTGTACTTTTTGACACACCTTGTATTCTGAAAAAAAACAAAAAAAAAAACATTCATGCTTCATTTCTATTTTGGTAAATACAGCTTTAACCTTGGTACTTTTTTTGACACACCTTGTATTCTGAAAAAATTTAATAGAACGTTATTTTTTTCCAGAATACAAGGAGAAAAAAAAAAGAACAGAATTTACCTATTTGATATACCTGTATAAAATACAAACCTAGATTAGTTCAACCCTTTTTTCCAGTTGGGTATTTTGGTTTGGTTTATTTGTTAATGGCATATCAACTCCTCACGGGTTATTAAATGCTGAAAGTTGATTCATTTGTAAATGTTTGATTAAAATATTAAAACATATTTTCAACATTTCATTGAAATCTTTTTTACAAAATTTGATGATAGATAAAAAAAGTTTTTATTATCTATGATAATCAATTTTCGCATATTTACACGGCATCAAGTATTCCTATTAAATACGAATAATTTTCAAACACATCAATTTGACCCATAGACTGGACCCTAACAGGTACTACCACTCTGGATAAGGGCGGACTATGGTGTAATGGCAATCTCAAATTTGGAGTCTGACCAAGTAGGTTGGTTTTATACCCAGGACAATTGTTATGAATGCATTATATATATATATATATATATATATATATATATATGAGAAAAATGAGTAAAGAAAAGAAATGTAGATGGATAAAAATGAATTTTCGATATCACTTTATATATATTAATCCAATAGTTATTATGAACGTTAAGCTCAGAAGACTTATATGATAGTTCTGATAAGAAAAGAACTGAATTCGTTGGTGAGATTCAGGCCATGATTGCCAATGGTCCAGCAAGTCAATCAGCTCTGTAGCCAAGGACATGGTAGTGTCTGAATTTCTTATCAGCAGGTAGGGCATAAGACATTTGGTATTTCTCATACAAGATGGGTCCAAATTTTACCATAGGCCATGAGGGTGTAAGGTTCAAGGTTATAACAATGTTATAACTTGTTGAAACACACAACTCCGACACTTGATGTTGTACATAAACTTTTATATAAATAAACAGCACATTTATAAGACAAGATACAATAAACAATAAAGTACGTGTACATAAACACACACAGTAAAGATAAAAGGACTGGAGAGTCCGTACATACAATATCACTTACTAGTGATGGGGGCCGAAGACCTTGGGAGAGTTACATAGCGTTGGGGGCAGAAGCCCCCCACCAAGAAGGGTGTGACAATGGTCTAACCCATGTGGTCGTTCCAGAAGATGTAGCTAAAAGAGGCAGGGAGTTTCAAAACCGCGCTTAAATACCAGATCTCCCTGGTGGCTGGCACGGAAACCAGCAGGAAGATAACTCTTCCAGGCAAAGGGAGATAATCCAACAAGGGTTAATGTTGCATAGCGCCTTCTTTACCGGCACTAAATAGGTATATGTTATATTACTTCTCTTACTTCTTACTCTGTTGTCTATTCTTCTGGCCGGCTTCTGATCGTCTATCATCTATCTTGGTCTGGTATATCTTCTAAGGTCTCGTCTGGTCTTCTATTGAGGATTCCGGGTCTGGTTTCTGTTGGGATCATTCCTTATCAGAAGCCCTGTGTCATTGTTGGTTTTTAGTAATAAACACAAGACTTCGATTTATGTTGATGTTACTTTATTCATAAATCCCCAGACCAGACAATGCGCGCGGATCCTTACATCTTGCTAGCTCGGCTTCTAAGTTCTAACTGACTGAGTTGCTTACTCCTTAAACCGGAAGGGGGCTTTCTATGGGTTTCCATTTCTCACGGTCTATCCCCGAAAGCAAGATCAGGAGTGAGGTCAAATGCTGTCACTCACTCTCAAGGCCATCAGTTGTACTGATCGACATAATGATTTCTACAATACCTTAAAAATGTATTAGGATCCAATATTATGTAACATTAAGAGAAAGACCACACTGAAAAGCTTTTACAACAAACCCGAGCATCCCCTTCAAATGAACATGCTTTACCTTTTTTAGTGTTGCATAATTTATGTGGCAGAATAGATTATTGGCAACACCCTGTAGGATAATTCTAAGGGGTCAGTGTTTTCATATCACGGGATGGAAACTATTGACAGTTAGAATTCTCGCAAGTCATATGAGATTCAGTTAATCAGTTTGCAGCCAGACCTCGGTGGGACAGACGTTTCCTACTTTGGTTTGTGACTCCATGCGATGAGTTAGTAAACGGGCAAATAAGATCTTTGATCAAAGCAATAAGCCATGTTAATTAATTACACATGCCCTTAGTTAGAAGGCCAGACAATGTAGAAAGAAGCAACAAGAAAGAATAATCTAGGCAATCATGCTGAATAGAAAGAGAAGAAGTAAGTAATACGATCTGTCTGTCTCTCTCTGATGTCTCTATGTTAGTCACTTCTCTCTCTATCATATAAGAACTATGTTTATATACCTGCAGAAAGAGAAGAAGAGAAGAAGCAAGTAAAACGATCTTCTGTCTGTCTCTCTCTGATGTCTCTATGTTAGTCCACTCTCTCTATCACATAAGAACTATTGTTTAATAACCTGCAGCATGTGTACATAACTCTAGAAATGAGAAAAATTTCAGCAAATATCAGGTGGTGAATCACAAAATAACTATTGGCTTCTTCTGTTCTACAAAATGTGCATAGTGATGAAATCAAACACCTAATCCACATCTAGATTGTCAGGATGGTCCCTAGTGATATTGACATTATGTCTCCATTCATCTTCCATTCATATTGGTCTTATGTTGTATATTCTCTTATTTTCTGATCATCTTTTTCTGTGTGTTTCTCTTCTAGTGTCTGGAAACTTTCCATTTGGGGATTTCATGTCTGGTCTTCCATTGGGGATTTCTCGTCTATCAGAAGCCCTGGGTCATTGGTAGTTTTTGGATAAATAATCCATAACTTTTATTTCTTTATATCATATTTTAATTCCGAAATCCCATCCAGACTACTGCACAGATTGAGTACGACAGCGCGCTTAAGTGTGACTTGCTCTCTCCGTGGTTTGGCCAATACTAACTAAAACTAACTATTTTTAATCTAAACCAGAAGAAACCTTTCTTCCATCTTCTCCACCGATTCTCACGGTATCCACCAGAAAAGAGATCAAGATGAGATCAAGATGCGTCACTCAATCCTGCATGACATCATACTCAAAGGCCGCTAACTAAAAACTAACTCTTACTAATCTAAACCGGAAGAGGCATTCTTTCTCATTTCTCACCGATTCTCACAGTATCCACCGAAAAGAGATCAAGAGAGATCAAGATGCGTCACTCAATCCTGCATGACATCGTACTCAAAGGTTGCTAACTAAAAATAACTCTTACTAATCTAAACCGAAGAGGCATTCTTTCTCATTTCTCCACCGATTCTCACGGTATCCACCAGAAAAGAGATCAAGATGAGATCAAGATGTGTCACTCAATCCTGCATTGACATCGTACTCAAAGGCCGCTAACTAAAACTAACTCTTTTTAATCTAAACCAGAAGAACCTTCTTTTCATCTTCTCCACCGATTCTCACGGTATCCACCAGAAAAGAGATCAAGATGAGATCAAGATGCGTCACTCAATCCTGCATGACATCGTACTCAAAGGCCGCTAACTAAAACTAACTCTTACTAATCTAAACCGGAAGAGGCATTCTTTCTCATTTTCTCCGATTCTACAGTATCCACCGGAAAAGAGATCAAGATGAGATCAAGATGTGTCACTCAATCCTGCATGACATCGTACTCAAAGCTGCCGGCTCTAACTCATAACAGCCATTTGGTTTCTACACTAACTATACATAAGTATTAGGGTACTCACAATTATGAACACTTAGAGTTAACATGAAGGTCTACATCAAGTGCCTGGGGGAGGTAGTGCTGCTCTGAAAGGGTGGCTACTGAAGACCCTACATCTGGTAACAAGACTCTGCACCATGCCACACAAGCCGGAGAACACAGTCTTTGCTGTCAGAAAATTTCTACAATCACATCACTCCTAATATCTGGCTGCCTATGTGCTCAGATTGCAATCCCCTTGTTTATTATGTATGGGATGCGGTGAGCAAGAGACCAACAAAACTGTGTGCAACACTGTAAAATGCAAGAGAATTGTCTTCCTTGCTTTGCCCGGCTGTCCTATTGCGTAGGTACAAGACACCGTTTGACACCGGTAAAAGTCACGTGTTTGTGGGCGCGGGATTTTGAATCCAGTTATAAGCAGGATTTGAAGACGGCAAGAAGGTAAGAATACATGCTTGGAACTTTTCCTCCTCTTTTTTCGATTTTAGTAGTTGTATTAGAGAACTACATAGTCTATTTGTATTCTATTGTAGTTTCACATTGAAGACGTTCGTGAAGACCGTTGCGAAACAGGAGGATAGTGACAGCCTCTTGTATTTACCCAAATAAAGCGTCTTAGCAGTCGGACTCTGTCTTATTCAAATCTTCCTGGGTGTTGCGTTACAAACACCAAAGATGAACTGAAGGAAAAGGTAAGGGCAGCATTTCCCAATTTAAACAAAGGGACCATCGGAAAGTTTTGAAGGAGATTCTAAAGTTGTCCGATGTCCGTGGTTGAAGCCAATGGCTATTTCTTTGAATAAATTTAGTGATGCTGATAGCTTTTTAATTTAGTGTGTCCCTGGGAAGCACAATACCTGCTTTGAATGAGTCCTCGGGAAAATTTATGGGTCCCAACTAAAGTTTCTTGATAAATTGTATGGTATTTTATTTATCTGGGAAACAACTAAAGCTGTCTAACCCCTACCTTGTAAACTATCCTGTGTAATTCGTTTCTAAGAAACTATTGAAATGTATTTACAGTTAACTGAAATGGCGAGGGAAAAAAAAGAAAGAAAGAAAAACACTGGGATGCATGGATATGATTTTACTGCATCCTTTTAGATTTTTTGCATCAGGGATGCAGAATGCATACCTATCAGCATCTCTGAAATTTAATCTATCATATTTCAAGACATGTCAAGGTACTTTTGGTAAATATATCTGATAAAGTGAGATATCAGTGTAATTTTCCTTTCTGATTAATTTAGCCGCCAATCTACTGATCACATCATATATATAAGGGTCGGTTTAGCTCAATGGGTGGAGCACCAACTCCGGAATTGTGAGATTCCTGGTTCAATACCAGTCCCTACCAACTCACCACATGAGTAGCACAAATTGGATAATCTGATCTGTGCAGTAAAGTGTGAAGCTGATGGTTGGTATGGCACTCCACCTCAGCAAAAACAATCTCCTGGTCTAGCACAAGTGAAAAGAGGACAGACTCCCTTGCTGTCTGGCTGATATCGACCATAGGCCACTATGCCAACTTTACTTTTACTTATATATATATATATATATATATATATATATATATATTATATTATATATGTATGTATGTATATGTAAGGTAATCCAAATGACTGGTAAGTAAGGGATGATTCTATTTGGGATCATCAAAATCTCACTGTACAACAATACTTTAGGTGCAAACATATATACTCATGCAAGGATTTTTATAAATCCCTAAAAAGAGCTCAATGTATAATAATTAATAAATTAAATTATATACAGAAAGAAAAACTTAAATATAATGGGATGAGAGTTTATTTCCATCAGAAACTCAAAAAATGAGTCTAACCTCATCAGATGTGTTTTACAAAATTGTTTGTTAAGTTTTTCTTTCTTTGAAAGTTAAATATATATATACTAGCAAAAGTACTCAGTCCATGACCGGACGAAAACACCAAAGAATAAATTTAAAAAAAAAAATCACCAAAAATTTATGTATTACAGTGTTTATTTTAAGGAATTTTTAAAATATTTTAACAGTTAAAATTTTTTTTAAAAATGTAATCCTGACTATTATCTTTATAAAAAAAAAAAAATAAAAAATCGTTTTTTATCTGTTTATTTTTTTTCAGATTTCATAAAATGGGGTGGGTGGGTGGATATGACCTCGTAAAAAATATTTCCCCTAACATATTTCAATTTTCTTAAATTTGTTAAAAAAGCAGATAGTCATAACTTGTTTTTGGTTACTTTAAATTTCAGTTGATTTAATGGTATGAAAATGTAAACATTGTTTTGTTCATAATTTTCATTATTTCCATAAGCTGAATTAAAAAACAAAACAAAAAAAAAAAACGAATTTTATTTTACGTTAAAATTTAGTCATAGTTGTAGTGGATATTTTGAATGACTGGCAGCTGATATTCTTTCTTTCTTCTTCGGGTAGCTAAAACAGCAGCAGCAGCCATGCTTCTGCTGATACACCAAGCAGCAGGAACAGCTTACGATACTTTCTGAAAATCATTTGATTTTGTTTAATTAATTATATCCATTAATTAGTAAAAATCAATAACCAAATTTGGTGTGTTTCTTAGTTAGAAGGATATCAAGGTGTATGCAAGATTTTGAATCTGAATGACCTTCCGCTTTGGAGTTATATGTCAACACGTACATACCAAACTTCCTTTTATATATATATATATATATATATATATATATATAGATAGATAGGCTCCCAACTTTCAGGTTGAGCACTGTAGGGGAGACATTAGTTGACCTTTCACCGTTTAGCGTAAAAGCAAATACCCACCTGTTGTTTACGGACTGGAGTTCTCTGGGTTCAAACAAGGCTAGAGGTAGCTGTTAAAACAAGTCGAGCCGCACTGATGAGAAGTAAACTTTGAACACGTGTCTGTGGATGACTGGTATGTATGTATGTATGTGTTATAATATATATATATATATATATATATAATATATAAAGTCCATATAAGAAATCTTTCTGCACAAGAGTTTTAATTTAAACAAAAATATCATTTTAATGTTGAGAAGAGAATAATGATAAAGAATAACAAAAGACTTGAAATTAGCATTATAGTCTATTTCTTGACAAATACTAAATCTTCCCACTCCCGTCTTTCATTAGATTTTCAATTTAACTATTTAGTTAGAAAATAGAATAAGAATATTAAGTTTTTTTGTTTCTTAATAAACATATCTTTTATAATGGAGATTGTTTTGTATTCTTAACCAAACAATTACTATTCAATCACAATTATTTACATCACATATATTTATTTTTATTTAAATCAATTATTAAAAAATTGTTTCCAATTCACACTGTAAACCGCTATTTTCTTGTATATATAAATACAATTGCATGTTATTACAACGTATATATGGTCAACAGTCTTAATGATGAAAAACAATTTTTGTAATAATTGAGGTTTAAATAAAAATAAAATCATGGAGAATGTGATGTAAATAACAAAGGGAATTGTGACTTGAATAGTAATATAGTTTCGGTTACAGACATACAAACCCACAATCTCCATTATAATAAGATATGTGTGTGTGTGTATAAGTAAAGAAACAACAAAAGACTTAAAGATTTAGCATTATAGTCTATTTGTCTAAGCTCCCTGAAATAGTCTAAATCTCCCGACTCATCAGATGCGAATCAGATTCGCATCTGTTGAGTCGGGAGATTTAGACTATTTGTCTAAGCTCCCTGAAATAGACTATAATGCTAATTCTCTAAGTCTTTTGTTATTTCTTTACTCATATATTTGCTCTGTGACTCACACATTGAGCTCTCAAACTGCGACTTGGTTTTGTTTAAATAAAACTCTTGTGTCGTAAGAAAGATTTCTTCTCTGGACTTTTAGATTATATATATATATATATATATATATATACACATACATACATACATACCAGTCATCCACAGACACGTGTTTCAAAGTTTACTTCTCATCAGTGCGGCTCGACTTGTTTTAACAGCTACCTCTAGCCTTGTTTGAAACCCAGAGAACTCCAGTCCGTAAACAACAGGTGGGTATTTGCTTTTACGCTAAACGGTGAAAGGTCAACTAATGTCTCCCCTACAGTGCTCAACCATGAAAGTTGGGAGCCTATCTATCTATATATATATATATATATATATATATATATATATAAAAGGAAGTTTGGTATGTACGTGTTGACATATAACTCCAAAGCGGAAGGTCATTCAGATTCAAAATCTTGCATACACCTTGATATCCTTCTAACTAAGAAACACACCAAATTTGGTTATTGATTTTTACTAATTAATGGATATAATTAATTAAACAAAAATCAAATGATTTTCAGAAAGTATCGTAAGCTGTTCCTGCTGCTTGGTGTATCAGCAGAAGCATGGCTGCTGCTGCTGTTTTCAGCTACCCGAAGAAGAAAGAAAGAATATCAGCTGCCAGTCATTCAAAATATCCACTACAACTATGACTAAATTTTAACGTAAAATAAAATTCGTTTTTTTTTTTTGTTTTGTTTTTTAATTCAGCTTATGGAAATAATGAAAATTATGAACAAAAACAATGTTTACATTTTCATACCATTAAATCAACTGAAATTTAAAGTAACCAAAAACAAGTTATGACTATCTGCTTTTTTAACAAATTTAAGAAAAATTGAAATATGTTAGGGGAAATATTTTTTACGAGGTCATATCCACCCACCCACCCCATTTTATGAAATCTGAAAAAAAATAAACAGATAAAAAACGATTTTTTATTTTTTTTTTTATAAAGATAATAGTCAGGATTACATTTTTAAAAAATATTTTAACTGTTAAAATATTTTAAAAATTCCTTAAAATAAACACTGTAATACATAAATTTTTGGTGATTTTTTTTTTTTTTTTAAATTTATTCTTTGGTGTTTTCGTCCGGTCATGGACTGAGTACTTTTGCTAGTATATATATATTTAACTTTCAAAGAAAGAAAAACTTAACAAACAATTTTGTAAAACACATCTGATGAGGTTAGACTCATTTTTTGAGTTTCTGATGGAAATAAACTCATCCCATTATATTTTAAGTTTTTCTTTCTGTATATAATTTAATTTATTAATTATTATACATTGAGCTCTTTTTAGGGATTTATAAAAATCCTTGCATGAGTATATATGTTTGCACCTAAAGTATTGTTGTACAGTGAGATTTTGATGATCCCAAATAGAATCATCCCTTACTTACCAGTCATTTGGATTACCTTACATATACATACATACATATATATATATATATATATATATATTATATATATATATATATATATAAGTAAAAAGTAAAGTTGGCATAGTGGCCTATGGTCGATATCAGCCAGACAGCAAGGGAGTCTGTCCTCTTTTCACTTGTGCTAGACCAGGGAGATTGTTTTTGCTGAGGTGGAGTGCCATACCAACCATCAGCTTCACACTTTACTGCACAGATCAGATTATCCAATTTGTGCTACTCATGTGGTGAGTTGGTAGGGACTGGTATTGAACCAGGAATCTCACAATTCCGGAGTTGGTGCTCCACCCATTGAGCTAAACCGACCCTTTATATATATGATGTGATCAGTAGATTGGCGGCTAAATTAATCAGAAAGGAAAATTACACTGATATCTCACTTTATCAGATATATTTACCAAAAGTACCTTGACATGTCTTGAAATATGATAGATTAAATTTCAGAGATGCTGATAGGTATGCATTCTGCATCCCTGATGCAAAAAAATCTAAAAGGATGCAGTAAAATCATATCCATGCATCCCAGTGTTTTTCTTTCTTTCTTTTTTTTCCCTCGCCATTTCAAGTTAACTGTAAATACATTTCAATAGTTTCTTAGAAACGAATTACACAGGATAGTTTACAAGGTAGGGGTTAGACAGCTTTAGTTGTTTCCCAGATAAATAAATACCATACAATTTATCAAGAAACTTTAGTTGGGACCCATAAATTTTCCCGAGGACTCATTCAAAGCAGGTATTGTGCTTCCCAGGACACACTAAATTAAAAAGCTATCAGCATCACTAAATTTATTCAAAGAAATAGCCATTGGCTTCAACCACGGACATCGGACAACTTTAGAATCTCCTTCAAAACTTTCCGATGGTCCCTTTGTTTAAATTGGGGAAATGCTGCCCTTACCTTTTCCTTCAGTTCATCTTTGGTGTTTGTAACGGCAACACCCAGGAAAGATTTGAATAAGACAGAGTCCGACTGCTAAAGACGCTTTTATTTGGGTAAATACAAGAGGCTGTCACTATCCTCCTGTTTCGCAACGGTCTTCCACGAACGTCTTCAATGTGAAACTACAATAGAATACAAATAGACTATGTAGTTTCTCTAATACAACTACTAAAATCGAAAAAGAGGAGGAAAAGTTCCAAGCATGTATTCTTACCTTCTTGCCGTCTTCAAATCCTGCTTATAACTGGATTCAAAATCCCGCGTCCCACAAACACGTGACTTTTACCGGTGTCAAACGGTGTCTTGTACCTACGCAATAGGACAGCCGGGCAAAGCAAGGAAGACAATTCTCTTGCATTTTACAGTGTTGCACACAGTTTTGTTGGTCTCTTGCTCAACCGCATCCCATACATAATAAACAAGGGGATTGCAATCTGAGCACATAGGCAGCCAGATATTAGGAGTGATGTGATTGTAGAAATTTTCTGACAGCAAAGACTGTGTTCTCCGGCTTGTGTGGCATGGTGCAGAGTCTTGTTACCAGATGTAGGGTCTTCCAGTAGCCACCCTTTCAGAGCAGCACTACCTCCCCCAGGCACTTGATGTAGACCTTCATGTTAACTCTAAGTGTTACATAATTGTTAGTACCCTAATACTTATGTATAGTTAGTGTAGAAACCAAAATGGCTGTTATGAGTTAGAGCCGGCAGCCTTTGAGTACGATGTCATGCAGGATTGAGTGACACATCTTGATCTCATCTTGATCTCTTTTCCGGTGGATACTGTGAGAATCGGAGAAATGAGAAAGAATGCCTCTTCCGGTTTAGATTAGTAAGAGTTAGTTTTAGTTAGCGGCCTTTGAGTACGATGTCATGCAGGATTGAGTGACGCATCTTGATCTCATCTTGATCTCTTTTCTGGTGGATACCGTGAGAATCGGTGGAGAAGATGAAAAAGAAGGTTTCTTCTGGTTTAGATTAAAAAGAGTTAGTTTTAGTTAGCGGCCTTTGAGTACGATGTCATGCAGGATTGAGTGACACATCTTGATCTCATCTTGATCTCTTTTCTGGTGGATACCGTGAGAATCGGTGGAGAAATGAGAAAGAATGCCTCTTCCGGTTTAGATTAGTAAGAGTTATTTTTAGTTAGCAACCTTTGAGTACGATGTCATGCAGGATTGAGTGACGCATCTTGATCTCATCTTGATCTCTTTTCCGGTGGATACTGTGAGAATCGGTGGAGAAATGAGAAAGAATGCCTCTTCCGGTTTAGATTAGTAAGAGTTAGTTTTAGTTAGCGGCCTTTGAGTATGATGTCATGCAGGATTGAGTGACGCATCTTGATCTCATCTTGATCTCTTTTCTGGTGGATACCGTGAGAATCGGTGGAGAAGATGAAGAAGAAGGTTTCTTCTGGTTTAGATTAAAAATAGTTAGTTTTAGTTAGTATTGGCCAAACCACGGAGAGAGCAAGTCACACTTAAGCGCGCTGTCGTACTCAATCTGTGCAGTAGTCTGGATGGGGATTTCGGAATAAAATATGATATAAAGAAAATCAAAGTTATGGATTATTTATCCAAAAACTACCAATGACCCAGGGCTTCTGATAGACGAGAAATCCCCAATGGAAGACCAGACATGAAATCCCCAAATGGAAAGTTCCAGACACTAGAAGAGAACACACAGAAAAAAGATGATCAGAAGAATAAGAGAATATACAACATAAGACCATATGAATGGAAGATGAATGGAGACATAATGTCAATATCACTAGGGACCATCCTGAACATCTAGATGTGGATTAGGTGTTTGATTTTCATCACTATTGCTACATTTTGTAGGAACAGAAGAAGCCAATAGTTATTTTGTGAGTTCACCACCTGATATTTGCTGAAATTTTTCTCATTCTAGAGTTATGTACACATGCTGCAGGTATATAAACAATAGTTCTTATGTGATAGAGAGAGTGGACTAACATAGAGACATCAGAGAGAGACAGACAGACAGATCGTTTTACTTGCTTCTTCTCTTCTTCTCTTTCTGCAGGTATATAAACAATAGTTCTTATATGATAGAGAGAGAGAGTGGACTAACATAGAGACATCAGAGAGAGACAGACAGATCGTATTACTTACTTCTTCTCTTTCTATTTCAGCCATGATTGCCTAGATTATTCTTTCTTGTTGCTTCTTTCTACATTGTCTGGCCTTCTAACTAAGGGCATGTGTAATTAATTAACATGGCTTATTGCTTTGATCAAAGATCTTATTTGCCCGTTTACTAACTCATCGCATGGAGTCACAACCAAAGTAGGAAACGTCTGTCCCACCCGAGGTCTGGCTGCAAACTGATTAACTGAATCTCATATGACTTGCGAGATTCTAACTGTCCAATAGTTTTCCATCCCGTGATATGAAAACACTGACCCCTTAGAATTATCCTACAGGGTGTTGCCAATAATCTATTCTGCCACATAAATTATGCAACACTAAAAAAGGTAAAGCATGTTCATTTGAAGGGGATGCTCGGGTTTGTTGTAAAAGCTTTTCAGTGTGGTCTTTCCTCTTAATGTTACATAATAATTGGATCCCTAATACATTTTTAAGGTATTGTAGAAATCATTATGTCGATCAGTACAACTGATGGCCTTGAGAGTGAGTGACAGCATTTGACCTCACTCTGATCTTGCTTTCTGGGGATAGACCGTGAGAAATGGAAACCCCATAGAAAGCCCCCTTCCGGTTTAAGGAGTAAGCAACTCAGTCAGTTAGAACTTAGAAGCCGAGCTAGCAAGATGTAAGGATCCGCGCGCATTGTCTGGTCTGGGGATTTATGAATAAAGTAACATCAACATAAATCGAAGTCTTGTGTTTATTACTAAAAACCAACAATGACACAGGGCTTCTGATAAGGAATGATCCCCAACAGAAACCAGACCCGGAATCCTCAATAGAAGACCAGACGAGACCTTAGAAGATATACCAGACCAAGATAGATGATAGACGATCAGAAGCCGGCCAGAAGAATAGACAACAGAGTAAGAAGTAAGAGAAGTATATAACATATACCTATTTAGTGCCGGTAAAGAAGGCGCTATGCAACATTAACCCTTGTTGGGATTATCTTCCCTTTGCCTGGAAGAGTTATCTTCCTGCTGGGTTTCCGTGCCAGCCACCAGGGAGATCTGGTATTTAAGCGCGGGTTTTGAAACTCCCTGCCTCTTTTAGCTACATCTTCTGGAACGACCACATGGGTTAGACCATTGTCACACCCTTCTTGGTGGGGGGCTTCTGCCCCCAACGCTATGTAACTCTCCCAAGGTCTTCGGCCCCCATCACTAGTAAGTGATATTGTATGTACGGACTCTCCAGTCCTTTTATCTTTACTGTTGTGTGTTTATGTACACGTACTTTATTGTTATTGTATCTTGTCTTATAAATGTGCTGTTTATTATATAAAATGTTATGTACAACATCAAGTGTCGGAGTTGTGTGTTTCAACAAGTTATAACATTGTTATAACCTTGAACCTTACACCCTCATGGCCTATGGTAAAATTTGGACCCATCTTGTATGAGAAATACCAAATGTCTTTATGCCCTACCTGCCTGATAAGAAATTCAGACACTACCATGTCCTTGGCTACAGAGCTGATTGACTTGCTGGGACCATTGGCAATCATGGCCTGAATCTCACCAACGAATTCAGTTCTTTTCTTATCAGAACTATCATATAAGTCTTCTGAGCTTACGTTCATAATAACTATTGGATTATATATAAAAGTGATATCGATAAAATTCATTTTTATCCATCTACATTTCTTTTCTTTACTCATTTTTTCCTCATATATATATATATATATATATATATATATATATAATGCATTCAAAATAACAATTGTCCTGGGTATAAAACCAACCTACTTGGTCAGACTCCAAATTTTGAGATTGCCATTACACCATAGTCCGCCCTTATCCAGAGTGGTAGTACCTGTTAGGGTCCAGTCTATGGGTCAAATTGATGTGTTTGAAAATTATTCGTATTTAATAGGAATACTTGATGCCGTGTAAATATGCGAAAATTGATTATCATAGATAATAAAAAACTTTTTTTATCTATCATCAAATTTTGTAAAAAAAGATTTCAATGAAATGTTGAAAATATGTTTTATAATTTTAATCAAACATTTACAAATGAATCAACTTTCAGCATTTAATAACCCGTGAGGAGTTGATATGCCATTAAACAAATAAACCAAACCAAAATACCCAACTGGAAAAAAGGGTTGAACTAATCTAGGTTTGTATTTTATACAGGTATATCAAATAGGTAAATTCTGTTTCTTTTTTTTTTTCTCCTTGTATTCTGGAAAAAAATAACGTTCTATTAATTTTTTTCAGAATACAAGGTGTGTCAAAAAAAGTACCAAGGTTAAAGCTGTATTTACCAAAATAGAAATGAAGCATGAATGTTTTTTTTTTTTTTTTTTTTCAGAATACAAGGTGTGTCAAAAAGTACAAAAAATCTTGATACTTTTTTGACACACCTTGTATGTCATATATATGTATTATTTAAAAAATAAAGTCTGCTCTTGTTTCGACTGACAATCAAGAAAAGTGGAGTAAATAGCTGTAAGATTAAATATTGCTTCTTTTTTTTTTTTTATAATAAGTCTCTCATCAGATTTTTTTAATAAAAACATTAAAAAAAAAAAATTCCTCAAAATGATTTTTCATTAAATATGTGTCAAATATATACAGTATTTGAACAAACAGTAATTTGCTTTTAATCGCTGAATTTTAAATGTTGAAAATGGTATCATTACACAATAAAAAGCACCTCCTCCAGTTTGGCCTTTACTTAGGCTAGACAGACAGTCGGAGAGGCCCCCTCTGATCAATTGGCTGGTCATGTCAAGCACTAATGCCTATATGATTGTCCCAAGGAAAAAATTGCCTAATCAAATCAAAAAATGCAATAGGTTTTTTTTTTTTTTTAATTTTCAGATTAATTTGAATGATTTGAGAAATTATGGTAAGAAAAAGTAATTAAGAGGGTATTTTGGGGAACTATTAGATAAATTACTGAACAGAATTTATTTATATTTACATATATTAAGTTTACTAGCAAGAATATGTTCTCTTCTGGTGTAAGTATTTAAGCTTTAATGTAGTGAAATGTATTAGTTTAGAAAGTAATGAAATTAAATAAGAACACATATAAAAAGATTACTTATTTTAATTATATTTTAATTGGTTTCTATATAAAACCATTCATAGGATTTACTTATAAATATATCACCCATATTATCTATGAAGTATTATGTTATGTTATATATATATATGTATATGTATGTATATATTACTAGAAGCAACTACCCAGTGTCACCTGGGTAAGGGGGGAGGGAAATACATGGTGTATTGATTTATTTACTTTTAAGATTCACAAATGCTGGACATTTTTAAGTTTTTTCAATGACATTTCTATGCATATTTTGATTTTTAAATATCTTTGGATTAGGAATTACAAGGTTGCAAGTTCGATACTGGCCCTCGCCAACTCAGCGTATGAGTAGCACAGGGATCTGTGTGGTAAAGTGAGGAGATGATGGTAGGTGTGGAGCTCCACCTCAGATGCCAAAAACAATCTCCTTGGTTTAGCGCTAGTGAAAAGGGGATAGACTCCCTCACTGTCTGGCTGATACTGACTTTAGGCCACCCCAACAACTTTACTTACTTTAAATGTAATATGAAAACATATAGAACAAACACAGGATGTTACAATGGACAGAAAGGACCTTATTGCTTTTAGGCACCCCTTTTTGATCTCGATTAAGAAAGGACATGTTTTCATTTGCACCGTCAATATCCGGTTGTTTGAACAGATGATTTTTAGATTTTTTTTTTTTAATTTATAAAACTAACCCCTAACCCTAACCCCTAACAAACAACCGGATATTGACGGTGTAAATGAAAAACATGTCCTTTCTTAATCGAGATCAAAAAGGGGTGCCTACAGGTAATATGGTCTGATGGAAATTTATTAGTCATAGTGTCGATGTTCAAACATTTCGGTTTATAGAAAAATGATGAACTATAAAGAAATAATATACATTACATTTAAAGAGGCCGGGTTAACTCAGTCGGTAGAGCGTTTGGCTAGAAACCACAAGGTTCCTAGTTCGATACCGGTCCTCACCAACTCAGCGTATGAGTAGCACAGGGATCTGTGCGGTAAAGTAAGGAGCTGATGGTAGGTGTGATGCTCTACCTCAGATGCTAAAACGATCTCCTTGGTCTAGCGCTATTGAAAAGGGGATAGACTCCCTCGCTGACTGGCTGATAACGACTTTACTTTTTTACTTTACATTTAAATGTAATGTGTATTTTTGCTAGTAATGTTACTCTAATATTGTATTTCAAAACTTGTTATTTGATCTCCTATACATCAGCTGAGCTTTGCATCATTTTAACTGTAAAAGAAAGACGTGCATTTCCTCAGCAGTGCGACCCCCCTCCTTTTCAGGCCCCACCCCCCACCCGCCAAGAATGCTACTGTGCGGTGTGGCTAATTGATTGCAAATCGATTTCAGTTAGTTGCAGATTTTTGCTTGTAGCATTGCTCTTTCTTTCTTACAACTGCACACTACAAAGTTGAAAGGACGCTGACTCCAGCACTGACTTCTTCTCCTTTGCCAACTCCATATTCTTCTTCATACATATATATACATACATACATATATATATATACACACACACACGTATATATATACACACACACATATATATATATATACATATATATATATATATACACGTATATATATATATATACACTCACATATATACACGTATATATATATATACACTCACATATATATACGTATATATATATATACACTCACATATATATATACATATATATATATACACTTACATATATATATACGTATATATATACACTTACATATATATATACGTATATATATATACACACTCACATATATATATACATATATATATATACACACACGTATATATATATATATACACACGTACACGTATATATATATATATATACACACACACGTATATATATATATATATACATACATACACGTATATATATACACATTCACATATATATATATATATATATACATATATATATACACACTCACATATATATATAACATATATATATATACACACCACACACACACATATATATATATATATACACACACACACACACACATATATATATATATACACACACACACACACACATATATATATATATATATATATATATATATATATATATTTTATACATTCTCTCTGCAACTGCACACTGCAAAGTTGAAAGGACACTGATTCCAGCACTGACTGTATCTCTGCCTTGGCAGCCCAAAGCAGTCAGTGCCTCCACCTGAGGCATCACACCATAATATTGCTTGGTTGTCGCAAGATATTGCATTAAGATCAACTTGACATTTGTCCTATCCGAAACATCTTTCTTTTTGGTTCAATAAAATTTCCTCATTCACTTTCTTCATTCTTTTGGCATTCTCAAATGCTTTGATTTTTAGCTAAAGAAGCTGAAGAGAGAGAGAGAGAGAGAGAGAGAGAGAGAGAGAGAGAAATTAAAAAATAAAAAACAATATTTATGTTACAGAAATTTATTTTTAAAACTTCTAAAAAAAAAAAAAAAAGTTTAATTTTTAAATGTCAGGGAAAGGTTAACACCAAATCAGTTTCTAAAAGTGTTTGAGTGTCGACTCTAAACTTTTTAATCAGAAATTTTCCGGTTTTGAGTATTTTTATTTCTAAGGTGGCATAAAATCTACTTCAGACATTAAACCTTGTTCAAAACAATACAAAAAAAGAAAACAAAAACAAAAACTGTTGTATATTTAACAAAGGAAAAAAAGCATCTAAGTGTGTTGTGTGCTTAGTATTATCTGCGTTATTTGGACTATTGTCCTCATCTTTATTGTTATTTGTACAACGTTTCGGCCGATATACCCTCCGGCCTTCTTCAGGTATTTCTTCCCGAGTCCAAAAAGAAGGTTCCCGAGTCCGACAAGAAATACCTGAAGAAGGCTGGAGGGTATATCGACTGAAACTTTGTACAGATAACAATAAAGATGAGGACAATAGTCCAAATAACACAGATAATACTAATCATCAAGCCTCATCTCAAACATTCAGAGAAATGTGTTGTGTGCGTGTGTGTATATACGTGTATATTTATGTGTGTGTGCGTATGCGTGTATTTTTATGTGTGTGTTATGTGTATGTGTATATACATGTATTTTTATGTGTGTGTTGTGTGTATGTGCATACGTGTATTTTTATGTATGTATGTTTTTTATGTGTTGTTGTGTGTATGTGCATACATGTATTTTTAGTGTGTGTTGTGTGTATGTGCATACGTGTATTTTCTGTGTGTGTTGTGTGTATGTGCATACGTGTATTTTTATGTGTGTGTTGTGTGTATGTGCGTATGCGTGTATTTTTATGGTTGTGTTGTGTGTATGTGCATACGTGTATTTTTATGTGTGTGTTGTGTGTTGTGCATACGTGTATTTTTATGTGTGTTGTGTGTGTATGTGCGTATGCGTGTATTTTTCTGTGTGTTTGTGTGTATGTGCATACGTGTATTTTTATGTGTGTGTTGTGTGTATGTGCATACGTGTATTTTTATGTGTTGTTGTGTGTATGTGCATACGTTATTTTTATGTGTGTGTTGTGTGTATGTGCATACGTGTATTTTTATGTGTGTGTTGTGTGTATGTGCGTATGCGTGTATTTTTATGTGTGTGTTGTGTGTATGTGCATACGTGTATTTTTCTGTGTGTGTTGTGTGTATGTGCATACGTGTATTTTTATGTGTGTGTTGTGGTATGTGCGTATGCGTGTATTTTTCTGTGTGTGTTGTGTGTATGTGCATACGTGTATTTTTCTGTGTGTGTTGTGTGTATGTGCATACGTGTATTTTTATGTGTGTGTTGTGTGTATGTGTGTATGCGTGTATTTTTCTGTGTGTGTTGTGTGTATGTGCATACGTATTTTTCTGTGTGTGTTGTGTGTATGTGCATACGTGTATTTTATGTGTGTGTTATGTGTATGTGTATATACATGTATTTTTATGGGTGTGTATGTGTTACGTGTATTTTTCTGTGTGTGTGTGTGTAGTGTATTTTCTGGTTGTGTTTGTGTATGTGCATACGTGTATTTTATGTGTGTGTTATGTGTATGTGTATATACATGTATTTATGTGTGTATGTGTATACGTGTATTTTTATGTGTGTGTTGTGTGTATGTGCGTATGCGTGTATTTTTCGTGTGTGTTGTGTGTATGTGCATACGTGTATTTTCTGTGTGTGTTGTGTGTATGTGCATACGTGTATGTTTTTCTGTGTTGTGTGTGTATGTGCATACGTGATTTTTTGTGTGTGTTTGTGTATTGCGTATGCGTGTATTTTTCTGTGTGTGTTGTGTGTATGTGATACGTGTATTTTTCTGTGTGTGTTGTGTGTATGTGCATACGTGTATTTTTTCTGTGTGTGTTGTGTGTATGTGCATACGTGTATTTTTATGTGTGTGTTGTGTGTATGTGCGTATGCGTGTATTTTTCTGTGTGTGTTGTGTGTATGTGCATACGTGTGTGTTGTTTGTGTATGTGCATACGTGTTTTATGTGTGTGTTGTGTGTATGTGCATACGTGTATTTTATGTGTGTGTTATGTGTATGTGTATATACATGTATTTTTATGGGTGTGTTGTGTGTATGTGCGTATGCGTGTATTTTTCTGTGTGTGTTGTGTGTATGTGCATACGTTGTGTGTGTGTTGTGTGTATGTGCATACGTGTATTTTTATGTGTGTGTTTGTGGTATGTGCGTATGCGTGTATTTTTCTGTGTGTTTGTGTGTATGTGCATACGTGTATTTTCTGTGTGTGTGTGTGTGTGTGTGTGTATGTGCGTGCGTGTATTTTTCTGTGTGTGTTGTGTTATGTGTGTGTGTGGTGTGTTGTGTGTATGTGCATACGTGTATTTTTATGTGTGTGTTATGTGTATGTGTATATACATGTATTTTTATGGGTGTGTATGTGTATACGTGTATTTTTATGTGTGTGTATGTGTGTGTATATATGTGTATTTTTATATATGTATGTGTATGTATGTATGTATATACGTGTATTTATATATATGTATGTGTGTGTATGTATATATATATATTGTTTGGGATTTAGCATGAAGCATTGGGTGTGAAATATAAGAAACTCAGTTTTTGAAAGTTAAATTTTCGTTAAATTTTCGGGGATGTTTATATCCCTTCTTCAGAACGAATAGAATATATATATATATATATATATAAGTAAGTAAGGTAAGTCAACGGGGCGGCCTAAAGTCGGTATCAGCCAGTCAGCGAGGGAGTCTATCCCCTTTTCACTAGCACTAGACCAAGGAGATTGTTTTTAGCATCTGAGGTGGAGCGCCACACCTACCATCAGCTCCTTACTTTACCGTACAGATCCCTGTGCTACTCATACGCTGAGTTGGCGGGGACCAGTATTGAACTAGGAACCTTGTGGTTTCTAGCCAAAAGCTCTACCGAATGAGCTAAGCCGGCCCTTGTATATATATATATATATATATATATATATATATATATTATATATATATATATATATATATATATATTATTAAGTCCACATGAGGAATGAAGATATGTAAGACATTAATAGTAATGGCATACTTTTGCCATGTTAACCCATGGATGACCCATGAAATATTTAAATTTAGATTTGTTTTTCGAGATTATTTGCCCTATCTATATCTGGGGCGAGACCAGATAGAATCATACCTTTCCCAAATGCATTAGTCGCAAATTGAATGCAAACAGCTTCAGCCAGAATATGAACTTGATTTGCCAATTTCATTTTTTTTTTTGTGCCAATGGTCATTACCAGCACATTAATAAACCCACAAATATAAAATCTGTCTGTTGCTTTTAACATACAAAAAGTCACTGCTTTTAGCTTCTTTTTCTTTTTAACCTACATGTGATGAAAGCTTGCTTAAATTTATGAGCTTCTCTTGGGACAGCTGACTAAAAATATTATCTCACTGATGAGTAGTAAGAAAAGGTGGCCCATTGGCCTATTGTCTGTATCTGCTGGACAGCAAGGGAGACTATCCCCTTTTCACTAGCACTTGACATGGAAATTGTTTTTGTGTCTGTGGTGGAGTGATACACCTACCATCAGTTCCCCACTTTACCACACATCAGATTACCTAAACTGTACTACTCAGGTGCTGAGTTGGTGAGGACTGGTATCAAACCTGGAACTTTGCAATTCTTAGGTTGGTGCTAAAATATGGCCTTAACTGGTTCTACCATTTTGGGTGAGAGTGGGCCTGGGAGTAATGGCAATAAAGGGATATTCCACACTCCCCAGTGTTTTTTTTTGGTTTTTTTACAAGAAGGGTCTTCTAAGCCCCACCAACAGAGTGATCAATTGGCTGGTCGTATCAAGCCCTAGCACCTATATGGTTGCCACAACCCCTTTGCGCTTGTGGCAAACCGACAACTCTTTTTATCATATATGTGCTAGAAGGCAGTGGCTGAGGGTCTTAATGGCCTGAGTATGATGTTAAACTGCATCTAATGGTAAAGTTCTAATTTTGAAGCTCTGGGGAGTGTGGAGCACCCATTTATCACCATTACTCCCAGGTCCACTCTGTTCCAGAGTGGTAGTACCTCTTAGAGTCCCATCAGTGGGTTAAATAGAATAAATGATTTTTAAAAATGTGTGTTTTTTTTAATTTAGTTTTAAAAATAAAGATTTTGAATACCCATCAAGAATGAATAAAACAAAATATCTTCGGCATAAAATAACCCAATGGGTTTGAAATGCCATAAAATGATGGAGTTGAGTTTTATTCTCTCTGTTGAAATATTTCTGTATATAAGGCGTGCTGTAATCCACCACTTAAACTTATAGATTCAACGAGGTCACATGGTTTAAACCCCAGACAATCAACAGCCCAAATACGTGGTAAGTTAACTATTTAATCGCTGATATTGACAGCCATTCATTTGCACGTTATTCGACATTGACAAACGGACCTACAACCAAAGGATCATACCCACATTAAGGGACACCAAGGAACAACCAAAGAATCATACCCAACACTGAGGGACACCAAGGAACAACCAAAGGATCATACCTAACACTGATGGACACCAAAGAACAACCAAAGGATCATACCTAACACTGAGGGACAACAAGGAACAACCAAAGGATCACACCGAACACTGAGGGACACCAAAGAACAACCAAAGAATCATACCTAACACTGAGGGACAACAAGGAGCAACCAAAGATTTCTTCACTAAGGATCGCACTCTGCTTAACACAAGGGATCTCCGCTGGGGAGTGCTCTTGCTTGAAGCCAAAGGATGGCCACAAAAATCGTTACGCTCTCTGTCCTCATCGTTGAATACATTTAGAATTTTATTCGACTTTGACGCAAATAAAGAAATGACGAATCAATGATGTTCTTTATGAAACCCAATTAATCAGTTTTTCTTGCCGTATCAAAAAGTCAAACATCAACTTTCACGAGCTTAATTTTTGTGAATTTGATTATTCGATATTAATGATTAAATGGGCATTTTTTTTGTTGATGTTGTTTATTTCTGTTTCTTTCTTTCGTTTTTTTTTTTTTTTTTAGTTTTACAATCTAATTCAGAAAATCGAGTACATGTATAGACGAGAAAATGTAATGAAAAAAAGTTAATAAGTAATAAACACATCTATATATTAATACTCATGTTCCTTAATTGTGCGACCGTTATCATCTTGTAATACGCTCTGGTTAAAAATGAGACTGTACAAATCCAAGATGAAATGTAAAAATGTAAATTCTGATTATCTGGTGTTGCTTATCTGCCAAATTCTTATTTCTTATGAGTGTCATCAGCTCAGCTAAATAATGGACCATTCCGTTTTTATTACATGTATAGACAAGGGAAAGAAAAAAGTTAATAAGTGATATATTAATACTCGTATTCCTTAATTGTACGACCGTTATCGTCTTGTAATACCCCCTGGTTAAAAATGAGATTGTCCAAGATGAAATGCAAAAATGTAAAACCTGATTATCTCTCTCACTCTTTTTTTTTTTTTTTTTTCGTGCTTTCGTTCTTTTCATCTTTTCATTATGTTTGATTGAAACAGATTAGCATTATCGCTTCTGTACACTCACCACTTCTCTCTATCTTTCCCCTACTTTCTTTCTTTCTTATTATATTTTTTCTGTGTAGCATGTCCTTTTTCTTCCCTTTCAGAATTGTCCATTATTTAACTGAAGTGACAACACTTATAAGAAATAAAAATTTGGTGGATAAGCAACACCAGATAATCAGGATTTACATTTTGGTATTTCATCTTTGATGATTTGGGCAGTCTCATTGTTAACCAGGGTGTGTTGCAAGAGGATAATGGTCAACAAATAAGGAACACGGGTGTCAATATATTTTTTTTTCTGAAATACCTTGTATAATGAGCAAAAAGTCTTTTGTGTAGAGCTTTTATTCTTAAAGTAAGTGTTAGTTTTTCCCTCACTGGGTGCTCCATAAATCTGTTCTTGTGTCAAAACTTCTTTGCCTGGGTTTGAGTATACTTAAGAATCTATATTAGATTAAACTCAGATTGGCTAAATCCAGGTTAAAAAGTGGGGTAAGAGTAATCAGAAGCAAAAGCGGGGTAAGGGTAACTCGATGCCAAAAGTGAGGTGAGGGTAATCAGATGCCAAAAGCAGGGAAAGGGTAATCAGAAGCCAAAAGCTGGGAAAGGGTAACTCGAAGCCAAAAGCGGGGTAAGGGTACCTCAATGCCAAGAGCTGGGTAAGGGTAATCAGAAGCCAAAAGTGGGGTAAGGTACTCGATGCCAAAAGTGGGGTAAGGGTAACTTGATGCCAAGAGCAGGGTAAGGGTAATCAGAAGCCAAAGTGGGGTAAGGTACCTCGATGCCAAAAGTGGGGTAAGGGTAACTCGATGCCAAGAGCAGGGTAAGGGTAATCAGAAGCCAAAAGCGGGGTAAGGGTACCTCAATGCCAAGAGCTGGGTAAGGGGTAATCAGAAGCCAAAAGTGGGGTAAGGTACCTCGATGCCAAAAGTGGGGTAAGGGTAACTCGATGCCAAGAGCAGGGTAAGGGTAATCAGAAGCCAAAAGCGGGGTAAGGGTAACTCGATGCCAAGAGCAAGGTAAGAGTAATCAGAAGCCAAAAGCGGGGTAAGGGTAACTCGATGCTAAGAGCAAGGTAAGGGTAATCAGAAGCCAAAAGCGGGGTAAAGGTACCTCGATGCCAAAAGTGAGGTAAGGGTAACTCAATGCCAAAAACAGGGTAAGGGTACCTCGATGCCAAAAGTGGGGTAAGGGTAATTTGATGCCAAGAGCATTTTCTATTCCTTTGTAAAATAAAAAGAAAAAGAAAAAAATACACATGCCCCAACCCTATTGCCCTTATGGCAAGCTCCAACCTTTTTTATCATATATGTGCTAGAAGGCGGTGGTTGAGGGTCTTCAAGTCCTGGGAATGTCATTACACTCTATCTGATGGTGAGGTTCCATTTCTGAAGGTTTGGGGAATGTGGAGCACCCCTTTATCACAATTGCTTCCTTGTCTACTCTGACCCGGAGTGGTAGTACCTGTTAGGGTCCCATCTATGGGTTAAATAGAAAAATGTGTTTATAAAAAAGATTGAGTATCTATTAAGAATGAATTTATTTTAAAACTTTGTCGGCATTAAATGAGCCACTGAGGTTGATATGCCGTAAAATAAAACAAACCAAACCAAGAAAAACACATGCCCCTCCTCTCTTCACTGGATTTGGATTTGTGTCTCCTCTTTCTCAGCCTCGGCTGGATCCGATCAGTCAAATTGCTTCACATTTTTTTAGTTTAATTTTTTGTCATTTCCTGAAAGTTGAATCAAGTTTTGAAATAATTCTGTTGTTGTTTCTTGCTTCATAGTATTTTCTGTTTTACTTTCAAAAAAACTTGTTCATTTCTTTTCCTTTCTTGGACCATATGACCTTTAGGCACCCCTTTTGCTTTGCTGATTCATAAGTACATTTTTTTCATTTACACCGTCAACATCAGGTTGTTTGCTAGGGGTTAGGGTTAGGGGTTAGTTTTATGATTTAAAAAAAAACTCTAAAAATCATATGTTAACAAATAACCGGATGTTGACGGTGTGAATGAAAAAAATGTACTTATGAATCAACAAAGCAAAAGGGGTGCCTAAAGGTCATGTGGTCTCTTTTCTTTGTCTTCTTCTTCTACTTCTTTTTTGTGGGTCTTGCATTTAGGCTTATGTACAGAACTATTTCTGATATAATAAATCTAATTCCTTAACTACTTTGATTATTGTTATTATTCCACTGCTTAAAGGCCGCCTTTTGGTGTCAAGTTACATCCTATGTTTGAGAGGTTGGTTGTTTTGTTTTACAGCTTATCAACCCTTTTCAGGTCATTTAATGCCGTATCAAGTCATTTTGATAAACAAAGGACTCAGGTTGCTTACAGTACGTGTTGCTGCTTAAGTGATCACCCAATTAAGTATCGAACTGGCTCATCACTGCTTAACTTCAGTGATCTAGCAGGAACCGGTGCTTTCAGTGGGACTTGACCGTAATCATCCTATTTCTAAAATTTATATCAGAATTAATTGCAGATAAATAAATAAGGGGAAGTACTTTATAATCAGCAGTTAATAATTATCTCCCTTGGGAAATTAAGAGTCTGAATGGAATGATACTCTCCCTCTCTCTCAAGTTGCAGATTTATTCTCTGTGAGTAAATTACTACAATAGTACTAAAATGATGCACTAAAATTAGTTGTGGCACATGTGCACAAGTAATAGGGCATCCTGTGAGAATCAAACACACTAACAATAGTTTGCTAACACAGTGTAAGATTCAAAGGTTATGACAAAGTCATAACTCGTTGAAACACAAACAAACTCCGACACAGGTTGAGGGACAAAACATTTTATATAACAGCACATGAATAAACAAGATACATAAATTACATAGAAGTGTACATGAAACATACACACATATACAATAGTAATATGAACATAAAAGCAACAGACATGAAACTAAGAATAGTCCATGCTGCGAAATCACTTACAGTAATGTAAGGGGGGGGCCAAAGCCCCACCAAGAAAGGGGTAGGCATAAGACTACCTCATTGTGTCTCGTAGGTTGAGCAGCAGGCAAAGAGCAAGAGAAATTCAAAACAGCCACTTAAATACACAAGGCCCCTAGCGGGAACCAGCGACACTAAACGGGCAGACAACTCCCCAGGCAAATACGAAAATAACCCCACAACAGCTTGATAACCATTGCATTAATGAGTATTTTTCTGAATTTTTGAGATGAGGCTTGATAATTTGGATTATTTGGACTATTGTCCTTATTTCTATTGTTATTTCAGCTGATGTGCCCTCTAGCTTTCTTCAGGGATTTTTTGTTGGACTCAGGGACCTTCTTGAACTCGGCAACCCTCCTTCTCAAACCTGGGAACCTTCTCTTTGAACTAGGGAACCTTTTTGTTAAACTCGAGAGACTTCATGTCGTAATCAGGAGCCTTCATGGAACTTTGAACCCAACTCTTAATTCAATCCATGCCATTAACCATGACTGGGTACAAGTGTTAAGCTGTGTTAATCATTCTTTGTTACTGTCGCTGTTGACCAGGATTGAACCTGCAGCCTAGAGATAACTGTCACTTCGAACTGTATTAACTCAATGCCTATATCCACAATGCCATATGTCCAATTTGGACATGAGTCTTATATACTTAGGAATTTTAAAATCGGCCACCATCAAGCAGACAGAGATGAAAGGAAAAGTTAAAAAAGAATATCTCAGGAGAACAAGAAAACACCTAGAAACCAAGCTCAGCAGCAGAAATCTCATTAAAGGAATAAATACCTGAACTGTCCCCATTATAAGATACACTGGGCCATTCTTAGAATGGACAAGAGAGGAACTCAAACAGATCAACCAAAGGACTAGAAAATTAATGACAATGCACAAGGCTTTACACCCTAGAGATGATAGAGATAGACTATATGTATCAAGAAAGGGAGGTGGAAGAAGTCTTGCTATCATAGAGAAATGTGTAGATGCCACAATCCAAGGACTCGAAGAATACACAAAAATGAGCAAAGAAAGATTACTTATCGCAGCCAATAACAGCGGATGCAATATATGGACAAACAGAAAAACAATGAAAACAAAGATGGGAAGAAATCTGCCATTGGATGTGAGCATTTGGGAAATGGCTAGTGAGATAAACATTGCAATTCATCTTATTTCATCTTCAATTAACTGTATACCATCTTCAAACTAGCTGAGGAGGAGTGCTTGTGTAACGGTTATTGTTATAGGAAATGTAATTGGCAAACTGAGTTCAAATCCTGGACAAGACAGTTTGTGTTTCACTATGTGCTAATCTCCTCAGCTATGGGAAAATAATAGGGCAGACTGGGCTCTTTAACCATAGTAAGGCAACTAGTCTAGGAGAAGAAAAATTCTGAATTCAAAACTCTGTTAAAAGCATCCATGGTGTAATGGTTATCGTTGTAGTAAATGGACATGGCAACAAAAGTTCAAATCCTGGACAAGGCTGTTTGCATTTCACATAGCGCTAATACCATTGGGAAATGTATGAATCTATTTTCCCTCCAGCTATGTGTAAATAGGCATACTTTAACCTTGGTATGGCAACCAGTCTAGGAGAAAGGAAACTGAATTCAAACCTGTTAAACTCTGCTTAAATATTGACCTTATGCCACATCCTGCTCATGTGGAGGGGTTGGTAAATAGATTGTTTAAAAATTGACCATTTGTCGCATCTTGCTTGTGGTGGAGTGCTTGTAGCATAATGGTTATTGTCCATCTGCCCCCCCCCCCTTAGCCAGTGTTAAATAGTAGGCTAGACTGGGCATTTTAGCCATGATTAAGCAACCAGTCTAGGAGAAGGAAAACTCTGAATTAAAACCAGCTTTACTCCACTTGACCTTGTATAAATACAAACACACAGTTCTATGATGAGTGGTTCAACTAAATTTCTTTAAGAATTGTTGACATTGGAAATATTCAATACAAATCAGGTTTCTCATTCTGTGGGGTACAGACAATAACAAATATATATATATTTATCAACACCTCCATATGAGCAGGATGTGACACAGGGTCAATTTCTTAAGCGGACTTTAACAGGTTTGAATTCAGAGTTTTCCTTCTCTTAGACTGGTTACCAATCCATGGTTAAAGAGCCCAGTCTATCCTGCTATTCACCCATAGCTGGAGGGAGAATTGGATTCATACCTTTCCCAAGGGTATTAGCGCCATGTGAAATGCAAACAGCTTCGTCCAGGAATTGAACTCGGGTCGATGAGTCCATTTCCTAGGACTCTAATCATTAGACCATGCGACAATAACAAATATATAAACAGTTTTCATCAACAAGAATTATTTTTTTCACCTGAATCTCATCAGAGGATTACCACAAGAAGAAGAACTATGATAACGCAAAAAAGTCATAATGGGGATGGGGTAAAAATATTATTGCAATTACCCAGGATCAGGTAGCCTTATACTGGACCTGCCACCTGGAGCTGTTGATGGGAGACAAATTCCTTCTGCTTGCAGAGTTCTAGTTTGTTATATATATATATATATATATATATATATATATATATATATTGCCTCCAGAATGCAGAGCTGAAATTCTGAATTCTAATGAGCTAAGATGGTGAACTGACTGTTTTTAAATGATTTGGAAAAATCCAGGTTAGAATGAATCCGCTTATGATTGCAACACACAACTGACAAATCCAATGGATCTGCTGGATTAAGTGGATTATTAGTTTAATTTTGTCACCTAATTAAAGATCTGGTGTCATTGGTTCAACCCAGAACTCAGGAAAAGACACAGGCACCAGACACGGACACAGGCACTGGCAACGGACACGGACACAGGACACTGGCACTAGACACTGGCACCAGACACGGGCACAGGCACCAGACACAGACACAGGCACCAGACACACACAGGACACTGGCACCAGACACGGACACAGGCACCAGACACGTACACAGGACACTGGCACCAGACATAATATGTACACAGAGCAAAGATTTTACAACATTCCAGAACACCACAAACATCCAAGGAAGATCAGAGATCATAACAACACTTAAACAAAAAACAAAAAAAACAAGAAATTAGTCCAAAACAACACACATACAATGAACAAGGGCCGTTTTAGCTCAGTCGGTAGGGTACTTGACTAGGAATCAGAAGGTTCCTGGTTTGATACTGACCCTCGCCAACTCAGTGAATGAGTAGCACAGGGATCTGTGCGGTAAAGTGAGGAGCTGATGGTAGGTATGGCGCTCCGCCTCAGATGCTAAAAAAATCTCCTTGGTTTAGCACAAGTGAAAAGGGGATAGACTCCCTCACTGTCTGGCTGATACCGACTTTAGGCCACCCCGACGACTTATTTACAATGAACCAACTTATAGGAAAGAAATGTGTTTTATTAGGTTAGAAGTTTTCTTTTTTTCTTTTTTCTTTTCTTTTTTCTTTTCTTAAAAATATCTTAAGTGGTTTATACCAGCTTCCTGTACCAAAATGACCCTACAAGTCGACTTCCACTAACAGATTCCACTGGAATCTGTCTATTGACTAATACTAGCAGGACCTGTGAATGTACCACAGTATTATAATTTGATTATTACAACGCTTGATATGTTTACTTAAGAGCTATTGTGAATAGTTCAATATGTAAGTAAAGTAAAGTTGTCGGGGGGGCCTAAAGTCAGTATCAGCCAATCAGCAAGGAAGTCTATCCCCTTTTCACTAGCGCTAAACCAAGGAGATTGTTTTTGGCATCTGAGGTGGAGCGCCACACCTACCATCAGCTCCTTACTTTACCGCACAGTTCCCTGTGCTACTCATACGCTGAGTTGGCGAGGACTGGAATCGAACTAGGAACCATATGGTTTCTAGCCGAACGCTCTACCAACTGAGCTAACCCAGCCCTACTAAATATGTAAAAAGTATAAAAAAGAGTTGCCGAGTCACCTAAAGTCGGTATCAGCAAGACAGTGAGGGACTCTATCCCCTTTTCACTAGCAAGGGCCGTTATTGGTAAAAAGTATAATAATCTTGATTTAAATCTCTCTCTCTCTCTCTCTCTCTCTCTAAAACTAGCTTTATGTTTACTTAAGAGCTATTGCTATATACTTCAATATGTAAAAAGTATAATAATCTTGATTTAATTCTCTCTCATTCTTTCTTTAAAGGTGGGGTTTTAAAATATTTACATTCATTTGCTGATAAAAATCTGTGGGGAGGTGTTTGAAATATCTACATTAATTTGCAGACAAAAAACTGACAAAAACACGACTTGGAAAATATCTAAGTGGGGCTGAAAATTCGCCTGATGCCGGTTTGCTAAAAACATAGCCTAAATTAAAGCGGGAGGCCGGGAAGACATAAAATCAAAATTACCAAAATAAATTCTGTAGTTTACAATTTCAATATTACAAATAAAACAAACGTAACTTTTTATTTTAATTTATTTTAATTTTACGTTGTGCATTTAAGTGATGCAAGACCATTTGAAATATTTCATTTTTAAAATGCGGTGAAATAAAATGGGACAAATAAGAAATCTGTGATTAAGCGACACCAGATAATCTGGATGTACATTTTTGCATTGCATATTGAACAATTTGGACTGTCTCATTTTTAACCAGAGGGTGTTGCAGGATGATAACGGACAGAAAATGTAGGAACAAGTGTATTTCAAGTGGTGTAATGGTTAGATTAGCAGACCATCATTGGTGAGTGTGATTCTCACTGGGTGCTTTGTATTTATTGCTTTGTGAAAAACTAAGTTAAACTTAGTAAATGACAATTTGGGCCCCTCTAGTGGTTACCAACTTTACCAAAAAATTCAAAAGTAATTTTCGAATGAAGAAATTCAAACTTGTTTAAACATAAAAAGGGTTGGGACTTGCCATAACAGCAATAGGGTTGGGACAATCATATAGGTGCTAGGGCTTGACGTGATCGGCCGATTGATTGGAGGGAGTATTAGGTACACGCCTTTTTTGATTATATTGTTAGTCACTACACTAATTTTTCTCCCTCTTTCTCTTTTCTTTCTTTCTTTCTCTTTCTGTTTCTTTCTTTGTTTCTTTTCTCTCTCTCTCTCTCTTTCTTTTTCTCTCTCTCTCTCTTTCTTTCTTTCTTTCTCTCTCTTTCTCTTCTCTTCTCTTTCTCTCTCTCTCTCTCTTTCTTTTTTCTCTCTCTTTCTCTTCTCTTTCTTTCTCTTTCTCTTTCTCTCTCTCTTTCTTTTTTCTCTCTCTTTCTCTTTCTTCTCTCTTCTCTCTCTCTTTCTCTTCTTTCTCTTTCTCTTTCTCTCTCTCTTTCTTTCTCTCTCTCTCTCTCTTTCTCTTTCTTTCTTTCTCTCTCTCTCTCCTTTCTTTTTTCTCTCTCTTTCTCTTTCTTTTCTTTCCTTCTCTAGGTCTATTCTTGTTTCTCTCTCTTCTCTTTTCTGTTCCTATTTGTTTTCCCTTTCTTTCTCTTATACTCTCGTGTGCAGAGCATGCACTCATTTTTGCCTTCCCTCTTTTATTTTTATTTCATGGCCAACTTCCAATTCCAGGATAATTCAGGCTAAAAGTGCGGTATGGCTAAACCAAAGCCAAATTTTTTTAGATCTTATTTTTCCAATGCAAGTAACATTGGGGAATGAAAAAAGTTTTGGTAAATTAAAATTTGATTTCTGAAATTAAATTTCAATAATCTTGTTCTTCAATGTGACTCTGCATTGAAAAAATAAGGTCTAAAAAAGTCTGGCTTTGGGTTAGCCTTATTGTGCTTTTAACCTGGACTAGTCCAAAGTGGAAGTCATGGATTGCTCATCCACCAGGGTTCCATCCTTAAGCATCATGGGTCGCCACCCACGGCCAACAGGTATCCCCATTTGGGGAGTCTTACCCCTCTGCAGGGGTGCAGTTAATGTATTCTAAAGCCCTAGACGACAGGGCTATAACAGTGCTGTGGTCTGGATGCCCTTGATTCTTCCGCTAATATAATGTTTATCAAGTTTCTTTTTGAGTATCCTGGGGAATTTTCCGAGGGCTCCAACTATAATTGATATCACTGTCACCTTCAGGTTTCACAACTTTTATTTCCTTCTAAAAATATTTAGTTCTCTAGCAAGGTCCCAGTATTTGTCCAGCTTTTCTCTTTTCTCTTCACTCTATAGTTTGTGGACACAGCAAAATCCACTAGATGACATGTTCTTTTTGTTTTCTTTTTTTTCTTATTATTATTAGTTCTTCTAAAAATATTCCCTAAATGAAAAAAAAAGTAACTTCACTTGTCCTACAAGTAAAACAAGAATTCATTCTCATTCCAACGATGAGAGAAAGAGGAGACAGGCAAACACAAACAATTGTTACAAATGGCAGAAAGGGGTGTTTTATTTATAGAACATATATGATTATTTCTTGAACAGCTTGTCACTAAGAATAATAGACTGGAGGCAAAAATAGACTGGAGGCAAAAATAGACTGGAGGCAAAAATAGACTTAACCTAATTCTTTGCATTGGGAGTTTTTCATTCTATTAATAATGGGTAATAAAAACATTTGAAGACAAAAAAATTGAATCCCAAACTGGAAAAAAATAGGCTTATTATGTTTTTACAAGTCCCATAAAAAAATTGAGATTCAATTACTTATTTTAGTAACGGGCAATACTTATATATATATATATATATACACACACACACACACACACACACACACACAAGGTGTGTCAAAAAAGTATTGAGATTTTTGTACTTTTTTCCAAATCAACAAAAATTGTGTTCCCCAATGGTTTACATATAATGCATTAAGTAGGACTTAAATATTAATTATTTTACTATGATTACATTTTTATCAATGATAAATAGCCTTTTGTAATAAAAAATGATAATTAGATAAATAAGAGTATAGTTGGACAAACGATGGAGATCGATGTCTTTTTATTTTGATAGAAACACAGTATAAAATCATGTCTATACAAATACATACAGTACAGTAAACAGTCGATATTCCTCCCTGTCTGGAAATTCCATCTTTAGAAATATACAATTATAGTCTTTAACTGTTCACTCCTTAGTTTGCAAGAAGAACATTTTCAATTTTATGTTTTCTGAATGTAACTTATTTTGTCGGCTGAAGTGAAACCCAGCAAAATTCAAATCATTACTTCTTTAATATTTGCTTCCATTGTTTATTTAAGACATATATTTCCTCGACAGACTTAGAATTAAGATTTCTTCTATTCCCATTTATCAGTATTAATGTTTTTTTTATTCTGAAAAAAATGAATGTTCCATTCATTGTTCATTTCTATCTTGGTAAATACAGCTTCAATCTTGATAGTTTCATGACACACCTTGTGTGTGTGTGTGTGTGTTTGTGTGTGTGTGTGTGTATATATATATATATTTGGGAATAAATATGCATATATATATATATTTGATGTCATATTTCAAAACCGTCTCCTTTTTTCAAACTTCAGAAATTTTTTAAACAGACTGAATGACAAGGATTACCACTCGCTTTTCTCATTATTCTGTGATAAATAATTTCTTATCTTATGCCCTGAAGATGATCTAATTAATAGATCGAAACACTGCAGCGTCGGCCAATAAACTCACCACTTAACCCATTTAAACCTGTGTTTTTTCATTTTCTTGATATATTACATATACATATATATATATATATATATATATATATATATATATATATATATATATATATATATATTTATATGATGTTCATATTAATAGTATATGCATGTATATTAATATTACTAATAATAATATCAATAGTATATATAGTATATATATATATATGTATGTATACACACACACATAAATATTACATTACTATCAATTACTTAGCGCTTCTCATAAATACAACTGGTCAAGCCAAATCACTGCTGCATAAGGAAGCAAGAGGCATTGACCACTGTTTTAAATAAGATGGAGACATCTCCACACTTGATAGCAAGCCTACAAAATTAGTTGACCAGTACAAATACCTAGGTAGCAATATCTCATCTACAGAAAAATGATGCACACAAGATTCACTGTGACTAAATTCTTGCTATTTATTAAGCTAATCTTTGTCTGGCCCGCAGGCCTTAGTTTGCTTTTACTAGGAGTCACCCATTTAAATACTGAACAAGTTTATCAGTGCTTAACTTTGTTGATCTAATGCAAAGCAATGCTTCCAGTGTGGCTCGACTGTAAGTCATCATTTGGTAAACTTAGTTTTTCACAAGGCCAGAAGTATGGACACTCAGTGAGAATCAAACTCAGTAACAGTTGTGTCAAGTAGCCTACCTCATCACATTACCATTATTCTTTATTCAGATGGTGAAAACAAAATCTTCCAGTCATCAAAATTTTATTACTCAAAACAAGAGTAGAAAAATTATTTGATATCGTTATGAAAATTAAATTAATAAAGAAATAATAATTATAAGTAATAAGAGACAGATTGGCTGACCCCAGCTGCGTTTTAAGGATGTCTGCAAGATGCTTTGGTATCACCCCTTCCAGCTGGGAAAATTTGGCTCGGGACCGCCCTCAGTGGTGAATTAGACCCCAAATTGTTTGATTTACTTGGTACAACAAACGGTGAAAATCTTGAAGATGTTGAACAAACAGAGAAAGATGAAACCAATTTGTTATCTCAAGATCCGCAAGAAAATTTAAAATTTGAAACAACCCCTGTAAAGATGGAGGATCCAATATGGACACAAGAAGAAGATATTTATGCAGTTTGTTTTTTTTAAAATTCTGTCAAATCATCCAGGCCATTTCACCGACCCCCTTTTAATTTTTCTGAAATTTTCTCCAGGTGTTGAGTCTGTTAAAGTAAGACAATCCTCAAAATTTGAGCTTCCAATTACAAAAATTAGCAGAGTTGTTTCGATTTTTATCTCTCCAAATTGAGGGGTGGGGGGCGAAAAATGGCAACTTTTTATTATCTATTTTTGTCTATTCATTAAAAGATGTTGAACAAACAGAGAAAGATGAACCAATTTTGTTATCAAGATCCGCAAGAAAATTTCAAAGTTTGAAAACAACACCAGCAAAGGACGATCCAAATTTTTCATATCTGAAGTCACCTTGGCGCAAACACCATGAAGCCAAAGAGGACCAGAAGAAAGTTGCAGCAACAAAGCTACTGCACATCAACATCTTCAGTGTCAGCCTTCATAGTGACATCTGCGGTCAAGGCTGTTTTTTACCAATGAACTTCACAGTTACAGGAGGTGTTGTAACTTCAGGGGCACAAGAATTATATAGTCTTCCGAGACTGCAATGCCAATAACGATCAACATTAATATGCTAATAATAATAATAATAATAATAATATATATATTATTGATATTAACATATATTATATATATATATATGTATGTAGGTATCTATCCATTATGTAAAAAGTGATAAGTAATCTTGATTTAACTCTATTTCACTCTTTTTTTTGTTTCTTTTCATGATGTTCGATTGAAACAGATTAGCGTTATCACTTCTGCGTGCTCCACACCATCTACTCTATCTCTCCTACTCTCTTTCTTTCCAACTCCTACTCTCTTTCTTTCTTGATTATATTTTCTCTGTGTAGCATGTCCCTTTTCTTCCTTTTCTTTTTTATAATAAAAACAGAAATGGTCAATTATTTAGCTAAGGTGACGACACTAATACGAAATAATAAGTTGGCGAAATAAGCAACACCAGATGATCAGGATTATCAGAAGGTGTTGCAGAAAGATAACAGTCATACAATTAAGGAACACAAGTATTAATATATAGATAAAAAATTTTATTTTTCCAAAATCCCTTCATTGTTTCCGATTAAAAATACTTGTGTCATATTTCTATGATTTGTGGTAGAGAGCTTATAGGACTGCGCAATATGTAATGGGGTACAGCATATAGGTTTGATGCTGTCTGGGGGACGGTTGTCTGTGATGAGAGTAAGGAGAGATTAGCTGTCAAGATGTCCAAGTTTCACACACAGATCACATCACAGATTTGATGACCGTGGAGGAGGATTCCAGCCAAAAACACCAGCGGCAAAACTGAAAAAAAAAAAAAAAAAAAAAGAAAAAAAAAAAAAAAGGAAAATTTAAAAAACAAAGTACCTATACTTAAAAAAAAAAACATCAACTGGTCTTAAGAACACACACACACCAAAAACCTCCTACAGGCCAACAGGTTAAAGTGATAAAATTGGAAAAAAAAAAAAAAAAAAAAAGAATCAGATGGCTAGCAGAAAGCACACATACACACCAATAAAACAAACAGGCTAAGCCTTTAGATAATAATAAACAAAAATAAAAAGGCGTAATAAGCCAAAACCTGCGGACAATTTATTTATAATAATAGAGATCACAATCTTTTTATTTTCTTTTACTAAAACTCAGAATCAACACATATCTATCTACTAAGATTGCGAGGCCATAAAAAAAAAAATATATTCCGACGAGTAATGAGAGAATAAATTTAAGTCATTAGGTGTGTAAACTTGACAATATTAGAAGATCACAAATGACTGGTAGAGCAAGAATCGGCTACATGATATTCTTTCTTTCTTTCTTTCTATTCGTTTCTTCGTCTGCTGTATACTATAAAGCTCAGACAGACCAAGACTTCTGCTTCATACACTCCTACAAATGACTTATGCGAGACATGCGTTACCTCTTTACTTTCGGATATCGTTCTTCTGAATATATTGATGTATAGATTAATTTTTATTCTATGAGTATCCAGTAATTATCTTAGAGTAAAAATAAAATCTCTAATACAGAAATATTGGCTTAACAAACAATCTCTCATAGTTGATCTTTCTTTAGATATGAACAGGTTGATATCTATATAGTCAAAAGATTTCAAAAATTACTGTAGTGACTCTATACTCTTTATCTGATGTAATATAAGTCGAGTTTGAACACGACATTAACCCAATAATGCCTTGTATTAAAATATATAGAAAGTATATATATATATTATATATATATTTAATATTAATATATATTAATCATATTTATATAATATTTAAATATTATATAGATATTGGTTTATTAGGATAGTGTATATATATAGAGAGAGGATTGGCGGTAGTATATGAATGAGAGAAGTAAAAATGACTAGTATTCAAAATAAGATCAAGGAGAAGGTAGATATATAGATAAATAGATGTTAGAGGATCTATCTATCTCTATCTAAGATAGTAGAATAGAGGTTGAGTGAATGATGTAGTGTGATGGGTGGGTGAGTGAGAAGAGAGAGATTATCGAAGGTTATAATGATAAATTTTTTTTGTATGCGTTAACAAACAGACATGTTCGCTGACGAGAGAGAGGAGAACCCCATAACCCGGGCCAGAGAGAGAGAATTACGTAGAAGAGAGAGACACTGAGAAGCAAAATAAAAAAAAGAGAAGAAGAAGAGAGAGAATGAAAGCA
>CM042153.1:76152902-76257383 GCA_023376005.1 Doryteuthis pealeii
CCATGATTAAGCAACCAGTCTTAGGAGAAGGAAAACTCTGAATTTAAAACCAGCTTTACTCCACTTGACCTTGTATAATACAAAAACACACAGTTCTATGATGAGTGGTTCAACTAAATTTCTTTAAGAATGTTGACATTGGGGAAATATTCAATACAAATCAGGTTTCTCATTCTGTGGGGTACAGACAATAACAAATATATTATATATTTATCAACACCTCCATATGAGCAGGATGTGACAACAGGGTCAATTTTTAAGCGGACTTTAACAGGTTTGAATTCAGAGTTTTCCTTCTCTTAGACTGATTACCAATCCATGGTTAAAGAGCCCAGTCTGTCCTACTATGGATTAACGCCATGTGAAATGCAAACAGCTTTGTCCAGTAATTGAACTCGGGTCGATGAGTCCATTTCTTAAGACTCTAACCATTAGACCATGCGACAATAACAAATATATAAACAGTTTTCATCAATAAGAATTATTTTTTTCACCTGAATCTCATCAGAGGATTACCACAGGAAGAAGAACTATGATAACGCAAAAAAGTCATAATGAGGATGGGGTAAAAATATTATTGCAATTACCCAGGATCAGGTAGCCTTATACTGGACCTGCCACCGAGCTGTTGATGGGAGACAAATTACTTCTGCTGCAGAGCTTCTAGTTTGTATATATATATATATATATATATATTTATATATATATATATATATATATTGCCTTCAGAATGCAGAGTTGAAATTCTGAATTCTAATGAGCTAAGATGGTGAACTGACTGTTTTTAAATGATTTGGAAAAATCCAGGTTAGAATGAATCCGCTTATGATTGCAACACACAACTGACAAATCCAATGGATCTGCTGGATTAAGTGGATTATTAGTTTAATCTTGTCACCTAATTAAAGATCTGGTGTCATTAGTTCAACCCAGAACTCAGGAGAAGACAGGCACTGGGCACCAGACACGGACACAGGACACTGGCACCAGACACGGACACCAGACACATACACAGGACACTGGCACCAGACAAGGACACTGGCACCAGACACAGTAACCAGACATAAACATGTACAAGAGAGGAAGTACCATGATGTCACGGAGCAAAGATTTTACAACATTCCAGAACACCACAAACATCCAAGGAAGATCAGAGATCATAACAACACTTAAAAACAAAAAACAAAAAAAAAAAAAAACAAGAAATTAGTCCAAAACAACAAACATACAATGAACAAGGGCCGGTTTAGCTCAGTCGGTAGGGTACTTGACTAGGAATCAGAAGGTTCCTGGTTTGATACTGACCCTCGCCAACTCAGCAAATGAGTAGCACAGGGATCTGTGCGGTAAAGTGAGGAGCTGATGGTAGGTGTGGTGCTCTGTCTCAGATGCTAAAAACTCTCCTTGAAAAGTGGATAGACTCCCTAACTGTTTGGCTGATACCGACTTTAGGCCACCCCGACGACTTATTTACAATGAACCAACTTATAGGAAAGAATTGTGTTTTATTAGGTTAGAAGTTTTCTTTTTTTTTTCTTTTTTCTTTTTTCATCTTTTTTTAAAAAAATCTTAAGTGGTTTATACCAGCTTCCTGTACCAAAATGACCCTACAAGTCGACTTCCACTAACAGAACTTTGGAATCTGTCTATTGACTAATACTAGCAGGACCTGTGAATGTATCACAGTATTATAATTTGATTATTACAACGCTTGATATGTTTACTTAAGAGCTATTGTGAATAGTTCAATATGTAAGTAAAGTAAAGTTGTCGGGGGGGCCTAAAGTCGGTATCAGCCAATCAGCAAGGAAGTCTATCCCCTTTTCACTAGCGCTAAACCAAGGAGATTGTTTTTGGCATCTGAGGTGGAGCGCCACACCTACCATCAGCTCCTTACTTTACCACACAGTTCCCTGTGCTACTCATACGCTGAGTTGGCGAGGACTGGAATCGAACTAGGAACCATGTGGTTTCTAGCCGAACGCTCTACCAACTGAGCTAACCCAGCCCTACTAAATATGTAAAAAGTATAAAAAAGAGTTGTCGAGTCACCTAAAGTCGGTATCAGCAAGACAGTGAGGGACTCTATCCCCTTTTCACTAGCGCTATACCAAGGACATTGTTTTTTTAGCATCTGAGGTGGAGCACCACACCTAACATCAGCTCCTCACTTTACCACACAGATCCCTGTGCTACTCGTACGCTGATTTGGCGAGGGTCGGTATTGGTAAAAAGTATAATAATCTTGATTTAACTCTCTCTCTTTCTCTCTCTCTAAAACTAGCTTTATATTTATTTAAGAGCTATTGCTAAATACTTCAATATGTAAAAAGTATAATAATCTTGATTTAATTCTCTCTCATTCTTTCTTTAAAGGTGGAGTTTTAAAATATTTACATTCATTTGCCGATAAAAATCTGTGAGGATGTGTTTGAAATATCTACATTAATTTGCAGACAAAAAACTGACAAAAACGCGACTCGGAAAATATCTAAGTAGGGCTGAAAATTCACCTGATGCCGGTTTGCTAAAAACATAGCCTAAGTTAAAGTGGGAGGCCGGGAAGACATAAAATCAAAATTACCAAAATAAATTCTGTAATTCACAATTTCAATATTACAAATAAAACAAACATAACTTTTTATTTTAATTCATTTTAATTTTACGTTGGGCATTTAAGCGATGCAAGACCATTTGGAATATTTCATTTTTAAAATGCGGTGAAATAAAATGGGACAAATAAGAAATCTGTGATTAAGCGACACCAGATAATCTGGATGTACATTTTTGCATTGCATATTGAACAATTTGGACTGTCTCATTTTTAACCAGAGGGTGTTGCAGGATGATAACGGACAGAAAATGTAGGAACAAGTGTATTTCAAGTGGTGTAATGGTTAGATTAGCAGACCATCATTGGTGAGTGTGATTCTCACTGGGTGCTTTGTATTTATTGCTTTGTGAAAAACTAAGTTAAACTTAGTAAATGACAATTTGGGCCCCTCTAGTGGTTACCAACTTTACCAAAAAATTCAAAAGTAATTTTCGAATGAAGAAATTCAAACTTGTTTAAACATAAAAAGGGTTGGGACTTGCCATAACAGCAATAGGGTTGGGACAATCATATAGGTGCTAGGGCTTGACGTGATTGGCCGATTGATTGGAGGGAGTATTAGGTATACGCCTTTTTTGATTATATTGTTAGTCACTACACTAATTTTTCTCCCTCTTTCTCTTTTTCTTTCTTTCTTTCTCTTTCTTTTCTCTCTCTCCTTTCTTTTTCTCTCTCTTTCTCTTTCTTTTCTTTCCTTCTCTAGGTCTATTCTTGTTTCTCTCTCTTCTCTTTTCTGTTCCTATTTGTTTCCCCTTTCTTTCTCTTATACTCTCGTGTGCAGAGCATTCACCAATTTTTGCCTTCCCTCTTTTATTTTTATTTCATGGCCAACTTCCAATTCCAGGATAATTCAGGCTAAAAGTGCGGTATGGCTAAACCAAAGCCAAATTTTTTTAGATCTTATTTTTCCAATGCAAGTATCATTGGGGAATAAGAAAAGTTTTGGCAAATTAAAATTTGATTTCTGAAATTAAATTTCAATAATCTTGTTCTTCAATGAGACTCTGCATTGAAAAAATAAGGTCTAAAAAAGTTTGGCTTTGGGTTAGCCTTATTGTGCTTTTAACCTGGACTAGTCCAAAGTGGAAGTCATGGATTGCTCATCTACCAGGGTTCCATCCTTAAGTATCATGGGTCGCCACCCACAGCCAACAGGTATCCCCATTTGGGGAGTCTTACCCCTCTGCAGGGGTGCAGTTAATGTATTCTAAAGCCCTAGCTGACAGGGCTATAACAGTGCTGTGGTCTGGATGGTCTTGATTCTTCCGCTAATATAATGTTTATCAAGTTTCTTTTTGAGTATCCTGGGGAATGTTCCGAGGACTCCAACTATAATTGATATCACTATCACCTTCAGGTTTCACAACTTTTATTTCCTTCTAAAAACATTTAGTTCTCTAGCAAGGTCCTGGTATTTGTCCAGCTTTTCTCTTTTTTCTTCACTCTATAGTTTGTGGGCACAGCAAAATCCACTAGATGACATGTTCTTTTTGTTTTCTTTTTTTTCTTATTATTATTAGTTCTTCTAAAAATATTCCCTAAATGAAAAAAAAAGTAACTTCACTTGTCCTACAAGTAAAACAAGAATTCATTCTCATTCCAACGATGAGAGAAAGAGGAGACAGGCAAACACAAACAATTGTTACAAATGGCAGAAAGGGGTGTTTTATTTATAGAACATATATGCTTATTTCTTGAACACCTTGTCACTAAGAATAATAGACTGGAGGCAAAAATAGACTGGAGGCAAAAATAGACTTAACCTAATTCTTTGCATTGGGAGTTTTTCATTCTATTAATAATGGGCAATAAAAACATTTGAAGACAAAAAAATTGAATCCCAAACAGGAAAAAATAGGCTTATTATGTTTTTACAAGTCCAATAAAAAAAATTGAGATTCAATTACTTATTTTAGTAACGGGCAATACTTTATATATATATATATATATATATATATATATATATATATATATATACACACACACACACACACACACACACACACACACACAAGGTGTGTCAAAAAAGTATTGAGATTTTTGTACTTTTTTCCAAATCAACAAAAATTGTGTTCCCCAATGGTTTACATATAATGCATTAAGTAGGACTTAAATATTAATTATTTTACTATGATTACATTTTTATCAATGATAAATAGCTTTTTGTAATAAAAAATGATAATTAGATAAATAAGAATATAGTTGGACAAACGATGGAGATCGATGTCTTTTTATTTTGATAGAAACACAGTATAAAATCATGTCTATACAAATACATAAAGTACAGTAAACAGTCGATATTCCTCCGTGTCTGGAAATACAATTATAGTCTTTAACTGTTCACTCCTTAGTTCGCAAGAAGAACATTTTCAATTTTATGTTTTCTGAATGTAACTTATTTTGTCGGCTGAAGTGAAACCCAGCAAAATTCAAATCATTACTTCTTTAATATTTGCTTCCATTGTTTATTTGAGACATATATTTACTCGACAGACTTAGAATTAAGATTTCTTCTATTCACATTTATCAGTATTAATGTTTTTTTATTCTGAAAAAAATGAATGTTCCATTCATTGTTCATTTCTATCTTGGTAAATACAGCTTCAATCTTGATAGTTTCATGACACACCTTGTGTGTGTGTGTGTATATATATATATATATATATATATATATACACACATACTGTAGTGTGAGATGGCCACTATACCAGCAACGTATTATGTGTGTGACCAGCCACTACACGTACGCAACCTTTATACTGCCCATAAACACTCTCATACATTCAATTCACCTTCACATACATACACACATCATTTTATCCAATCATATGCATCCCATGTCTATTGAATTTTTTTCGATTTTTTCGATTTTCCTCACATTTGAAACATCTTCACCTGATGAATGCATCGCATGAAACCAATATGGTTGTGAATGTTCCTTTGTCACCCAATAAATAGATATGTAAAACCTATATATTTATCTTATTATATTATATATATATATATATATATATATATATATATATATACACACACATTAATATTACATTACTATCAATTACTTAGCATTTCTCATAAATACAACTGGTCAAGCCAAACCACTGCTGCATATGGAAGCAAGAGGCATTGACCACTGTTTTAAATAAGATGGAGACATCTCCACACTTGATAGAAAGCCTACAAAATTAGTTGACCAGTACAAATACCTAGGTAGCAATATCTCATCTACAGAAAATGATGACACAAGATTCACTGTGACTAAATTCTTGCTATTTATTAAGCTAATCTTTGTCTGGCCCGCAGGCCTTAGTTTGCTTTTACTAGGAGGTCACCCATTTAAATACTGAACAAGTTTATCAGTGCTTAACTTTGTTGATCTAATGCAAAGCAATGCTTTCAGTGTGGCTCGACTGTAAGTCATCATTTGGTAAACTTAGTTTTTCACAAGGCCAGAAGTATGGGGCACTCAGTGAGAATCAAACTCAGTAACAGTTGTGTCGAGTAGCCTACCTCACTTACCATTATTCTTTATTCAGATGGTGAAAACAAAATCTTCCAGTCATCAAAATTTTATTACTCAAAACAAGAGTAGAAAAATTATTTGATATCGTTATGAAAATTAAATTAATAAAGAAATAATAATTATAAGTAATAAGAGACAGATTGGCTGACCCCAGCTGCGTTTTAAGGATGTCTGCAAGATGCTTTGGTATTACCCCTTCCAGCTGTTTGATTTACTTGGTACAACAAACAGTGAAAATCTTGAAGATGTTGAACAAATAGGAAAAGATGAAACCAATTTGTTATCTCAAGATCCGCAAGAAAATTTAAAATTTGAAACAACCCCTGTAAAGATGGAGGATCCAATATGGACACAAGAAGAAGATATTTATGCAGTTTGTTTTTTTTAAAATTCTGTCAAATCATCCAGGCCATTTCAACGACCCCCTTTTAATTTTTCTGAAATTTTCTCCAGGTGTTGAGTCTGTTAAAGTAAGACAATCCTCAAAATTTGAGCTTCCAATTACAAAAATTAGCAGAGTTGTTTCGATTTTTATCTCTCCAAATTGAGGGGTGGGGGGGCGAAAAATGGCAACTTTTTATTATCTATTTTTGTCTATTCATTAAAAGATGTTGAACAAACAGAGAAAGATGAAACCAATTTGTTATCTCAAGATCCGCAAGAAAATTTCAAGTTTGAAACAAAACCAGCAAAGGACGATCCAATTTGTTCATATCTGAAGTCACCTTGGAGCAACACCATGAAGCCAAGAGAACCAGAAGAAAGTGGCAGCAACAAAGCTACTGCACATCAACATCTTCAGTGACAACCTTCACATCTGACATCTGCGGTCAAGGCTGATTTTTACCATTAAACTTCACAGTTACAGGAGGCGCTGTAGCTTCAGGGGCACAAGAATTATATAGTCTTCTGAGACTGCAATGCCAATAACGATCAACATTAATATGCTAATAATAATAATAATAATAATATATATATTATTGATATTAACATATATATATATATATATATATATGTATAGGTATCTATCCATTATGTAAAAAGTATAATAATCTTGATTTAACTCTATTTCACTCTTTTTTTTTGTTTCTTTTCATGATGTTCAATTGAAACAGATTAGCGTTATCACTTCTTTGTGCTTACCTCCTCTCTACCTCTCCCCTACTCTCTTTCTTTCTTATTATATTTTTCTGTGTAGCATGTCCTTTTTCTTCCTTTTCTTTTTATAATAAAAAACAGAATGGTCAATTATTTAGCTACGGTGACGACACTCATACGAAATAATAAGTTGGCGAATAAGCAACACCAGATGATCAGGATTATCAGAAGGTGTTGCAAGATGATAACAGTCATACAATTAAGGAACACAAGTATTAATATATAGATAAAAATATTTTATTTTCAAAATCCCTTCATGTCCGATTAAAAATACTTGTGTCATATTTCTAGGATTTGTGGTAGAGGAGCTTTATAGGACTGCGCAATATGTAATGGGGTACAGCATATAGGTTTGATGCTGTCGGGGACGGTGTCTGTGGAGAGTAAGGAGAGATTAGCTGTCATGAGTCCAAGTTTCACACACAGATCCATTGGATGACCGTGGAGGATTCCAGCCAAAACACCAGCGGCAAAACTGAAAAGAAAAAAAAAAAAAAAAAAAAGAAAAAAAAAAAAAATTAAACAAAGTACCTATACTTAAAAAAAAAAATCAACTGTGTCTTGAGAACACACACACACACACACGCAAAGCCTCCTACAGGCCAACAGGTTAAAGTAATAAATTGGAAAAAAAAAAAAAAAAAAAAAAAGAATCAGATGGGCCTAGAAAGCACACACACACACAAATAAACAAACAGGCTAATGCTTAATAATAAAACAAAAAAAAGGGTAAGCCAAACCTGGAATGATAATCAGACACTTTTGAACAGATACACACACATACACAAAGAATTTGGAAGATATAAGACACAAAGCAGAATGAACAATTACTAATAACAGCTTCATTTTCAGAAATCGTCTGTCGAAGAGATTTTTATCTGGAAATATTAAGAATAAATCAAAGGTTAACAAATAACTCCATAGTTACCATAATGATATATATATACCATTAATAATATTAATTATGTTGATAGTAGAATATATATTATTAATATTAACATTAATATATATTGGTTTGGTGGTTGGTTTTAAAGGCTATCACAATTCAAGTGAATAGTGTATTCTATATATAATTTTTTTTGTATCTTACAACAGACATTTCCTCAGTGGGGAATTCTGGACTAGAAACAAAAAAAAAAAAAAGAAAGTTTGCTTTGTGTGCATCTCAAATTTTGCAAATCCTTCCCACTTTTGATTTCATCCTTGCTGCCACCATGTGTGATTGCGTCTTCACATGAATGCTTTTCATTTTATTGGAAGAGATTGATAGACAAACTGTATGGCACCATGGGAATTATTTCTTATAGTTCCCACAATGTCATTTCATATGCGTTGTGGATGAATGCATCAGAAGGAAGAAAAAAAAAGGGAGAGAGAGGAAAGAGTAAAGAGAGAGAGAGAGTAAAGAGAGAAAGAAAGAAAGAAAAGAGAGAGAAAGAAGAAAAGAGAGAAAGAGAAAGAGAGAAAGAGAGAGAGAGAGAGAGAAGAAAAGAAAAGAAAGAGAGAGAGAGAGAAGAAAAGAAAAGAAGAAAGAGAGAGAGAGAGAAGAAAAAGAGAAAGAAAAAGAAAAAGAGAAAAGAAAGAGAGAAGAAAAGAAAAGAGAAAGAAGAGAGAAGAAAGAAAAGAGAGAGAAAGAAAAAGAAGAGAGAAAGAAAAGAGAGAGAGAAAGAGAAGAGAGAGAGAAAGAGAGAGAGAAAGAAAGGAGAGAGAGAGAAAGAAGAGAGAGAGAAAGAGAGAGAGAGAGAGAGAAAGAGAGAGGGAGAGAGAGAGAGAGAAAGAAAAGAGAGAGAGAGAGAGAGAGTTATGAAAAAACCAACTCACCAATCCCCTGATCCAGATACACTGAGGACATTTTCGAGGCCATAAACAGGAAAATATTTTGCAACCATATCGTCAGGTCGTTTCTTAAGAAAAAAAGAAAAATAAAGAAAATTTCTACATTTAAGAAAAACAAAAACCCAACAAAAAAACAATCCAAAAAAGTGTATGAGGGTGGAGGGGCTGAAAAGTTCATATAATGACATCATATGGATGCATATAGTGTAATAGAGTTGTATGAAATGGACTCGCCGACCCAAGTTCAAATCCTGGACAAGGCTGTTTCATATAGCGCTAATACCCTTGGAAAAGGTATGTATCCAACTACTTTCCCTCCAGCTATGGGCAAACTGGGCTCTTTACCCATGGCAAGGTAACCAGACTAGGAGAAGGAAAACTCTGAATTCAAATGTTACTCTGCTTAAGAAATTGGCAGAGTGGACCTGGGATTAATGGCAATAAAGGGGAACTCCACATTCCCTAGAGCTCCAGAATTGAAACTTCACCATCAGAGTTTAACCTCATACCCAGGACATTAAAACCCTCAGCCACCGCCAGGGCAATAGGGTTAGGACAATCTCATAGGTGATAGGGCTTGATGTGACCAGCTGATTGATTGGAGGGAACCTCACCGACCACCTGTCTAGCCTAAGTAAAAGCCAAAGTGAAGAGTTGTATGTTGTGGACTGCTCAGCCACCAGGGTCCCATCTTTAAGCATCATGGGTCACCACCCACAGCCAACAGGTGACCCATTGGGAAGATCTTACCTCTCTAGTGTGGTGTAGTAGGCGTTTTCTACAGCCCAACCAACAAGGCGGGTATACGTTAGGGTCCCATAGGCCAAATAAGAGGTGCATTATAATGGTTACTGTCGTAGCACATGAACTCGGTGACCAGAGTTCAAATCCTGGACGAGGCTGTCTGGATTCACATAGCGCTAATACACTTGGGAAATGTATCCATCAAACTATTCTCCCCCCATCTATGGGTAACTAGTAGGGCAGACTGGTCTCATTAACCTTGCTTAGGTCTTGGTCTTTAGAGGGGCCGGGTTAGCTCAGTCGGTAGAGCGTTCGGCTAGAAACCACAAGGTTCCTAGTTCGATACTGGTCCTCGCCAACTCAGCGTATGAGTAGCACAGGGATCTGTGCGGTAAAGTAAGGAGCTGATGGTAGGTGTGGCGCTCCACCTCAGATGCTAAAACAATCTCCTTTGTCTAGCGCTATTGAAAAGGGGATAGACTCCCTCGCTGACTGACTGGCTGATACTGACTTTAGTCCGCTCTGTCGACTTTACTTACTTTTTACTTAGGTCTTGGTCTATGAGAAAGTAAATTGGCGGAATGGCCTATTGTCGGTATCAGCTGGACAGTGAGGGAGTCTATCCCATTTTAGCCAGCACTAGAATAGGGATATTGTTTTTTTGTTGGCATGGAGTGACACACCTAACATCAGCTCCCCACTTTACTGCACATATCAGATTACCCAGGCTGGGTTGTCAGGGACCAGTATTAAACCCAAAACCTTGTGCTTACTAGGCGGATACTCTACCGACTGAGCTAAACAGGCAAACCTGTTTAAAGCCGTTTCTACTAGATCTACCAAAACCAAAGGGTAATCTGAACATTAGCCACATAAATGAGAGTAACCTCCCCTTGTTTCTTTCATTTTGAGGAAGCCTTATAGCAATTAAGTTTATTTCAAATAATGCGCAAGTACAATTAAGAACACATTTTATGCTATCTTCGAGTTAAAACATGCAGTTGCATTGATTCGATCAAATTCGTATTTTGAGTGTAGATTTATGGTGAAATGAAAATGGCCAACCAAAACATAAGGCTTCATCAAAGTGAAAGAAACAAGGGGAGGTTACTCTCATTTATGTAGCTAATGTTCAGATTACCAACCAAAGTCTCTGAACCATTTGTACAGTCTTCTTCTTAGGTGTCAGTTTGGCGGCCATGTTATACTTGTGTCACATGATCTATAAGATGCAACACTTGATCTCTTGATTTCCTTTGTATCCATGGCAACCGTTTCATTAAATCTTGTGGCTAATGGAAAACCAACTACAGGTGTGAGTTCCATCTTCTTATATTTAATGTTGATGTCACATGAAGAAGGGGGAAAAAAAGACTGTTAGTAATTCCAGTATTTGTTTGCTGGTCTACGTATTTTTTTTTTATTAAATAAACCTTGTATACAATGTAGACTCAGGTATTTGAATCTCATCTCACTTATGAGTGCGTGACACAAGGACATTTTTATGTGGACCCACCCACAAGCCAAAGCTCATGGGTGGTAGGCACAAAAAATGCGTTGATCCCGTCAGCATTCCCTTCAAGGGGGCGCCTCAGGCACTGGGCAATAAACCCAGCCCTGCCCCTCCAAATCAAAGGGTCGGGTATTGCCTGGGGGGATAGCCCCCTGGGATCAACGCTGTTAATTTCACTTAGCCGCTCCAGAGACCGAAGCAATCTGGAATAGGCCCTGAGGGGCCTTTGCCATGTAAGCAATCACATTTACTAAGCTAAACTTAGAGGTGGCACAAGGCCAGAAGTATGGGGCGCCCAATAACCATTACACCACGTGAGGTGCCCATGTATACAATGTAGGAGAGTGTAAACATAGATTTTTTTTCTTTTGTTTTACGGCATATCAACCTCAGTGGGTCATTTAATGCCGATAAACTTTCGAAATAAATTCATTTTTAATGAATACTCAATTTTTTTTAAAAACACATTTTTCTATTTAACCCATAGATGGGACCCTAACAGGTACTACCACTCCGGGTCAGGATGGACCTAAGAGCAATGGTGATGAAGGGGTGCTCCACATTCCCAAACTTCCAGAACTGGAACCTCATCATCAGATAGAGTTTAACGTCATTCCCAGAACATGAAAACCCTCAGACACCACCTTCTAGCACTCATATGATAAAAAGTGTTGGGGCTTGCCATAAGGGCAATAGGGTTGGAGCAATCATATAGGTGTTAGGGCTTGACATGACCAGCCAATTGATCAAAGGGAGCCTCTCTGATCATCTGTCTAGCCTAAGCGGATTGTAACATGTCATGGACTGCTCAGCCACCAAGATTCCATCCTTAAGTGTCATGGGTCACCACCCACAGCAAACAGGTGACCCTATTGATGGGTTCTTACCCCTCTGCAGAGGTGCAGTCAGTTTATTCTAATACCCCAGTCGACAGGGCTTCGCAAACAGAGTCAACAGAGGTTGGGGACTGTTAGTTTCACGCCTATCAGATCATATATCAAAGTCTACACTTTAATATTTGCTCTATTACTGATATTGAGCACTGATTTTTTGATATAACAAACTGTATATACATATATATATATATATATATATTTGTTGATATCATGTCCATGCTACCCTTATATATATATATATATATATATATATATATATATATATATATATATATATATATATATATATAGTTCACATAAATGATTGCTGAATCCCAAAACAACTATTTTACGGGGAAATCTCAACTGGCAAACGTTGTCAGTGCAAACCCAAATTGAGGTTTAAGGACTGCCTCAAGGACACTCTGAAGAATACTGCTATTGTTGTGGAGGACTGGAAGAAGCTAGCTTGTAATAGACCTGGCTGGAGAGCCACCATCTACTTGTCTGTGGAAGAATTTGAGTCCAACCGAATTAAACACCAAAAATTGAAGTAGGCTATTAGAAAGGGTAATTTTCAACCCAGCAACATTCAAAGTGTAGAAGTTCCAGCATGTAGTTTATGTGGAAGTATGTCTCTCCAGGGCTGGGCTGGTGAGTCATCTGAGAAAACACAAGGATATAGTGTCAAATGCTACTGGCACCAAACTATGAGAAAAAAAAAAACAGGAAATGGTCTTACTCAAACACTAATTGTTCAACATAACACACATATATATATATATATATATATATATATATATATATATATATATATATATACACATATTTATATTTAATGGGATGGATAAATTGACAGTACAATTCATACTCAATTTTTAGTTTTTCTTTTTTTTTCTTTTTTTTTATGGCATGTCAACCCTTGTCGGGTTATTTTATACTGAAGATGTTGTGTTCTATTCATTCTTGATGGGTATTGAAAATTTTCTATTTTGAACTCAATTTTTTCTAACACATTTTTTAAAACTCATTTTTTTCTATTTAACTCATAGATGAGACCTCAACATGTACTACCACTCTGGTTCAGGGTGGACCTGGGAGTAATGGTGATGAAAGGGTACTCTACACTTCCCAGATCTTCACCATTAGATGCAGTTTAATTTTAGTTTTTCTTTTTTAGTTGTATCATATAACCTTTTGATGAACATTATTTGATGGTTGTAAATGCTGTCATGATTGAGTAATAAGAATAGAAGAATTTTCAGTGTCTGTACATTTCAAATCAATAAATTTACTAAATATCTACACAGAATCATTAGAGAAATTGAACTTTGTTCAACTAACAATTCCTATTCAATTATAATCCCTTGTTTGTACAGTGTTATGGTTTAAAATATTCCTATCTAACATTAATAATTTCTACACAATTATATGGTAACTATTGAATTATTTCCTCTTGAACAATTTGGGTGGTCTCATTTTTAACCAGATGATAACGGTTGTACAATTAAGGAACACACGTATTAATATATAGATGGAAAAATGGATATTATGAGGTTGATTTAAAATTTTTTTTTTTTTTTTTTAAATATATTCGGTTTCAGGATAAAATTTATTTACAAAATACAGAAAAGTTATTATAAATGGAATATTAAATCATATAAGGAAAGCCCCACATCAAATGAAACTGACTTAACAAGTGAAGATCTTGTTTAATTTAGTCAGAACAGGATTTTTCATTAATAATCATTTAATTTTATTCATTAAAAGTCTGTTACCATGGATGAGAATAAAAATTTCATTTGTATTTTAATTTTTTAATTATTTTTCTTCCTTTTTTTAATTTTTTTTTTAATCTACATTTTTATTATTATTAAATGATCTTTTTTTTTTCTTTTTTTTTTCTTAAAGAGATCTAATAATCCATTAGGAAAAAAGCTTGTTTTAGAATTGAGTATTTTTATAAAACAATTTATTTAAAATAGAATTTTTAAATGTTTTCTTTTGTAAAAAAATATCATTGTATGTGTTGTTAATGACAATGTAAAGATACAAGTGACCATCACACCCAATCATACATTCTGGGACTTGCCATAAGGGCAATAGGGTCGGGGCAGTTACCAGATATTGTACCGCCCTGTTGGCTAGGGCATTAGAATACACCAACTGTACCTCCACAGAGGGGTAAGACTCCCCCAATGGGGCCACCTGTTGGTCAGGGGTGGCAACTCGTGATGCTTAAGGATGGAATCCTTGTGGATGAGCAGTCCATGACATGCAACACTCCACTTTGGTCCTGACTTGGGCTAGACAGGTGGTCAGAGTGGCCCACTCCAATCAATCGGCTGGGCACGTCAAACCCTTGCACCTATATGATTTCCCAGACCATATGACCTTAAGGCACCCCTTTTTGACCTCGATTATGAAAGGACATGTTTTTCATTTACACTGTCAATATCCGGTTGTTTGTATAGTTTTATAATTTTTTTAAAAAATCTAAAAATCGTCTGTTAAAACAACCGGATATTGACGGTGTAAATGAAAAACATGTCCTTTCTTAATCATTACTCATATGCTGAGTTGGTGATGACCGCTATCAAACCCAGACCCTTGCAATTCCTAGGCAGATGCTCTACCGAATGAGCTAAACTCGTCCCTTGGTATAAAGGGATAAAATTTTCTATTTTTTCCATCAGTATTAAGTTATAGCGGGAGGTTTGGTGGGAAGGGATGTATTTGAAAATTTTATTTTTAGTTTATTCATTAGAAACAAATAAATATGAGTCTTTCAATTCTTATATTTTGAAGATATCAATAAGTAGTAAGTCTTTGGGGTGGCCTAAAGTCAGTATCAGCCAGACAGTGAGGGAGTCTATCCCCTTTTAACTAGCACTAGCACTAGACCAAGGAGATTGTTTTTGCATCTGAGGTAGAGCGCCACACCTACTATCAGTTCCTCACTTTAATTTGTGCTACTCATACGCAAGTCCAACGCCCTACCAATTGAGCTAAATCAATAAACATTGAAATGTTAACAAAAATCAACTTCAGCTTGTTTGTCTATTAAATATTATCTTCAAAATTACTTTAATTCCTTTTTTAGAATTGCCCTGCAGTTAAAAATGAGAACGTCCAAATCGTCAAAGATGAAATGCAAAAATGTAAATCCTGATTATCTGATGTTGCTTATCTGCTGAATTCTTACTTCTTATCAGTGTCGTCACCTCAGCTAAATAATGGACCATTCTGTAAGTGATTTCTTAATAAATTGTAGAGTTTTTATCTATGAACAACTCATCATCATGTCGCACTAGCAGCACGGACATCCATGACAATCTCTCGCCAACCATCCCTATCATTCATTGCCTCTGGGAGGTCCTCTGCGCACCATCCAGTATCCACACAGAGTTGGTCTATGTATGTCTGTGCTGGTCGGCCTACTCTGACGTGCCCATGTGATGGCTTCCACATAAGAACGCCACTTATGAGTTCATCCTTTAATGTTAATACTCTTGTTCCTTAATTGTACAACCGATATAATCTTGAAACAGCCTGCAGTTAAAAATGAGACCATCCAAATCGTCACAGATGAAATGCAAAAATGTAAATCCTGATTATCTGGTGTTGCTTATCTGCTGAATTCTTACTTTTTATGAGTGTCGTCACCTCAGCTAAATAATGGACCATTCCGTTTTTATTATAAAGAAAGAAATTGAAGAAAAGGACACGCTACACAGAAAAATATAATAGGAAAGAAAGAAATAAAGAGAGTAGGGGAAATATAGAGAGAGGGGGTGAGCACGCAGAAGTGATAATACTAATCTGTTTCAATCGAACATATTGAAAAGAAGGAAAGAAAGCAAAAAGATATGAAGTAAAACATTTAAGAAGCCCTGATCTCGAAAGCATTGCTATGGGATGTGAACTTTTAGGTAATTCCATGTCAAATCATCCAGGCCATGTCACCCACCCCTTCAATTTTTCTGAAATTTTGTCCAAGCGTTGATTATGACAAAGTTAGACAATCCCCAAAATTTGAGCTTCTAATTCCAAAAATTGGCTGGATTATATCGATTTTTAGCTCTCCAAATTTTAGGGGGATTGTGAAAACTGGCGACTTTTTGTAACCTATTTTTGTCTGTAAAATGAGTTCTAGAGCTTCCCTACTCCTCAAGATTGGTTTATAAAAGCGTTTTTGCGCAAGGAATCAAAAAATGCTACCATAAAGGTCTTAAAGTTAACCAATTTTAAGTTATTGATTATTTGTTATTTTTTCATAGCAAGATCAATATTTCGATGTGGCACTGCATCTATGACAAAGATTTTTTTTCTATTATTATTTCACATATATTGAACATTATTTGTACCAAAAAGATAGTTTGATTTTTGCTCAGAACCAAAGCTACAACATCAGTTAAAATTTTTCAAATCAGAAAGGGGATAAACTCCCTTGCTGTCTGGTTGATACTGAAAATAGACAACTCCACTGACTTTACTTATTTACTTACTACCTATTTTTAAAGGATTGGTAATACCTGTTAGGGTCCCATCTATAGTTTAATGAATCTAAAAAAAATGTTGAATACCTATCAAGAAGGAAAAACAAAACATCTTTGGCATAAAATAACCCAACAACGGTTGATTTGCCATAAAATCCAACCAACCTATTTTCAAAGCATTGAATACTCACAATAATTTTTGATCCTCTGACAGGTAAATGTGTGGCGGTTTTGTCACAATGAGCAATCATCACACCCAATTTTCCAAGGGTCAAAATAATCACAGGAACCACAGAGACAAGATCACGGCACATCATCGCACACTTTTTCAAAATGTCGTCCACATTTTCTTTTTGGCTTAAATCTGAAAGAAAAGATTTTGTAATATTGACTAGCAAAATGAGTCCTCGGAAAAATGTATGGGTCCCAACTAAAGCTGTTTAACTCCTACCTTGTAACCTATCCTGTGTAATTCATTTCTAAGAAACTTTTGAAATGTATTTACAGTTAGCTTGAAATGGCAAGGGAAGAAAAAAGAAAAACACTGGGACGCATGGATACGATTTATGTGAATCAATTCTGATCAAGCTTCCAAATCCAATAGATATGTAACTAAAGTTGGAACATATGACCTTTAGGCACCCCTTTTTGATCTCGATTAAGAAAGGACATGTTTTTCATTTACACCATCAATATCCGGTTGTTTGTTAGGAGTTAGGGTTAGTGGTTAGTTTTATAATTTAAAAAAAAAAAATCTAAAAATCGTCTGTTAAAACAACCGGATATTGATAGTGTATATGAAAAACATGCCCTTTCTTAATCGAGATCAAAAAGGGGTGCCTAAAGGTCATATGGTCCCAAAAGTTATCTACTTTGATTTGGATACTACTGATGATAGGAGTCTAAATCCTCCATATTAAGACGCATGGCATAAGTTCTAAGACTCCAGAATCATTAAGATATTGCCATCAATACCAGCCCAAGAGGAAGTATAAGTTTGCTAAGTGTAATTTTAACTAGGATTTCCTTTGTATTATTTGAACTGTTGTCCTCATCTTTACTGTTATCTACAGAACGTTTCGGCCGATGTGCCCTCCAGCCTTCTTTGTCAATTCAAGAACCTTCGGAAGGCACATTGGCTGAAACATTGTGTAGATAACAATAAAGATAAGGACAATAGTCTAAATAATCCAAATTATCAATCTTCATCTCAGAGAAGATCTTTGAGAAATAAAAATGTAGAAGCAGGTCATATCTGAGACATAAAAGGGTGCAGCAAACTCTCTGATGACCATCATTTCCAACCCACACCTCACCCCTCCCTATTACACTTAAAGAAGGGTCAGGATCAATATAACAGAACGAGAGTTATCTACCTTGATTTGAATGCTACCGATAATATGAGTCTAAATCCTCCATATTAAGACGTATGGCATAAGTTCTAAGACTCCAGAATCATTAAGATACTGCCATCAATATCAGCCCAGGAGGAAGTAAAAGTTTGGTAAGTGTAATTTTAATTAGGATTTCCTTTCTTTATGACTAATTTGTTTTATAATTTTATTCTATTTTGTTGTTATTGTTCTATCATTTTAGTTTACACTTTTAAGGAATTAAGTACAAGGGTACAGAAGACCACAAAATGAAATATAAGTTAAATTGAAAACTCTCTCTGTTCTTCCCTGAGACTGGTACAATCAATTTTTAAAAATCTTAGTCTTTCCCATGACATGATAATATACATACATAAATCAGATTTTTATAATATAGACTAGAAGCAGCTACCCGGTGTTGTCTGGGTAGAGGGGGGGGGGATAATAAAAGGTATTGTGGATTCATTGAAATATCAGTTAAAATTGAAAACTCTCTTTGTTCTTCCCTGAAACTAGTACAGATCATATCAGGAAAAAAAAAAAAGATGGTATGACATTAGCAAGATGGAGCTACCATTATTACTTGCCTAGGTTAGCTCAGTCGGTAGAGCGTTCGGCTAGAAACCACAAGGTTCCTAGTTCGATACCGGTCCCCGCCAACTCAGCGTATGAGTAGCACAGGGATCTGTGCGGTAAAGTAAGGAGCTGATGGTAGGCGTGGCGCTCCACCTCAGATGCTAAAAAACAATCTCCTTGGTCTAGCGCTATTGAAAGGGGGATAGACTCCCTCGCTGACTGGCTGATGCCGACTTTAGGCCGCCCCATCGACTTTTTTACACCTGTGACAGTTTAAAATGTGGGATGTAATTTAAAATGAGAAATCAAAAACAAGGGTAGAGAAGATCACAAAATGAAATATCAGTTAAAATTGAAAAGTCTCTCTATTCTTCCCTGAGACTGGTACAGCCATTAAAATAAATATTTCAATAAATAAATCTACCTTCTAGTTTACAAACAAAAGAATTTCTTTGGATTATTTGGATTATTCGGACTATTGTCCTCATCTTTATTTTATCTACACAACATTTCAGCCAACGTGTCTCCAACCTTCTTCAGGTGTTTCTTGTTGAACTCAGGAACCTTCTCAGACTCCGGGAACCTTTTTGACGAAATCGGGAGCCTTCACAGATTTTTGAACTGACCATGTAGATAACAATAGAGATGAATAATCCAAACAATACAAATTATCAAGCCTCATCTCAATAATTCAAAAAAAAAATAATTTACCAGTTTCAAAAAGTGGTTCTGTGTGAATTCCAGTGATCAACTTGTGAATTTCCCGAAATTCTGCCTCATTTGGAGAAATGTATGTGAGCATGTTGCCAGCAGAAGAGCGGAATGGAATGCTTCCTTTTTCATGCTCTGTAGGTTCAAACCAAACTGAAATACATAAACAAAATACAGGATAAATAAATTCATATTTTCAACGCAATTTTTTTAAAAGGCATTTAAATAAGAAATTTCCTACTAACAAAACCAATCATATATATATATATATATATATATATATATATATATATATATATATATATAGAGAGAGAGAGAGAGAGAGATGTTTATCGTTAAAATCTTTTTTATGGTAACTCAAAATCGCTATCTCGTAATCCGGGTATTTCAAAGTAAAGATAAATGGGATTTTCTATCCAATATCTTTAAAAATATTTATTCTTGGAAGTGTAGCCAAAAAGACCTTTCTCTTTTGCGATTGACATGTTTGTTTAGACTGGGAGAGAATTTGGCCCGTTTTGTCCTCCATACTTGAAATTAACGATTAAAAAAAAAATCTTTAAAATTCTGGAAAATATGCGGCACATCATAGCGTATTTTTTAACCTAGATTTTTTTTTCAAAGATAAAATTCAGGGCTATCTTATGTTCAATTTTCAAGTTAGTCCCGGATCCTGTCAGACATAAAATTGACCTTGAAATTTTTAAGGTAGTAAAAAACTCAGTTCAACTTAGATAAAATAATATTTTTTTTTGCTTCAATTTAAAGAAAAATATTTTTTTAATACTACAAAAAAAACAACAATAAACATGCTACATTATTTATTTTTTGAGTTTTAAGAAAATAACTTTTAAATTTTAAAATCACTTTTTTAGGGTATTGATTTTTTATTTTTTTATATATTCTTCAAGATATGATCTTTCAAAAAATGTAAAAATTAGAGAACGGGAATTTTTTTTTTCAAATGGTCAAAAGGTCAAACCTTCTCCCACATTCTGAATTGATAAAAAAAATATTTTGAAGTTTTTTTTAATAAAGTAAGCTAATTGTTATAAAATTAAGTCGTCGGAAAATAATTTGGTGAAAATTTCATTAAAATTGGACAATTCCCTGATATTTGGTAATTGTTTTAAAATTAAGAAATTTAAAAAAAAAATTATTATCTCCCTTGGCAATTCTTGAACATCACTATATAATATATATATATATATATATATGATATAATGAAAAAACAAAGGATACAACTATATCAGGAGAGAATACAACACCGATGATCCACGTATGCATGATATTGCGATCCTCACATCAGTGAGTAGGGCCGGTGTTGCTTTTTAAACCGTCGTGAAACGGTTTGCACATTCTCTCCTGATGAGCCCATGCAGTTGTAAACATCCTTTGGTCCTGTCTGCAAGAATGATCTCAGGTACTTTGGCATTACCCCTTTCAGCTGGGAAAAATTTGGCTCAGGACTGCCCTCCATAGCTTGCCGTCACCGGGACACAAGAATTATAGTCTTCCAAGACGGCAGTACTTATATATATGTTTTTATTTCAGACAAAATTCATAATAGTGAAATTCATGAAGCTAATAACGAAATGCTCTTTGCAGTTTAATTTACACTGATGTATTTATACTACCATCCTCATCTTGTTTTATTTATTCTCAATGTTTCAATCATTGAACTCTGAGCAGATTAAATGAAGAGTTATGTTTGAAGGTTTCGGACCATATTACCTTTAGGCACCCCTTTTTGATCTCGATTAAGAAAGGACATGTTTTTCATTTACACCGTCAATATCCGGTTGTTGGTTAGGGTTAGGGGTTAGTTTTATAATTTGAAAAAAAAAAAAATCTAAAGATTGTCTATTAAAACAACCGGATATTGACGGTGTAAATGAAAAACATGTCCTTTCTTAATCGAGATCAAAAAGGGGTGCCTAAAGGTCATATGGTCCAAGGAAACCTTGATGATGATCAGACACCTGAATAAGACCAGAGAGTAGAATAGCTAAAATATTGTGTCAAATAAAGAGAATTTATTTAAATTCCTGTGGAGTACAAAATGAATGGGTCCCAACCCTATTGCCCTTATAGCAAGCCCCAACCCATTTTATCATATGTGTGCTATAAGGTGGTGGCTAAGGGTCTACATATCCTGGGAATGACGTTAAACTCTATCTGATGGTGAGGTTCCAGTTCTGGAGGTCTGGGAAATGCGGAGCACCCCTTCATCACCATTGCTCCCAGGTCCACTCTGACCCGGAGTGGTAGTACCTGTTAGGAACCCATCTATGGGTTAAATAGAAAAAAAGGTAATTTGAACATTAGCTACATAAATGAGAGTAACCTTCCCTTGTTTCTTTCACTTTGAGGAAGCCTTAATAACAATTAAGTTCATTTCAAATAATGTGCAAGCACAACACATTTTATGATATTTTTGTGTTAAAACATGCAGTTGTATTGATTCAAACAAATTTGTATTTTCAGTGTAATTTACTGGTGAAATGAAAATGGCAAACCAAAACCTAAGGCTTCCTCAAAGTGAAAGAAACAAGGGGAGGTTACTCTCATTTATGTAGCTAATGTTCAGATTACCGAAAAAAAAGTGTTTATAAAAAGAATTGAGTACCAATCAAGAATGAATTTATTTAAAATTTTTCAGCATTAAATGACCCACTGAGGTTGATATGCCGTAAAACAAACCAAACAAATGAAATGAAATAAATATCTTACCTGGCACATGATGTTTTTGGCAAAGTTCACACACAGCTAAAATAACATCACTGCTTAAGTTAGCATCAATACAAACTAATGGTGCATTCTTTAAGTGATTCTCCATTGAATAAATCTGGAATTTTGATTTGAAAAAAATGAAAATTAATTTACCAAATTCTATAACAAAAAAAAACAAAACAAAAAAAAACAATGGCAGGTTATATAGTTATTTACTAAGCTTAGCTTAGATGTGACACAAGGCCAGAAGTATGAGGCCCCAAGTGAGAATTGAACTTACTAACAATGGTCTGCGAATCTAGCTTGCTAACCACTACAACATATGAGGTGCCCAATGGCAGGTTATATATGTACAATAATGGAAATAAAATGGATTTAATTTTTCCTAAAGATGAAATGTACAAGTAATGTAGCTACATTACAATAAATGTTTGTTTCTCTGTTTTCTGTGACGTCCTTCACTCTGGGTGAATTCATGAAAGGAGTAAGAAGGGAATAGGAAATTCACATTAAATCACATAAATTTCAATAAAAGAACATGTTAATGGTAAATAAATATAGATTGTTCTTTGTAATTTTTCCATTTCATAATGTCGTTTTTCAATATATGAAGAATAAGACATCCTCCAAAAATAAACCCTAGTGTTATATTTTAGAGTGAAAATTAATATAAGTTCTTTCGGTCTTATTTTTGGGGAAAAATGTTCTTCCAGATTAACCTTATCCTTGATAACTGGTCGTTTCCAGGTTTGTCTTTTTGCTGTTTGGTTTTGTTTCTTTAGACCATATTACCTTTAGGTACCCCTTTTGCGATCTCATTTCATAAGGACATTTTTTCATTTACACTGTCAACATCTGGTTGTTTGTTAACAGAAGATTTTTAGATTTTTTTTTAAAATTATAAAACTAACCACTAACCCTAACTCCAACTCCTAACAAACAACCGGATGTTGACGGTGTAAATGAAAAAAAAAAATGTCCTTATGAAACGAGATCGCAAAAGGGGTGCCTAAAGGTCATATGGTCCTGTTTTTTTTTAGCTATTTTATCCTGTCCCTTTCAACACTTTAAATAGTCTTGGCCATTCTATTTTCCTCCATTAAAAATAAAAGCGTTAAAGTAAATATAAATATAAATTTAGCTGACAAAGATTAATGAATACCTTATTCATAACATAAAAGACAATTACTTTCATTGCACTTTAATGAATTCTAATGACAAAATAAATGTATCTGTTCATATTAGTAAATATATTATTACACATATGTATATAGAGTTCTCTCCCCCCCCCAAAAAAAAAAAACTAACAAAAGATACATATATTAGACATATTATTATTATTATTATTATTAAGGCCAAGTGTCTGGATCACTATTTTTTTTTTTTTTTTTTGTTTATTGACATTCATAAAAAAAATACCCCCAAAACGAATTGCAAGGGAGATAACTTTACATAGACGCTATTATTCGACACTGAAACTATGTAAAGTTATCTCCCTTGGTAAGTTACTTCGTTTTTAGGGTGTGGGGTATTATTAGACATTGTCTCCTCAGAAAAATGTTGATAGTCAGAGAGCTGAAAAAGCTGTGGAAAATGAAAGTGACTGTGATACTATTTTTAGTTGGTACTCATAGAACGGTCCCCAGGAGTCCGCAAAAGAGACATGGAGAACCGGAGATCAGAGGAAGAATCAAGACCATCCAGACCAAAGCACTGTTAAGATAAGCTAGAATACTTAGAACAGTCCTGGAGAACCAAGTAGACTTGTTGTCACTCAGACTTTAGTAAACCACCAATTAAAAATGATGTGAAAAACTTGCAAGGAATAAAATTATAATCTTATTATAATAGGCATTGTGTGTTTTTCTGTCTGTAACCAAAACTATATCACTACTCAAGTCACAGTTCCCTTAGTTATTGATGTCATATTCTCCAGGATTTTTTTTATTATTTAAACCTCAATTATTAATAAAAATTATTTTACATTATTAATACTGTTGACTATATCTACATACTAGAATATTTACCACGTACCCCATGTGTATGGGTTAGGCACAAGACCACCCACGAGCCGAGACTTGTAGGCAGGTGCAAAAAATATGTTGATCCTGTCGGCATTCTCCCTCAAGGCAATAAACCCAGCCCTGCCCCTTTAAGTCAAGGGGACAGGTGTTGCCCGGGGGATGGCCCCCTGGGATCAATGATGTTAGCTTGTAAGGTCCAGGGCCGAAGCCACTTATATGCTTAATGTTATTGATTTCTAAATGTTTGGATTTATCTTGATAAATATGAACAAAAATCTTGGGGATAAATCTTAAAAGAAACCCATTAACAAAAAGAAATAACTAATTTTATTCTTTACTTTCTATTTCAACTAATTACGAATTTATTTACTTTTGAGATTTACAAATGCTGGACATTTTTAAGTAGAATTTCAATTCTATTTCTATGTATATATTAATTTTTAAATATCTTCAAATATAAATCAAATCTTCATAATTTTTGCACAAAAAGCAAGAACCAGTGATATCTAATGTGTATAAATATTTACTTTGTCTCTAATTGTTTTATTTTCGTAGTTTAATCCAGACATACATACACACCAACTGCCCTTTATATATGTACTAGAAGTGGCCAACTGACATTGCCTGGGTAGAGGAGGGAATAAAATAAAAGTTAGTCTCGCAGATCCATTGATTGTTTTGGTCTTACATAATTGATTTGTTTTAATCACGAACACAACCAATGACTTTCCTTTCTCTTACTATTCAAATCCTAATTTGTATATATCTTCCCAGATATAAATAAAATCTTCATTATTTTTACACAAAAAGCAAGCTCTGGTGATAGTGAATGTGTATATATTCTAGTATAAGGGTAATTCCATGTCAAATCATCCAGGCCATGTCACCCAGCCCCTTCAATTTTTCTGAAATTTTGTCCAAGTGTGGATTATGATAAAGTTAGCCAATCCCAAAAATTTGAGCTTCCAATTCCAAAAATTGGCCAAATTATGTTAACTTGACAAATTTTTTGTTTTTTTTTGGGGGGGGCAACTTTTTGTAACCTATTTTTGACTGTAGAATGAGTTCTAGAGCTTCCCTACTCCTAAAAATTGGTTTATAAAAGCATTTTAGTCCAAGGAATCCAAAAGTGCAATCAAAAGTTAACCAATTTTAAGTTATTAATGATTTCTGATTTGCAAAATTTTAACTGATGTTGTAGCTTTGGTTCTGAGCAAATATCAAACTATCTTTATGGTACAAATAATGTTCAATATATGTGAAATAATAATAGAAAAATTTTTTGTCATAGATGCAGTGCCACATCGGGATATTGATCTTGCTAGGAAAAAAATCAGAAATCATCAATAACTTTACATAATAAATTGGTTGACTTTAAAACGTTTTTGATAGCATTTTGGGATTTCATGGCCAAAAATGCTTTTATAAACCAATTTTTAGTAGTAGGGAAGCTTAGAACTCATTTTACAGACAAAAATAGATTACAAAAAGTCGCCTTTTTTCACAACCCCACCAAATTTGGAAGGCTAAAAATCGACATAACTCCACCAGTTTTTGGAATTGGAAGCTCAAATTTTGGGGATTGTCTAATGTTAACATAGTCCACACTTGTACAAAATTTCAGAAAAATTGAATTTACTTTTTTCTGGATGATTTAACATGGAATTACCCATAAGTCAAATTCAGAACTTTATTCTTAACCAATAGATATGAACACTCATTGATAAAAGTAAAGGTTATAGGAAAATTTCTAACCTGTTCAACTGTTATAGATTCTAAAACGTCTGAGCTACCCACTCCAAATATGAGATTACCATGTGGCTGAAGAAAACCACAATATAAAGCTGTCAGTTGTCCAGGCATTTGTAGGACTCCCGATAAATCCTGAAAGAAATTGAGGAAGAAAAATAATAACAAAATAAGACCAAAAAGCATATTTACATAAATTAAAATAAGAAATATTAAAAAAATATTAGATATTAAAAATTAAATAAGACTGAGACCGTTACAGTTTATTTTCACCATCTGAAGTTCGATTCTTACTAGCTAACCAAACCACAGCAGCTTAATGCCAAACAAAGTGCCTTTTAGAATAAAATTATCTTGAAAAAAAAAAGGTGTTAATATTTCTATGAGAGTACCTGTATATTAGAAAAGTATAGGTATACCCAATTTGTTGAAAACTCCATATTTAGGTTTGATCCTACATTACAATGGACTTATTTGTCTGAATTTTTGAGATTTATTTAAAAATTTTTCTGGCTGTTATCCTCATCTTTATTGTGAAAAAAAAAAAAACATACAGAACATTTCGACTGATGTACCCTCCGTACTTCCTCAGGTGTTCCTTGTAATCCATTGAGGCAGACTGCTCTCACTCCGCTACAAATGTCAAGACTTTATGTGTCCGAGCAATGATTCAACAATTAAACAATTCAAAATGATTTCCGAAATCGAATCCTTTCTATGCTCGGATAAAAGGAATCTTGATACTTGTAGCGGAGTGAGAGCATCCTCTCGGAATGGAATACAAAGAAAACTTGGGGAAAGCCTGAGAGTACATCGACAGAAACGTTGTGTATGTATATTTCATTTCCAAAATTGGCCTTTGTCCTGTGGACCGGTAATATAATGTTGCAACACTAGAAGCGGAGAAATTATAGGCCATATTTTTTTTAAATCGATTTAAAAATGTTAACACCCTTATAGGAATACCTTTAATATATTTTCAAACAGTTCCACATGTTCATCATCCCTGTCAACATAAGCTTAGAATCTCCCACAGGTGATTTAAAAAAAAAAAAAAAATGTTAATATTTCTATGAGATTACCTGTATATTAGAAAAGTATAGGTATACCCAATTAGTTGAAAACTCCATGTTTTTACAAAACAAAACACACGGCTTCCTCAAAGTGAAAAAACAAGGGTGTTACATAATCATTAGATACCTAATGATTATGACAATAGTGTAGAAATCATATTAGTGCAGCTGATGGCCTTGAGAGTGAGTGACAGTGTTTGACCTCACTCTGACCTTGCGTTCTGGGGATGATCGTGAGAATCGGAAGGCAATAGAAGCCCCTTCCGGTTTAAGGTGTAAGCAACTCAGTCAATTAGAGTTAGAACTTAGAAGCGAAGCTAGCAAGATGTGAGTCTCACTGCGTGATTGTCTGGTCTGGGGTTCTACGAATAAAGTAACATCATCGTAAATCGAAGTCTTGTGGTTATTACTAAAAGCTAACAATGACACAAGGCTTCTGATAAGGAGTGGTCCCCAATAGAGACCAGACCCGGAATCCTCAATAGAAGACCAGACGAGACCTTAGAAGATATAACAGATCCGGCCAGAAGAATAGATGACAGAGTAAGATGTAAGAAAGTATATAACATATAGATATTTAGAGCCGGTAAAGAGTATGCAACATATATCTATTTGGTACCGTCAAAGAAAAGGCACTACGTAACAAGGGGAGGTTACTCTCATTTTTGTACCTATTTTGTACATATTTATAATCATTTTATAAGAAGAGGGATATTTTTTTTAGATACTGTTGTAAGGAAGATTTTTCCCCTACAAATTGGACTTGTAAATGAAACACATAAATAATATAAACTACACGAAAGAGCAGTCGAGTAATAGCTAGTCTTGTTACAGAGATTTAATTACTGTTGTTAAATAGCTGCGAAAGTTTAACATAGGTTTATTACCCTTTTGGTACAAAAGATATGACAGAGTCCAACATGCAGCTCTTTAACAACAGTAATTAAATTCTTAGTCTGTAACAAGACTAGTTATCACTTGACAACTCTCTTGTGTAGGGTAAGTAAATAAATAAGGTCGGCAGGGTGGCCTGATGTCAGTATCAGCCAGATAGTGAGGGAGTCTATCCCCTTTTCACTAGAGCTAGACTAAGAATAATATTTTAGCATCTGAGGTTGAGCACCACACCTACCATCAGCTCCTCCCTTTACCGCACAGATCCCTGTACTACTCATATGCTGAGTTGGCAAGGGCCGATATTGAACCAGGAACCTTTGGTTCCTAGGCAGATGCTCTACTGACTGAGCTAAACCAGACCCAATACGTATTATTTATGTGTTTTGTTGGACGAGTCCAACTTTCTTGTAGGGGAGATATTTTCCCTTCAGGGAGCAATGGTGATGAAGGGGTGCTCCACATTCCCCAAACCTCCAAAACTGGAACCTCACCATCAGATAGAGTTTAACGTCATTCCCAGGACATGTAGACCCTCAGTCACCGCCTTCTAGCACCTAAACTGAATAAAATTAAGATTATATTTAATGAAGCTTAATCCTAATTGTTGCTTCAATAAAGAAAATTAAAATACAATACTTCTATCTCAGAGGCGATATGTAAGTAAAGTAAAGTCATTGAGGGTGGCCTAAGTCGGTATCAGCCAATCAACGAGGGAGTCTATCCCCTTTTCTTAAGCGCTAGACCAAGGAGATGGTTTTTGCATCTGAGGTGGAGCACCACACCTACCATCAGCTCCTTACTTTACCGCACAGATACCTGTGCTACTCATACGCTGAGTTGGCGAGGGCCGGAATCGGACCAGGAACATCGAGTTTCCCAGCTGGACACTCTACTGACTGAGCTAAGCCGGCCCTAAACTTATAAAAGTGGAATTTCCATGAGAACTTCTAATAATAATAACAGAACCTGTGGATATACCACAGTATGATAATTTAATCATTACATTTGGTATGTTTACTTAAGAGCTATTACTAAATAGTTCAATATGTAAAAAGTATAATAATCTTTATTTAACTCTCTCTCACTTTTTTTTTTCTTTCTTTTGATCTTTTCATTATGTTCAATTGAAACAGATTAGTGTTGCTGCTTTCGCGCTCACCCCCTCTCTCTTTCTTTCTTTCTTATATTTTTTCTGTGTAGCATGTCCTTTCTTTTTTATAATAAAAACGGAATGGTCCATTATTTAGCTCATACGCTGAGTTGGCGAGGGCCGGAATCGGACCAAGAACCTCGAGTTTCCCAGCCGGACACTCTAGCCGGCCCTAAACTTAAAAAAAGAATTTCCATGAGAACTTCTAATAATGATAATAACTAAAGGGCCGGTTTCGAACTAGGAAACTTGTGGTTTCTAGCTGAATGCTCTACCGACTGAGCTAACCTGAAGACTAAATACTCCAGATTAAAAGTATGGTACAGGTAACCTGAAGCCAAACTATTGAGACCTTATTTTTCTGATACAATTCGAGCTTGTGTCGCTATAATATTAATAACAAGAAAAGTTTTAGCAAATGTCCAAAGCATAGCTGTTATAAAGAAATATATATCTAAAGTAGGTGGGTTATCTCCCTTGGTCGATATACCCTCTTTTCAAACCAACCAATCACTGGCCTGCAATTGTTGGCGCCAGAAATCAAAAGATATGTATCTCCCTCTTTTTCAACCGATTCTCAAAGAAGGCGGACATTTAAAATTGTCACTGCTACTACAAATAGTGAGCTATGCGTAAGTACGTAAAAAAATTTACCAAGGATTTCAATTAAGTGGACTAATATTTTTACATTTCATATAATACAATATAGCCACAAACAGAACAATTTGTTTGTAACTGAAAATATTGACACATTGTATTTTCTTTTATAAGACAATAATATAAAATTCTTTGAAACTCCGAGTTTTTCCATGTTCTTCCTGTTACTAACTTATACCACCGCCTAAATCACCACACTGTTTATCAAAACTAGAATTCAGGAGTAGAATAATTTGAAGAATAATCAATAATAGAAATAAATAATTGCAAACTTACAATATGATTGAAGCTAATTAGGAAGTGTGATTATTTTAGTGTCTCAGGTGGAGCGCCACACCTACCACCAGAAAGAATAATTTGAAAAATAATCAATAATAGAAATAAATAATTGCAAACTTACAATATGATTGAAGCTAATTAGGAAGTGTGATTATTTAAGTATCTCAGGTGGATCGCCACACCTATAATTTGAAATTAATCAATAATAGAAATAAATAATTGCAAACTTACAATATGATTGAAGCTAATTAGGAAGTGTGATTATTTTAGTGTCTCAGGTGGATCACCACACCTACCACCAGAAAGAATAATTTGAAAAATAATCAATAATAGAAATAAATAATTGCAAACATACAATATGATTGAAGCTAATTAGGAAGTGTGATTATTTTAGTGTCTCAGGTGGAGCGCTACACCTACCACCAGAAAGAATAATTTGAAAAATAATCAATAATAGAAATAAATAATTTCAAACTTACAATATGATTGAAGCTATTTAGGAACTGGGTTCCAACTGGGTCCTGTCCAACAGCCGAAATGAAGAGGGTAGGTAAGCCCAACTTACCCAGGCAGTTGGCAACATTGAAGCCCACACCACCAAATGATTGACTGCAAGTCCCAGGAATCATCCGTCCATCAGTCTCAAGCTAAAACACAAATTTAAAATACATAAACAGTTTTTTGTGGGTACAAAATTTTAAAAATTGCAACCAGCATGTGCCTTTAGCCATTTATTCACATATTCAAAAAAAGATCTTGTAGCACTAATCAAAACACTGACTGCCATTGGACAACATCTGTTGGCTAACTCGGATTGTTCCAAGTCATTTAAAAAGAGTCAGTTCACCATCCTAGCTCGTGCGCGTTCAGAATTCTGGCACTGCGTCCTGGAGACAATATACATAACCTAACATTCTGCAAACAGTAGTAGTATTAGGCATAGTAGTAGGCATTGTATCTCTACATTGTTCGGTATTTATAGCTGACACCATCCAATCACATTACTGTGAGGGGGATCCAGGTGTATGCATATTCATTACATTAGTTCCCATATCTAAAAAAGATCTTGTAGCACAAATCAAAACATTGACTCTGTCATTGGACAACATCTATTGGCTAACCTGGATTCTTTAAAAACAGTTCATCAGCCTAGCTCTTGAGAATTGAGAATTTTGGCTCTGCATCCTGGAAGCAATATATATATATATATATATATATGCTCAAACCAGAGCTCTGCAGCAGCAAGAATTTGTCTACCATCTACAACTTAGTGCGGTTCCAGCATTAAGCTACCTGATCCTGGGTAATCACAATTTTTTTGCCCCCTCCTCCCATTATGACTTTCTTGCATTCGCTATTGTAGTTCTTCTTCCTGTGGTAATCCTCTGATGAGACCAAGTGAAAAAAAGAATTCTTGTTAAGAATGAATCTGTTTATTTAGAAGTCACCTTAAGGCATTTTCTTGATTTCTTAACAAAAAAACATTTTAAGAATTCTTTTTCGTGCTTTTACTTTTAATATTTTCAAACACTTTGAAAGAATATTTTATTAAAAATTTTCAAAATATTTCTCAAATGTTTGATTCTTTAAACTATTTAAGGTTTGTATTATTCTAATTGCTGTCACTATTACCACACAAGGGTTGGCTGAAAAGTTCATAGACTGACCAAGATACTCTCATGGAATGTGACAAAATGAGGTGTTGCAGTGCTTGGATCCCGTTGATCAAAAATGTCATCAGCAGTAGATATGACATAATCATATGAACTTTTAGGGTAATACTTTTTAAAAAATTTTTTTTTATTGAAGTGGAGGAAATATTTCTAGAAAATTGTATAAGCTTCTCAATATTATTCTTTTTTTTTTACTGATTTTTTTTTTTTTGACTAATTTTTATTTTCAATTCAGACAATTTAAGATTATTACATCTACTACTGCTACTAACTAACTACAAAAAAAAAATATCTACTGGTTTACCAATATTTCTATACATTAATATTGAAAAAAAAATGGCAGCTATGGTTCTTTTTCATATTCAATTCTTATATTTTTTTACATCAATCAATACCTACCTTATATTTATCTTCTAGTCTTACATAGAAATCATGGAGAATACCACCAATACAACCTGTCAAAAAAGAAAGAGAGAAAATGTCTTTAGAAATTTTGTCTAAATATTTCTATATATTAATATACTTGGACTAGTGTCGTATCTTCCAGTCATCTAAATAGATGGCTGGTTTGGTTTGGTTTTGTTTGGTTTTATGGCATATCAACCTCAGTGGGTCATTTAATGCCGATAAAGTTTTGAAATAAATCAATTCTTAATGGATAATACAATTTTTTTATAAATACATTTTTCTATTTAACCCATAGATGGGACCCTAACAGATACTACCACTCCGGGTCAGAGTGGATCAGGGAGCAATGGTGATGAAGGGGTGCTCCACATTCCCCAAACCTCCAAAACTGGAACCTCACCATCAGATAGAGTTTAACGTCATTCCCAGGACATGTAGACCCTCAGTCACCGCCTTCTAGCACATATGATAAAAAGGGGTTAGGGCTTGCCATGAGGGCAATAGGGTTGGGAAAATCATATAGGTGCTAGGGCTTAACGTGACCAGCCGATTGATCGGAGGGGGCCTCTCCGACCGCCCGTCTAGCTCAAGATAGGGCCAAAGTGGAGTATTCCAAGTCATGAACTGCTCATCCACCTGGGCTCTATCCTTAAGCATCACGGGTCGCCACCCACGGCCAACAGGTGGCCCTATTGGGTGAGTCTTACCCCTCTGCAGAGTGCAGTCAGTGCATTCTAACGCCCCAGCCGACAGGGCGGATAGATGGCTGTAGGGTACGACAGTTGAAATGTTGTGACTATAATGACCAAGATGATGATGATCATCATAAATAAAGCAAACAAGATATAAGGATATTATTAACAACATATTATTCATATGACATAGGTCATATGAATACATATAAGGAAATGTTAAAAGATTGATTTATTGCAGTGGTGAAACCTCATTCGGAATTTGCCAATGTGATTAATCAAGGGCATAAAACTCATCTAAGGATTACAAAGAAAAGTAACTAGAGTAATAAAAGATTTGAAAAACCTTTTGTATGAAGAAAGACTTGTGAACATTGATTTACCAAGTTTATTTTATTGACGAACCAGGGGAGAAATTTATTGTGTACAGTGCTCAGGTACACCCCAACTCATCAAAGTCTCATGTCTAGTACATAGAATAATGTATTAGTGTCAGGAACATGAATAGTGTACAGTAATAATATACATGTATGTGTGTGCGTGCATACGTATGTGTGTATGTGTATGCATATGTGTGTAAGGGGGGGTATCAGGTATAGTGTTGGTGGATTACAGGAAGCATGGAGGCTTTGAAAGATGCAGTGTTTCAGCATCCTACAATGGATGCGGGCAGTTTATTCCAAGCCTTGGCAACTCTGAGCGTGAAAAAATGTTTCCGAAAGTCACGTGAGTAGTGCTGTTTTCTGACTTTGTGGGCATGCCCACGTGTGTTAGAAAGATGGAGATCAAAAAGTTGCTCATGGTTGCTGTTGTTAAGATAATTAATGACCTTATATGTATTTACCAGGTCAGTTGCCAGAGTTTCAACAAATCCATTCTCAGGACAGCAAGACGTTCAGAATATGGCAGATGCCTGATGGAGGGTATTCATTTGGTTGCACGTCTCTGTACAGTTTCTAGGAGGTTAATGTTCTGAGCGAGATAGGGGTTCCAGATTGGTAATGCATATGATTGAAGTCTGTAAATGTATTCATGGATTTTATTTCAACAAATTTTAATTTATTGAACATTGCTCAAATTAAAAATTTCAAAAGAATTTTGCAAAACAAACGTAAGACAAAATTATTTCAGTAACAGGGAATAAATTACCATCATCTTTAGTAGTGAATGCCCCATCTTTGAACTCTTTTAAGGCAAGATTGGATGAATTGTGGAAATGATATAAATATATTTAGTGGAAATAAGATAAAATATTTAAATATAAGGAACAGCTGACAGATCTCAGACCTAATATATCTAGCTGAAAAATATATTTTTATATATGCACCCTCCAAGCGTTAGCATTTAAGTTTTAATGTAATGAAATATATTAGAAAGACTAACGAAATTAAATAAGAACACATATAATAGAATTACACTTATTTCAATTATATTTTAATTGGTTTATATATAAAATTATTCATAGGATTGATTTTAATATGTTGAAAATAAAACAATATTATAGATCAATAACACCAAGTAATTATTTATTAAACCCGGTTTTGTTAAAACCAGTATGCAAATTAACTACCCCATATGTTATGTAAACCTTTAATTTTTAGTGATATATTACACACATTGCAGGAATTTAAATGCACTAATAACATGGAGTGTTTTGAAGTAAATGTAACTCAGATTTTTGTAAAGACCTCATTAGTAAATAAGATTCATTTTATGTATTGAATTAATGATTTTCGCTATAAATTAAATTACTCATTGATAAACTTACACAATCCTGAATGTATTGTGATGTCATACCTCCTCAAAAAAGAAGCAGCCCCATATTGCATACCATGCCAAAAACCCTACACAATCAAACACATATTAAGAGAATGTAGCAACCTAAAACAAATACGAAAAAAATACTACCAAACAACAAATCTAAAACAGATATTCTACCAAATAAACCCAGAAAAACTACTTGGATACATAAAAGAAGCACACATCTACAACAAAATCTAAAAATCTTCAAAAAAAAAAAAAAATGAAAACACAAAAATATATGTTAAAAAAAAATCATCTAAAAGTTTCATTCACAAAAAATATGTCAAAAAAAAGAAAAACCTTTAGAAAATTAAACATTATCACCAATTCATTTCAAAAACGTAGTCGGCATTAAATGACCCATTGAGGTTGATATGCCGTAAAACAAGAACAAATCAAATCAAATGTATTGTGATGTAGTTTCGGTTATAGACAGACAATAAATCTCCTTTATAATAAGATTATCATCATAAGAAAAACAATAGTCCCGTTTAAATAAACTCATTGAAGGAAGACAAAAAACAAGAACCCCAAAGTTACTCCCTTCTACTTTACCTTTCATCACTTATTTCATGGAATCCAAGAAACTTGGTTCCGTTATTTTTTCTTATTTTCTAAAATTCTAAGAAATAATAAACGATTACTTACTGCCTTTTCTTTTGGTTTAATGTTATGCGAGAGTTGTCCCCCTTGTGTGCCATTGTAATTCACTGTGTGGGTTGTCTCCCTTGTGGATTGTTGTAATTTACTGAATTCAACAGCAATTTCACTGCCAACCTTTGCATTGTTTAGTATCAGAGCAACATCAAGAAAAGAGTCAAGAAAATAAATATTTTGTACAATAATAAAGTTTGTTTTTTTCATAATCTTACTTTAACCAATTTCCCAAACTGAATCTATTTTAAAATTTTACCAAGTAACTGAAATTCAATTTTGAAACGGATTTAAAATAAATCAAACACTAGCAATAGCTTTTATTAAAAATTTTAGGATAATTATTCATACTAGCAAGAATATGCAATATCTGGGCGTAAGTATTTAAGTTTTAATGCAATGATATATATTAAATTAGAAAGACTAACAAAATTAAATAAGAATGCATAAAAAAGATTACACTAATTCTAATTGGTTTCTATATAAAATCATTCATAGGATTGATTTTAATACATTAGAGAATAAAACAATAATACTATAGATCAATAACACCAAGTAATTATTTATTAATCCCGGTTTTGTTAAAATCAGTATGCAAATTAACCACACCATATATTATGTAAACCTTTATTTCTTAGTGATATATAGAACACATTGAAGGATTTTAAACGCACGAATAACATGGGCTGTTTTGAGGCAAATCTAACTTAGATTTTCATAGAAACATCATTAATGAATTTATTCTATGTATTTATGATTTTCACTATAAATTAGATACTCATTGATAAACTTATGCAATTTCTGAGGGTGTTGTGACGTAAGCAGTGACATAGTTTTGGTCACAGACATACAGAAACTGAATCACCATTATAATAAGATTGAAATAATGTTTATTTATGAAATAACAAAAAAACAAAAAAAAACACTATAGTAAAAGGATACTTGATTTCAAAGAAGCTCCCTTGGTCAGTTCTGCAACACATTGTAAATAAATGGTGTAATATTCTTTCCATGAATGTTTTGATTTCTAAAAAAAAAAAAATACATCAATAATAAACATTGGTCAGAAAATACACCAATAATAAATATTTGTGAGAGAAAAATCAGAAAACATTAACTTAAAATTGGTTAACTTTAAGACTTTTCTGATAGCATTTTTGGGATCAAGCTATTGAAATGTTCACATTTTAACATGTCACCAGTAAGTTTTACTTCAAACATAATTATAAACAAAACAAACTGACAATTTTTTGCACTTATAGTGTATCTGACAAAAACAAATTTTACAAATTGTGTGATACCATTTCTGAAAACATTCTTTTATATATGTAAAAAATATTTTGTAAATAAAAACTGTCTGCATTTCTCTACTTATTTAATTGAAAACTATTTTAGTATAAAAAATTGTGTTTGTTTTTTTGTTTTATCGTTAAGTGTTGAAAAATATTCATAAGTCGATTTTCACAATTTGTAAAATTTGTTTTTGCCAGATACAATATAAATGCAAAAAATCGTCAGGTTGTTTTGTTTATAATTATGTTTGAAATAAAACTTACTGGTAAGGAGTTAAAATATGAACTTTTCAATAGCTTGAGAAGTAAGGTGCTTATTGGACCCTGATCCCATTTTTGGATTCCTTGGACCAAAAAGTTTTTATAAACCAATTTTTAGAAGTAGGGAAGCTCTAGGACTCATTTTACAAAAATAGATTACAAAAAGTCGCCATTTTTTGTGTACCTCCCCAAATTTGGAGAGCTAAAAATCGACATAACTCGGCCAATTTTTGGAATTGGAAGCTCAAATTTTGGGGATTGTCTTACATAGTCCACACCTGGATAAAATTTCAGAAAAATTGAAAGGGGTGGGTGACATGGCCTGGATGATTTGACATATTACCCCTAAATAAGGGCCAAAGTGGAGTGTTGCATGTCATGGACTGCTCAACCACCAGGGTTCCATCCTTCAGCATCATGGGTCACCGCCCATGGCCAACAGGTAGGCCAATTGAGGTGGGGGGGGGTCTTACCTCTCTGCAGAGGTGCAGTTGGTGTATTTCAAATCACCAGTCGACAAGGCTGCCTATAGATTGGACCCTAAGAAGTAACTTTGAGTCAAAGTCAACCTGGGAGTAATGGCAATGAGGTACACAACACTCCTCCAGAACAGGAGCCTCACCACTAGGGCAGTTTAGTGTCATACCCAGTGTTGGCGTTTTTGTAATATAAGGCGTGTGTCAAATGACCACTTCTACTTATAGACTCGCCGATAAACATGTGACCAACCTATTGACCAACCACTGACAGTATTCTGCTGCTGATATTATTATTTATACTGGCTGTTAAAATCTTAGCTACTCACATCTACTTGGATCTTCATGGACGATGGAACATAGGATTATATCACTGGACCTTTTGACACTACGTAGGATTCCAAAACTTAGGACTTATTCACTTACCAAAGGATTCTATAGTTCAGGACTTATTCACTTACCAAAGGATTCTATAGTTCAGGACTTACTTACTTTAAGTCTTTTTTAACTGGCCAAGGATGGCGGTCAGATACTTAACACCCAGGAGATATTTTTGGATGGGATTGTGTATTTGGAATGACGACCCCCCCCACTAATTTTCTTTTTAATTTCATTTGTTTGGTTTCTTTATTAAATGGCATATCAATCTTCATGGGTTATTAAATGTCAAACAATCCTTGTAGAAGAAGTGTAGCTGAGGATTATACCCTACCTATGAACATTATGTCCCAATCCTCATAAATACAGAAGTATTATACTGACTGAGTAGTCTGATACCACTAGCAATAGTTTAGCTTTCTCCACACCACTGGCAAGTATTGTATTTTGTTAATGTTATAAAAATTACATTTCATTTCCAACTGTTTTGGTTATTTCTCATTTAGTAACCTTTGTTAGGTTAGAACAATTTATAATTTAATTATAAAAAAAAATAAAGAATTAGCACTGTACAGAATGTTTCACTTACTCAGCTTCAGCAACTGCTTTTTTGATGGCACTCTCAATCTCTTCTCCAAGACTGGCAAATTCTTCAGATAAAGGAACACCGATAAGAATTCCACTTTCAAGTGCCAATTTATTATGAGCATCTGAGATTTGGAAAAAAAAAAAAAAAAAAAAAAGAGAAAAAAAAAGAGGGTAATTCTTTGAATATCACATTACAAAAAATATAACATTGTCCTTATCTTAATATAAAATATTGACCTCAAATAATATATATATATATATATATATATATATATATATATATATAAAATAAAAGGGAAATTAGAAGGCTATTGATAATGAAATGGAAAAATGATAGGTGATGAAATTGATGTTTATTTACCTATTTCCTAAATTTTCGGGATAAAATCCCATCTTCAGAGGTTTCAGAGTTACGTCTTTTTTAAAACATATATTACGGCACTGCCGTGTGCTGTAATATATATATTACGCCACACCTATCATCAGTTCCTCACTTTACTGCACAGATTCCTGTGCTACTCAGATGTTGAGTTGGCAAGCCATTGAACCCAGAACCTTTGTGGTTCCTAGTCTGACGCTCTACCTATTGAACTAAACCTGCTTAATATTTATTTAACTTTGAACCATGTATCTTTGAGGCGTAACACAGATTCACAAACATACGTGGTTCAAAGTTAATTGACCTGAAAAAATGTAAATGTTTTTAAATAAAATAACTGGTGCATTATATCTTTCATTTATTAATGTATCAACACTGAAAATTTAATTAAATTCGGTTCATTCCTTGATTTTTAGTATTTTTTTCTTTCGGCGGGGTGACATACAATGGTGGAATTTATGTCCATTAAGTAGGATTTAACCCATCTACCCAATCTATCTAACTGTCTGTCTCTCTATTATATACCCGATGTCGTATAAGGGTTATATAACAGTGTGTCCATGTGTAGTTGTCCACAGGAGAATGTCAATTATGAGTTCGTTCTTGTTTGTTTACTTGCAAGGAAGTGAGTAAAGAGTAATAAATAAATAAATGTCTGTGGAGTAGCCCATTGTTGGTATCAGTTGGACAGTGAGGGAGTCTATCCCTTTTTCACTAGTGCTAGACCAGGGAGATTGTTTTTGTGTCTGAGGTGTAGCATTACACTTACCATCAGCTTACCACTTTAGCAATTTCCAGAGATATTATAAATTAATTTATTCTATGTATTTATGATTTTGACGATAAATCAAATACTCATTGATAAACTTATGCAATTCCTGAGGGTGTTGTGACAAACAGATTTAAACTGTGCTACTCATAATAAAGTTTCCTTAATAAATTCATGTATCTAAATAAGTAAGTCGTCAGGGTGGCCTAAAGTGGCCTAAAGTCGGTATCAGCCAGACAGCGAGAGAGTCTATCCCCTTTTTACTAGCGCTAGGGAGATTGTTTGGGCTCCTGAGGTGGAGCACCACATCTACTGTCAGCTCCTTACTTTACCGCACAGATCCCTGTGCTACTCATACGCTAAGTTGGCGAGGGCTGGAATTGGACCAGGAACCTCGAGGTTCCCAGCTGGACACTCTACTGACTGAGCTAAGCCGGCCCTAAACTTATAAAGACTTATAAAAAGTGGAATTTCCATGAGAACTTCTAATAATAATAATAATAACTAACAGAACCTGTGGATATACCACAGTATGATAATTCAATCATTACATTTGGTATGTTTACTTAAGAGCTATTACTAAATAGTTCAATATGTAAAAAGTATAATAATCTTTATTTAACTCTCTCTCACTTTTTTTTTTCTTTCTTTTCATCTTTTCATTATGTTCAATTGAAACAGATTAGTGTTGCTGCTTTCACGCGCACCCCTCTCTTTCTTTCTTTCTTTCTTTCTTATATTTTTTCTGTGTAGCATGTCCTTTCTTTCTTTATAATAAAAACGGAATGGTCCATTATTTAGCTGAGATGACAACACTTATAAGAAATAAGAATTTGGTGGATAAGCGACACCAGATAATCAGGATTTACATTTTTTCAATTAATTTATCTTGAATGATTTGGGTCTCATTTTTAACCGGAGGGTGTTGTAAGATGATAACGGTCATACAATTAAGGAACACGAGTATTAAAGTATAGATGATAAATAACAAACTTTGGTTGTTTCCTATAACTTCAACCTAAAAAAAGGGGAACCACTCTGAATGAATTTTATGAATTATTTATTGATCTACTAAGAAAAAAGAAGACGGGGTTAGGGTTAGGGTTTAGGGTTAGTTTAATGGGAAAATAATGGGTAGATTAATTAGCAGATAAAATTCATTCAGAGTGGTTCCCTGTTTTTTTAGGTTGGAGTTATAGAAAATAACCCAAACTTTTAAGTTTAAAGAATATTCCTCATACCAATGAGTTTAGCGGCTTCCAAAGGGTTCTTTACATTTACTGGTGCATGGAAGCCACTTTTGGGAGTGAAGAAAGCTGGAAAGTCTGTGGTCGGACCAAATGATGCCACACAAACTCCTTGGGTTTCCTGAAGAGGAGAAAACAGATAAACAAAATAAATGTAACGTTTGAAGCAATTATACTGTCAAAAACAACTAAAAAGTAAATTTTTTATAAAATTAAACACAGAAATTATGTTTACTGTTCGAAATATGTCTGTAGAGGGGAGTCTATCCTCTTTTCACAAACGCTAAACCAAGGAGATTGTTTTTGCATCTGAGGTAGAGCACCACACCTACCATCAGCTCCTTTACTGCACAGATCCCAGTGCTACTCATATGCTGAGTTGGCGAGGCTCAGTATCACCATTATATCAGGATGTTGAGTGATGTTATGAATGATTCATTAGGGATTTTGGTTCTTTCAAAAACCCTAACCCTAACCCCAAACCTAACCTTAAACCCCCCTTGTTAAAATCAACAGTTTTATTACAAATTTTGGGGTTCTATTTTTTCTGGGACACCCTAATTTATTAAACACAAGTTCATAATTACCGGATTTTGGTCCTTTCAAAATAATAATAATTTCTCTTTAAACTTTGCTTTTGTGACCAAAGAGCATGCAACAAAAACATGATGGAGAGACTATATTTAGGGGCCGATATGTGAAAGTGATTTACATTAGTCACAAATCTCAAAAAGTTAGTCACTTCTAAACATTAAAACAATAACCCCCTTACCAGCTAGACCCCCACCAGGGACGACCACTCCATCTATCTCAACACCAGCAGCTATACTGTTTTGGATCGAGTTTAGGAAGCGCGTGGTGTAATGGTTAAAGTCATAGGAAATGGACTCGTTGCCCCGAGTTCAAATCCTGGATGTGGTAATTGCATTTTACTTAGCGCTAATACTCTTGGGAAAAGTATGAATCCTACTCTCCCTCCAGCTATGGATAAATAGTAGGGCAGACTAGGTTCTTTAACCTTGGTTAGGCAACCTGTCTAGGAGAAGGAAAACTCTGAATTCAAATTGACCTTGTGTCACATCCTGCTCGTGTGGAGGGGTTGGTAAATATATATATTGAGTTTTGCCAACATAGACCTTGGTTTCAGCAAACTGATAGGCTGTTGCTGCAGCCAATCAGTGTGCAGAGTAGTTGTTTTAAACAAGTCTCCTTGGTGTATATTAGTATAGAACAAAGCTAAATATCTATATGCTTGTACCAATCCTTCATGTGAACTGGAGTAGTATCACCATTACTCCAAAGTCCACTCTGACCGGGTGTGGTAGTACCTGTTAGGGTCCTATTTATGGGTCAAATAGATCTGTTTAAAAATTATTCATATTTGATAAGGATACTTGATGCCATATAACTGTAAATAATTTGTATTAAGAAATAGTTGGTTGGTTGGGTTTTACGGCATGTCAACTCTTGTTGGGTTATTTTATGCCGAAGACGTTTTTGTTTTATTCATTCTTGATAGGTACTCAATTTTTAAAAAACTCAATCTAAAAAAAAAAAAAATTTTTTAACTTATTTTTTTATCTATTTATCCATAAATGGGACCCTAACAGGTACTACCACACCGGGTTAGGGTGGACCTGAGAGTAATGGCTATAAAGGAGTGCTCCACATTCCCAGAGTTACAGAATTGGAACTTCACCACTAGATGCAGTTTAACGTTATACCCAGGACACTAAGACCCTCACCCACTGTCTTCAAGCAGATACCAGTCAGATGCTAGAGCTTGACATGATCAGGCCTGATTAAAGCAAATGGGAACTGCTCATATGCATTAAAAACAGGTAGCCTCATTGAAAAATCTGCAGAGGTGCAGTCAGTGTATTCTAAGGCCTGATTAAGAAATGGAACTCATATGGTAAAACGAGTGAAACATCTTCATAGACGTAATGTCATAGTAAAGTAAAAGAAAGAATAATATAAAAGGAATTAATAAATCCTAGATCAGGCCAGCTTTAAGTATGAGTAAAAATCACATTCCGTTACAAAACTATATGGAAATGATACAGAAGAGCAACTTTGTTCATACAAATTTTATTTCAGCAGCTAACTCATTGGAACTTCCTGGAAAATTTTTAATAGATTTCCATCTGGAATAAGAAACCACTAACCAAATACTCCAAAGTTCTTCCAATGTCTAAAATAGACTTCACTCCTGCAGACACAACTGTGACAGGTGTTCTGCCAAGTTCTGTGAGATCAGAACTTATGTCCATAGCTAAGAAAAAAAAAACAAAAGAAGATATTTAATAAGAAAAAAAAAATACATTTTTAAAAAAATTACTTAAAAAAAATTGTTTAAAAAAAATTATTTAGAAAAAAATTTGTTTAAAAAAATTATTTAGAAAAAAATTTGTTTAAAAAAGTCAATTTACTTTTTAAAATTTCAAAAATAATCAGTTATTAAAATAAAAAAATAATTATTGAAAAAAAAAAAAACAACAAAAACAAAGACAATATTTAAATTTCAATTAATGAATTAATCATGTTCATTCGTAGTTTGAAATTCTGTTGATATCTTTGCTAATATTTCCAATGAAGTGAAGTGAAATGCAAACAGCCTTATCCAGGATTTGAACTCTGGTCACCAATTTCATTTCCTATAATGGATTAATATAAGTAGTAGATTTAATTTCTGGTGATATTTTTCAAAATTCTTCATGAAAATATAGTTAATAAAAAATTAAAGAAAGAAAGAAAAGAAAGAAAAGAAAAGAAAGAAAGAAAAGAAAGAAAGAAAGAAAAGATAAGAAAGAAAGAAAAGAAAGAAAGATAAGAAAGAAAGAATAAGAAAGAAAGAAAGAAAATTTAAATTCCTTACTTGATTCTGCTCCTCTATGAACTCCACCAATTCCACCAGTCACGAAGATAGGAATTCCAGCTTTGTGTGCCAAAAGCATTGTGGCAGATACTGTGGTTCCTCCATTTAAATTCTTAAAATAATTAAATAGATTTTTTCAAAGTATTACACATTTTTATGAAGAATATAATTTCTCAAAAGATAAATCATACAAAAAAAAAAAAAAAATGAATATTTTGTTATGTTATTTTTTGAGTTAAAAGAAACAAAATATTGTTTTTATTTTTTAGCAATATTACTATTTACAAGCATTTAAGTTTTAATGTAATAAAATATCATATTAACTTAGAAAGGCTAATGAAACTAAATAAGAATGCAGATAAAAAGATTTGAAACAGAGGGGGGTGTATAATCGAAAAATAGAACTGAAACTTACTCTTCCATCACTCACGTCTTTCATGGATAAATTTTCCTAATTTAACTATTTAGTTAAATTAGGAAGTAAAGAATAAAATTACAGTTATTTCTTCTTGTTAATGGATTTCTTTTAAGATTTATCCCGAGATTTTTGCTCATATTCATTAGGTAAAAACAAACAATTAGAAATCAATAATATTAAGCACATATTTATTACAATAAAATGTTTAATATCAATATGCAAATTAGCCTTCCCATTTACACTGAAAACCGCTATTTTGTTGTATATATAAATACAATTGTATGTTATTAGTATGTAGATATGTCTAACATATCTATCTTCCGGCTTCGGCCACTGGACCTTACAAGTTAATAGCATCGATCCCAGGGGGCTATCCCCCCAGGCAATATCTGCTCCCTTGGGGGCAGGGCTGGGTTTATTGCCTAGTGCCTGAGGCGCCCCCTTGCGGGGGAATGCCGAGGGGATTGACGCAATTTTTGTTCTTTCCCACCCATGAGCTTTGGCTTGTGGGTGGGCCCACATTAAAACGAGGCCTTGTGCCCAGCCGATACAAGTGGGGTATGAGGCAAATACATCTAACTCCGGTTTCGACAGGGGGTTCCTGGCCTTATCTACATACTAGATATTTACCACGTACGTGTATGGGTTAGGCACAAGGCCCTATTAATGTGGGACCACCCACGAACCGAAACTGGGTGGCGGGTGCTAAAATTGCGTTTATCCCATCGGCATTCAACCACAGGGGGACTCAGGCACTGGGCAATAAACCCAGCCCTGCCCCTTTAAATCGATGGGCAGGTGTTGCCTGGGGGGATGGCCCCCTGGGATCAACGATGTTAACTTCTATGGTCCAGCGGTGAAGCCACTAGACCTCCTCCGGTTGAAACCAGAGCCACACCTACGTTATTTCCTAGATGTTTTACTTCACGGATTAGATTACCCAAGCAGTGCTACTAATGCGCTGTATCGAATATAAAGTCAATGGGGATGCCAATTGTCGGTATCAGCCAGACAGTGAGGTCTATCCTTTTTTCGCTAGTGCTAGACCAGGAAGATTGTTTTTGTTGAAGTGGAGCACCACACGTACCGTTATCTCCCATATGCTTTACTGCACAGATCAGATTTCCCAAGCAGTGATACTCATGCGCTGAGTTGGTGAGGACTGGTATCAACTCAGAACCTTGTAATTCAAAGGTGGATGCTCTACTGACTGAGCTAAACCGATGATGGATATTAAACCCCTAAAATTCTCATCCTTTCAAGTGGAAAGACTTTTATATTTGTACTAGACAAAACATGACCTGTTGGGTCACCCATTCAGCTCTGGGTAGATAATTGAGATTAGGGAAAAGGAGTTAGCAAAGTGAATAAAATTTTTTTAATTAAAAAAAATACAGCCAGACAAAACATTAAAATCATTTTGTAAGTTTTCTAAGAAAGGGAATGTTTGACCTAATTTAAGCTACAGGTTGTGAAATTTAACATAGAAATGTATTTCAAATTCTCCCGTCTCTCTCTCTCTCTCTCTCTACTCTCCCAGAGAAACTAATATTATATAATGAGGAGGTAATCAAGAGATACATAGAGGGGAAAAAAGTGATAGGCAGAAAGTAAAGTAAGAGATTGGTCAGTTTTTTTACTTAATTGCAAATTACGACTAATTAGAACCAATTAAAATGGAATTTTTTTCAAACATAATTCAATCCTAAATGTAAGGAATAATTTAGTATAATTTTCGTGTCATTAAACTAAACAGTAAAAAAGCCTTTAGGAGACAAACATTGATTTGCTCAGCTTTTGTAGACTAACATCATATCACAAGACTTTGAGCTGTACCAGACTGCGCAGATGAGTCTATACCACAATACTAAAGGCTCCAGTATCTCTGAGGTCAAGGACATTTAAGGCTGAACTTATTTACACTACATTATTAGGAAGGCTTTAGTGATATCAAGATTGTACATAACATTCTCTACGGATACAGTTTGAGTTGATTCTCTTGGAGGCCTGAGTTGAAAGAAAACAAATAAAACAAAAATGTTAAAAACCAATCACGGAAAACTTAACTCTTTGCTTCCACTACAAAAAAAAAACACTTCATTCTCATTTTTAGTTATGTAGATAAAAACCAAAGAATTAATACGATTCAACAATTTGATCATTTTAAAGTAATTATAAGAAATGCTTTAGCCAATAATAAATTTGTAGCAGAAATGGTGAACAGCCAGCTATCTCCGTTGAGTCAACCTGTCTTCGTCATTCAAAAGACAATGAGTAGCGTGTGGCATATGCAGTCGGTGTCTAGTCCGATACAAACTCTGATCGAATTGATTACAATGACAGGCAGTCACGGTGCCGGTCTGAGGCTGTGTATGCAAATTGAGCAATTGTTCCCCGTAAATAAAAGGAGACGGATTTCTCTGAGAGGTGTGACCTACTAGCACTGTTACTATGCGCGACAACGATGATGATGATGATGATGACTGACTTACTACTTTGATGCTCAGTGGAGTTACCGTTTGTGCTACCAAGGGAAATCTGATTACCAGTGTTCATTTCTTGGACTTAACACACTGTTATCTTACTTTATTTTGGCTGTTTAAATAATTCAATTTTATTTTTTATTATCTTAATCAAATGGATCAGAGTTTGGGTCGGACTAGATGCCAACTGCATATGCCGCATGCCACCTGTTGTCTTTTTGAACAACAAAGACGGTCTGACTCATCGGAGATAGCTGGCTGTTCACCATGCCAGCCATTTCTGCTACAAAAGTACTAGCAGGGATATCTGGTGATGTAAAGGAAAGTAACTTCAAATAATAACCTTTTCTTGAATTATATACATTAATATATTTTCTGACAGAATATGACCAATATAAAAAGGTTAGTTTTCCCACATATACTATATATTAGACATTATTACTTTATTATGAGAGTCATTCAATAAATAAACTGAATTTTGCCGAAGGGTTTGGCTTGTATGTCATAAGTTCCATTAAGGCTCCCAAGTTCAAAGAGAAGGTTCCTGAGTTTGACAAGAACCACCTGAAGAAGGCCAGAGGGCACATCAACAGAAAGCTGTGTACATAACAACAAAGATAAGGACAACAGTCCAAAAATCCAAATGATACAAATTAATAAATCATACTCACATTTCTTATTTTTCACTTTTAATTATTACTTTTTTAGAGAGTTGCCGAGGCATGGAATAAACTGCCTACGTCCATTGTGGGCTGCCGAAACACTGCATCTTTCAAAGCCTCCATGCTTCCTGTAATATGCCAACACTATACCTGATACCCCTCTCCACACACATATGCACGCATGCGCACACATACATGTATATTATTACTATACGTTATTCATGTTCCTGACACTAATACATTATTCTGTGTACTAGACATGAGACTTTAATGAGTTGTGGTGCACCTGAGCACTGTACACATACATGTATATTATTACTGTACGCTATTCATGTTCCTGACACTAATACATTATTCTGTGTACTAGACATGAGACTTTAATGAGTTGTGGTGCACCTGAGCCACCTGAGCACTGTACACAATACATTTCATTATTATTATTATTAATTTCTATTTCTTTCCTACATTAGCAACAATCAATAAGAAAAAAGGTCTAGTTTCTTACCTACTTGGACTTTTCCTTCAAATATAGCAATTGTCGCTGGAATACAGTGATTTCCTCGAATAATCTGTTCTACTTGTTGAGCAGTTCTGTAAAAGAAGCAATTTAAATTTATTCATAATTGACATTTTTTTTTGTTGGTTGGTGTAGTGGGTGGGTGAGTTTTACAGCATGTCAACCCTTGTTGGGTTATTTTATGCTGAAGAAGTTTTTGTTTTATTCATTCTTGATGGGTACACAATTTTTTTTAAACGCATTTGTTAAAACTCATCTTTTTTCTATTTAACCCATAGATGGGACCTTAACAGGTACTACCACTCCAGGTCAGAGTTGGGTTGGCTTGTTTTATAGCATATCAACCTCGGTGGGTCATTTAATGCCAACAAAATTTTGAAATAAATTCATTATTAATGGATACTCAATTTTCTTTTTTTATAAACACATTTTTCTATCTAACCCATAGATGGGACCCTAACAGGTACTACCACTTCAGGTCAGCCTTCCTTTCCTCCCTTACCCAATTACCTTTTCTCTATAAAAGCAGAATGTACAAGCATTTATGTCAATAAATGTTCAGAAATCTTCAGCCAATAATGAGGTAAAATATCGATTGAATTCAGTTATTTTGTTATATCCACTTTTTTCCTCTATTCTTAACCACATTTTGTCGGATTTATTCAAATCCTTCACTCAGAGATGCAACCCGATTTTCAAGGAACACGGCTCTGATGGGTCAGTCTCACTACGGTAGAATCATGGGCTGGGTTTGGAAATAAAGCTTTATTAAGAAATAACCAAGTCTTATTTGTTAATTGAATATTAAAAACAATGACCAGCCCAACACAAAGAAGAAGAAAGAAGATCAACCCTTAACAAGAAGCCCACCAGGTCAACAAGAGAAGAACAATAAGTGTACCAATTATTCTAAGTAGAATTTATTCTAAGCAGTAATTAGGTAAGAATATTTTGAGGGATTGTAATAAGTAGAATTTATTCTAAGCAGTAATTAGGTAAGAATATTTTGAGGGATTGTAATAAGTAATTGAGAGTTACCTACCCTGTTTTATGATTACCTCCCCTTTGGAGAACTCTCTAGTGAATACTAGACTATATAAACTTTCAATAAGTGTACCAATTATTCTAAGTAGAATTTATTCTAAGCAGTAATTAGGTAAAATATTTGGAGATTGTAATAAGTAATTGAGAGTTACCTACCCTGTTTATGATTACCTCCCCTTTGGAGAACTCCTAGTGAATACTAGACTATATAAACTCTCAATAATTGTACCAATTATTCTAAGTAGAATAAAGCCTTCCAAAGTCTATCGGTGTTATTGTTTGTCATTACAAGTATACATTTTAACACTTTTTATTCAATTGTCATGTACAGTAATCAGATTTCTGATACAAACGCTGATAATTTAATCATTTTTGCCAACAGTGTGTCAAAATTGAAAACACAACTCCTTTGCTAATTAATTTAACTAGCAAATATATACCCCCCCCCCATTGTCATGTATTTAAATTTTAATGTAATAAAATATTATATTAAATTTGAAAGACAAATTAAACTAATAAGAATGCAAATAAAAAGATTTGAAACAGAGGGGGCTATAATCGAAAAACAGAACAACTGAAACTAACTCTTCTATCACTCCCGTCTTTCATTGCTAAATTTTCTTAATTTAACATGTAAATTGTAATAAAATTACAGTTTATTTCTTCTTATTAATGGATTTCTTTTAAGATTCATCCCTAAGATATTTGCTCATATTCATATACTGACTGCACCTCTGCAGAAGGGTAAGACCACCACCCCCAATGGTGCCACCTGTTGGCTGTGGGCGGTGACCTGTAATGCTTAAGGATGGAACCCTGGTAACTGAGTAGTCTATGACATGTAACACACTAATTTGTCGGTGAGCCACTCTGATCAATCAGCTGGTCACATCAAGCCCTAGTACCTATATGATTATCCCAACCCTATTTATCATAAAAATGTTGATGAAGGGGTAGTCGCTCCAGACCTGGAACTTCGCCATCAGATAGAGTTTAACATCATACCTAGGACACTAAGGCCACTGCCTTCTTGCACATCATATAGTGTCCTAGGTATGATGTTAAACTCTATCTGATGGCGAAGTTCCAGTTCTGGAGCTGTGGGGAATGTGGACTACCCCTTCATCAACATTACTTCCAAGTCCACTCTGACACAGAGTGGTAGTACCTGTTAGGGTCCCATCAATGGGTTAAATAGAAAAAAATGAGTTAAACAAATGTTTTTTTTAAAAATGAATGAATAAAACAAAATGTCTTCGGCATAAAATAACCCAACAAGGGTTGACATGCTGTAAAATCTAATCAATCAGCCAATCAACTCAGTGACCTGAGTTAAAATCCTGGACGAGGCTGTTTGCATTTCATATAGCGCTAATACCCATGAGAAAGGTATAAATCCAACTATTCTCCCTACAGCTATGAGTAAATAGTATGGCAGACTGGGGTAATTAGCTTAGGCAACCAGTCTAGTCTATGTACTCATAGTTGGAGGGAGAACAGCTGGATGCAAACCTTTCCCAATGATATTAGCACTATGTGAAATGCAAACAGCCTTGTCCAGGAATTGAACTCCGTTTGCGGAGTCCATTTCCTATGATAACCATTATGCCATGTACCTCCACTTATTTATTGGTAAAAGTATTTACCTGAGATTTTTGGGGTATGGCATTCCATGGGTGATTATTGTACTTTCCAAAGCCACAACAGGTTGACCATTATTCAAAGCACAGGACACTTCATCAGAAATCTGGATTTTACCTAAAAGTAAACAGATATAAACTTAAGTATTTGACTGATTGTTTGGAACAGCCAATCAGATGCTCGGTAGAGAGTTTTACACTTGTCCAAAATCAATAAAAGCAAAATATCTTTTAGTGTCTTAAAAGGTGGTAGGTGGATCAGAGTTTGATCATCTCTGCTAGGATCAGCCTGGCGAGGGGAGTATGATGTTGAAAGACCTGAAACTTCCCAGAGACCCAAGAAGTTTAATCACTACCAATCTTATGGTGAATTTACAACAGAGAAATTGCAGGTTCTGCGTAAGTTTCTTACCATTATAAAAGCTTCTTTTCTGGCATACACGCAATAAGGAATTCCTTCCTATAAAACGCTGACAGCATGCCCGGAACATTCCTCTACAAAGTGATCAGGTGCAGCTGCATATAAGAACAAAAAGATTAATAAAAATTAAATAAAAAATTTGGTAATTTTCACCTTTAGTTATTAAAATTCCTAGCATAAAATTGTGCATGGGCATTATCTGAAATGAACTTAATTGTTATTAAGAACACATTTTATGATATTTTTGTGTTAAAGCATGCACTTGTATTGTTTTCGAAATGATTCTAAGATTTGTATATTTCGCACAGACACATTCGAAATGGCTACCGTCTTGTTTCAAAGTGAAAGTCAGTTGGTTAAATTCCTAGCATAAAATTATCTGAGATGAACTTAATTGTTATTAAGAACAGATTTTATGATATTTTTGTGTTACAGCATGCAGTTGTATTGTTTTCGAAATGATTCTAAGATTTGTATATTTAGCACATACACATTCAAAATGGCTACTGTCTTGTTTCAAAGTGAAAGTCAGTTGGCGAAATTTCTAGTATAAAATTATCTGAAATGAACTTAATTGTAATTAAGAACACATTTTATGATATTTTTGTGTTAAAGCACGCAGTTGTATTGTTTTCGAAAAAGTTTCTAAGATTTGTTTATTTCACATGGAGACTTTCAAAATAGCTACCGGCTTAGTTCAAAGTGAAAGTCAAGGGAGGTTACTCTAATTGCCTTATTTGCTAGGAATTTTAATAACTAAAGGTGAAAATTACCAAAAATTTTATATAATAATAATGATAATAATAACAGGATGTGTGGATATACCAGAGTATGATGATTTAATTTTTACAACGTTGCATATGTTTACTTAAGAGCTATTGCCAAATAGTTCAATATGTAAAAAGTATAATAATCTTGATTAAACTCTCACTCATTTTTTTTCTTTCTTTTTTTCTTTTCATTATCTTCCTTATTATAGTTTTTCTGTATCGCATGTCCTTTTTCTTTCCTTTCTTTATAATAAAAACTGTATGGTCCATTTTTTAGCTGAGGTAACAACACTCATAAGAAATAAGAGTTCGGCAGATAAGCAACGGCAGATAATCAGGATTTACACTTTTGCATTTCATCTTGGACGATTTGGATGGTCTCATTCTTAACCAGAAGGTGTTGCAAGATGATAACGGTCATACTTTTAAGGAACATGAGTAATATTAATATAATAATAGTACTACTCCAAACAATTGAATCACAAATTGATTCATTTCAAAGGACAGAATTTTTACAATACACCATGTGTCCTGTGTATGACACTAAACTGCATCTGATGGTGAGGCTACAGTTCTGGAACTCTGGGGAGTGTATTGGAGTACCCCTTCATTGACAGTACTCCCAGGTTCACTCTAACTCGAAGCGGTAGTACATGTTAGGGTCCCATCTATGGGTCAAATAGATCTGTTTGAAAATTATTGGTATTAGATAGGAATACTTGAAACCCATATGACTGCATGCAAATTATTTGCTTGAAACTATAATTCAAATTATTAGTATAGATTTGATAAATCATATTCTCTCTCTTACTCCTGTTTTCTCTTTCTCACACCCTCTCTGGTGTTCCTAATTTTTTTTATAGTCCGGTCGTGGACCGGGTACTTTTGCTAGTACCATATAATTCTGTTCAAATTATTAGTATAGATTAGTATAGATTATATATATTATTAGTATAGATTAGTATAGATTATATATATTCAAATTATTAGTATAGATTAGTATAGATTAGATGAATGGAACATTGAAAATGAAAATAATCAAACATATATAATAGACCTAATGACAGTGCACGTGGGGTACATGGTAAATATTCAGATTTGTTTGTTCGTTTGTTATTATATTTTTCTGTGTAGCATGTCCGATTTCTTCTCTTTCTTTCTTTCTAATAAAAACGGAATGGTCCATTATTTAGCTGAGGTGACGACACTCATAAGAAATAAGAGTTTGGCAGATAAGCAACACCAGATAATCAGGTAGTACCTGTTAGGGCCCTATCTAGATCTGTTTGAAAATTATTTGTATTAGAAATAAGAGTTCGGCAGATAAGCAACACCAGATAATCAGGTAGTACCTGTTAGGGCCCTATCTAGATCTGTTTGAAAATTATTTGTATTAGAAATAAGAGTTCGGCAGATAAGCAACACCAGATAATCAGGTAGTACCTGTTAGGGCCCTATCTAGATCTGTTTGAAAATTATTTGTATTAGATAGGAATACTTGAAACCCATATGACTGCATGCAAATTATTTGCATTAAGAATAGTTACTGGACGCCATAATTTTTTACAAAGGATTATTATTATTACTATTATTCTTATTATTAATTTGAAACCATATAATAGAGAGTTCCCGAGTTCAAGAAGGTTCCTGAATCTGACAAGAAATACCTGAAGAAGGCTGGAGGGCACAACGAACAAAAGATTGTATATAAAGATGAGGACAATAGTCCGAATAATCCAAATAATATATATATATATATATATATATATATATGTATATAAAAGGAAGTTTGGTATGTACATGTCGACATATAACTCCAAAACTGGGTCACTGAGATTTGAAATCTTGCATACACCTTGATATCCTTCTAACTAAGAAACACGCAAAATTTGGTAATTAATCTTTACTAATTAAGGGAAATAATTAATTAATTATACCAAAATCACCCAATTTGTGGAACTGTCTGTATACCAGCTCCTACTGATAATAAAATATTGTTCACTGCCTGCTTTTTGTTACAGCGATACCAGCAGTGAAGTTTAATTTTAGTGAATGAATTTTGCAATCTAAGCCGTTCAACTCAGAAATTATCACCTATTTATGGTCCAATCTTTAAAATATTTATATGGTTGGAAAGAAAAGAAAATAATCTTTCTAAATATGTAATTTGTATGTATTTTTATCCAGTGAATTATTTTTTACAGCAAGTTAAAAAAAAAATTTTTTTGCTTCAGACAGCTGATACGTATGATTTTTTTTTTCAGACTAAATTTTGACGAAAAATCAAATTCTTTTTTCTCGCCTATTTATGCGTCAATCTTTAAAATATTTATATGGTTAGAAAGAAAAGAAAATAATCTTTCTAAATATGTAATTTGTATGTGCTTTTATCCATTGAATTATTCTTTACAGCGAGTTAAAAAATGATATTTGCTTCGGACAGCTTAGAATTCGAAGTAGGATTTTTTCATACTAAATTTTAACAAAAAATCAAATCTTATTTATCGCATATTTCTGTTCCTATCTTAAAAATATTCATTTGGTTAGAAATAAAAGAAAATAATCTTTCTAAATATGTAATTTGTATGTGTTTTTATACATTTAATTATTTTTTACAACTAATTAAATAACAAATCAAATGAAAACATTTAACGATAACTCAACTTTTTTTATTAATACTTTCATTTTAGAATAATCAGTATAACTAAAATCTTTTTTGTAAGAAACTATTCATGAAATAAACATTATTAAATAAATACACAAAATATTCTAACTACAAATAAGGTAACGTTTAGTTATTAGCTTTGTTACCTTTCGGATTGTTTGTTTGTTTTGTTTTACGGCATATCAACCTCAGTGGGTCATTTAATGCTGATAAAGTTTTGAAATAAATCAATTCTTAATGGATAATACAATTTTTTTATAAATACATTTTTCTATTTAGCCCATAGATGGGACCCTAACAGGTACTACCACTCCGGGTCAGAGTGGACCAGGGAGCAATGGTGATGAATGGGGTGCTCCACATTCCCCAAACCTCCAAAACTGGAACAACACCATCAGATAGAGTTTAACGTCATTCCCAGGACATGTAGACCCTCAGTCACCGCCTTCTAGCACCCACATGATAAAAAGGGGTTGGGGCTTGCCATAAGGGCAATAGGGTTGGGAAAATCATATAGGTGCTAGGGCTTGATGTGACCAGCCGATTGATCGGAGGGGGCCTCTCCGACCGCCCGTCTAGCCCAAGATAGGGCCAAAGTAGAGTATTGCATGTCATGAACTGCTCATCCACCTGGGCTCTATCCTTAAGCATCATGGGTCGCCACCCACGGCCAACAGGTGGCCCCATTGGGGGAGTCTTACCCCTCTGCAGAGGTGCAGTCGGTGCATTCTAACGCCCCAGCCGACAGGGCGGTACCTTTCGGAGTTAAAGAAGAACTGAATTTGTCGTATGTACAAAAGAGTTTTAGAATAAATAAATAAATAAATAAAACACTATTATAACCCCCCCCCCAAAAAAAAAAAAAAGAAATTGTAATACAGACAATTGTAAGTATTTAATTCTTAGCATTTATTGTTACATTAAACAAATACCTTTTGTATCATGATTGTTTCAAACATGTAAACAACAAAAAGAGACTACACTCATTCTTAGCTTTGTTTATTGTCAAATTTTTAATAAACGAACACTTTGGAATGAATGAATATGTTACAGGAAATTTTTCTATAAATAAAGACACATGGATTTTACAACATGTTTGTTTTATTCATTATCATTGGTATTGGTGTTTTATTTTATTCATTATTATTGCTTTTTTTAAACTCATTTTTTATTCATTTACCCCACTCTAAAAGGTACTACCACTCCGGGTCAAAGTGGACCTGGGAGTAATGGCAATACAGGGGTAATCCACACTTCTAAAAACTCCAGAATGGGAACCTCATCACAAGAGGCAGTTTAACATCATACACAAGACACTAAGACCCTCAGCAACCGCCTTTTAGCACATCTATGATAAAAAGGGATGGTAGTTTGCCAGAGCAATACATTCAGTATGATAATCATATAGGTTCTAGGGCTTGACGGAACCAGATGATTGATCTGGATGGGGGCCTTTCCGATTGAACTAGCCCAAGTAAGGATCAAAGTGGAGTGGAATGTAGCATGTCATGGATTGCTCAGCCACCAGGATTCCGTCCATAAGCATCACGGGTCACCACCCAAGGCTTACAGGTGGCCCAATTAGAAGGAAGTCTTACTCCTCAACAGAGGTGCAGTCAGCGTATTATACAGTCTCAACCAACAGACCTAAATAAATAAGGAAGTTTAATACCTAGCTCCTTTAAATTGTTACTTTTTTAGGGGTAAAAAAGAAAATAAACTGAATGAATTTATTTTCATCACTTTAACGCAACAAGCAATTGAATACAAAAAGTTTTTGAAAAAAATATATTTCAAAACACTCAAGTTTAGGAATACATTTAAAAAAATGATATCTTAAATGTAAACAAAAAGAAAAATATTTCCTAAAATAAACAAACATTGTACTATAGGAATTATTTATACGAATTATCACCGATTTTTAAAATGTGATTAATCATTTTCCTCTCTTTTTTTAAAAAATTTGATAAATCATATTCTCTCTCTTACTCCTGTTTTCTCTTTCTCACTCCCTTTCTGGTGTTCCTAATTTTTTTATAGTCCAGTCATGGACCGGGTACTTTTGCTAGTACCATATGATTCTGTTCAAATTATTAGTATAGATTAGTATAGATTATATATATTCAAATTATTAGTATAGATTAGTATAGATTATATATATGATTAGTATAGATTAGATGAATGGTACATTGTAAATGAAAATAATCAAACATATATAATAGACCTAATGACACGGCTTAGAATACAATGATTGCATCCTTTGAAGAAAGTACCCCCCCCCCCAAAAAAAAAACCCAAAAAAACATGGGTGTGTCCTGTGTATAACACTAAATTGTATTTAGTGATGAGGCTCCAGTTCTGGAGATTTGGGGAGTGTGTAGTACCTCTTAATTGCCATGACAACAAAGTCTATTCTGATCTAGAATGGTGGTACCTGTTTGGATACCATTTATCAGCCAAATAGACTTGTTTGAAAATTATTTGTATTAGATGAATACATCATGCTATATAACTGAGTGCAAATTATTTATATTAAGAATGGTTACTTGAAACTATAATTGTTTATTAAAGATTATTAGTTACTTGAAATCATATAGTTGTGTCCAAGCAAATGATTAGTATAATTAGTATTATTGATTATTATTATTATTAGTTACTTAAACAATATAAGTAAAGTCGTTGGGGCGGCCTAATGTCGGTGTAAGCCAATCAGTAAGGGAGTCTATCCCCTTTTCACTAGCACTAGACCAAGGAGATTGTTTGGGCGTCTGAAGCAGAGCGCCACACCTACCATCATCTCTTTACTTTACAGATCCCTGTGCTACTCATACGCTGAGTTGGCAAGGGCCGGTATCGAACTAGGAACCTTGCGGTTTCTAGCCGACCACTCTACCGACTGAGCTAACCCAGCCTATTTAAACAATATAATTGTGTGCAAATTATTTGTATTAGATAAGAATACTTGAAACCATATAACTGTGTGCAGACAAATGATTATGGAAAAAAGTGTATTTAAAAAAAAAATGCAATGAACCCTGAAGATATACTTATGATTACAATAAAATATTTACAAAATGTCACCTGGGTAGAGTGTGTGTGTGGGGGGTAAGAAAGGTAGTCTTGCAGATCCATTATTGTTGCATTGCAAGTTGGATCCTCACAGGATGCCCCATTAAAATTCCTATGTAAAAAAAGACCTTGCATTGATCAAGACAATCTGAAAAGTTAAATCAATGTCTCCTATTTAAAATATTAAATGCAAAAAAAAAAATTCCATGCTGTTATCATTTAAATTTTATTTTTTTTAATTATATTCACAAATATAAATCAAATCTTCATTATTTTTGCTCAAAAAGCAAGACCTGGTGATAGTGAATGTTTATACATATTTACTTTGTCATTGATTGTTTTATTGTTATAGTTTCCTCCAGACACACATACACACAAACTGCCCTTTATATATGTATAGATTATTGTTATAGTTTCTTCCAGACATACATACACACAAACTGCCCTTTATATATGTATAGATTATTGTTATAGTTTCTTCCAGACATACATACACACAAACTGCCCTTTATATATGTTTAGATTATTGTTATAGTTTCTTCCAGACATACATACACACAAACTGCCCTTTATATATGTATAGATTATTTTTTATAGTTTCTTCCAGACATACATACACACAAACTGCCCTTTATATATGTATAGATTATTGTTATAGTTTCTTCCAGACATACATACACACAAACTGCTCTTTATATATATATAGATTATTGTTATAGTTTCTTCCAGACATACATACACACAAACTGCCCTTTATATATGTATAGATAAATGAATCACATTTTGGTATTAAATAACCCATAAGGAGTTGATATGCTGTTAAACAAATAAACCAAACCAAACTAAACAAACTGACATATTGTTCTCATCACACACACCCCCCCCCCCACATCCCCAGTCTGTCGAGATCACAAGCACTGAATACGCATAGATCAAAACTTGCCTATCAACAAAAAAGTTGAAAATTCCTCTTCTAATGTTTTGACTTATGTCAAAGTTGGAATGCTGAATTTTCATTAAAAATTATATGTAAATATCTTTTAGGAATTTAACTCTTAACATCCTATACCACCTCATTCCACCCAGCTGGAAGTCACATTCAGTTTCCTAATCTACCCCAAACAATAGCCTTCATTTAAATGTAATATTAAACATGAATCTTTCAAAGCCTTCATGCTTCCTGTAGTCCGCCGACACTATACCTAATGCCGCTCTCCGCATACATATGCACACACACACTAACACATACATGCATATTACTACTGTAAACTGTTCATGTTCCTGACACTAATACATTATTCTGTGTACTTGACATGAGACTTTGATAAGTTGTGGTGCACCTGAGCACTGTACACAATAAATTTCATTATTATTATTATTATTATTATTATCATTATTATTATTATTAAAAAGAAATTAATTTTTATTATATTTAGAAGTCTTTGATTTAAGAGAAATAACAGGTAACTTTAAATGAAAAGGACATTTTTAGCTTTTTTTGATAAATCCTTATAGGAATTGGGCTCTGGACTTAGAAAATTTTCAACAGGATATTAAGAGTTAAACAATAAAATCCTGAGGACTTTTTAAAGGTTAAATCCTACTTAATGGACATAAATTCCACCATCGTATGTGACCTCGCCAAAAGAAAAAAAAATACTAAAAAACAAGGAATTAACCGAATTTAATGAAATTTTCAATGTTGATATATTAATGAATAAACAATATAATGCACCAGTTATTTTATTTGAAAACTTTTACTTTTTTTCAGGTCAGTTAACTTTGAACCAAGTTGGCCGGCTTAGCTCAGTCGGTAGAGCATTTGCCTAGGAATCACAAGGTTCCTGGTTTGATACCAGCCCTCACCAAATCAGCGTACGAGTAGCACAGGGGTCTGTACAGTAAAGTGAGGAGCTAATGGTAGGTGTGGCGCTCCACCTCAGATGCCAAAAAAATATATCTCCTTGGCCTAGGGTTAGTGAAAAGGAGATAGACTTCCTCGCTGTCTGGCTGATAACGACATTAGGGTACCCATAATCTCCACGGTCTAGCACTTTTCATATTTTAAATGAATTTTATATATTAATTTTTTCATAGCAAAAATACTAAATTAAAGTTTTGAAATAAAATAACTGATGCATTATAAAATTCATTAATTGTTAAATCAATACTGAAAATTTCATTAAAATCGGATAATTACCTGATTTTTGGTAAATTTTTTTGCAATCGCGAATGTTACAGTAAAATTGTAAACAAGCACTTAAAACCATCGAAAAAGTGGCTGAATGGCGGATCGCGTCGAAATTGACCAAAACAAATGGTTTTAAATCTTTTAAAAATAAACTGCATATGTAATGATATTTTTCTTTTTTTAATGATGGTTATTATGTTACTACTTATCGATTTAGACAAAGTTTGACCTTAAATAATAGATTTAATTATTTTTAATTCGCTTTTAAAATTCCTAGCGGACGATAAAAATGCTAATGCCTAAATTTCAATTGATTTAACTAGGTACCACCAGACCGTTTAGGTCATCTTGAATAAAACGGAAATAGATATTTCCGAACTTTGTTTATCAAAAATCTCGTTAAAAAAAGATCGTACAGGGTTGTTACAAAGAAAAATAGTTAATTCAAAGATCAAATTATCCGATTGGGAAAAATTACATCGTTATCTTAAAAAATAAACAAACCTATCCATATTACGTGCGAAAGGGTAATTTTCAGGCCGCGATTTAGAGAGAAAGAAATACATATTATTACCCTCTTACAGTTATGCATCTAAGTACGGATGGGTGTAACGGACAAACTTTTTTAGCCAAATATTTTCTATTAAAATGAATAAAATCTTTAAAAACTTTAATATTACAATTTAAAATGAATAAAATCTTTAAAAACTTTAATATTACAATTTACTATGAATAAAAACTTGAAAAACTTTAATCTTAAAATTTCGCAGTGAAATTGACGTTAAAAAAATGTCTTCGGTTTTAGTATTAATTCTTAAAATCGAAAATAAAATGAAAATTTGAATATTTTTTCTAAGAGAAAAACTGATAAAACAATCATTCAATATATTATTTTTATTCTAATTGGTCGTAAAAGTTAAATAAAATATTTTTTTACGCTCAGAAAAACAAACTTTAGTTACCGAGAAGCGTCTCGTCATATGTCAGTTTTGCTCTTCCGTACATTCTAAGAATCACACATTACTATTCAACAATAAAAATTACAAATTCTTTTAAAAATATTAATCGAGCACGGATCGGACCAACTTTTAGTTCACCTGAATTCTAAAATTCATGTTTTTAAATATCCGTGAAAATTTTGATTTTTTTCCACAGGAAAAAAAAAAATTAAATTTATTTCACGCAGAAAATAAAAATATTAATCACACAAAAGATTGAAAATCTCGTAAAAATTCATTTCTTAAAAAAATTTTTTTTTTTGACAATTTAATAGAATATAGTACATACCAATTACATAAGAAAAAAAAAGTTTTCAAATATTAATATTATGACATTTTTTTGCACTTTTTTTTTTTCCGATTTCATTATTTTTTCCTAAAAAAACTATAATTCGGTACGTTATACAATTTCATTGATATAGTTATTCAGACTCTTATCTTTATAGAAAAAAAGTACCAAATTTTTTTTCCACATCATTTTTTTTTTATCTCATAAAATAAATAGGGGGGTGATAGACATCGTAAAAAAATATTTCCCCTAATATATTTTAGAAAAAACTATTTCAGATGTATTTACATCCAATGGTAAACATTTATGGAAATTTTCGTGAAAATCGGACCATTAATTGATTTTTCATAGAATTTTTAAAAAATCCTCTTATCGTAACTTGTTTTTAGCTACGTTAAATTTCAGTTGATTTAACAGTGCAAAAATGAAAACATTGTTTTTCAATCATAATTTTCATTATTTTCGTATGCTGATAAAAAATTTAAAAAATCATCAGGAGTTTATTTTATGTTCTTTCTTTCGAATGGAAAAAATTTTTCAAGAAAATATTAATTTTTCTGCAAGTTTCATTGTGTTAAATGTAGGGGGGGTAAATTGCACAGGGTCAAATTGGTGGTACCTAGATTTAACAGTGCAAAAATGAAAACATTGTTTTTCAATCATAATTTTCATTATTTCCGTAAGCTGAAATTTTTTTTTTTTTAAATCACCATTGTTTAATGTTTCTTCTTTCGAATGGAAAAAAATTTTTCAAGATAATATTAATTTTTAGATAAGTTTCATTGTGTTAAATATATGGGGTGGGTAACTTTCACAGGGTAAATTGGTAGTACCTAATAATAATAATAAAAGTAGCATAGTGCCTAATAATTCTGTGATTGCTGGACACATAACGTGGTATAATGGTTGTTAGAAAGCTAGATTAGCAGACTATTGTTAGTGAGTTCGATTCTCACTGGGTGCCCCCATACTTTTGGTCCGGTGCTAAGTAAATCTTAGTAAAACTAATGGGTCTGTGGTAGTGGCAGCGTTACAGCACATTCAAAAAGAGACAGCATTATTCGAAAACTACCAAAATTCTTTACTTTTTCCGACAACTTTATCATAATAAATATTTCTAATATTCTAAAGCAACTTGCGATATGAGACATATTAAGTAACGTTGTTATGTCTAAAACAAATAATCGATAATTATTCTTTCAGTTGTTAAATTCATGATTTTTTTAAACTGACGTCACGATCTTGAGTTTAACATCAGTTTGTTTTTTGTTTGTTTATTTTTAAATTGAAATGTACGTACAGAAATTATTCTAGCTTCTATTTATGAATTAACGAAGAAAAATTACAAATAAAGTCTTTAGTCTAATTTAATTTTAATTAAAATATACTTTTTAATGTGTTATAGTGACACTTCACTTTCATTACAATGCGACAATTTAACGATTTAAATAATTCAACATACTACCAAAAATTTCAAAAGTAATATCGTAAACGTGAACCGACAACAAAAAAGATAAAAGCGAAATGGACGAATAATAACCAGTAGTTTAAGATAAGATAAGACATAAGTCTTTCTTTGTTTTAAAACTTACCCAACACTTGAGTTCGCCGATCGCGATAACTTATCGAAAAGTGGAAAACTTTGTAAGTGTGAATGTGCTGGTTAGATAGTGTGTTTGGTTAAAACAAATAAATAAATAAACAAGCAAACACAAAAAACAACGACAACAAAAACAGACACAATAAAGTTTGTTAATAATATAGAACAGAGATAGAATTTTAAAAATTAATAAAGACATCTGCTTTGAATTAAAACATAAAAATTAAATAAATAAACACACACCTGTTTAGTTTAAAAGCGAGTCTGTGGTTGTTCTTATTTTGTTTGGTAATTAATTAATTATTCTAATTGATGAGGAATTAAGATACTCGATTAGCAAACAAAAAAAAAAATCTTATAAATTTAGTAATTTCTTATTGTCAATGAATTTCATTTCACTGGGTTGTTGGCGATTTATTTTAGTTAAATATTATAGTAGTTTATTTATTAAAGAAAAATCAGCAGTTTATATTGAGTTATTCCCCTTTTTGTATTATTCCTATTTCGGCTTTAATAGCGGGAAATGTCTTATTTAAAACAAACAATTGACATAAAAGATTTGAATGCTTTGTCTTCTATTGTTGAAGGTGCAATGGTTAGAGTTATAGGAAATGGACTCTGTAGACCTGAGTTCAAATCCTAGACGAAGCTACACTTCACATAGCTATTTAGTTAAAATAGGAAGGAAAGAATAAAATTACAATTATTTCTTCTTGATAATGGATTTCTTTTAAGATATATCCCCAAGATTTTTGCTCATATTCATTAAGAGAAAACAAATAATTCGAAATCAATAATACTGAGCACATATTTATTAAAATCAAATTTTTATTATCAATATGCAAATTATCCTTCACATTTACAGTGTAAACCATTATTTTGTTATATATAAATAAATACAATTTCATGTTTTAACTGGGGGGGGGGGTCCAGTGGCTTCTGGTTCTTTAACTACGTGGGTAAAATCATGAGCGACGATCCCAAGGGGCCATCCCCCCAGGCAACACTTCCCCCCTCGATTTAAAGGGGCAGGGATGGGTTTATTGCCCTGTGCCTGAGGCGCCCCCTTGAGAGGGAATGCCAAGGAGATAGACGCAATTTTTAAACCCGCTACCAATGAGTCTCGGCTTGTAGGTGGTCCCACGTTAATAGGGCCTTGTGCCTGACTTTGTACAAGTGGGGTACAAGGATAATATCGGTCCAGTGGCTTCGGCCCTGGACTGTACAAGCTAACATTGTTGATTCCAGGGGCCATCCCCCCAGGCAACACCTGCCCCCTTGATTTAAAGGAGCAGGGCTGGGTTTATTGTCCCAGTGCCTGAGGGGGAATGACGACAAGATCAATGCATTTTTTACACCCGCCACACATGAGTCTCGGCTCATGGATGGTCCCACACTAATAGGGCCTTGTGCCTAACCTGTACAGTGGGGTACGTGGTAAATATCCTAGTATGTAGATAAGGCCAACAGTATTAATAATGTAAAACAATTTTATTAATAATTGAGGCTTAAATAAAAATAAAACCATGGAGAATGTGGCATAAATAACTAAGGGAATTGATATAGTTTCAGTTACAGACAGACAAACACACTATCTCCATTATAATAATATATATTCTAAAAGTTATTTATAACCAATAGAACAATTAACTTGGAACTGTTTATTTTATGATTTTATCTATGCTTTTTTTAAATTGTTTTTTTTATGCTTTATGGCTCTGATACCTACTGGGTGGTCTGGAAGTATTGTCACCCCTACATATTTTTTTTAGAGGTAAAATAATTACATAATACAACACAAAATTCTAGAAAGTGATCTAATCTTTTAAGATGAAGTAATTACATAACTTATATATAATATTATTAAAACAAAAAATGATGAAAGTTAAAACTGTGGGGATTAAAATAAAACAAAAATGAAAAAAAATAAAAATAAAACAAAAAACAACAAACTCCTATGGGGCCTTCACTGGAAGAATGCTTCACACATGTCTGACAAAAAGGACTGTCCCCCCAACCCCAAAAAGAATCTCTCAGCCTTTTCGAGTCAGGTCTTAACTGAGTGTAGTCACTTCCTAGCCAGGAGGATATCCCCTTGCTACAGGCAACTATGACCTGGTCAATAAAGCCTAAGTCATAAAGCCACCTTCTGCCTTTTTCTCTTTCCTTTCTCATTCTTTGAATGCCTTCTTTTCAACATGACCACCAAAAAGAGATGGGGTTAAAAGAAAACTCAAGGAACACGCAGCCAAGAATATCCAGCTACTTTAAACCTGTAAAACACCCAAAACCACTTATGCCCCATAAAACAATATATGTATGGGGTGACAAGACTTTCGGACCACACTGTACATTATTTTATTTAACCTCCTCACACGCCACCAAAAATATCTCTATTCACTGCTCGTACAATGATTCAAGTTAACCCAATCTTTAGTTTTGGGGGCATCCGAGACTTGCAGTTCAATTCTCAAAGTGGACACAAAGTTCTGGACTGAGGGAAACTAAAAAAGTGGTTCCTTTACAGATCTACTGATTGTTTTCTGAAGTTTTGAGATTATGGTGGTTGTTAATGAGTGGATGTATATATATATATATATATTGGTAATTATAACAAACACACCGTAAGGTCAGATATATTAAGATAGAAAAATAAATAACTCATAAATTCAACAAGTAATATGTATATTAAAACAAATAGATTACAGTAGTCAAGAATACTGATCAAAGTCCTGCAGAATATGCTTTTTTAAAAGTTCATGTAATAAAATAAAAAGAAAGTGTTAAGTGAATATTTCAGAGTCAGGCAATATTGACTGATTAGGCATAAGTTTGTCTTCTCTACTGTTCTTTGAAAACCATCACTTTTTTATATCACTCCCTAGGATCAATATCAGACTTTTTTTTTAACTTCTTTTTTTAGGTGCAAACGCTTTTGATTGGTTGAAAATTATCATTTTTAATATTTCTATTTTTTTCTTTCTACCTGCACTGATCCTATGCATAGACTTCTTATTTTCATCACTTTATTTCTGCTTTCAAACCGTTAACTTCTGGTTCATCACAACATTAAATATTTTAATTATTTAATTATCCATAACTGTTAAACCCAGCCATCTTTAGTCTCTTCTTCCTTTAATTCCAGTTTTGTGAAGAGTATCGGGGAGGGTAGAAACAGAAAATAGAATTTCAATTTAATCAGCTAATCACCATCAAGCAATTCGTTATTTTCATCTTTTGTATTATTTAGATTTTTTGGACTGTTGTTCTCATCTTTATTGTTACTAGCAAATATATGCACCCTTCAGGGTGCAAGTATTTAGGTTTTGATGTAATAAAATATTGTATCAAATTAGAAACTATTTAGAAAATGATAAACTGAGGTGGTATAATCGAAAAATAGAACAGCTTTAAATCTAACTCTTCCATCATTTTTCCATCACTCCCGTCTTTCATTTTTCCAAATTTATCTATTTAGTTAGATTATGAAGTATTTAATAAAATTACAGTTCTTTCGTCTTGTTTATGGATTTCTTTTAAGATTTATCCCCAAAATTTTTGCTCAGATTCATTAAGAGAAAACCAAACAGTTAGAAATCAATAATACTGAGCACATATTTACTAAAATCAAATTTTTAATATCAATATGCAAATTAGCCTTCTCGTTCACACTGTAAACTGCTATTTTGTTGAATATATAAATATACTTGCATATTATTAGTATGTAGATTAATCCATCAGTATTAATAAGGTATAACAATTTTATCAATATTTGAGGTTTAGATAAAAATAAATTCATGGTGAATGTGACGTAAATAACTAAGGGAATTGTGACTTGAGTAGTGATTTAGTTTCGGTTACAGACAGACAAACACAGAATCTCCATTATAATAAGATATACACAACATTTCAGCAGATGTTGCCTCCAGCCACTTTCAAGGTTTCTTGTCAAACTCAGGAACCTTCATGTCAAAATCAGGAGCCTTTGTGGAACATCAAGACCAACCCTTTATCTAATCTGTGGGGATTAAATAAAACTAAAATAAAATTAAAATAAAAAAATTAAAAAAACTCCCATGGGCCTTCACCGGAAGAACCCTCCGCACATGTCCGACAAAAAGGACTGTCCCCCCACCCTCAAAAGAATCTCTCGGTCATTTTTGAGTTCAGGCCTTAACTGAGTGTAGTCACTTCCTCAGCCAGGGGGATATCCCCCTTGTCAGGTTGACTATGACCCAGTCAATAAAGCCTAAGTCATGAAACTACCTCCTGCCTTTGTCTCTTTTTTTTCGTTCCTTAAATTCCTTCCTTTTCAGCGCAACCACCAAATGAGACGGGGTACAAAGCATAAAACCCTAAGAACACGCACCAAGAATATCCAGATACCTTTAAACCATAAACCACCCAAAACATCTCCTACCCTAGAAATCCATTAGGGTATATTGTCCTCAATCCCTTAACCACAGCTGGGTACAAGTGTTAAGCTGTGTTAAGTATTCTATGTTGTTATCACCCATGGTTAGGATTGAACCTGCAACCTACAAATGATTGTCACTTAGAATTGCATTACTCAACCCTTGCGTCATGTCTTCAACTCTCCAGTTCGACGACAAGGTTCCCAACTTCGACAAGAAACACCGAAGGCCTGGAAGCACTTCGGCCAAAATATTGTATATCTTATTATAATGGAGATAGTGTGTTTTTCTGTCTGCAACCGAAACTATATTACTACTCAAGTCACAGTTCCCTTAGTTATTTATGTCACATTCTCCATGATTTTATTTTTATTGAAACCCCAATTATCAATAAAATGGTTTTACATTATCAATACTTTTGACTATATCTACATACTAATAACATGCAATCGTATTTCTATATACAACAAAATAGTGATTTACAATGTAGACGAGAAGACTAATTTGCATATTGATAATAAAAATTTGATTTTAATAAATATGTGCTTAGTGTTATTGATTTCTAATTGTTTGGTTTTATCGTGATGAATATGAGCAAAAATCTCAGAGATAAATCTTAAAAGAAATCCATTAACAAAAAGAAATAAACATAATTTTATTCTTTACTTCCTATTTTAACAAAATAGTTAAATTAGGAAAATTTAGCAATGAAAGACGGGAGTGATGGAAGAGTAAGTTTCAGTTGTTCTATTTTTCAATTATACCCCACCATTGTTTCAAATCTTTCAAAACCCAGCGCCACGCAAACACGTGACTTTTACCGGTGTCAAACGGTGCCTGTACCCACACAATAGGATGGAACAAAACAAGGGAGATAATTATCTTGCATTTACATGCATTCTTATTTAGTTTCATTAGCCTTTCTAATATAATATAATATTTTATTATGTTAAAACTTGAATACTTGCAACCGGAGGGTGCATATTTTTTGCTAGTAACAATAAAGATGAGGACAACAATCCAAAAAATCTAAATAATACAAACTATTAATCCCCATCTTAAAAATTCAGATAAATAGTTATTTTTTCCATTTGTAAATGGATGGTCCCTTTATTTGAAGCAAAATTAACCAAATCCTGTAAAGTTGATAAAGTGGCCTATTGTCGGTATCAGCCAGACAGCGAGGGAGTCTATCCCTTTTCACTATCGCTTTATCAGGGAGATTGTTTTGTGCTAAGGTAGAGCGCTACACCTATCGTCAGCTCCCCACTTTACCACATAGATCAGATTACCCAATCTGTGCTACTCATATGCTGAGTTGGTGGGGACTGGTATCGAACCAGGAACCTTGCGATTCCTCAGCGGGTGTTCTACCGACTGAACTAAACTGGCCCAAATCCTGTAAGTAAATAAATTTTTGGATTTGTTTACCTACAGCTGAATTGGTGACCATTTATATCCAATGAATAGACTGAAATGGCCATTCTGGAAAATATTGTTGTCTGCTGTTTTGAGGTGGTAGCCATTTTATTTTAAAACGATAAAAATGTAACAGATCCCCAATTTTGCGGCACAAATCTCCTGAAGAAAACTGAATATATCGACTGAAACATTTTGCTTAAAAACAACAAAGTTGAAGATAATAGTCTAAAATAGATAGAAGAAGAAATCTGATACTTGCAAAAAATTCCTCATTTCTGTTATCAAACGGTGACAGTTTAGAATCCAGATGCTTCAATATTTTATGGTACTTTCCGTGCTGTGCATGGAGATTGAACATGCACAGTTCTTTATCGTGTTCAGTCACTTTTACAATGATTACACACTTTGCTTACACTTTACTTACCAACTAAAAACTAATAGATAACTTTTACACATAAAGTACTTCAGAATGACCTATGGAATTTTAAGGATATAGAGTCTTTCTCCTTGAAATATAAGTGAGAGAATTTTTTAAAGTAATAAAAATGTGCAAGTTCAGCATAATGACATGAGTGGATTTAAATTATTTTTTAAATTGTTACTCTAATTTACAATATATATATATTATATATATTCAAAATTAGGTTATTTCCTAGTTGAGTAACATGATATTATAGGGTGACCCAGAAAAAAACAGAACCCAAATTATTTATTTATTTTCCCATTAAACTAACCCTAAACCCCAACCCAAGGGTTAGAGTTAGGGTTAGTGGTTAGTTTTATAATTAAAAAAAAAAGACTCTAAAAATTGTCTGTTAACAAACAACTGGATATTGACGGTGTAAATGAAAAAATGTACTTATGAATCAGTAAAGCAAAAGGGGTGCCTAAAGGTCATATGGTCCTGTTACTCAACTAGGAAATAACCCAAAATAATTACAAATGTATCTTAAAATCTTTGAAAGTTTCTAGTTAAAGTAAAGTTTTGAGCACATAAGATAATATATTAAATAGTATAATAAATAAGATAATAATAATATATCAATATAATATAAAGAAAAATTATAATAGAAATAATAAAAAATAATAATATAGAAAATAATAAAAATAATAATATAAAAAATTATAAAATTAAAAGAAAATGATAAGAAAATAATATAATATATAATAAAAAATAATAATATAATGAATAATGAAAAAATAAAAGAAATGACAAAATAAAAAATAATAATATAATAAATAATAAAATAAACGAAAAATGATGATGCTGATAATAATAATAATAATAATAATAATAATAATAATAATAATAATAATTTTCACTCTGTGATCGGCGGGGACAGCAAAATCCATGAGATGACAAGTCTTCCTCTTCTTGTCTATTGACAAGAAGAGGAAGACTTGTCATCTCATGGATTTTGCTGTCCCGGCTGATCACAGAGTGAAAATGAAACAGAGCAAAGAAGATCGACAAATACTTGGACCTTGCCAGAGAACTGAGAAAACTGTAGAACATGAGGTTGAAAGTCATACCAATTGTAATTGGGGCCCTTGGAACGATCCCCAGGGGTCTGGAAACGAGTCTGGATGAATTGGCAATCAGAGGAAGAATCAAGACCATCCAGACTACAGCATTGTTGAGATAAGCTGGTGTGAAAAACTCGAATGGAGTGAAATAATGATAGTAATAATAATAATATAAAACAAAAATGAAAATGATTAAAAAAATAATGATATAAAAAAATGAGAATAATAATATGAAAAAAATAAAGGAATAAAAATAATAATATAAAAATAATATAATAATAATATAATAATGAAATCATATAAATAATGTAATAAATGGGTTTAAATAAAAAAATTTTTTACTATGATTTAGAATATATATATTATATATATTCAAAATAATTACAAATATACCTATATATATAAAAAGTTTCAAGTTAAAGTAAAGTTTTGCTCACATAAGATAATATAAACTCCTGTTGGCCGAGTTCAATTGCTACTTGATAAGTATGGAAAATACTTATCATATTTTAAGAATGACAAATTGTGTAACAATCGCATGTTTAAGGGACAAAATTCACATCTAAAGGACAAAGTACAAGAACCCATTGCTTAAATCAAATCATAGCAAAAATGTAAGTCATATCAGAAAAATTATATTTGAATTATCTCCCCCTGGCACCAGAGGGTGAATCACCAATATACGATATTGGTGCCAAAATTAAACCCCTAGACGAAAGTCACTTATCGTATGAGCATTCAGCAGGCGAGATGCATTTTTCAAGTGCTCCCTATACCTTGTAACCAGCGAGTGGAATAATAATTCCAGTGCTCACCTTTACCTTATCAACCAGCGAGTGGAAAGATATTCCAGTGCTACCTTACCTTCAGCCTCAGCAAGTTAAGTCTGGCTAGCAAATGCCACTAAATTTGCAACTCCTCTTTGTACCTATTGAATATATGTTTCTTTAATTTTCAACTGTTGTTCTCGTCTTCTTTCATCCAAAATTACTTGCTTACTAATAAAAGTCAAAGTGTTCACTTCTCCAGGCAGTTACAAGGTCGGGGTATTTGCCTCTCATCCCACGTATGAGCGGTCTCATTTTTATGTGGGCGCATAAAAATTGCGACGATCCCGTCGGCATTCCCCCTCAGGCGCTGGGCAAGTTATTTGCCTCTCATCCCACCTATGAGGGCGTGACACATTTTTATGTGGGCCCACCCACAAGCCGAAGTTCATGGGTGGTAGGCACAAAAAATGCGTTGATCCTGTCGGCATTCCCCTAATGGGGGCGCCTCAGGCGCTGGGCAGTAAACCCAACCCTGCCCCTTTAAATTAAGGAGGCAGGTATTACCTGGGGGGATAGCCCCCTGGGATCGACACTATTAATTAACAATACCTGATCCAGCAGACGAAGCTCACTGGACCTCCCATTAGGGAGTTACACGGTCAGATTATTTACCTCGTACCCCACTTGTACGGGTTAGGCACAAGGCCCTATTAACGTGGGACCACAAGCCGAGACTCATAGGTGGCAGTTGGAAAAAATTGCGTCGATCCCGTCGGCATTCCCCCTCAAGGGTGGCGCCTCAGGTGCTAGGCAATAAACCCAGCCCTGCCCCCAAGGGGGCAGGTATTGCCTGGGGGGATAGCCCCCTGGGATCGATGCTACTATTTACAAAAACCTAATCCAGCGGCCGAAGCTCACTAGACTTCCCGGTTGGGAGTTAGAAGGTGTATTTGCCTCATACCCCACTTGTATGGGCTGGACACATGGCCTCGTTTTAACGTGGGCCCACCCACACATCAAATACATCATGGGTGAGAAAGAACAAAAATTGTGTCGATCCCTTCGGCATTCCCCCTCAAGGGGGGTGGCACCTCAGGCACTGGGCAATAAATCCAGTCCTGCCCCTTTCAGTCAAGGAGGCAGGTATTGCCTGGGGGGATAGTCCCCTGGGATCGACGCTATTATTTTACTAAATCTGAAGCCGAAGCTCACTGGACCTCCCCGGTGGGGAGTTAGAAGGTCAGATTATTTACCTCGTACCCCACTTGTATGGGTTAGGCACAAGGCCCTATTAACGTGGGACTACACACAAGCCGAGACTCATGGGTGGCAGGTGGAAAAATTGCGTCAATCCCGTCGGCATTCCCCCTCAAGGGGGGCGCCTCAGGCACTGGGCAATAAACCCAGCCCTATACCTGATACCCCCACTACACAGATATGCACACACGTGCACATATGCATGTATATTATTACTGTACGCTGTTCATGTTCCTGACACTAATACATTATTCTGTGTACTAGACATGAGACTTTGATGAGTTGTGGTGCACCTGAGCACTGTACACAATAAATTTCATTACTATTATTATTATTATTATTATTATTATTATTATTATTATTAATTATTATTAAAAAGAAATCCCCGATTATGTGAAAATGAGAAGGAAAAAAAATCTGCTGTGACATTTGAATTTGAGTTTGATAATCCAGTGTTCTTCCTGTTAAGTGACCTGGATATTAGTTATATTAGAGTTATCCCCCTTGGACATTTCTGTTTAGTAGACCATGTTTGTTATTGTTTCGTTCTCAACTTCGCTCCTTTACGTTTTCTGAGTAATTAGACATTTTGTGGCTCATCATGCTTAAAACAGCTTCCATTCGTTGTGCCGAAATTAAATTTAAACAAAGAAGTCTTGAATTTTCGCCATGTCGTTTATATAACACAGTAAATAGAGCAACGTTCCAACATCGACCTCGTCCTCCTATCACAGAAACTTGTAAACAAAATGTTCTTAAATGTCAGTCCTCTCTTCTCCAACCCACTGGACAACGACAAGTATGGCAGAGGGACATTGGAACTTTCACTCTTAAAGAACCCCGATTGTCTAATATGTACCTTGAGGATTCATTATTACAATCATATTTGAAAAGACACATTCCAGCTTCGGTAAGTTGTTTTGTTTTTGTTTTTAATTCTCAAATTTTTTCTTTCTTTCTTTTTTTTTGTATTTTTTGTATTTTTTATCTGCCTCAAATCAAGCTGCACTTCACTACTATGAAATATGTCACAAACTTGTTTTGGTAAATTTGAACTTTTGTTTAGTAAATTAGGATGTGCCAGAAAAAACAGAAACCACAAATTTTGTAATAAAACTGTTAATTTTAACTAGGGAAGTTCAGGGTTAGGGTTGGGGTTAGGATTTGGGTTCTGTTTTTTCTGGGTCACCCTGTACCCAGAAAAACAGAACCCAAATTATTTATTTATTTTTCCTTTAAACTAACCCTAAACCCCAACCCTAACCCTAAACCTAAACCTAAACCCCCCTAGTTAAAATTAACAGTTTTATTACAAAATTTGGGGGTTCTGTTTTTTCTGGGACACCCTAATTTACTTAACAAAAGTTCATAATTACCCTTGTTTTTAATGTGGAGACCCACAGACTTTGGTTATCTTTAAGATAGGTGCACCCAAATTTCTCTGCTTTTTTTTTCCCTAAAGGAATGCTCCCTATAAATTTGCCCCCCTCCCCCACACACTATTGCCTTTTTATCATATAGTTATTTACTAAGCTTAGCTCAGATGTGACACAAGGCCAGAAGTATGGGGCGCCCAGTGAGAATCGAACTCACTAACTTGCTAACCATTACACCAAGAGGGGTGCCTGACCCTTTTCATCATATGGGCTAGAAGGTGGTAGCTGAGAGTCTTAATGTCCTAGGTATGATGTTAAACTAATGGCGAAGTTCCTGTTCTGGAGCTGTGCGGAATGTGGAGTACCCCTTCATCACCATTACTCCCAGGTCCACAGGGTTAAATAGAACAAAATGAATCTTTAAAAATGTGTTTAAAAACAAACTGAGTTTAAAAACAAATTGAGTATTCATCAAGAATGAATATATGGGGTAAGGTTTAGTTCGTTTGTAATTGTATCCTACCCCTAATAAAGCTGGTCCTTCCTTTTTGTGGGCTGGTAAGCTGAAATGGAATTTAAGGAACGAAAAGTAAAGAGACAAAGGCAGGGTGTAGTTTTATGACTTAGGCTTTATTGACCGGGTCATAGTCGCCTGTGGCAAGAGGATATCCCCCTGGTTAGTAGGTGTGACTAGACTTATGTAAGTCCTGACTTGAAATGGCCAAGATATCCTTTTGTGGGTAGGGAGTCAGTCTTTTTTGTCAGACATGCGCAGAGGGTTCTTCCGGTGAAGGCCTCATGGGAGTTTGTTGGATTTTTGGTTTTTTTATTCTAATTTTATTTTCGTTTTATTTTAATCCCCACAAATAAAACAAAACGTCTTCGGTAAAAAGTAACCCAACAAGGGTTGACATGCTGTAAAAACCCAACCTTGTATGCTTATTTTTATCTGAGTTTGTTGGGAGAATAAACTTGTTTTTCGTTTGAATTCTTTAATAATTTATCATTTGGGGCATTTTTCAATAAATGTCTCAATTTTCTTCTTTTTTTTTTTTTTTTTCAATGATAAAATTTCAAAACCTTTTTTTTGTAACAATATATTGAAAACAAAATAAAAAATTATTTAAGAAATCAGATGAAAAATAACAAGTTTATTCTCCTGAAAAATGCAGATAAAAAGAGCAGACGAGACTGGCTAATTTGCAGAGAGCATTCCTTAAAGAAAAAAAGGTGGAAAAATTGGGAGTGCGTATCTTAAAGATAACCAGACTTTTATCTGATAGGCGTATCCAGAAATTGATATACAAAGAGCTTTTCATTGCATAGGAACGATAGAAAATTGATACTGCTATGGGTTGAAAATTCTATCCTGAACTTCATCATTCCCAAATAACATGAAATGAGCACAAAAATCTATCTGTGGCAATTACAGATTCACCAGTCTCTTAAAAAAAAAAGAAAGTATTTCAACAGAAAAAATGGTGTGCACAGGTTCAAGCCACAATCATAAGTTTAAAAAAAAAATGGTAAGACATTTGCGAACCATATTACCTTTAGGCACCCCTTTTTGATCTCGATTAAGAAAGGACATGTTTTTCATTTACACCATCAATATCCGGTTGTTTGTTAGGGGTTAGGGTTAAGGGTTAGTTTTATAATTTAAAAAATCTAAAAGTCATCTGTTAAAACAACCGGATATTGATGGTGTAAATGGAAAACATGTCCTTTCTTAATCGAGATCAAAAAGGGGTGCCTTAAGGTCATATGGTCCACATTTGCTAGATGGAGCTCGCCCTAAGTTACTTGCACTACATGGGTGACAGTATTTCTGACGCACATTGTATTTAGTTTTGTTGAGATATCATTAAGTGTTCTTATTCTTATCAGTATTAATGAAGCAAATATTTACTTTTTGCTGATAACCTGAATATTTATTCCTATATCATCATCATCATCATCATCATCTCATGCTGATAGCACGGATTCACTTAACTCTACCCCCTTCTCTTGCCATCTTTCCCTATCAGCCATAAGTCCTCTAGATAGTATCCAGTGTCTGTACAGAGTTGATGAATGTAAGTTTTTGCTGGTTGTTCAACACTGGTGTGTCCATGTGTTGGAGTCCATAGGAGAAAATAGATTATTGAGTTTCTTCTCTAGGCCTAGCATGTCTAGCTCCTTACTTGAAAGGTTTGTGAAATGGGGGTATGTGGCTGTTTTGTGGGGTGCTGCATCTGGGATTTGTTCAAAACAGCACATTATCATTGTGTAGTTTTTATCAAGCGTTTTCTCCAGGCATTTCATATAAGACCAAATGGTACAAACAATTCAAACCATTCCTCTCTACTAACATAAAATATAGAAGGAAGAAATATAGAATGGAGGAATATAGAATGGAGAAATATAGAATGGAGGAATATAGAATGGAGGAATAATGAATGGAGGCATATAGAATGGAAAAATACACTAATTTATTTCTCTGAATTTATGCGATGAGGCTTGATAGGTATTATTTTTATTTTTATTTACTGTTCTCCTCATCTTTATTGGGATATATAAAAACACAATGTTTCAGCTATTGTATCCTCTGACCTTCATCAGGTCTATCTTGTCCTTCCAAGCACAGCAATGATTCAACCTGGGAAATCATTTTGAATAGTTTGTTTGGTGAGCAAAAAGGCATTAAAGAACTTACAATGATCTTATTCAAATAATGACATCATTGTTTTTGCACGCTCATCAGTTGGAGAAACATCAGGATCATTTTTATAAATTGTTTATTGGCATTCCTTGGAAATTTGAAGTGTAACTTCCAATGGTATCAGTTATTCTCCCAATATTTTTTAATTTTTAAAATAATTTAATTAAGACTTTTTAATTATTGGTTCCCAATTTAAATGATTGTGACACTTCTCAGATTTTATTTCATTTATGGGGGAATCCCCATGGTGTAGTGGCTAATGTGCTGGACTGCAATATCATAGTAAGTGAGTTCAAATTCCAATTGCACTATTTCTCTGAATTTTTGAGATGAGGCTTGATGATTAATATTATTTGTATTACTTGGGCTATTGTCCTCATCTTCATCATTATCTGTACAATGTTTTGGATGATGTGCCCTTTGGCCTTCTTCATACCCCCATGGACTGAATAAAGGGTTAGGTTCAAAGTTCCATGATGACTCCTGATTACAACAAGAAGGTTCCCAAGTCTGAGATGGTTTACAATTTTGAGAAGATTCCTGAGTACGACAGGAAATACCTGAAGAAGGCCAAAGGGCACATCGGCCGAAACGTTGTACAGATGACAATAGTCCGAGTTATACAAATAATACTAATCCATTTGTACTATTATGATTACTTTCAGACTAAAAAAAAAAAAAAACAGAGGACTTGACTGTAATGTAACTTTTGGATTTCTGTGTACAGAATGAGAATTCACTGTAATTGCTGCTAAACCGACCAGTTAATTATATCTTATTTTTAAATAGTTATTTTTGTTTATAAAAATTAACTACAACCACAGTATCCAATTTAGAGTAGTTTAATGGGTTTATTAATACCCTTTTGTGCCGCCCATTAGTTTCTGCGGTCTATGAACCCTAAACAGAAAAGGGAAGGGGAAGACTTACAAGCCTTTAGAGTTTTATGTCACTGGTCGGGGACAAGTGACAACAGTAAGCGCTTTCTCATTTCTTTGAGGATTTTCTATTTTCTTTGAAAAGTATTTGCTGTTATCCGTTTATTAAATTTTATTTGTTTTTCTTGTACAGTTTCACAGTGTTTATTAAATAAACTTAATGACATCAGTAAAGAAGCATCATGCATCCCTTTTTTCGAGACTAGTAGGCAGTAAAATTCACACATACACATATTTGATTCCCTATGAGATTTATTTTGTGTAAATTTCGGTTTGAGATAAATATTTAATCAATGAAATCTTTTGTAGCAGTTGTTCCATATATTGACACTTATCAGTGAGGTGTTTACATTAATTTATTGTTTTGTGTTCTGATTTATATCAGTTTATGATATAATCTCATTTTTTATTATTTTGATATAAAATTTGATTGTGAATATTTGCTTTGTGGCATAAGTCTCTATAAGAAAGGTTTAAAATTCATTGTAGAACCACAAAGGGAGAACGGTTATTTCCTATAACTTTAATATAAACAAAGGGGAACCACTCTTGACTGATAAATTATTTATTTATTTTCCCATTAAACTAACCCTAAACCTAACCCTAACCCGTCTTCTTTTTTCCTAGTAGATCAATAGACAAATAAATAATTTATCAGTCGAGAGTGGTTCCCCTTTGTTTATGCTGGAGTCATAGGAAATAACCGGGAGAACTATGTTGACAATTAAAGCTTATTTGGTCACAATCCATGAGACCATAATCTTGGTCAGTCTATGAACTTTTCAGCTGACCCTTGTATATAAAGGCCTTTTTTAAATTTTTTTTTTTTATTTACTTTTATTTCAGATATTGGCAAAGTTTGATGATGATTTGGTTGAATTTGGCCAGAAAGTAGCCACTGATATTTATGATCTTTCATTGGAATGTGAGCAGCAGCCTCCCCGACTTGTATCTCAAAATGCCTGGGGTAGAAGAATTGATACGATCGTTACATCTGGAGCCTGGAAACAAATGCATGCCATTTCTGCCAAAGAAGGATTGATGGCTATTGCATATGAAAGAAAATATCAGGAGTTCAGGTAGATATACTAAGTTATTTCAAATATTCTACTCAAAATATCCTGTATTAATTGCATTCAAGGGTAATTTATGAGAAAGTGTGTCCCGGTCTCCTGCCTCAGAAATTGCTACCTGGTGACTATTAAAATAACGTCCCCAGCTATGTTGTCTCGGCGGTGTTACTTGAAAGAAAACAACCAACTTAGGGTGTTAAATGTATTTTAGAGGGGGTGGGGCTTCTCTTTTTTTATATGAAAAAATTGAGATGGGTGTTTAGATATATATAAACAAAGTAAAAAATGAACAAATTGAGGTAGATAGATAGATAGATATCCATCTTCATATCTAAACAAGAATTACGACAAATTTCTATAAATAAACAAGAATTACGACAAATTTCTATAAATAAATTTCTAAACAAATTACGATAAATAAATAAGAATTACGACAAAAAATACATTTAACGCCCTAAGTTGGTTGTTTTCTTTCAAGTAACACCACCGAGATGACATAGCTGGGGACGTTATTTTAATAGTCACCGGGTAGCAATTTCTAAGGCAGGAGACCGGGACACACTTCCTCATAAATTACCCATTCAAGTAATATCTATATATTAACTAGAAGGGGCTACCTGGTGTTGCCTGGGTAGAGGGGGGACTTTTTTTTTTAAAGTTAGTCTCGCAGATCCATTATTACTGAATTGTGAGTTTGATCCCTGCTGGATTCCCCATTAAAATCCCTACGTAAAAAAGAACCTTGCATTGATTCAGTCACTCTGAAAATAGAAATTTATGTCTACAATATTAAATGGAAAAAATTCCATTTTGTTATCATGTAAATTTTATTTTTTAGATATCTTCATGAATTTAAATCAAATCTTCATTATTTTTTTCTCAAAAACCAAGCCCTGGGGATATTTAATGTGTATATATATTTACTTTTCAAAGTTGTCTCTGGACATACAGATTCACAAAACTGCCCTTTATATATATGTATAGATACACTTGTTTCTTAATCTTCCATGGCCATAACTCCTTTTATTATAGTTTGATGGTGACATAATTTTGGTTAGACCAGTGGTTCACAACTCTTTTAACCGTGGATTCCTTTTACACTAAATTTTTTGTGGGCCCCCATAGACAATCCACATTTGAAAAAGTAAAGGAATTGTACAAAAAATTAAACAAATAGTAAATTATTATTTTCCCCCACCCGTATAAATTACTATTCTACTCTAAAAAGATTTTGTTTGATCCTGATACCCAGATTTGTTTTCAATTGCATCCCCAAATAGATAAATAGATAGACCAAGACACCACAAATATAGTATTGTTACATATGTAGCGTAATTAGAATGGTCTATAGAAAATTTAAAAGCATGGTAAGGTTAATGCACAGCCAAGACCTTATTTTTCCAATGCAAGTATCATTGGGGAACAAGAAAAGTTTTGATATATGGACCAGGCTTAGTTTTTCCTTTCTATATTTTTAATGATTGATTGATTGATTGATTTGAATGGCATGATGTTCTCAAGTGAATCCCAAGTTGTTTCCAGACACAAAAGAACAAGAATGCCAGCCAACTCAACATCAGTCCAACAACCAGATTCCAACATCTAAAAGTAAAACAGGAATATCTGTTGCAGTTTTTGTGATATAAGGCATGTGATAGATGCCTACTCTTAAATATAGACTCGTTGACTACCACGTGACCACCGAGGATTCCTATTGTCCAATCACTGGCAGTGCTGCTGCTGCTGTTGGTGTATTTATAGAGGTCTGATTCTTAACCTTGGCTCATTGCTATTTGGATTATCTTGGACGTTGGACTTACAAAGAATACTATAACACCGGATTCTTATTGGCTTGCTTACTTATTTACTACATCTGGAACTAAGGATGCTGGCCAGATACTTAACAATATCAATAAGTATTGCCCTATTATTTTTATTAACATGTCATCACTCCCTTCCAAATTGTTTCCAGACTCAAAAGAGCAAGAATGCCAGCCAACTCAACATCAGCCCAACAACCAGATTCCAGCCTCAAAAAAGTAAAACAGGAATATAAGATATGTACATTATGATTTCTAGAACTGACATGTCATAACATGCCAAGTGGTAGGTTGTGAAGTATGGTCAAAATATTGTAGTATTGTTATGTATAGATTTTTGGATGTTTTTTTTTTTTTAGAAGCATTGTTGGATAAAGTATATATTATATTTTGCTTGAAGGCAAATACAATGCATGTATCGCATAAAATTCAATACTTTTTTTTATAGAAATATCATCTTTTCATCTTGCCTTCAAGCAAAAATATAATATTTACTTTATAAATATAATATATACTTTATTCAACAATGCTTCTAAAAAAAAAAAAACATCCAAAAATCTTATTCACTTCGCCGAAGGGCATAGGGCCTGGTTTGTTGTTATTATTCACTCAACGTCCCCTTACCTATTATGGTAGAGGCGTGTAAGTATCATTCGACAAGGTTAATTTTGCAGGGATTGTTAGCTGTGTACTGTGGCCGAGGCGATATGGTCTTTGACTATGCCTACTGAGGTCCCGGTTTCGATTTCTGTCGGAGGGAAGTCGTTAGTATACATCGCTGATGAGACTTAATAAAGTTGAAACAGTCTGTACGATGTTCTACACACCAAGCGATCCTTTGCTGAGATTACACTTGTCAAGTTCATTTTCTATAAAAAAAAGTATTGAATTTTATGCGATACATGCATTGTAATTGCCTTCAAACAAAAATATAATATATACTTTATTGTTATGTTTTTTTTCCAAGGATTTTTCTTGATTTTGAAAGTAGATTGTTTGCAGTTGTTTGTTGCTAGGTGGATTGAAAATCAGTTTGAGGGATAAGTTTATAGGGTAAAGTTCAAATTTGTTATAAGCGATAGTTTGGTAGAAAGTTTTTTTTTTAAACAACTTTTATGAACAATATTTTTCTATTAAACCCATTGATGGGACCCTAACAGGTACTACCACTCCAGGTCAGGATGGACCTGAGAGCAATGGTGATAAAGGGGTGCTCCACATTCCCCAGACCTACAAAACCAGAACCTCACCATCAGATAGAGTTTAACGTTATACCCAGGACATTAAGACCCCCAGTCACCACCTTCTAGCACATATATGATAAAAAGTGTGGGGCTTGACATAAAGGCAATAGGGTTGGGGCAATCATATAGGTACTAGGGCTTGACATGACTAGCCGGTTGATCGGAGGTGGCTTCTTCGACCACCCGTCTAGCCTAAGGGTTTAAGTGGAGTGTGCATGTCAGGATTCTGTCCTTAAGCATCACGGTCGCCACCCACGGCTAACAAGTGGCCCCATTCGGGGTTTTTACCCCTCTGCAGAGGTGCAGTCGGTGTATCCTAAAGCCCCAGCCTACGGGGATATATATTTTTAAGCCATTCAAAAAAAAAAAATTGAGTTAAAAAAAAAGAATTTTCAGTACCCATCAAGCATGAATAGAACAAAACATCTTCAGCAGAAAATACCCAACAAGGGTTGACATGCCGTAAAATCCAAAAAGTTAAAAAAAAAAAAAAGAAATATACATGATGATAATGTGATTCTTTAAATGCTGTCTTCATGTCTTTGCTACCATAACGTAGATATACATGATCTGTCAGTGATATTGAGCACTCTTTACTTGTAAATATAGCAAACTATATTATCAATATTAATTATATGTTTATATATATATATATATATATATATAAATACATATAATCCATACATATGCATATCCACATATAATCATGCATAGACATATATATATATATATATATATATATATATATGTGTGTATATATAATAAGTTCAAATGTTGCAACCTAACCATGCAGTTACTAGCTCTCTCAATGAACCCACTATCACAGATTAAATAATTACTGCCACTACTGCCAGAAAGAGTCCATTAAGCTGAGGAGGTGTTTGTCCAATAGTTAACAATCTGTAACAGTCATTTCCAGACTGCAGGTTCAATCCTGGCTAAGGGTGAGAGTAACACAGAATAACAATTAACAATATATATAATTGATATATATATATATATATATATATGTGTGTGTGTGTGTGACTTTCAAAGAAAGAAGGACTTAAACCGGCATACCATTATATTTTTTATTTCAACCAGAAACTAAAAAAATGAGTTCTAGCCTCATCAGACGCGTTTTACAAAACCATTTTCTAAAACTCGTCTGATGAGGCTAGAACTCATTTTTTGAGTTTCTGGTTGAAATAAAAAATATAACAGGATGACAGTTTGTTATGTTTTTCTTTCTTTGAAAGTTAAATATTGCTGTGTATATAATTTAATTTATTGATTATTATACATTGAGCTCTTTTTAGGGATTTAGAAAAATCCTTGCATGAGTATATATGTTTGCACCTACAACAGCATACAGTATTGTTGTACAGTGAGATTTCGAAAATCCCAAATAGAATCATCCCTTACTTACCAGTCATTTGGATTACCTTAAATATATGTATATATATGTATCAGTTATCCACAGACACTGTGTTTTGACATTTCATGTCTCTTTGGTGTGGCTAGACACAGCAATTACCTCCGACCAGGAGCGAAATCAAACTGACTTTTCAATAGCCCGATCTGTTAACCTCTCAGCCATTTGACAGCTGCCATTTAAGGAGCTGTGTTTAAACTATTTAATACATACATTTGTTTATATATTTTTTACGATCACCAGAGAGATCCAGTCTGTAAACAGACGATCATTGCTTTATGCTCGTGGTGAAAGCTAATTTAAGTTGCCCCTAGAGAGCTCTACCGGATTTTGGGAGCATATATGTATATATATTATTTTATATTGTTTCAGTCGTGTCTACCAGGTAGCAAAACTGCTATTGTTTTCTTCAGCAAGTGGACTTTACAGTTGTCCCCTGGCTATGACCGATGGCGCTGCTAGAATTTCTGAGGTAAGTATATTTTTTTTAACATTATTCATCTTATTTTGTATTTAATCTTTAAAAAAAAAAGAAAAGTAATTGAGAGTTACTTCCCTGTTTTATTATTACATCCGCTTTGTGTAAATCTTTAGCTTTCTGAAAGTATATAAACTCCTAAGAAAACTGCAACTGTATTCTAAGTAGATAAAGCTTTCTCAAGTCCAACCGTGTGTGTTCATTTATTATCATAAGCATTTCCTTCACTCCAGTCACCTACAAGTTATGACCTACTATTATTACATTGGTAAGTAAAGTAAAGTAAAGTCGTCGGGGTGGCCTAAAGTCGGTATCAGCCAATCAGCGAGGGAGTCTATCCCCTTTTCACTAGGAGATTGTTTTTGTGTCTGAGGTGGAGCGCCACACCTACCATCAGCTCCTTACTTTACTGCACAGATCCCTGTGCTACTTATACGTTGAGTTGGCGAGGGCCGATATCGAACTATGAACCTTGTGGTTTCTAGCCGAACGCTCTACCGACTGAGCTAACCCGGCCCTATTGGTACTCTTCCAATATGTGATCTACCAAGTTGTTTACATTCCAACATGTGATCTACCCATTAACTACCCGGAGAAGAGATGAGAGGAGGAAGAAGAGAGAGTGGGAGGAGGCCAAGAGAGAAGAGAGAGAAAGAGAGGAAGGAAAGAGAAGAAAGAGAGGAAGAAAGAGAGAGAAAAAGAGAGAGGAGAAGAGAGGAGAAATGAGAGAGAGAGAGAGAAGAGGAAGAGAGGAGAGGGGAAAGAGAAGAGAGAGGAGAGAAGAGAGAGAGAGAGAGAGAGAGCAGAGCGGATAGAAGATTAAAACTTTATCATAATTGCTTCTATCGAACTTAACATGTTGAGTTTGTCACGCGATGCAGTTTTCCATACATTACGAGCCAAGAGTGAATGCCATGTTTGCATCAGTGGCAGACGTAGAACCATTTTGATTGCACAAGGACAAAAAGTCGGTAAAATCTTCTCCCCATCTCTTTTTGTTGGAAATTGTCTTTCTGTGGCAAGCGGCTGTAAAAATACAAAAATGTTTAATAAACATAAAACCAATATTTAAAATACATTGTACGCATGAATAAATATATATGTGCGTATAATCAAGTAATAGTATATGTGCGCTATATAATATATATATATAATGATATATAATTTGTGGTGTTGGTATTATATATATATAAATATATTAATAATGTGTAATCACATATAAGTGTGTATATGATAGGTTATTATGTGTAGTGTGTATATATACATATATTATGTGCGTATAATATATATATATATATGCGTGATGTGTGTGTGGTTATATTACGTAGTACGTTATCATATAGTCATCAAGAAACTATATATATAGTATATAATAGTAGTGTGTGTTATCATCTGAAGATATGAAAACAAAAACTTTTGTTCTGGCACACCTAAATCAGATAGTTCTAGGTAAAAAATTCTTTCTAAATAAAATTTGAAATAATAAAAATTTTTTATGACTGAAGCTCATTGTATTGAGTGTAGAGCGTCCGACTAGCTCACCACATAGGTTTTGGTTCGATACCGGTCCTCGCCAAATCAGTTATGGAAGTAGCGCACAGCGGATCTGTGCGGTAAAAGTAATGACTGAATGGTAGGTTTGGTGGCTCCACCTCAGCAGCCAATACAATCTCCTTGTCTAGTGCTAGAAATGAAAAGGGGATAGAACCCCTGCGCTGTCTGCAGAAAACTGACTTTTATTTCAAGGAAATTCCTCTATCTAGGTCAACACCTCATGCACAGGTGCTAGATAAACTTGAAGTGAAGCACAATGACCTGCGCTCAGGCTTAGAGTGGGTGACTCACTTAGAGAGCAAGTACGATAAGTGCATCAAAGGCGGTCTGCTTTAGATAAGTTGAGAAAAGTAGACAACTGCAAGTAATTTAGAATGAAACACAAGCAGGTTCAATGACAGGGTTACATTTAAACCTTTAGGCAAAGAAAGCGATCACACTAGGTGCCACCACAGGGGGTACTGCAAAATTGCAGAAGAATTACGAAATGAAGGGAAAAATACAGGTGGACACTGTTGTCGATAGACATACGTCAAGGATTTATTGACTTATGTCGATAGATAGATAATGTTAAATAATCGTCATTAATAATAATATAATAATAAATAGATAATAATATAGATAAATTAATAATGATAATATATAGTATGTATAATTAAATGATATATATATTATTAATTATAATATAAATTTTATTATGTATAATATTGAATATTATAATAATATATAAATATATAATAAGTAATATAATAATAATAAATAGTATAATAGTGATTAATACTAAATAGATATATATTATAATAATATATTAATAATATAATACATTTTATTTTATAGTATGAATGATTATAAATAATATATTATTATACATATATATATTATAATTATATGAAAATATAAATATAATAATAAATGAATAATAAGAAGAAGAATGTAATAATAATAATAATGAAAAGATGAATTATGTTATCAAAGGGTGTTTTGAGAGTTTAGAAACAATGTAGTAATGGGTTACGTGAGCTACATTAGCATAACAAAACTCAGAGGGGTGCATCTCAAAGGTTTCTTAGGTGCTAAATCAGCTTGCCACGCCTAGGGTTCATAGGTTATAGTACGATTTTAAAAAAAAACATTTTAGACAAAGGAATATAAATGAAGGGAAAGAATCTCACCAACATCAGAACCACCTCTGCGCTCGGTCATCCATTGACCAGATGTCCAAAATTCAGACGGATTTCTACTGGTCAGTCGTGTGAAAGCTTTTTTGTAAATGTAATTTATTTTCTTGATGCATCTGAGATAAAGAAAAAAAACAATGTAATGTAATGGGTGGTATGAAAGGGTTTTTGGAGTGAATTAAAATTGGATAGAAATAAAAAGCGAACTTAATTTCGGCTGACAGATGCCTAGAGACTTGTATAATCCTCGTATGTTGGTCTTGTGCATCTAGCAAGCGCATTGTAGTGACAATTTAACAATGCCTTTAAATAGTAAATTCAATTGCATGTTTTGGGTGTTTTTGATTGGCCATTCAGCCCCGCTATTTGGAACAGTCTATAATATTAAGTTGTGATCTTCAGCACTCTTATACTCCAGATACGCCAACACAAAGTTTAGTAAATAACGAAACAACTGTTAATTGATGACGTTATAAGGTTGTGGGGATTAAATAAAACAAAAAATAAAATTAGAAGATAAAAAACCAAAACCAAAAAAAACACAACTCTTCACTGGAAAGAAACCTCTGCGCATGTCCGACAAAAAGTACTGATTCCCTACCCCCAAAAGGATATCTCAGCCAATCGAAATGAGGCTGTAATTGGGTCTTAGTTGGTCCTACCCGCCAGGGAGATTTCCTTTACTACAGTTTTAAAAAAAAACCTTCAGGCTATATCCTTCAAAAATTAATTTTTTACAACCACCTGGAGCGGTGTTTTTCTGTGGCATGTCTTACTAGTAAAGTTTGCATTATTCCAAACCTTTACAAAGTTTATTTACAAAAAAATTCTAAAGTTTAAACCCAGGGCCAGTATTACTCTTTAGGTGAACTAGGTGATCACCTAGGGTGCCAACATCTGGGGATGCCACAAATTCAGGGCAAATTAAATTTCTATTTGTACTTAAAATGTCAATTTAATACATTGTCCGACCAATGACTGGTCACAACTCAGAAGTATCTTATTTTGCATTACATGCATATAAAAATAATGTAATGGTTGCTTTCCAATATGTGATCTACCGAAGGTTTGTGATCTGCTGTGATCTACAGGAAAAAAGAGACAGGCGTTTAGGGGTATTGGTGCTCTTCAATATTGACTCATAACTGAAGGTTTGTGATCTTACTCTATTGAATCTACTTTCATTGGCTTGTGATCTACTAGGCAAAAAAGAAGACAGAAGTTAGGGTATTGGTTGCTCTTTCAATAATGTGCATCTAACTGAAGGTTTGTGATCTACTATTGCGATCTACTATTCACTGCATGTGAATCTACTAGGAAGAAAAGAAGACATGGGTTAGGTATATGGGTGCTTCTTTCAATATGTGATCTACTGAAGTTTTGTGATCTACCTAATGATCTACTTATTCAATGGCATGTGATCGTTACTAGGAAAAAGAAGACAGGGTTAGGGTATGGTGTGGCTATCTTCAATATGTGATCTACTGAAGGTTTGTGATCTACTATTCTGATCTAACTATTCAATGGCATGTCTGATCTAACTAGGCAAAGAAGACAGGGTTAGGGTATTGGGTGCTCTTTTCAATATGTGATATCCTACTTGAAGGTTTGTGATCTACTATTGATACTACTAATTATGCGCATGTGATCTACTAGGAAAAGAAGACAGGGTTTAGGTATTGAGGTGCTCTTTCAATATGTGATCCACTGGAAGGTTGTGATCTACTTTGCATCTACTATTCATGGCTTGGCATTCTATGCTAGAAAAAAGAAGGCACAGAGTTAGGTATTCGGGTCTGCTCTTTCGCAATATGTGATCTACTGAAGGTTTTGATCTTACTATTTGATCTACTAATTCATGGCATGTGATCCTCTAGGAAACAAAAGAAGGACAGAGTTTAGGGATTTGGGTGCCTCTTTCAATATTGGTGATTACTGAAGTTTGTTGCGATCGTCTATTAGATCTACTATTCAATGGGCAATGTGATCTACTAGGAAAAAGAAGACAGGGTTAGGGTATTGGGTGCTCTTTCAATATGTGATCTACTGAAGGGTTTGTGATCTACTATTGATCTATTAATTCTGGCTTGTGATCTACTAGGAAAAAGAAGACAGGGTTAGGGTATTGGGTGCTCTTTCATATCGTTGATCTACTGAAGGTTTGTGATCTTACTATTGATCTACTATTCATGGCATGTATCTACTAGGAAAAAATAGACAGGGTTAGGGCTATTGGGTGCCTCGCTATTCAATATGTGATCTACTCTTGATCTACTATTCATGGCTTGTGACTACCTAGGAAAAAAGAAGACAGAGTTAGGGTATTGGGTGCTCTTTCACATATGTGATCTACTGAAGGTTTGTGATCTACTATTGATCTACTATTCATGGCTTGTGATCTACTAGGCAAAAAAGAAGACAGGGTTAGGGTATTGGGTGCTCTTTCAATATGTGATCTACTTGAAGGTTTGTGTCTACTATTGATCTACTATTTCATGGCTTGCTGAATCTACCTAGGAAAAGCAGACAGCGGTTAGGGTATTGGGTGCTCTTTCATATATGTGATCACTGAACGGTTTGTGATCTACTATTGATCTACATTTCATGGCTTGTGATCTACTAGGAAAAAAGAGACAGGTTAGGGTATTGGGTGCTCTTTAAATGCTGATCTACTGAAGGTTGTGATCACTATTGTGATCTACTATTCATGGCATGTGATCTACTAGGAAAAAGAGACAGGTTAGGGTATTGGGTGCTCTTTCAATATGTGATCTACCTGAAGGTTTGTGATCTAGCTATTGATCTATCTATTCATGGCTTGTGATCTACTAGCGAAAAAAGAATGACAGGGTTAAGGGGTATGGGTGCTTCTTTCATATGTGATCTACTGAAGGTTTGTGATCTACTATTGATCTACTATTTCATGGCTGTGATCTACTGCGGAAAAAAGAAGACAGGCGTTAGGGTAATTGGGTGCTCTTTCAATATGTGATCTGACTGAAGGTTTGTGATCTCTATTGATCTACTATTCGATGGCTTGTGATCTACTAGAAGAAAAAGAAGACAGAGTTAGGGTATTGGGTGCTCTTTCAATATGTGATCTACTGAAGGTTTGTGATCTACTATTGATCTACTATTCATGGCTATGTGACTATAGGAAAGAAGACAGGGTTAGGGTATTGGGTGCTCTTTCATTATGTGATCTACTGAAGGTTTGTGATCTACTATTGATCTACTATCATGCATGTGCTTACTAGAGACAGGAGACAGGGTTAGCGGTATAGGGTGCTCTTTCAATGTGGATCTACTGAGGTTTGTGATCACTATTGATCTACTATTCATGGCTGTGGATCTATAGAAAAAAGAAGACAGAGTTAGGGTATTGGGTGCTCTTTCAAATTGTGATCTACTGAAGGTTTGTGATCACTAATGATCTACTATTCATGGCATGTGATCTACTAGGAAAAAGAAGACAGAGTTAGGGTATTTGGGTGCTCTTTCAATATGTGACTACCTGAAGGTTGTGATCTACCTATTGATCTACCTATTCATGGCTTGTGATCTACTAGGAAAAGAAGACAGAGTTAGGGTATTGGGTGCTCTTTCCATATGTGATCTACTGAAGGTTTGTGATCTACTATTGATCTACTATCTCATAGGATGTGATCTACTAGGAAAAAGAAGACGAGTTAGGGTATTGGGTGCTCTTTCAATATGCTGATCTACTGAAGGTTTTGATGCTACTATTGATCTACTATTCATGCTGTGATCTACTAGAAAAAGAAGAGAGTAGGGTTATTGGGTGCTCTTCAATATGTGATCTACTGAAGGTTTGGATCTACTATTGATCTACTATTCATGGCATGTGATCTACTAGGAAAAAAGAAGCAGGTATTGGGTGCTCTTCAATTAATGTGATCTACTGAAGGTTTGTGATCTACTATTGATCTACTATTCTGGCATGTGATCTACTAGGAAAAAGAAAGACGAGTTAGGGTATTGGGTGCTCTTTCAAATATGTGATCTACTGAAGTTGTGATCTACTATTGATCTACTATTCATGGCTTGTGATCTACTGAAAAAAGAAGACAGAGTTAGGTATTGGGTGCTCTTTCAATATGTGATCTACTGAAGGTTTGTGATCTACTATTTTGATCTACTATTCATGGGCATGTGATCTACTAGGAAAAAAGAAGACAGGTTAGGGTATTGGGCTCTTTCAATATGTGATCTACTGAAGGTTTGTGATCTACTATTACTACTATTCATGCATGTGATCTCTAGGAAAAAAGAAGACAGGGTTAGGGTATATTGGGTGCTCTATTCAATATGATGATCTACTGAAGTTTGTGATCTACTATTGATCTACTTATTCATGGCATGTGATCTACTAGGAAAAAAGAAGACAGGGTTAGGGTATTGGGTGCTCTTTCAATATGTGATCTACTGAAGGTTTGTGATCTACTATTGATCTACTATTCATGGCATGTGATCTACTAGGAAAAAAGAAGACAGGGTTAGGGTATGGGTGCTCTTTCAATTGTGATCTACTGAACTTGTGACTCTATTGATCTACTATTCATGGCTTGTGATCTACTAGGAAAAAAGAAGACAGGAGTTAGGGTATTGGTGCTCTTTCAAATGTGATCTACTGAAGGTTTGTGATCTACTATTGATCTAACTATTCATGGCTGTGATCTACTAGGAAAAAAGAAGACGAGTTAGGGTATTGGTGCTCTTTCAATATGTGCACTACTGAAGGTTTGTGATCTCACTATTGATTCTCTATTCATGGCATTGTGATCTACTAGAAAAAGAAGACAGGGTTAGGGTATTGGTGCTCTTTCAATATGTGATCTACTGAAGGTTTGTGATCTACTATTGATCTATCTATTCATGGCTTGTGATCTACTAGGAAAAAAGAAGACAGGGTAGGGTATTGGGTGCTCTTCAATATGTGATCTACTGCAAGGTTTTGTGATCTACTATTGATCTACTATTCATGGCATGTGATCTACTGGAAAAAGAAGACAGGGTTAGGGTATTGGGTGCTCTTTCAATATGGATCTACTAGTTTGATTCTACTATTCATTGGCTGTGATCTACTAGCGAAAAAAGAAGACAGAGTTAGGGTATTGGGTGCTCTTTCAATATGTGATCTACTGAAGGTTTGTGATCTACTATTGATCTACTAATTCATGAGCTTGTGATCTACTGGAAAGAGACAGGGTTGGTATTGGGTGCTCTTTCATATGTGATCTACTGAAGTTTGTGATCTACTATTGATCTACTATTTCATGGCTTGTGACTTTTTTATCTTTATATAGGAAAAAAGAAGACGGTTTAAGGGTATTGGGTGCTCTTCAATATGTGATCTACTGAAGGTTTGTGATCTACTATTGATCTACTATTCATGGCTGTGATCTACTAGGAAAAAGAAGACAGGGTTAGGGTATTGGGTGCTTCATATGTGATCTACTGAAGGTTTGTGACTACTATTGATCCTACTATTCATGGCATGTGATCTACTAGAAAAAGAAGACAGGGTTAGGGTATTGGGTTCTCTATTCCAATATGTGATCTACTGAAGGTTTGTGATCTACTATTGATCTACTATCATGGCTTGTGACTACTAGGAAAAAAGAAGACAGGGTTAGGGTATTGGGTGCTCTTTCAATATGTGATTACTGAAGGTTTTGTGATCTACTATTGATCTACTATCATGGCTTGTGACTACTGGGAAAAAAGAAGACAGGGTTAGGGTATTGGGTGCTCTTTCAATATGTGATCTACCTGAAGGTTTTGTGATCTACTATGATCTACTATTCATGGCTATGTGATCTACTAGGAAAAAAGAAGACAGAGTTAGGGTATTGGGTGCTCTTTCAATATGTGAATCTACTGAAGGTTTGTGATCTACTATTGAATCTACTATTCATGGCTGTGATCTACAGGAAAAGAAGACAGGGTTAGGGTATTGGGTGCTCTTTTCAATATGTGATCTACTGAAGGGTTTGTGATTACTATTATCTACTATCATGGCATGTGATCTACTAGGAAAAAAAGCAAGACAGGTTAGGGTATATGGGTGCTTCTTTCAATATGTGATCTACTGAAGCGTTTGTGATCTACTATTGATCTACTATTCATGGCTATGTGATCTACAGGAAAAAAGAGACAGAGTTAGGTATTGGGTGCCTTTCAATATGTGATCTACTGAAGGTTTGTGATCTACTATTGATCTACTATTCATGGCATGTGATCTACTAGGAAAAAAGAAGACAGAGTTAGGGTAATTGGCGTGCTCTTTCAATATGTGATCTACTGAAGGTTTGTGATCTACTATTTGATCTACTATTCATGGCTTGTGATCTACTAGGAAAAAGAAGACAGAGTTAGGGTATTGGGTGCTCTTTCAATATGTGATCTACTGAAGGTTTGTGATCTACTATTGATCTACTATTCATGGCATGTGATCTACTAGAAAAAAGAAGACAGAGTTAGGGTATTGGGTGCTCTTTCAATATGTGATCTACTGAAGGTTTGTGATCTACTATTGATCTACTATCATGGCTGTGATCTACTAGGAAAAAAGAAGAAGAGTTAGGGTATTGGGTGCTCTTTCAATATGTGATCTACTGAAGGTTTGTGATCTACTATTGATCTACTATTCATGGCATGTGATCTACTAGGAAAAAGAAGACAGGGTATTGGGTGCTCTTTCAATATGTGATCTACTGAAGGTTTGTGATCTACTATTGATCTACTATTCATGGCATGTGATCTACTAGGAAAAAAGAAGACAGAGTTAGGGTATTGGGTGCTCTTTCAATATGTGATCTACTGAAGTTTTGTGATCTACTATTGATCTACTATTCATGGCATGTGATCTACTAGGAAAAAAGAAGACAGGGTTAGGGTATTGGGTGCTCTTTCAATATGTGTATCTACTGAAGGTTGTGTCTAACTATTTGATCTACTATCATGGCATGTGATCTACTAGGCAAAAAAGAAGACAGGGGTATTGGGTGCTCCTTTCAATATGTGATCTACTGAAGGTTTGCTGATCTACTATTGATCTACTATTCATGGCATGTGATCTACTAGGAAAAAGAAGACAGAAGTTAGGGTATTGGGTGCTCTTTCAATATGTGATCTACTGAAGGTTTGTGATCTACTATTGATCTACTATTCATGGCATGTGATCTACTAGAGAAAAAAGAAGACAGGGTTAGGGTATTGGGTGCCTTTCAATATGTGATCTACTGAAGGTTGTGATCTACTATTGATCTACTATTCATGGCATGTGATCTACTAGGAAAAAAGAAGACAGGTAGTATTGTGGTGCTCTTTCATATGTGATCTACTGAAGGTTTGTGATCTCTATTGATCTACTATTCATCGGCCATGATGATCTATAGAAAAAGCAGACAGGGTTAGCGGATATTGAGGTGCTCTTTCAATAGTGATCTACTGAAGGTTTGGTGATCTACTATTGATCTACTATTCATGGCAATGTGATCTACTAGGAAAAAAAGAGAGACAGGTTAGGGTATTGGGTGCTCTTTCAATATGTGAATCTACTGAAGGTTTGATGATCTACTATTTGATCTACTATTCATGGCATTGAATAGTGATCAATATTAGATCACAAACCTTTCAGTAGACACATATTGAAAGAGCACCCACATACCCTAACCCTGTCTTCTTTTTTCCTAGTAGATCACCATTGCCCATGGAATAAGCTAGATCAATAGTAGATCACAAACCTTCAGTAGGATCAACATTATTGAAAGAGCACCCATATAACCCTAACCCTGTCTTCTTTTTCCTAGTAGATCACATTGCCATGAATAGTATCAATAGTAGATCACAAACCTTCAGTAGATCACATATGAAAGAGCACCCAAACCCTAACCCTGTCTTCTTTTTTCCTAGTAGATCACATGCCATGAATTAGTAGGATCAATAGTAGATCACAAACCTTCAGGAGATCACATATTGAATGAGCACAATACCCTTAACTCTGTCTTCTTTTTTCCTAGTAGATCACATGCCATGAATAGTAGATTCAATAGTAGATCACAAAACTCTTTCAGTAGATCACATATTGAAAGAGCACCCAATACCCTGGTCTTCTTTTCCTGTAGATCACATGCATGATAGCTAGATCAATAGCTAGATCACAAACCTTCAGTAGTAGATCACATATTGAAAGAGGCACCCAATACCCTAACCTGTCTTCTTTTTTCCTAGTAAGATCACATGCCATTGAATAGTAGATCAATAGTAGATCACAACCTTCAGTTAGATCACATATTGAAAGAAGCACCCAAATACCCTAACTCTGTCTTCTTTTTTCCTAGTAGATCACATAGCCATGAATAGATGATCAATAGTAGATCACAAACCTTCAGTAGATCACATATTTGAAAGAGCACCCACATACCCTGTCTTCTTTTTTTCCTAGTAGATTCACATGCCATGAATAGTAGATCAATAGTTAGATCCCAACCTTCAGTTAGATCACTTGAAAGAGCACCCAATACCCTAACTCTTTCTTCTTTTTCCTAGTAGATCACAAGCCATGTAATAGGTAGATCAATAGTAGATCACAAACCTTCAGTAGATCACATATTGAAAAAGAGCACCCAATACCCTTACTCTGTCTTTCTTTTTTCCTAGTAAGTGCACATGCCAATGAATAGTAGATCAATAGTAGATCACAAACCTCAGTAGATCACATATTGAAGAGCACCAATACCTAACTCTGCTCTCTTTTCCTAGTAGATCACAGCCATTGAATTAGTAGATCAATAGTAGATCACAAACCTTCAGTAGATCACATATTGGAAAGAGCACCCAATACCCTAACTCTGTCTTCTTTTTTCCTAGTAGATCACATGCCATGAATAGCCTAGATCAAAGTAGATCACAAACCTTCAGTAGCATCACATTATTGGAAAGAGCACCCAATTACCCTTAACTTCTGGTCTTTCTTTTTTCCTAGTAGATCACAAAGCCATGAATAGTTATAGATCAATAGTAGATCACCAAACCTTCAGGTAGATCACATATTGAAAGAGCGACCCTATACCCTAACCCTGTCTTCTTTTTTTTCCTAGTAGATCACATGCCATGAATAGTAGATCAATATAGATATCACAAACTTCAGTTAAGATCACATATTGAAAGAGCACCCAATACCCTAACCTGTCTTCTTTTTTCCTAGTAGATCACAAGCCATGAAAGTAGATCATATAGACACAAAACCTTCAGTAGATCACATATGAAAGAGCACCCCAAATACCCTAACTTTCTTCTTTTTCCTAGTAGATCACAAGCCATGAATAGCTAGATCAAAGTAGATCACAAACCTTTCAGTAGATCACTATTTGAAAGAGCACCCAATTACCCTAACCCTGTCTTCTTTGTTCCCAGTAGATCACAAAGCCATGAATAGTAGATCAATAGTAGATCACAAACTTCAGGTAGATCACATATTGAAAGAGCACCAATACCTAACCCTGTCTTCTTTTTCCAGTAGATCAACAAGCCATGAATTAGATAGACAATAGTAGACACAAACCTTCAGTAGACACATATTGCAAGAGCACCAATACCCTAACCCGTCTTCTTTTTTCCTTAGTAAGATCACATGCCATGAATAGTAGATCAATAGTAGATCACAAAACCTTTCAGTAGATCACATATTGAAAGAGCACCCAATACCCTAAACCCTGTCTTCTTTTTTTCCTAGTAGATCACAAGCCATGAATAGGTAGATCAATAGTAGATCACAAACCTTCGTAGAATCACATATTAAAAGAGCACCCAATACCCTAATCGTGTCTTCTTTTTCACTAGTAGACACAAAGCCCATGAATAGTAGGATCGATTAGTAGATCACAAACCTTCAGTAAGATCACAGTAATTAGAAAGAGGCACCCAATACCCTAACCTGTCTTTCTTTTTCCTAGTAGATCACAAGCCCTATGAATAGTAGATCAATAGTAGATCACAAAACCCTTTCAGTAGATCACATATTGAAAGAGCACCCAATACCCTAACTCTGTCTTTCTTTTTCCTAGTAGATTCACAAGCCCATGAATAGTGATCAATAGTAGATCCACCATATTGAAAGAGCAACCACATACCCTAACCCTGGTCTTCTTTTTCCTATAGATCACATGCCATGAATTAGTAGATCAATAGTAGATCAACAAACCATTCGTAGATCACATATTGATAAGAGCACCCCACCTACCCTACACCGTCTTCTTTTTTCCTAGTAGATCAACAACCATGAATAGTAGACAATAGATAGATCACAAACCTTCACAGTAGATCACAATATTTTGAAAGGAACACCCAATACCCTAACCCTTCTTCTTATTTTCAGTTAGATCACATGCCATGAATAGTAGATCATAGTAGATCACCATAACCCTTCGAGTAGATCACATATTGAAAGAGCACCCACCATACCCATAACTCTGTCTTCTTTTTCCTAGTAGATCCACATGCCATGAATAGTAGCATACATAGTAGATCACAACCTTTCAGTTAGATCACATATGAGAAGAGCACCAATACCCTACTCTGTCTTCTTTTTTCCTAGTAGATCACACAGCCGTTGAATAGATAGCATCTCCAATATAGATACACAAAGCTTCAGTAGATCACACTATTTAAAGAGCACCAATACCTAGCCCTGTCATCTTTTTTCCATATATAGCATTCACTCCATGCCAATGAATAGGACATCAATCAGTTACGATCATCAAAACCTTCAGTAGATCAACATAATTGCAAAGAGCACCCAATACCCCCTAAACCCTGCTCTTCTTGTTTCCTAGTAGATCACATGCCATGAATTAGTAGATCTAATAGTACGACACAAACTTCGAGTAGATCACATATTGACAAGAGCACCCACCAATACCCTAACCCTGTCTTCTTTTTTCCTAGTAGATCACATGCCACATGAATAGTAGATCAATAGTAGATCACAAACCTTCAGTAGATCACATATTGAAAGAGCACCCAATACCCTAACCCTGTCTTCTTTTTTTCCTAGTAGATCACATGCCATGAAATAGTAGATCAATAGTAGATCACAAACCTTCAGTAGATCCACATATTGAAAGGAGCACCCCAATACCCTAACTCTGTCTTCTTTTTCCTAGGTAGATCACAAGCCTGAAATAGTTTTCAATAGTAGATCCACACTTCAGCTATAGTATCAACATATTGAAAGAGCACCCAATTACCCTAACTCTGTCTTCTTTTTCCTAGTAGATCACATTGCATGAATAGTAGGATCAATAGTAGATCACAAAACCTTCAGTAGATCACATATTTGAAAGAGCACCAATACCCTGTCTTCTTTTTTCCTAGTAGTATCACATGCCTATGAATAGTAGATCAATAGTAGATCACAAACCTTCAGTAGATCACATATTGAAAGAGCACCCAATACCCTAACTCTCTTCTTTTTTCTAGTAGATCACAAGCCATGAATAGTAGATCAATAGTAGATTCACAAACCTTCAGTTAGATCACATATTGAAAGAGCACCCAATACCCTAACTCTGTCTTCTTTTTTCCTAGTAGATCACATGCCATGAAATAGATCAATAGTAGATCACAAACCTTCAGTAGATCACATATTGAAAGAGCACCCAAATACCCTAAACTCTTCTTCTTTTTCCTAGTAGATCACAAGCCGATGAATAGTAGATCAATAGTAGATCACAAACCTTCAGTAGATCACATATTGAAAGAGCACCCAATACCCTAAACTCTGTCTTCTTTTTTCCTAGATAGATCACATGCCATGAATAGGTAGATCAATAGTAGATCACAAACCTTCAGTAGATCACATATTGAAAGAGCACCCAATACCCTAAACTCTGTCTTCTTTTTTCCCTAGTAGATCACAAGCCATGAATAGTAGCATCAATAGATAGATCACAAACCTTCAGTAGATCAACATATTGAAAGAGCACCCTATACCCTAACCCTGTCTTCTTTTTTCCTAGTTAGATCACATGCCATGAATAGTAGATCAATAGTAGGATCACAAACCCTTCAGTAGATCACATATTGAAAGAGCACCCAATACCCTAACCCTGTCTTCTTTTTCCTAGTAGATCACAAAGCCATGAATAGTAGATCAATAGTAGATCACCAAACCTTTCAGTAGATCACATATTGAAAGAGCACCCAATACCCTAAACTCTTTCTTTTTTTCCTAGTATGATCACAAGCCATGAATAGTAGCATCAATAGTAGATCACAAAACCTTCAGTAGATCACATATTGAAAGAGCAACCCAATACCCTAACCCTGTCTCTTTTTTTTCCCAGTAGATCACAAAGCCTATGAATAGTAGATCAATAGTAGATCACAAACCTTCAGTAGATCAACATATTGAAAGAGCACCCAATACCCAACCCTGTCTTCTTTTTTCCTAGTAGATCACAAGCCATGAAATAGTAGATCAATAGTAGATCACAAACCTTCAGTAGATCACATATTTGAAAGAGCACCCAATACCCTAACCCTGTCTTCTTTTTTCCTAGTAGATCACATGCCATGAATAGTAGCATCAATAGAGATCACAAACCTTCAGTAGATCACATATTGAAAGAGGCACCCAATACCCTAACCCTGTCTTCTTTTTTCCTAGTAGATCACAAGCCATGAATAGTAGATCAATAGTAGATCACAAAACCTTCAGTAGATCACATATTGAAAGAGCACCCAATACCCTAACCCTGTCTTCTTTTTTTCCTAGTAGATCACAAGCCATGATAGTAGATCAATAGTAGATCACAAAACCTTCAGTAGATCACATATTGAAAGAGCACCCAATACCCTAACCCTGTCTTCTTTTTTCCTAGTAGATCACAAGCCATGAATAGTAGATCAATAGTAGATCACAAACCTTCAGTAGATCACATATTGAAAGAGCACCCAATACCCTAACTCTGTCTTCTTTTTCCTAGTAGATCACAAGCCATGAATAGTAGATCAATAGTAGATCACATATTGAAAGAGCACCCAATACCCTAACCCTGTCTTCTTTTTTCCTAGTAGATCACATGCCATGAATAGTTAGATCAATAGTAGATCCACAAACCTTCAGTAGATCACATATTGAAAGAGCACCCAATACCCTAACCCTGTCTTCTTTTTTCCTAGTAGATCACAAGCCATGAATAATAGATCAATAGTAGATCACAAACCTTCAGTAGATCACATATTGAAAGAGCACCCAATACCCTAACCCTGTCTTCTTTTTTCCTAGTAGATCACATGCCATGAATAGTAGATCAATAGTAGATCACAAAACCTTCAGTAGATCACATATTGAAAGAGCACCCAATACCCTAACTCTGTCTTCTTTTTTTCCTAGTAGATCACATGCCAATGAATAGTAGATCAATAGTAGATCACAAACCTTCAGTAGATCACATATTGAAAGAGCACCCAATACCCTAACTCTGTCTTCTTTTTTCCTAGTAGATCACAAGCCATGAATAGTAGATCAATAGGTAGATCACCAAACCTTCAGTAGATCACATATTGAAAGAGCACCCAATACCCTAACCCTGTCTTCTTTTTTCCTAGTAGATCACATGCCATGAATAGTAGATCAATAGTAGATCACAAACCTTCAGTAATCACATATTGAAAGAGCACCCAATACCCTAACCCTGTCTTCTTTTTTCCTAGTAGATCACATGCCATGAATAGTAGATCAATAGTAGATCACAAACCTTCAGTAGATCACATATTGAAAGAGCACCCAATACCCTAACCCTGTCTTCTTTTTTCCTAGTAGATCACATGCCATGAATAGTAGATCAATAGTAGATCACTCAAACCTTCAGGTAGATCACATATTGAAAGAGCACCCAATACCCTAACCCTGTCTTCTTTTTTCCTAGTAGATCACATGCCATGAATAGTAGATCAATTAGTAGATCACAAACCTTCAGTAGATCACATATTAAAAGAGCACCCAATACCCTAACTCTGTTCTTTTTCCTAGTAGATCACAAGCCATGAATAGTAGATCAATAGTAGATCACAAACCTTCAGTAGATCACATATTGAAAGAGCACCCAATACCCTAACCCTGTCTTCTTTTTTCCTAGTAGATCACAAGCAGATCACAAAACCTTCGGTAGATCACATATTGAAGAGCACCATTACATTATTTTTATATGATGTAATGCAAAATAAAGATACTTCTGAGTTGTGACCAGTCATTGGTCGGACAATGTATTAAATTGACATTTTAAGTACAAATAGAAATTTAATTTGCCCTGAATTTGTGGCATCCCAGATGTTGGCACCCTAGTGATCACCTAGTTCACCTAAAGAGTAATACTGCCCTGGGTTTAAACTTTAGAATTTTTTGTAAATAAACTTTGTAAAGGTTTTGGAATAATGCAAACTTTACTAGTAAGACAAGCAACAAAAAACACCCTCCAGGTGGTGTAAAAATTAATTTTGAAGGATATAGCCTGAAAGGTTTTTTTTAAAACTGTAGTAAAGGAAAATCTCCCTGGCTGGTAGGACCAACTAGACCCAATTACAGCCTCATTTCGATGGCTGAGATATCCTTTTGGGGTAGCGAAGAATCAGTACTTTTGTCGGACATGCGCAGAGGGTTCTTCCAGTGAAGAGTTTGTTGTTTTTTTTTGTTTTGGTTTTTTATTTCTAATTTTATTTTTGTTTTATTGTAATCCCCACACTTATAAGTCATCATAACAGTGTTTGCGTTTATTAATAAACTTTGTGTTGCGTATTCTGGAGTATAAGATGTGCTGAAGATCACAACTTATATTTATAGACTGTTCCAAAATAGCGGTGGCTGAATTGGCCAATCAAAAACACCCAAACATGCATTGAATTTACTATTTAAAGGCATTGTTAAATTGTCCTACAATTGCTTTGCTAGATGCAAAGACCAACATACGAGGATTTATACAAGTCTCTAGGCATCTGTCAGCCGAAATTAAGTTCCCTTTTTATTCTATCCATTTTTAATTCACTCCAAAAACCTTTCATACACCCATACATTACATTGTTTTTTTTCTTATTCTCAGATGCATCAAGAAATAAAATTACATTTACAAAAGCTTTCAACACGACTGACCAGTAGAAATCCGTCTGAATTTTGGACATCTGGTCAATGGATGACCGAGCGCAGAGGTGGTTCTGATGTTGGTGAGATTCTTTCCCTTTCATTTATATCTGTTGCTCTAAAATGTTTTTTTTTAAATCGTACTATATGACCTATGAACCCTAGGCGGTGCAAGCTGATTTGCACCCTAAGAAACCTTAGATGCACCCTCTGAAAGTTTTGTTATGCTAATGTAGCTACAGTAACCCATTACTACATTGTTTCTAACTCTCAAAACACCTTTGATAACATAATTTTCATCTTTTCATTATTTATATTATTACATTCTTCTTCTTATATCATTTATTATTATTTATTATTTTCATATTATTATATTATATTATTGTATGATATATATTATTATAATATTCATACTATAAAATAAAATGTGTATTATATTATGATATATATTATTAAATATATATTATTTATATTATCATATTATTATTTATTATTATTATATTATATTATTATATATATTATATATTATTATAATATCATATTATAAAATAAAATTATATTATATTATTATTAAATATATTATTATAATGTATCTTATTTATATTATCATATTATTATTATCATTATTATTATTATTATTATTATATTAATCATTATTATCACATTAAGTCAATAAATCCTTGACGTTAATGTCATGAAACAGTGTCCACTGTATGTTTTCCTTCATTTCTAATTCTCTGAATTTGCAGTACCCCCTGATGTTGGCACCCTAGTGATCGCTTATTTTGCCTAAAGGTTAATGTCAACCCTGTATGAACCTGCTTGGTGTTTCATTTTATATTGCAGTTGTTATTTTCTCAACTTAATCAAAAACCTTTGATCACTTATGGTACTTGCTCTTCCAAAGTGGTCACCCATCTAAGCACTGAGCCAGGTCATTGTTGCTTAACTTCAGTTTATCTAGCACTGCTGAGGGTGGTTGACTAGATAGAGGAATTTCCTGTGAAAATAAAAGTCAGTTTCTGCCAGACAGCGAGGGAGTCTATCCCCTTTTCACTAGCACTATGACCAAGGAGATTATATTGGCATCTGAGGTGGAGCAGCCACACCTACCATCAGCCTTACTTTACCGCACAGATCCCTGTGCTACTCATACGCTGATTTGGCGAGGACCGGTATCGAACCTAGAACCTTGTGATTCCTAGCGACGACTCTACGACTGAGCTTCAGTCATAAAATTTTTTTTTTAAATTTTTATTTAAAAAATATTTTTTATAGACTATCTGATTAGGTGTGCCAAAAAAATTTTTTTTTTCATATTTCAGAGTGATAACATATATATATATATATATATAGTTTTCTTTGATGACTATATATATATATATATATACACACACACACAATAATATATATATATATACACATATATATGTATATATACACACACACATATATATATATACACACTTATATTATATATAACACATATATATATTTTATATATATATACACACACACATATATATATAAAAAATATATATAATACCACATATATATATATATCCACATATATATTTATATCATGCGTACAATTATTTTAATATGTTTTGTTATTAATTTTTGTATTTTTTTAGCCGCTTCCACAGAAACAATTGCCAAAAAAGAAGATGGAGAAGATTTTTACCGACTTTTTGGCAATAAATGGTTCACGTCTGCCACTGATGCAAACATGGCATTCACTTTGGCTCGTATTGTTGGAAAAGATGGACAAATCAAACATGTAAGCTTAGACAGAATTTGATAAAGTTTTTCTTCCTCTCTCTCTCTCTCTCTCTTCTCTCTCTCTCTCTTCTCTCTCTCCCTCTCTCTTTCTTCCTCTCTTTCTCTCTCTCTTTCCTCCTTCTCTTCCTCTCTTTCTCTCTCTCTTTCCTCTCTTCCTTCTCTCTCTTCTTTTCCTCTCTTTCTCTCTCTCTTTCTTTCTCTCTCTTCCTCTCTCTCTTCTCTTCTCTCTCTTCTCTCTCTCTCTCTTCCTCTCTCTCTCTTTCCCTCTCTCTCTCTCTCCTCTCACTCTCCCCCTCTCTCTCTTCCCCTCTCTCTCTTCCCCTCTCTCTCTCCCTCTCATTCCCCCTTCTCTCTCTCTCCTCTCTCTTTCCCCTCTCTCTTTCCCCTCTCTCTCTTTTCTTTCTCTCTCTCTTCCTCTCTCTCTCTTCTCTCTCCTCCTCTCTTCCTTCCTCTCTCTCCCTTCCTCTCTCTCTCTTCCTCTCTCTCCCTCTCCTTCCCCTCTCTCTCTTCCTCTTCCTCTTCTCTTCTTCTTCTCTCCTCCTCTCTCTCCCTCTTCTTCCCTTTCTTCTCTCTCCTCTTTCTCCTCTCTCCTCCTCCTCTCTCCCCCCCTCTCTCGTTGTATCACAAGATGTTAGGAATAACAAAATATAAACAAACTAAATATGTAATCTTATAGCTGGCCACTGGGGTTTCATGCACTTTCTGCCTCGACTTTACTGGTTATGTCATCTGCAAATCCTGGACTCCCACTTGTTCCGGGTGTCCTTCATTCCGAAACCATCCGCTGGTGGGGAAAGAACCCATCCCAAGAAACAAATAATATAACAATTCAAATAGAAAGAGAGAAAAGAAATTAACAAAGGTGAATCATTACATTCTAGGTCAGATGGGTGGGTGTGACTCAGCAATGGATATAATAGTTTAAAACTCTAACTCCTATACACCTCATTCCACCCGGCCTGAAGTCACATTGTTCCTAATCTGCCCCAAAAATAGCCTTTGCTTAAATGTATTATTAAACATATTTTAAAAGTCTTTAATTTACGGAAATAACTTTAAATGAAAAGGTCATTTTTAGCCATTTTTTATAAATCCTTATAGGAATGGGGCTATGGACTTAGAAAATTCTCAACAGGATGTAAGAGTTAACATTGTCAAAAAAAAAAAAACTACTTTGTTGCATAGAAGTTGTTACATTTCCATATAAATTTCATAAACTAAATGGCAACTATATGGGATAGAAGTTGTTATTTTTTGGTTATGTAAAGTACATTATTTTATATTAGGAAGCAAACTTAGTTATTGTCATTGGATATGTAATCAGTGACCTGATGTCAAATACTGGACAAGGCTGTTTGTATTTCATTTCACACAATGGGAAATGCATGAACTGTGTCACATCCTGCCCGTGCAGAAGGATTAGAGTAAATATATTATTTCATTCATATATCATATTAGTATTATCTGTGTTATTTCGGACTATTGTCCTCATCTTCATTGTTATCTGTACAATGTTTCGGACGATATGCCCTTCTGCCTTCTTCAGGTATTTCTTGTCGGACTCGGGAACCTTCGTCCGAAACGTTGTAAAAGATAACACTGAAGATGAGGACAATAGTCCGCAACACAGATAATACTAATCATCAAGCCTCATCTCAAACATTCAGAGAAATAATATATTATATTATGAGAAGTTTTCGAAAACTGTTCATAATATCAGTAGCATTCTTCATTTCCTCTTCTTGCTCTCGTTCATTCTCATCTTGCTGCTGCTATCGTGTGTTCTGAAGGCAGTGGCTGAGGGCTTCATGTCCTGGGTATGACGCTTAAACATCTGATGGTGAAGTTCCAGTTCTGGAGCTCTGAGGAACATAGAGTACCCCTTCATCACCATTACTCCATGTCCACTCTTGACCCAGAGTGGTAGTATCTGTTAGGGTCTCATCTATGGTTAAATAGAACAAATCAGTTTTTTTAAAAAATGAGTTTTAAAAAATGAATTTAAAAAATTGAGTTTTAAAAAGAAATTGATTACTCTTCAAGAATGAATAAAACAAAATGTATTTGGCATAAAATAACCCAACAAGAGTTGATACGGTTAAAATCAAACCAAAAATATA
>CM042153.1:76257393-76292718 GCA_023376005.1 Doryteuthis pealeii
ATTAACTACCCATTATTTTCCATTAAACTAACCTTAACCCCTAAACTCTAACCCTAACCTTAACCCTATCTTCTTTTTTTCCTAGTAATCACAAGCCATGAATAGTAGATCAATGATCACAAACCTTCAGTAGGGATCACATATTGAAAGAGCGACCCAATACCCTAACCCTGTCTTTCTTTTTTCCTAGTAGATCACAAGCAGATCACAAGACCTTCGGTAATCACATAGTTGAAGAGCACCAGACTTATTTTTATAGGATGTTAATGCAAAATAAGATACTTCTGAGTGTGACCAGTCATTGTCGACAATGTATTAAATTGACCATTTTAAGACAAATAGAATTTAAGTTTGCCCTGAATTTGTGGCATCCCAATGTTGGCACCCTAGGTGATCACCTAGTTCACCTAAAGAGTAATACATGCCCTGGGTTTAAAACTTTTAGAATTTTTTGTAAATAAACTTTATGTAAAGGTTTATGAATAATGCAAACTTACAGTAAGACAAGCAACAAAAAACACCTCCAGTGGTGTAAAAATTAATTTTTGAAGGGATATAGCCTGAAAGCGTTTTTGTTTAAACTGTAGTAAAGGAAAATCTCCCTGGTGTAGGACCAACTAGGACCCAATTACAGCCTCATTTCGATTGGCTGAATATCCTTTGGGGTACGGGAATCAGTACTTTTTGTCGACATGCGCAGAGGTTCTGTCAGTGAAGAGTTTGTTGTTTTTTTTGTTTGTGTTTTTTTTCTAATTTTACTTTTTGTTTATTTTAATCCCACACTTAAAGTCATCATAACACAGGTTGTCGTTATTTACTAAACTTGTGTGTATTCTGGAGTAGAAAAACAATATTAATTCAGAACCAGATGCAAAATCACCGCTGAAGATCACAACATATATTTATTAGACTGCTTCAAAATACGAGTGGCTGAATTGGCCAAATCAAAAACACCCAAACATGATATGAATTTACTATTTAAAGCAGTTAAAAATATGTCCATTACAATTGCTTGCCTAGATGCACAAGACCAACATACGGGATATATACAAGACTCTAGGCATCTGTCAGCCGAAATTAAGTTCCCTTTTTATTTCTATCCAAATTTAATTCACTCAAAAACCAAATTTCATACATACTATTTACATTGTTTTGTGTTCTTATCTCAGATGCATCAAGAAAAAAATCTACTAGATACAAAAGCTTTATACACGAACTTGACCAGTTAGAAATCACGCTAATTTTGGACAATCTGGTCAAATGGATACCGAGCGCAGAGGTGGTTCTGATTTGTGAATCTTTCCCTTTCTTATTATTGTGTCTAAAAGTTTTTTTTAAATCGTACTATATGACTATGAACCATAGGCGGTGCAGCTGATTGGCACCCTAGAACCTAGATGCACCCCTCTGAAGTATGATATATGCTTGAATGTAGCACAGTAACCCATTACTACATGATTTCTAACTCTCAAAACCACTATATAGATAACAAATTTCATCTTCATTATTATGTATTAATTTATATTCTTCTTTTCTATTATTCATTTTATTTATATTATAATTTATTATTTATTAATATTATATGATAATTATTGTAGATATACTTTATATTATATATTCATATTATAAAAAATGGTCATACTATTAATATATATAATTAAAATTATATTATATTATCAATTTTAATTTATTATTATTAAATTTACATATATATTATATTAATATATATTATTATAATATCATACTATTAAATAAATTTATATTATATTATTTAAATAATATAATATAAATTTTATTTATGTATGAATATTAATAATATATATTATAATATAAATAATATAATAAACAATTATTTAATAGTATGAATATTAAATTTAATTTATTTAATTTAATTTTATTTAATAGTATGATATATAATAATATATATAATATATAATATAATACAATTTATTTAATAGTTAAAATTATAATAATATATATTATAATATATATAATATAATAATATGAAAATAAGATAATAATAAATGAATAATAATAAGAAGGAATGTAATAATAATAATGAAAAGATGAAAATTATGTTATCAAAGGGTGTTTGGAGTAGTTAGAAACAATGTAGTAATGGGTTACTGTGGCTACATTAGCATAACAAAACTTTCAGAGGGGTGCATCTAAAGGTTTCTTAGGGTGCAAATCAGCTTGCACCGCCTAGGTTCATAGGTCATATAGTACGATTTAAAAAAACACTTTTTAGACATGAAAGGAAAAGAATCTCACCAACATCAGAACCACCTCTGCGCTCGGTCATCCATTGACCAGATGTCCAAAATTCAGACGGATTTCTACTGGTCAGTCGTGTAAAAGCTTTTGTAAATGTAATTTATTTTCTTGATGCATCTGAGATAAAGAAAAAACAATGTAATATAATGAAAGGTTTTTGGAGTGAATTAAAATGGATAGAAATAAAAGGGAACTTAATTTCAGCGACAGATGCCTAGAGTCTTGTATAATCCTCGTATGTTGGTCTTGTATCTAGCAAGCAATGTTAGACAATTTATCAATGCCTTTAAATAGTAAATTCAATACATGTTTGGGTGTTTTTGATTGGCCAATTCAGCCACTCGCTGTTTGGAACAGTCCTAAATATAAGTTGTGATCTTTCAGCACATCTTATACTCCAGAATACAAAGTTTAGTAATAACAGCAACACTGATTATGATGACTTATAAGGTGGTGGGATTAAATAAAACAAAAATAAAATTAGAATAAAAAAACCAAAACAAAAAAAAACAACAAACTCTTCACTGGAAGAACCCTCTGCGCATGTCCGACAAAAAGTACTGATTCCCTACCCCAAAAGGATATCTCAGCCAATCGAAATGAGGCTGTAATTGGGTCTAGTTGGTCCTACCAGCCAGGGAGATTTTCCTTTACTACAGTTTTTAAAAAAACCTCAGGTATATCCTTCAAAATTAATTTTTACACCACCTGGAGGGTGTTTTTGTTGCAGTCTTACTAGTAAGTTTGCATTATTCCATAACCTTTACAAGTTTATTTACAAAAATTCTAAAGTTTAAACCCAGGGGCCAGTATTACTCTTTAGGTGAACTAGGTGATCACCTAGGGTGCCAACATCTGGGATGCCACAAATTCAGGGCAAACTAAATTTCTATTTGTACTTAAAATGTCAATTTAATACATTGTCCGACCAATGACTGGTCACAACTCAGAAGTATCTTATTTTTTGCATTACATGCATATAAAAATAATGTAATGGTGCTCTTCCAATATGTGATCTACCGAAGGTTTGTGATCTGCTTGTGATCTACTAGGAAAAAAGAAGACAGGGTTAGGGTATTGGGTGCTCTTTCAATATGTGATCTACTGAAGGTTTGCGATCTACTATTCATGGCTTGTGAATACTAGGAAAAAGAAGATAGGGTTAAGGTTAGGTTAGAGTTTAGGGTTAGGGTTAGTTAATGGGAAATAATGGGTAGTTAATGGTAGATCACATGTTGGAATGTAAACAACTTGGTAGATCACATATTGAAGATACAATAGGGCCGGGTTAGCTCAGTCGGTTTAGAGCGTTCGCGCTAGAAACCACAAGGTCATAGTTCGATATCGGCCCTCGCCAAACTAACGTATAAGTATTGCACAGGATCTGCAGTAAAGTAAGGAGCTGATGGTAGGTGTGGCGCTCCACCTCAGACACAAAAACAATCTCCTAGTGAAAAGGGGATAGACTCCCTCGCTGATTGGCTGATACCGACTTAGGCACCCCGACGACTTTACTTACTTTATTACCAATGTAATAATAGTAGGTCATAACTTGTAGGTGACTGGAAGTGAAGGAAATGCTTTATGATAATAAATGAACACACACGTTGGACTGGAAAGCTTTATTTCTACTTAGAATACAGTTGCAGTTTTCTTAGGAGTTTATATACTTTCAGAAAGCTAGATAGATTTTACACAAAGCGGATGTAATAATAAAACAGGAAGTAACTCTCAATTACTTTTCTTTTTTTTTTAAAAGATTAAATACAAAATAAGATGAATAATGTTAAAAAAAATATACTTACCTCAGAAATTCTAGCAAGCGCCATCGGTCATAGCCAGGGGACAACTGTAAAGTCCACTTGCTGAAGAAAACAATAGCAGTTTTGTATACCTGTAGACACGACTGAAACAATATAAAATAATATATATACATATATGCTCCCAAATCCGAGTAGAGCTCTCTAGGGCAACTTTAATTAGCTTTCACCGAGCATAAAGCAATGATCGTCTGTTTTACAGACTGGATCTCTCTGGTTGATCGTAAAAAAATATATAAACAAATGTATGTATTAAAAGTTTAAACACAGCTCCTTAAATGGCAGTGTCAAATGGCTGAGAGGTAACAATCGGCTATTGAAAAGTCAGTTTGATTTCGCTCCTGTCGGAGGTAATTGCTGTGTCTAGCCACACCAAAGAGACATAAATGTCAAAACACAGTGTCTGTGGATTAACTGATACATTATATATACATATATTTAAGGTAATCCAATGACTGTAAGTAAGGGATGATTCTATTTGGATTTCGAAATCTCACTGTACAACAATTACTGTTATGCTTGTTAGTGCAAACATATTATACTCATGCAAGGATTTTTCTAAACCTTAAAAAGAGCTCAATGTATAATAATCAATAAATTAAATTATATACACAGCAATATTTAACTTTCAAAGAAAGAAAACATAACAACTGTCATCCTGTTATATTTTTTATTTCAACCAGAAACTCAAAAAATGAGTTCTAGCCTCATCAGACGGTTTTAGAAAATGGTTTTGTTAAACGCGTCTGATGAGGCTAGAACTCATTTTTTTTAGTTTCTGGTTTAAATAAAAAATATAATGGTAGTCGCGGTTTAAGCCTTCTTTCTTTGAAGTCACACACACACACACATATATATTATATATATATATATCAATTATATATTGTTTAATTGTTATTCTGTGTTACTCTCCCTTAGCCAGGATTGAACTGCAGTCTGGAAATGACTGTTACAGATTGTTAACTATTGGACAAACACCTCCTCAGCTTAATGGACTCTTTCTGGCAGTAGTGCAGTAATTATTTAATCTTTGATAGTGGTTCATTGAGAGAGCTAGTAACTGCATGGTAGGTGCAACATTTTGAACTTATTATATATACACACATATATATATATATATATATATATATATAATATGTCTATGCATGATTATATGTGGATATGCATATGTTATGATTATATTATTATATATATATATATATTATATATATAAACATATAATTAATATTGATAATATAGTTTGCTATATTTACAAGTAAAGAGTGCTCAATATCACTGACAGATCATGTATATCTACGTATGGTAGCAAAAGACATGAAGACAGCATTTAAAGAATACATTATCATCATGTATATTTCTTTTTTTTTTTTTTAACTTTTTGGATTTTACGGCATGTCAACCCTTGTTGGTATTTCTGCTGAAGATGTTTTGTTCTATTCATCTTGATGGGTACTGAAAATTCTTTTTTTTTTAACTCAATTTTTTTTTTGAATGGCTTAAAAAATATATATCCCGTAGGCTGGGCTTTAGGATACACCGACTGCACCTCTGCAGAGGGGTAAAAACCCCGAATGGGGCACTTGTTAGCCGTGGGTGGCGACCGTGATGCTTAAGGACAGAATCCTGACATGCACACTCCACTTAAAACCCTTAGGCTAGACGGGTGGTCGAAGAAGCCACCTCCGATCAACCGGCTAGTCATGTCAAAGCCTAGTACCTATATGATTGCCCCAACCCTATTGCCTTTATGTCAAGCCCAACACTTTTTATCATATAGTGCTAGAAGGTGGTGACTGGGGTCTTAATGCCTGGGTATAACGTTAAACTCTATCTGATGGTGAGGTTCTGGTTTTGTAGGTCTGGGAATGTGGAGCACCCCTTTATCACCATTGCTCTCAGGTCCATCCTGACCTGGAGTGGTAGTACCTGTTAGGGTCCCATCAATGGGTTAATAGAAAAATATTGTTCATAAAAGTTGTTTAAAAAAAAAACTTTCTACCAAACTATCGCTTATAACAAATTTGAACTTTACCCTATAAAACTTATCCCTCAAACTGATTTTCAATCCACCTTAGCACAAACAACTGCAAACAATCTACTTTCAAAATCAAGAAAATTCCTTGGAAAAAAACATAACAATAAAGTATATATTATATTTTTGTTTGAAGGCAATTACAATGCATGTATCGCATAAATTCAATACTTTTTTTATAGAAAATGAACTTGACAAGTGTAATCTCACGCAAAGGATCGCTTGTGTGTGTGTAGAACATCGTACAGACTGTTTCAACTTTATTAAGTTCTCATCAGCGATGTATACTAACGACTTCCCTCGACAGAAATCGAAACCGGACCTCAGAGGCATAGTCAAAGACCATATCGCCTCGGCCACAGTACACAGCTAACAATCCCTGCAAAATTAACCTTTGTGAATGATACTTACACGCCTCTACCTATAATAGGTAAGGGACGTTGAGTGAATAATAACAACAAACCAGGCCCTATGCCTTCGCGCGAAGTGAATAAGATTTTGGATGTTTTTTTTTTTTAGAAGCATTGTTGAATAAAGTATATTATTATATTTTATAAAGTAAATATTATATTTTGCTTGAAGCAGATGAAAAGATGATATTCTATAAAAAAAGTATTGAATTTTATGCGATACATGCATTGATTTGCCTTCAAGCAAAAATATAATATATACTTTATCCAACAATGCTTCTAAAAAAAAAAAAACATCCAAAATCTATACATAACAATACTACAATATTTTGACCATTACTTCACAACCTACCACTTGGCATGGTTATGACATGTCAGTTCTAGAAATCATTAGTACATATCTTATATTCCTGTTTTTACTTTTTTGAGCTGAATCTGGTTGTTGGGCTGATGTTGAGTTGGCTGGCATTCTTGCTCTTTTTTTGAGTCTGGAAACAATTTGGAAGGGACGTGATGACATGTAATAAAAATAATAGGGCAATACTTATTATATTGTTAAGTATCTGGCCAGCATCCTTAGTTCCAGATGTAGTAAATAAGTAAGCAAGCCAATAAGAATCCGGTGTTATAGTATTCTTTGTAAGTCCAACGTCCAAGATAATCCAAATAGCAATGAGCAAGGTTAGAATCAGACCTCTATAAATACACCAACAAGCAGCAGCCAGCACTGCAGTGATTGGACAATAGGAATCCTCGGTGGTCACGTGGTAGTCAACGAGTCTATATTTAAGAGAGGCATCTATCACATGCCTTATATCACAAAAACTGCAACAGATATTCCTGTTTTACTTTTAGATGTTGGAATCTGGTTGTTGGACTGATGTTGAGTTGGCTGGCATTCTTGTTCTTTTGTGTCTGGAAACAACTTGGGATTCACTTGAGAACATCATGCCATTCAAATCAATCAATCAATCAATCATTAAAAATATAGAAAGGAAAAACTAAGCCGTCCATATATCAAAAATTTTCTTGTCCCCAATGATACTTGCATTGAAAAATAAGTCTTGGCTGTGCATTAACCTTACCATGCTTTTAATTTTCATAGACCATATTCTAATTACGCTACATATGTAAACAATACTATATTTGTGGTGTCTTGGTCTATCTATTTATCTATTTGGGGATGCAATTGAAAACAAATCTGGGTATCAGGATCAAACAAAATCTTTTTAGAGTAGAATAGTATTTATAGGGTGGGGAAAATAATAATTTACTATTTGTTTAATTTTTTGTACAATTCCTTTACTTTTTCAAATGTTGGATTGTCTATGGGGCCCACAAAAAATTTAGGTAAAAGGAATCCACGGTTAAAAGAGTTGTGAACCACTGGTCTAACCAAAATATGTCACCATCAAACTATAATAAAAGGAGTTATGGCCATGGAAGATTAAGAAACAAGGTTATCTATACATATATATAAAAGGGCAGTTTTGTGAATCTGTTATGTCCAGAGACAACTTTGAAAAGTAAATATATATTACACATTAAATATCCCCAGGGCTTGGTTTTGGAGAAAAAATAATGAAGATTTGATTTAAATTCATGAAGATATCTAAAAAATAAAATTTACATGATAACAAATGAATTTTTTCCATTTAATATTGTAGACATAAATTTCTATTTCAGAGTGACTGGATCAATGCAAGGTCTTTTTACGTAGGGATTTTAATGGGATCCAGCAGGGACAAACTCACAATTCAGTAATAATGGATCTGCGAGACTAACTTTAAAAAAAAGTCCCCCCTCTACCCAGGCAACACCAGGTAGCCCCTTCTAGTTAATATATAGATATTACTTGAATGGGTAATTTATGAGGAAGTGCGTCCCGGTCTCCTGCCTTAGAAATTGCTACCGGTGACTATTAAAATAACGTCCCCAGCTATGTCGTCTCGGTGGTGTTACTTGAAAGAAAACAACCAACTTAGGGCGTTAAATGTATTTTTTTGTGTAATTCTTATTTATTTATCGTAATTGTTTAGAAATTTATTTATAGAATTTGTCGTAATTCTTGTTTATTTATAGAAATTTGTCGTAATTCTTGTTTAGATATGAAGATGGATATCTATCAATATCTATCTACCTCAATTTGTTCATTTTTTACTTTGTTTATATATATCTAAACACCCATCTCAATTTTTTCATATAAAAAAGAGAAGCCCCACCCCCTCTAAAATACATTTAACACCCTAAGTTGGTTGTTTCTTTCAAGTAACACCGCCGAGACAACATAGCTGGGACGTTATTTTAATAGTCACCAGGTAGCAATTTCTGAGGCAGGAGACCGGGACCACTTTCTCATAAAATTACCCTTGAATGCAATTAATACAGGATATTTTGAGTAGAATATTTGAAATAACTTTGTATATCTACCTGAACTCCTGATATTTTCTTTCATATGCAATAGCCATCAATCCTTCTTTGCAGAAATGGCATGCATTGTTTCCAGGCTCCAGATGTAACGATCGTATCAATTCTTCTACCCCAGGCATTTTGAGATACAAGTCGGGGAGGCTGCTGCTCACATTCCAATGAAAGATCATAAATATCAGTGGCTACTTTCTGGCCAAATTCAACCAAATCATCATCAAACTTTGCCAATATCTGAAATAAAAGTAAATAAAAATTTTAAAAAAGGCCTTTATATACAAGGGTCAGCTGAAAAGTTCATAGACTGACCAAGATTATGGTCTCATGGTTGTGACCAAATAAGCTATTATTGTCAACATAGTTCTCCCGGTTATTTCCTATGACTCCAGCATAAACAAAGGGGAACCACTCTGACTGATAATTATTTATTTTTATTGATCTACTAGGAAAAAGAAGACGGGTTAGGGTTAGGTTTAGGGTTAGTTTAATGGGAAAATAAATAAATAATTTATCAGTCAAGAGTGGTTCCCCTTTGTTTATATTGAAAGTTATAGGAAATAACCGTCTCCCTTTGTGGTTCTACAATGAATTTTAAACCTTTCTTATAGAGACTTATGCCACAAAGCAAATATTCACAATCAATTTTATATCAAAATAATAAAAAATGAGATTATATCATAAACTGATATAAATCAGAACACAAAACAATAATTAATGTAAACACCTCACTGATAAGTGTCAATATATGGAACAACTGCTACAAAAGATTTCATTGATTAAATATTTATCTCAAACCGAAATTTACACAAAAATAAATCTCATAGGGAATCAAATATGTGTATGTGTGAATTTTACTGCCTACTAGTCTCTGAAAAAAGGGATGCATGACGCTTCTTTACTGATGTCATTAAGTTTATTTAATAAAACACTGTGAAACTGTACAAGGAAAAACAAATAAAATTTAATAAACGGATAACAGCAAATACTTTTCAAAAATAGAAAACCTCAAGAAAATCCTCAAAGAAATGAGAAAGCGCTTACGTTGTCACTTGTCCCGACCAGTGACATAAAACTCTAAAGGCTTGTAAGTCTTCCCTTACCCTTTTCTGTTTAGGGTTCATAGACCGCAGAAACTAATGGCGGCACAAAAAGGGTATTAATAAACCCATTAAACTACTCTAAATTGGATACTGTGGTTGTAGTTAATTTTTATAAACAAAATAACTATTTAAAAATAAGATATAATAACTGGTCGGTTTAGCAGCAATTACAGTGAATTCTCATTCTGTACACAGAAATCCAAAAGTTACATTACAGTCAAGTCCTCTGTTTTTTTTTTTTTTTTAGTCTGAAAGTAATCATAATAGTACAAATGGATTAGTATTATTGTATAACTCGGACTATTGTCATCTGTACAACGTTTCGGCCGATGTGCCCTTTGGCCTTCTTCAGGTATTTCCTGTCGTACTCAGAATCTTCTCAAAATTGTAAACCATCTCAGACTTGGGAACCTTCTTGTTGTAATCAGGAGTCATCATGGAACTTTGAACCTAACCCTTTATTCAGTCCATGGGGGTAGAAGAAGGCCAAAGGGCACATCATCCAAAACATTGTACAGATAATGATGAAGATGAGGACAATAGCCCAAGTAATACAAATAATATTAATCATCAAGCCTCATCTCAAAAATTCAGAGAAATAGTGCAATTGGAATTTGAACTCACTTACTATGATATTGCAGTCCAGCACATTAGCCACTACACCATGGGATTCCCCATAAATGAAATAAAATCTGAGAAGTGTCACAATCATTTAAATTGGGAACCAATAATTAAAAGTCTTAATTAAATTATTTAAAAATAAAAAATATGGGAGAATAACTGATACCATTGGAAGTTACACTTCAAATTTCCAAGGAATGCCAATAAACAATTTATAAAAATGATCCTGATGTTTCTCAATGATGAGCGTGCAAAAACAATTATGTCATTATTTGAATAAGATCATTGTAAGTCTTTAATGCCTTTATTGCTCACCAAACAAAAACTATTCAAAATGATTTCCCGGTTGAATCATTGCTGTGCTTGGAAGGACAAGATAGACCTGTGAAGGTCAGAGGATACAATAGCTGAAACATTGTGTTTTTATATATCCCAATAAAGATGAGGAGAACAGTAAATAAAATAAAAATAATACCTATCAAGCCTCATCGCATAAATCAGAGAAATAAATTAGTGTATTTTTCCATCTATATGCCTCCATTCATTATCCTCCATTCTATATTCCTCCATTCTATATTTCTCCATTCTATATTCCTCCATTCTATATTTCTTCCTTCTATATTTTATGTTAGTAGAGAGGAATGGTTTGAATTGTTTGTACCATTTGGTCTTATATGAAATGCCTGAGAGAAAAACGCTTGATAAAAACTACACAATGATAATGTGCTGTTTTTGAACAAATCCCAATGCAGCACCCCACAAAACAGCCACATACCCCCATTTCACAAACTTTCAAGTAGAGCTAGAACATGCTAGGCCTAGAGAATCAATAATCTATTTTCTCCTATGGACTCCAACACATGGACACACCAGTGTTGAACAACCAGCAAAAACTTACATTCATCAACTCTGTACAGACACTGGATACTATCTAGAGGACTTATGGTGATAGGAAAGATGGCAGAGAAGGGGGTAGAGTTAAGTGAATCCGTGCTATCGCATGCCTAGATGATGATGATGATTGATGATGATATAGGAATAAATATTCAGGTTATCAGCAAAAAGTAAATATTGCTTCATTAATACTGATAAGAATAAGAACACTTAATGATATCTCAACAAAACTAAATACAATGTGCGTCAGAAATACTGTCACCCAATGTAGTGAAGTAACTTAGGGCGAGCTCCATCTAGCAAATGTGACCATATGACTTAAGGCACCCCTTTGATCTCGATTAAGAAGGACATGTTTTCCATTTACACCATCAATATCCGGTTGTTTTAACAGATGACTTTTAATTTTATTTTTAAATTATAAAACTAACCCTTAACCCTAACCCCTAACAAACAACCGGATTATTGATGGTGTAATGAAAAACATGTCCTTTCTTAATCGAGATCAAAAAGGGGTGCCTAAAGGTAATATGGTTCGCAAATGTCTTACCATTTTTTTTAAACTTATGATTGTGGCTTGAACCTGTGCACACCATTTTTTTCTGTTGAATACTTTCTTTTTTTTTAGAGACTGGTGAATCTGAATTGCACAGATGAGATTTTTGTGCTCATTTCATGTTATTTGGGAATGATGAAGTTCAGGATAGAATTTTCAACCCATAGCAGTATCAATTTTCTATCGTTCCTATGCAATGAAAAGCTCTTTGTATATCAATTTCTGGATACGCCTATCAGATAAAAGTTTGGTTATCTTAAGATACGCACTCCCAATTTTTCCACCTTTTTGTTCTTTAAGGAATGCTCTCTGCAAATTAGCCAGTCTCGTCTCTCTTTTTATCTGCATTTTTCAGGAGATAAACTTGTTATTTTCATCTGATTTCTTAAATAATTTTTTATTTGTTTTCAATATTGTTACAAAAAAAAGGTTTTGAAATTTTATCATTGAAAAAAAAAAAAAAAGAAGAAAATTGAGACAATTTATTGAAAAATGCCCCAAATGATAAATTATTAAAGAATTCAAACGAAAAACAAGTTTATTCTCCAACAAACTCAGATAAAAATAAGCATACAAGGTTGGGTTTTTTACAGCATGTCACCCTTGTTGGGTATTTTTACGAAGACGTTTTTTTATTTGTGGGATTAAAATAACGAAAATAAATTAGATAAAAAACCAAAAAATCACAAACTCCCATGAGGCCTTCACCGGAAGAACCTCTGCGCATGTCTGACAAAAAAGACTGATCCCTACCCACAAAAGGAATCTTGCATTTCAAGTTCAGGACTACATAAGTCTAGTCCACCTACTAACCAGGGGGATATCCTCTTGCCACAGGCGACTATGACCGGTCAATAAAGCCTAAGTCATAAAACTACACCCTGCCTTTGTCCTTTACTTTTCGTTCCTTAAATTCCATTTCAGCTTACCAGCCCACAAAAAGGAAGGACCAGCTTTATTAGGGGTAGGATACAATTACAAACGAACTAAACCTTCCCCATATATTCATTCTTGATGAATACTCAATTTGTTTAAACTCAGTTTGTTTTTTAAACACATTTTTTAAAGATTCATTTGTTCTATTTAACCCTGTGGACCTGGGAGTAATGTGATGAAAGGGTACTCCACATTCCGCACAGCTCCAGAACAGGAACTTCGCCATTAGTTTAACTCATAGCTAGGACATTAAGACTCTCAGCTACCACCCTTCTAGCCCATATGAGGAAAAGGTCAGGCACCCTCTTGGGTAATGGTTAGCAAGTTAGTGAGTTCGATTCTCACTGGGGCGCCCCATACTTCTGGCCTTGTGTCACATCTGAGCTAAGCTTAGTAAATAACTATATGATAAAAAGGCAATAGTTTGTGGGGAGGGGGCAAATTTATAGGGAGCATTCCTTTAGGAAAAAAAAAGCAGAGAAATTTGGGTGCACCTATCTTAAAGATAACCAAAGTCTGTGGGTCTCCACATTTAAAAACAAGGGTAATTATGAACTTTTGTTAAGTAAATTAGGGTGTCCCAGAAAAACAGAACCCCAAATTTGTAATAAAACTGTAATTTTAACTAGGGGTTTAGGTTTAGGTTAGGGTTAGTGTTGGGGTTTAGGTTAGTTTAAAGGGAAAAATAAATAAAATAATTTGGGTTCTGTTTTTCTGGGTACAGGGTGACCCAGAAAAAACAGAACCCAAATCCTAACCCCAACCCTAACCCTGAACTTCTCCTAGTTAAAATAACAGTTTTATTACAAAATTTGTGGTTTCTGTTTTTTCTGGCACATCCTAATTTACTAAACAAAAGTCAATTTACCAAAAACAAGTTTGTGACATATTTCATAGTAGTGAAGTGCAGCTTGATTTGAGGCAGATAAAAAATACAAAAAATAACAAAAAAAGAAAGAAAGAAAAAATTGAGAATTAAAAAACAAAAACAAAACAACTTACCGAAGCTGGAATGTGTCTTTTCAAATATGATTGTAATAATGAACCTCAAGGTACATATTAGACAATCGGGGTTCTTTAAGAGTGAAAGTTCCAATGTCCCTCTGCCATACTTGTCGTTTGTTCCAGTGGGTTGGAGAGAAGAGAGGACTGACATTTAAGAACATTTTGTTTACAAGTTTCTGTGATAGGAGGACGAGGTCGATGTTGGAACGTTGCTCTATTTACTGTGTTATAAAACGAACATGGCGAAAATTCAAGACTTCTTTGTTTAAATTTAATTTCGGCACAACGAAATGGAAGCTGTTTTAAGCATGATGAGCCACAAAATGTTCTAATTATCAAAACGTAAAGGAGCGAAGTTGAGAACGAAACAATAACAAACATGGTCTACTAAACAGAAATGTCCAAGGGGATAACTCTAATATAACTAATATCCAGGTCACTTAACAGGAAGAACACTGGATTATCAAACTCAATTCAAATGTCACAGCAGTTTTTTTTTCCTTCTCATTTTCACATAATCAGGGATTTCTTTATAATGTAATAAATAATAATAATAATAATAATAATAATAATATAGTAATGAAATTTATTGTGTACAGTGCTCAGGTGCACCACAACTCATCAAAGTCTCATGTCTAGTACACAGAATAATGATTAGTGTCAGGAACTATGAACAGCTACAGTAATAATATACATGCATATGTGCACGTGTGTGCATATCTGTGTAGTGGGGGTATCAGGTATAGGGCTGGTTTATTGCCCAGTGCCTGAGGCGCCCCCCTTGAGGGGAATGCCGACGGGATTGACGCAATTTTTCCACCTGCCACCATGAGTCTCGGCTTGTGTGTAGTCCCACGTTAATAGGGCCTTGTGCCTAACCCATACAAGTGGGTACGAGTAATAATCTGACCTTCTAACTCCCCACGGGAGGTCCAGTGAGTTCGGCTTCAGATTTAGTAAAATAATAGCGTCAGATCCAGGGGACTATCCCCCCAGGCATACCTGCCTCCTTGACTGAAAAGGGGCAGGACTGGTTTATTGCCCAGTGCCTGAGGTGCCACCCCCCTTGAGGGGAATGCCGAAGGGATCGACACAATTTTGTTCTTTCTCACCCATTGATGTATTTGATGGTGGTGGGCCCACGTTAAAACGAAGGCCATGTGTCCAGCCATACAAGTGGGGTATGAGGCAAATACACCCTAACTCCCAACCGGAAGTCTAGTGAGCTTCGGCCGCTGGATTAGGTTTGTAAATAGTAGCATCGATCCCAGGGGGCTATCCCCCCAGGCAATACCTGCCCCTTGGGCAGGCTGGGTTATTGCCTAGCACCTGAGGCGCCACCCTTGAGGGGAATGCCGACGGGATCGACGCAATATTTTTCCAACTGCCACCTGATGGTTCTCGCTGTGTCCCACGTTAATAGGCCTTGTGCCTAACCCGTACAAGTGGGGGTACGAGGGTAAATAATCTGACGTTAACTCCTCTATGGGAGTCCAGTGAGCTTGTCTGCTGGATCAGGTATTGTTAATTAATAGTGTCGATCCCAGGGGCTATCCCCCCAGGAATACCTGCCTCCTTAATTTAAAGGGGCAGGTTGGGTTACTGCCCAGCGCCTGAGGCGCCCCCTTAGGGGAATGCCGACAGGATCAACGCATTTTTTGTGCCTACCACCCATGAACTTCGGCTTGTGGGTGGCCCACATAAAATGTGTCACGCCTCATAGGTGGATGAGAGGCAAATACTTGCCCAGGCCTGAGGGGAATGCCGACGGGATCGTGCCAATTTTTATGCCGGATCTCTTCTCTCCCTCCAAAACACTAATATCAAGGAATCTTCTTGTGAACGTGATCTGGGTATTACTGTCAGCAATGATTTACGTTGGGCGAAACACATCTCCAAAATTGCCAAAAAGGCCGAGGGCGTCCTGGCGTCACTCAGCAAGACCTTTGTCAGCCGCTCACCGGCTATCTATTTGAAGCTGTACAAAGCTATGGTACAGACACACTTGGAGTTTGCATCACCAGTCTGGAACCCCTACCTTTCTCAGAATATTAACCTCCTAGAAACTGTACAGAGACGTGCAACCAAGCGAGTACCCTCCATCAGGAATCTGCCATACTCTGAACGTCTCACAGCCCTGGGAATGGATTCGTTGAAACTTCGGCGTCTGGCAACTGACCTGGTAAATGCTCATAAGGTCATTAATCATCTTAACAACAGCAACCTTGAGCACCTTTTTGATCTCCATCTCTCCAATACACGCGGGCATGCCTACAAAGTCAGAAAACAGCACTGTTCACGTGACTTTCGGAAACATTTTTTCACGCTCAGAATTGCGGAGACATGGAATAAACTGCCTGCATCTGTTGTAGGCTGCCGGAGCACTGAATCTTTCAAAGCCTCCATGCTTCCTGTAGTCCACCAACACTATACCTGATGCCACTCTCCACATACACATACATACATGCATATTACTACTGTGAACTGTTCATGTTCCTGACACTAATACATTATTCTGTGTACTTTACATGAGACTTTGATGAGTTGTGGTGCACCTGAGCACTGTACACAATAAATTTCATTACATTATTATTAAACCAAACCAAACCAAACTGAGTTTTATTAATTGTTGGTGATTACATTTCAGGGTACACGCGGTTTGACAATGTTTTATATTGAGGTGAGAGATGATCAAGGAGAACTGAATAATATTGAAATAATGAACTTAAAGAATAAGTTGGGTACGAGACAAATGCCAACGGCTGAATTGATGTTGAATGGAACTAAAGCTTATCAGGTAAGTGAATAAAAAATATAAGTATTCTGTCATAAAAACCGATGATCTACTTGATAGTTTATTTGGTACTATTCGCAGAGTTCCGTCCCTGCCTCCTGCCTTAAAAACGCTAGGCGGTGATAGGTCAAAAAACAAACCCACCTATGAATGAAGTCCCTACCTGAAGTGGTGCCTGCTGTATATGAAAAAATAATTTGTAGATTGAAGGCATTTTTATCAACAATTTTTTTTTTTTTGTGGTTTGAAGGTGTTAAAAGTAAGCCATATCTTTAAAAGGTTAAAATATTTACATTTACTTGTCGAAAAAAAGACTGGAGGTGGTAAAATATCGCATTAACTTTTTGGGAAAAACGCCTTAAGCGCTGTTTTTTTTTAATTTTTTAAAAAAAATATTTTCAAAAATATGGCTTACTTTTAATGCCTTCAAACCACTATTCACATCCTCCTAATTCACCAGCATGAAAATGTTCACTGTTGTAGAAAGAAATCAATCCAATGTCCTGAAGAAGGTTAACAGACCAAAACGTTATAACATTGACATCACTATCTACAATAAACATCCATTTTGTACAACATCCCATGTTTTTTCTACCTTTCTCCACAATTAAAATAAGTGTAATCTTTTTATATGCATTAATTTTTTTAGTCTTTTTAATTTGATATATTTCATTACATTAAAACTTGAATACTTACACCCAGGGGGTGCATATTCTTGCTAGTAATAATAATAATAATTGTATTGGAATATTACTAGGATAATGGGTAATTTATGAGGAAGTGTGTCCCAGTCTCCTGCCTCAGAAATTGCTACCCGGTGACTATTAAAATAACGTCCCCAGCTATGTCATCTCAGTAGTGTTACTTGAAAGAAAACAACCAACTTAGGGCGTTAAATGTATTTTAGAGGGCTTCTCTTTTTTTGTTGTAATTCTTATTTATTTATCGTAATTTGTTTAGAAATTTAATTATAGAAATTTGTCGCAATTCTTGTTTATTTATAGAAATTTTTCGTAATTCTTGATGAAGATGGATATCTATCTATCTATCTATGTATCTACCTCAATTTGTTCATTTTTTACTTTGTTTATATATATCTATCCACCCATCTCCATTTGTTCATATAAAAAAGAAAAGCCCCTCCCACCCTCTAAAATACATTTAACGCCCTAAGTTGGTTGTTTTCTTTCAAGTAACCCTGCTGAGACGACATAGCCGGGGACGTTATTTTAATAGTCACCGAGTAGCAATTTCTGAGGCAGGAGACCGGGATGCACTTCCTCATAAATTACCGGATAATGTTATACATTATTAAATCATTACTAGTCTTTTCAAAGTCTTTTGTGATATTATATTTTGCAATGTCTAATTTTTATCATATTTCCTTTTCAGGCATCAGCTGAAGGCCGAGGCATCTCCGCCATTTCTACTATGCTCACAATAACCAGGATCCATAATGCTGTCTCTGCAGTTTCTGTCATGAGACGGTTAGTTTAAACATCTCTTCAAAATAAACATTAATTTCCATCTTCCATAACTAACAATGAATAGCCTGTTGGCTGGGGCTGTAAAATTTCTCAATGAATCTTTGTGTAACTCAACTACATAGTCATACAACTTGTTTTATGGCAAAACTATTTTTTTATGTCTATCATTAAAATGTTTTATCTTATTTATTTAATTTTTTCCCCAACCCCCCTCAGGAAATATCTTTTAAAAATTAATTTTTACACTGCCCTGTGGGTGTTTTTTAAAATTTTTTTTACTAGTTTATATAAATTCTTAAACAGTTTGTGATTTTTATAATTCTTAATACTTCTTCCTTTTTTTTTTTTTTTAGGCAATCATACCATTTTTTTTTTGTGCCAAATACAAATATCATTAGATAGTAAGTGAAAAAGAATTTTCTTTTAAAAGTTAAACTTTAAAAAATTTTAAAAAGATTTAGGGGTTAAATCGAACTTAATTCCACCATCGTATGTCACACACCGAAAAGAAAAAAATACCAATAATTGGGGAATTAACCGAATTTAATGAAATTTTCAGTGTTGATATATTAATGAATAAAAGATATAATGCACCAGTTATTTTATTTAAAAACTTTTACATTTTTTTCAGGTCAGTTATCTTTGAACCACGTATCTTTGAGGCGTAACACAGATTCTCAAATATACGTGGTTCAAAATTAACTGACCTGAAAAAATGTAAAAGTTTTTAAATAAAATAATTAGTGCATTATATCTTTTATTCATTAATATATCAACACAGAAAATTTCATTAAATTCGGTTAATTCCCTGATTTTTTTTTTTTTTTTTTTTTTCGTCAGGGTGACATACGATGGTGGAATTTATGTCCATTAAGTTCGATTTAACCAATTTAGGAGTTGAATAATCATTTTTTATAATATCTTAAACGGCTTATGAAATTTTGATTTAATTTTTTTCTTTTTTAATGAATCAGAGTTGTTAACATGGCCAGCAATTATGCATCAAAAAGACAAGCGTTTGGACATCTTCTGAAAGAACTGCCTCTACATGTTAAAACTTTGGCAAATTTGGAGGTAAGTAGAATTTTAACTAGTGTTAGTAGCATTCCCACAACGTTTCGGCCGATATACCCTCCGGCCTTCTTCAGGTATTTCTTGTCGGACTCGGGAACCTTCTCGGACTCGGGAACCTTCTTTTCGAACTCGGGAACTTTCTTGTCGTATTCGGGAGCCATCATGGAACTTTGAACCTAACCCTTTATTTATTCCATGAGGGTATCCTGTTCTCATTCCGCTAACCATAGCTAGGGTAGGAGTTGTGTTAATTAATTATTTTTCTAACTGCTTTCACTCAGGATTGAACTCGAGTACCAGAGATAACTGTCACTTAGAACTGTTTTAACCTAACTGCCTAATCCACTCGGCCATGTGTCCAATTGGACAAAGTTCCGTGATGGCTCCCGAATACGACAAGAAAGTTCCCAAGTTCGAAGAGAAGGTTCCCGAGTCTGAGAAGGTTCCCGAGTCCGACAAGAAATACCTGAAGAAGGCTGGAGGGCATATCGACCGAAACGTTGTACAGATACAATGAAGATGGGGACAATAGTCCGAATAACGCAGATAATACTAACCCTAGATGAGTTGAGATGCCGTTAAGATCAATCTTTCTTCCTTTTATTCTTTAGAAAACCTCTTAAGAAACTAAACAAAAAATATAAATATGAACACAATTCCCTAACATCTCGGCATAAAATAACCCTTGACAGTTATGTACATTAGTACATATGTTAGGCGCTCATGGTGTAATGGTTATCATAATAGAAAATGAGGTTTGTGATGCAATTTCAAATCCTGGATGAGGCTGTTTGCATTTCACTTTGTGCTAATGCCTTTGGGAAAGGTAAAAATCCATTTCTTCTCCCCTCAGCTATGGGTAAATAGTAAGATGAACTGGGCTCTTTATATGGTAACCGGTCTAGTAGAAAGAAAACTCTGAATTCAAAGCTGTTGTATTCTGCTTAAAAAGTGACCTTGTGTCACATCCTGTTCCTAGTGGAGGGGTTTGGTAAATACATACCAAATGGTATGGGGGTTATCGTCCTTTGTCTGCGAGCCTCTGTTTCAAACCAACCAATCATGAGCTAGCATACTTTGGCGGCAAAGCCGAATAAGCAAACTCATCCTCTCTTCTGATCCAGGTTCCAAAGGGAACAGACCTAAATTAGGGTCGCTCCTCTTCCTCAACAACCAGAATCGGAGTCGGAGGCAAAACAGAAGTCCGTCATATCCGAACGGAACAGAGGGCCATAGCAAGGTTTACGTTAATACCCCATATCTCAGGATACACCAGATAAGTGACAAATTATTATTTGCGCAGACGAACTAAAGTCTGCAACTTTGTTATTCTGTAATACAGTCTTTTATTCATATTTCTGGTTGTTCATTTTGTTTCTTTGACTCTCAACCTGTCTGCCACACTCGTGGTTAACTCCAACACAAACTTGGAGTACTGCCGTTAGTGTCTTTTCTTTATAATACATTAGTACATATAAAAATCAGTTCTTTTTATATATATATATATATATATATATATCAGATGGAGACAAGAGGAGCCTGCATTCTGGTGCTGCGTATGAGTCACTTACTTGGACTCCAGGAAGTTGGAAAATCCACAAAACAAGACGATGACCTCCTGCGGATTTTAACACCTGTTGCTAAACTTTACACAGGAAAACAGGTGAGATGATTAACATTTTTTTAAAAAGATTTTTGGTTTTGATTTTCAAATAGATTTTTTTTCAAAGATGTTTTTTTTTCAAATATTCTATTCAATTTTTTTTTTTTTGTGGTTTTATTTTTATTTTTTTTATTTTTTTAAGAATATTTTTTATTTACAGTTTTAATGTATCTTTAAATATTTTATTTTTGTTTTATGTTTTTTTGTTATGTTTTAAAAAAATAATTTTAATAGTGTTATTCATTTATTTAAACATATTTCTGTTTTTCATTTTTTTTTTCTTTTATCTTATTTTACTTTTTTCTTTTTTTTTATGTATTTTTCTTTTTCTTATGTATCGTTTTTTATAGTTTTCATGTACATTTTAATTTTTATTGTTTATTTTAATTTTCAAATATTTTTTTCAAAGATGTTTTGTTTTTTAAAATATTCTATTTAATTTTTTTTTCTACATTTTTTTGCATATATTTTTTTTAAATTTATTTTTTTATATCTTTTATAAATATATATATATATATATATATATATATCTTATTATAATGGAGATTGTGTGTTTTTCTGTCTGTAACCGAAACTATATTCCTACTCAAGACACAATTCTCTTAGTTATTGACATCACATTCTCCATGTTTTTATTTTTATCTAAACCTCAATTATTAATAAAATTGTCTTACATTATTAATACTGTTAACCATATCTACATATTGACAACATGCAATTATATTTATATATACAACAAAATAGCGGTTTACAGTGTAAATGGGAAGGCTAATTTGCATATTAATATTAAAAAATCGAATTTAATAAATATGTGCTTAGTATTATTGATTTCTAACTGTTTGGTTTTATTTTAATGAATATAAGCAAAAATCTCTTCAATGAATCTTAAATGAAATCCATTAACAAGATAAAATAACTGTCATTTAATTCTTTACTTCCTCTGTTAACTAAATACTTAAATTAGAAAAAAAAAACAATGAAAGACAAGTGTGATGGAAGAGTAAGTTTCAGTTGTTCCATTTTTTATTATACTCCCTCTGTTTCAAATCTTTTATTATACTCCCTCTGTTTCAAATCTTTTTATCTGTATTCTTATTTAGTTTCATTAGCCTTTCTAATTTAATACAATATTTTATTATATTAAAACTTAAATACTTGCACCCGGAGGGTGCATATATTTGCTAGTATATATAATTACTGTAAGTTTTATGAACTGGTACTGACAGTGACACCAGAAATTCTATTAGTAATATATCTCCAATTGTTATGTACTGGATTATCGTTTCTTATAAATGGGCTCATTTTTTCGTGTGTGGCTTTTAAAAACAAACTCGAGTGCAAGTCTTTTTTGTCAACAAGTTTATTTGGCTATTCGATTATCTGTAGTAGTCAGCCACACAGAGAGAGATATAGAGATGTTTATAATAACAGAATCAGTATAATTATAGCGAGTAAATTTATCACTTCAGCTGGTCAGCTAATTGTCAAAATTGGAAGAAGAAAGAAAGCAGGACAGCTGATTTTTGGCTAAGCTACAGTCAGTGTCGTGTTACTCTCCTGACACCTTCTGTGCTTCACTCCCCACCTTGAATCCACATACCCTCTTTTATAATTACTGGTAATCAACTGATTATTTTTCTGACGTCATCCCCCTACTTATTTCTGTATATCCTAATTCAATTGTATATTGTTATTATATAAGTTGTAGTGAGAGAGGAGACCTACCTCGTGCAACACGGTGTGACAGAGAGAGGGTGGCGGGCGTGAAGACTTGCCGTATTCTCGACGGAAACGGGCTAGGCTTTGCCTGGAATGTAGGACTGACCTAGAGTCGAACCCGCTTCCTTCAGAATATGAGAGCTGTGGACGATCGGTGAAGTAGGAAATGGCATAGTGGCCCGGATGTGGGTGGTCGCACCGTGCTGGCAAGTGTCGCACATGCTGCACAGACAATTATGAGTGAGAAGCCCGGATGTGGTGAAATTGGGGTGTATTTAAAGGACTTATTCTCACAGACCAGGCAGAATGACTTGCAATAGTATTTTGTTGTCGAGACGAGCGGGACAAAGAAATAGTTTTGGATATTGGATTTTGGAGCGAGATACAGTTGGGAGTGGTTGGACTGTCAATTGGAGCCTTGAGTCAGACTTGACTGTGACCCCCCACCCCCACCACTGATTAGATAAGTATATTGGAATTTTAACCAAACAATCCCCAAATATTTAACATTGGAATTTTCTCTGGATGGAATTCATGCAGCAATTCAAAATGCATTCCAACCAGATTCTTCTTTTCAAAATATTTTTTTCTCTCTTTTTCACTCATAATTTAATTTTTATTAAAACTGATTGTTTTGCAACCCTTAATTACCCAAGCTTCTTAATTATATCACACAACATTTGGATCATTCATCATTTTCCCTTCTGTTATTATCGTCTCTGTCACATCTTTTCTTCCATAAGTCACCATCAGCTTTATCATAATTACATGATGTGCACAATCAAAATATCCAACCAAAAATCAAACTAAGGTGATTTATCTCAAATTATTGAATATTTATTCTTATTTCTAAACTAAAAATATACAATAGAATATTGTCAAAGTAATCTACATCAACACTTTTACCACCAAACATTTTTACCATCCCAAGCCACCGTAGTATACCTAGAAATGACAGGGCAGATTCAGAAGCAAAGAAAGCTATGAAAGACACAATAACAAAAACAAAAATACCATACACTGATTATAAAACAGCTGTGAAAAAAATTATCATTAAAGAATGGCAAAATCATTAATAACAAACTTCAAAACATTAAACCTACCATTGGAGAATGGAACTTGAAATACAACAAAAATAGAAGAGAACAGGTTGAGTTGACTGTGCCTTCACATAGGTCACACTTACATCACCCATCATCATTTACAAGAGGGCACAGAGTCCCCAATATGCACTACATGCCAAGAGAGATTTACAGTGAAACATATACTGCTAGAGTGTGTAGACTTTGATCTAGTACGAACAAAATACTACCAAGCAAGTAATTTAAAAAAACTTTTTACAAAAATAAGACCATCCAGGATTTCACATTTCCTAAAAGAAGTTGGATTGTACTCAAAAATATGAGTTACTGAACAATACTTAAAATCTATACATATATATATATTTGTTTTCTACCAAATGTTCTATACACAAATAAAGATATCATCCAATTCATAAAATTCACTAAACCCAATTTTACCAACAATACAAAATATTCACAAGTTCAACCACCAGATGTTGACAGAGCCATGGCTTTTGGATAAATGAAAAATGTGGCTCTGCGCAAGATAACATCGAAAGGGCCATTTTTCAACCAATCAGCGACATTCGTGGCCAAACCAAGGAGACGTGAAATCCGATCCAAGCTGATCCACTCTGGACCCTTAAAAACACAGAACTTTCCTCAGTCCGGCAGTGAGGACGGGAGATGGGAAATAGTCAACATCGCTGACCAAGCTGTGTCACATTTCCTTCAGCTCCCTCATCGAGATATCACCAGTCACTGACCAACCCAACATTGTCTTGGAAGCGTACATCAACTACCTTCATCTCGATTCTACGCTGGCAACCAGATATCATATTTCACACATCAACTCCTCACACTCTGTGACCCGAATGACAATTCCTACACACACACATGCCATATTATCAACCAACTATACACTCAATGACCGATGACTTAATCAACTCATCAAGTTTCTGTACATATTAAATTCATTATATTCAATACAACATATTAAACATTAACTTGTGTTTTTCCTTGCAACCATATGCATGATATAACACAAACAATCGCTACGAATCCAAAACTTAGTCGGCATTAAATGGCCCACTGAGGTTGATATGCCATAAAACAAACCAAACCATATACAGAATACATTTAATAAATTTTTATAGTAAAAATCATTTCTAATGCATTTTCATAGTAAAAATCATTTCCAATGCATTTTATAGTAAAAATCATTCCTATAGCAATTTTATAATAAAAATCATTTCCGTTGCATTTTTATAGTTAAAATCATTTCCAATGCATTTTTATAGTTAAAATCATTTCCAATGCATTTTTATAGTAAAAATCATTTCCAATGCATTTTTATAGTAAAATTCATTGTCCAATGCATTTTTATAGTAAAATCATTTCCAATAATTTTTATAGTAAATATCATTTCCTATGCATTTTTGTCGTATTATCCATTTAATTATGAATCTTACTTTATATTTCTATAAAGATATATCGTGTTCCTTTTGTTTGGTGTGATTCATTTACTGAAATGAAAAAAACATTTTTAATTACAAATCTTTTGAAGCATATAAATGGAACAACATCCTTATGTTGACTTTAATATGTTAAAAAAATGTATTTTTGTTATGTTGATCTCACAAAAATATTTGCTTTTGAGACTATTCAAAATGGTGGCAAATCAAACAGGGAGCGCCAGGTTTGAACAGAGGTCTTTTTAGTGGTTGAGAAGTGAAATTTACAGAAGAATGTGTGATATGTACGGAGAGGCATTTTTTAGTAAAAAAAATGTTTACAAATGGGCTAAACATGGGCTTGCTACTATGAGCTTGAGTAAAAAAGAAGACAGTCAGTGGAATAGAATACACACTGACTCTTTGCTAAAGAAAAAGATCATACTGAACGGGAAGTCTTCAGAGATATGAAAGGAAAAGATGCAACTGTAAATAGTGATTCCTATTTCCAATTCCTTAAGTAAAGGTCACCTTATCTTATCTTATTATAATGGAGATTGTGTGTTTTTCTGTCTGTAACCGAAACTATATTACTATTTCCCTTAGTTATTTACGTCACATTCTCCATGATTCTATTTTTATTTAAACCTAAATTATTAATAAAATTGTTTTACATTATTAATACTGTTGGCCTTATCTACATTGTATTTACCTCATACCCCACTTGTACGGGTTAAGCACAAAGGCCCTATTAACGTGGGACCACCCACAAACCAAAGCTCATGGGTGGCGGGTGGAAAAATTGCGTCGATCCCGTCGGCATTCCCCCTCAAGGGGGGGGGGGCCTCAGGCACTGGGCAATAAACCCAGCCCTGCCCCTTTAAATAGAGGGGGCAGGTATTGCCTGGGGGGATAGCCCCCTGGGATCGACGCTATTAACTTAACTTGTAAAGATCCAGGGCCGAAGCCACTGGACCCCCTGTGTTGGCCAGATCTACATATTGTTAACATTCAATTGTATTTATATATACAAAAAAATAGTGCTTTACAGTGTGAACGGGAAGGCTAATTTGCATATTGATATTAAAAATTTGATTTTAATTAATATGTGCTTGGTATTATGGATTTCTTATTGTTTGGTTTTAGTTTAATAAATATGAACAAAAATCTCAGAGATAAATCTTAAAAGAAATCCATTAACAAGAAGAAATAACTGTAATTTTATTCTTTACTTCCTAATTTAACTAAATAGTTAAATTAGGAATATTTAGCAATGAAAGACAGGATTGATGGAAAATGATGGAAGAGTTAGTTTCAAAGTTGTTCTATTTAATGATTATACCCCCTCTGTTTCAAATCATTTTATCTGCATTCTTATTTAGTTTCATTAGTCTTTCTAATTTAATATATTTCATTACATTAAAACTGAAATACTTGCACCCGGAAGGTGCATATTTTTGCTAGTTTATTGAATAATCCTTGTGTTTTTCTCTATTTGAAGGCTGTTGCTGTTGTATCAGAAGGTTTGGAATGTTTTGGTGGCCAGGGATACATCGAGGATACAGGATTACCTCAACTTCTCAGGGATGCACAAGTAATAAACCTTTCCTTAAAAAAACAAGTTCAGTTTAAGAAAATGGTTTAAAAGTAATTTTATGTACATATCTTTGTTATATACAGGGTGACCAAAAAACCCCAACAGAATCCAAAATTTTTTTTTTGGGGGGGGGGGGGGTCAGCCTGTATACCTACTATCACTGATGCAGATTACCAGCAGAACCCAAATTCTGTTTTTTTTTTGGTCACTCTGTAGATCTTAGGTATGTTTTTGTCATGCCTTAGATAAATTCTGTTTCTGAAAAAGATTTTTTTTAAAAAGAAAGAAAAAAAAAGAAAGGGTAGGAGTAGGTGAGGTTCACTGTCCTATTTTTAAGGCCTATGAAACAATTTGTTGTAGTTTTTTTGGAAAGCAGCCAAATTTGGGGTCAGCTAGTGACCAAGGAATTATGACCTGAACCCTGACTGCATCTTTTTTATATACTAGCCTTAATTTTGTTTTCAGCATGCATATTCATTAATTGTGATATTTTTTTTTTTTAATGTTTTTTAAATGTTGATTTAAGAACTGTTACGATTTTTGTGGCCATCTTTAAGCTTCAAGCAAGTGTGCTGTCCAGCAGAGATCCTTTGTGTTAAGCAGAGAGCGATCCTTAGTGAAGAATCCTTGCATTCCTCCTTAGTGTCCCTTAATATTGGGTGTGATCCTTTGGTTGTTCCTTGGTGCTCCTCAGTCTGGCAGATTGTTCATCAATGAGTGCAAATGGACATCTGTCAATATCAGCCAATTAAGCAGTTAACCAACCATGTATTCGGGCGGTTGATTGGCTGAGGTTTAAACCACATGGCCTTGCTTAGTCTATAAATTTAAGTGGTGTATTGCAGCACGGCTTATATACCAAAAATAATCCAACAAGAACCATGACTATAAAATATTGTTTTTATATGTAGCATACACTGCACCCACAAACATTACTTCCTCTAGTATTATTCATACTATTGTCCTCATCTTCATTGTTATCTGCACAATGTTTCGGCTGATGTGCCCTCCGGCCTTCTTCAGGTATTTTTTGTCAGACTTGGGAACCATTTCGGACTCAGGGACCTTCTTTTTGAGCTCGGGAACCTTCTTGTTGTAATCGGGAGACATCACGGAACTTTGAACCTAACCCTTTATTCAGTCCACGGGGGTATCCTGTTCTCATTCTGCTAACCATAGCTGGGGTACAGGTGTTAAGCTGTGTTAATCATTATTCTATGTTACTGCTGCTCCTGACCAGGATTGAACATGCAGTCTAGAGATAACTGTCACTTAGAACTGTATTAACCTAACTCCTTTATCCACTAGACTATGTGTCCAATCGGACTTCCTCTCTTTCTATCTTCTTTAGTTGAATTTAATTATTCATTATTAATTCAAATACAAAATGTTTACAGTCATTCCTCTACCAGTTGTTATTTATTTATATGCAAGTTGTTTCAATTCTGTGGCAATCCCTCTTTATTGGAACTTAACTGATCTTACTCAGAACCAAACAACTCTCTCTTTCATTCCAGTATAAAATATAAATTTATGTCTGAGACATTAAAATTTGAGGTATCAGCTTCAGATTCATTTATGTTAATAAGTTTACTAAAAACATTAAAGTTTCCAAATTTATTATTCCAAAGAAAAATATTATTTATAAAAGAGTAAGCTTTAAACATTACAGCACATAATTCATAACATTTTAATTTATAATTTCTCTTAATTTTTTAGATGAGGCTTGATAATTAGTATTATTTGGACTATTCGGACTATTGTCCTCATCTTCATTGTTATCTGTACAATGTTTTGGCCGATGAAAAGAAGGTTCCCGAGTCCGAGATGGTTTCTGAGTCCAAGAAGGTTCCCAAGTCCAACAAGAAATACCTGAAGAAGGTCAGAGGGCACATCGTCCGAAACGTTGTACAGATAACAATGAAGATGAGGACAATAGTCCGATTAATACAAATAATTTTAATTTATGTTTTTATACAATAAAGTGCTATTTTTCAAAAAATTCAGTTGTTTTTTTGGGGGGTGGGGGGTGGAAATGGGTAAAATTGATTTGAGTTACGAGGAAATGTTACGAGCGGAACAAATTAAACTTGTAAATCAAGGTACCTCTACTTTTCCAAGATGCCTTGTTGAACTATATTCTCTTGGGGGTGCGTGGTGTAATGGTTAGAGACGTAGGAAATGGACTCATTGACCCAAGTTCAAATTCTGGATGTATATGCAATACAAGGTATGTCAAAAAAGTACCAAGATTTTTTGTACTTTTTGACACACCTTGTATTTTGAAAAATTAACTTTCCATTCATTGTTCATTTCTATTTTGGTAAATACAGCTTCAATCTCAATACTTTTATGACACAACTTGTTAAATATATAATATATATATATATATATATATATATATATATATATATATGTAAGATAATAATAAAAATTTAAAAAAAAAACATAATCCATTTTACGGACCTTATTTTTTTATTTATATATATATATATATATTATATATATATATATATATATTTTGGAGAAATATGTGCTTAATTGAAGTCGTACCTAATTTTGAAAGTTAATTAATTAATAATTAATTAATTAGGTGGGCATACCTATTTACATGTAAGGCTAAACAAATCGAGAAAAATCAAGCCTTTAGCCTTACATTTAAATAGGTATGCCTGCCTAATTAATTAATTAACTTTCAAAATTAGGTACGACTTCAATTAAGCACATATTCTCCCAAAAATTGTCGGCTAAAAAAAAAAAAAAAAGAAAAAAAAGCCATATCAAAACACATCGCTTGTGTATTTACTTCTCATATATATATATATATATAATATATTTTCACGACTGGTTTTTTGACATCTCAGCCACTTCTCATCTGATGATTGGATTACCAAGAAACTTGAAGTTATGAGTGTGAAAATCATAATATCAACATTAATTATATATATTATATATATATATATATATATATATATATATACTCTATTCTCTTCAATAAACTGTTAATATTTTATAACTTTATCTCTGTAGGTTTTACCAATCTGGGAAGGCACCACCAATGTCCTTTCTATGGACATTTTACGTTGTATAAAAACATCAAATGGTACCATTCTACAATCATTGCAAGAAAACATCTGGTCCCTTGTCTTTGAGGTTTCTCCAAATGGCCAATTATCAGAAGCGAGAGAAAAAATCTTGAATGCCATTGAAGAAACATTAAAAGCAGCCTTGGCCAATCCCCATTTCCTTGTGCCAGGGGCAAGAGACTTTGCCTTTAGTATTGCAAGAATCTACACATGTAAGTTGGTCTTTTCTTCATTTCTCTATTATAGAAACTAGTAAATATATGGGTAATCTGAACATTAGCTACATAAATGAGAGTAATCTCCTCTTGTTTGTTTCACTTATTTGTGTTTGCACATTATTTGAAATGAACTTAATTGTTATTAAGAACACATTTTATGATATTTTCGTGTTAAAACATTGTTGTATTGATTCAAACCAATACGTATTTTCAGTGTAGATTCACAGTGAAATGAAAATGGCCAACCAAAACAGACAGCTTCCTCAAAGTGAAACAAACAAGCGGAGATTACTCTCATTTATGTAGCTAATGTTCAGATTACCAATATATGCACCCTCCACTGAGTGCAAGTATTTAAGTTTTAATGTAATAAAATATTATATTAAATTAAAAAGGCTAAATAAGAATGCTGATAAAAAAATTGAAACAGGGGGGGGGGGTATATTAATAAATAGAACAACTGAACCTTAGTCTTCCATGACACCTGCCTTTCATTGCTAAATATTCCTAATTTAAATCTTTAGTTAAAGTAGGAAGTAAAGAATAAAATTACAGTTATTTCTTATTGTTAATGGATTTCTTTTAAGATTTATCCCCGAGATTTTTGCACATATTCATTAAGATAAAACAAAACAATTAGAAATCAATAATACCAAGCACATATTTATTAAAATCAAATTTTTAATATCAATATGCAAATTAGCCTAGGAGTGTGCTTGCAATAGAAAATATGGATGTGAATGGTAGTTGCAAAACAATGCGTGAAAAAAAGAAATCTGGTTTTGGTAGGAAAATAAATCAATCGTGACCAGTCTAAGAGGCCATACCCAAAAGCAGCACCTGCTTCCATTGTGAAAGAGGGATAACCAAAAATACGAATATGTACCAGCCCTGAAATAAGTACACATATATATATATATATATATATATATATATATATATATATATATATATATATATTGGTAAAAGAAAAAAGGCTTAACAATCCTCCATTTTGCAGTTATAGATCTATTTCTACCCACAATAGGTAGTTTTGTTCACTTAATAAATTCTAATTTAGAGGGATTGGCCACTTTGCTCCTCCATCTCTTGTATTTAAAATTTTTTATTTTATTTTATCAAGTCATTTTCAGTGAACCGTTTCTTTCTAGGTGCTCCCCCTGCTAAAAACAAACTACATTTGGTGTATAAATATCTTGTAAGATGAGTTTTGCATTAAATAGGAAAAAAATGTCTTTTTAAAAATTGTTAAAAAATAAATGTTTAAAATTTATTTAAAATAACCATGAATAGTCTTTGGTGTGAAATAGCCCAACAAGGGTTGACATGCCATAAAATCCAACAGACTAAACCAGGTATGAATATCTCATCAGCTTTTCCAACTCTCTTCAAGTCGCCCACAAAACTACACTTGGTTTGAGCAAACTGTTCTTCAATTTAAACAACCACCACAGGGAACAAACCCTACAGCTTGGTAATTGTCTTGGTATGTTACGGATAAAAGACGTCATCTGCTATGTTCCTCTTTGTTTTCTTGAGCAGGGTTTTTATGGGGGTGGAATTGCTAGCTCCCTCCCTCCCTGATTTGAATTCAGATTTTTCCTTCTTGTAGACCCGTTGCCTTTACCAAGGTTAAAGAGTCTGGTCTGCCCAACTATTTACTGAGAAAGAGAGAGATTCATTCATTCATATCTTTCCCGAATGAAGTAAAACAACAACAGCCTTTTTTAGATGAGGCTTGATAATTTATATTATTTAGATTTTTTTTTGACTGTTATTTTTTTTTTTACTTGCAGGTGCCTTATTGATAAACCATGCCAGTAGTTCAGAAGCCACAGAGTCAGACACCCTGACAGCCAATTAGTAAGTGCTTTTTTTTTATTTCTTTGTTTTTCTAAAGAAACTATACGATTGGCTTGCACTAGGGACGATATTTAGTAGGGATATTTGCCTCTCATCCCACTTATGAGCGCTGGATACAAGGTCTCGTTTTAACGTGGGCCCACCCATAAGCCGAAGCTCATGGGTGGTAGGCACAAAAATTGTGTCGATCCTGTCGGCATTTCCTCTCAAGGGGCGCACCTCAGGCGCTAGGTAATAAACCCAGCCCTGCCCTTTTAAATCAAGGGGGCAGGTATTGCCTGGATCGACGCTATTAATTACTTTACCAATCCAGCAGCCGAAGCTCACTGGACCCCCAGAGAGTCCATTCTGAAAATGTAAAATTATACCAAGAAGATATTACAATAAACTTGAACTTTACCCTATAAACTTATCCCTCAAAGTGATTCCCAATCCATTCAGCAACAAACAACAAAAAATTCTTAGAAAAAAAGCATAAGAATAAATCTGACCATTCCCCAAAATTTACCTCTTGCTTAAAATAACCCAGATGGGTTGACATGCCATTAAAACCAATGAATCAATTGACTATGTAGTGGATAGCTTGTTACAAAGCCAAATAGCCCTGTTGGTGGGGCTTTAGAATATACCAACTGCATCCTCTGCAGAGGGGTAAGATCACTCCCCCCAATGGTGGTGGTGGTGGGGGTCACCTGTTGGCCGGGGTGGCAACCTGTGATGCATAAGTTCAGAATCCTGGTGGCTGAGGCAGTCCATGACATACAACACCTGCACTTTGGCCATTACCTACGTTAGAAAGGTGGTGGGAGAGGCCTTCTCTGATTAATCGGCTGGTCACGTCAAGCCCTAGCACCTATATGATTGTCCCAACCCTATTTCCCTTATGGAAAGCCCCAACCCTTTTTATATAGGTGCTAAAAGGCAGTGGCTGAGGGTCTAAGTGTCCTTGGTATGACTTTAAACTCTATCTGATGGTGAGGTTCCAGTTCTGGAAGTTTGGGGAATGTGGCGTACCCCTTGATACCCATTACTTTCAGGTCCACACTGCGCATTGTCTGAAACTCACTCCCCACTCTCACCTCTCCATGTGATGTTCATTTGACCAATGAGAAAACACCATGTGGCGTTGTGCTGATTCATCCTTAAAACTTTTCCATTCTAACCTACACATACCATCTCTATTATGTTGAGAGCATAATGCCACATTTGTTCCTTATTTTTACAAACATCCCTGTACATCAATTTTAACTATACTAGTACCCCCCCCCCCAAAAAAAAAAAAACACTCCGGGCAGTGTAAAAATGTATTTTTAAAAAACATTTTGCCTGAGGGAGTGGGAGTTAAAATTCAGTGTCAGAGGCATGTATCATAAGTAAAATCATAAAATTTATTAACAGAGTAAAAAAATAAAAAAATAAAAAAACAATTTGAAATGGAAACTTAGTTCAGTCTCCCTCATATAAAATCTTGTGTTCATTAATTATTTTGAATATTTTACTCATAAATTTTACGCAAAATCGTAAGTATCTATTTGTAAACTTTTAGTTAACTTCTTGTTATTGAAAAAATGTTAATTGATATTTAAAATTAATTACAAAATTCGCAAAAGTTTTTTACATTAAAGTATACAATTTTTCAATTAATTCATAGTTTATATACTTCATTTATTTAAATAATAATAGTTTATTTATTACAAATGAAAAGGATTCAAACATTGAATTATAAGGAAGAGCTTTTATTTATTTTATTAATATTAATTGTTCTTTATTCTATGTATTGACGATTTTGCTAATTGTGACGTAAGTAGTGACAGTTTTGGTTACAAACTAATAGAGACTGAATCTCCATTATTAATAGATAGATGAGTTCTTTCTAACAGGAAAAAGAGTCAAGTGTTTATTTTCTCTCTTGATTGCAGTTGGTCTCGGATGAATCTGACCCCCTTTGTGGATGGAATCAACAGTTGTGCCTATGACATGAAACACTGCAAGGCTGAATATGATCTTCTCTTCAATAAGCCCACACCTGTAACCATGGAGATGACAGCTGAAGTTGAAAAAGAGATGAGAAGTAAACAATAAAAAAAAAAAAAAAAAAAGTAAAAAAAAAAAAAAAGTAAATAAAGTAAATAAAGGATTATGAGTTTGGGTAAACTATTAGCTTTATCTTCGTTTCTTATGTTTTTATCAAAAAGGGACCTCAATTTGACGTGTCAACCCCCCCCCCCCCCCCTGCTATATTTAACACAAAGAAACTTACATAAAGGTTAATATTTATCTTCAAAAAATCTTTGGAACTTCTAAAGAAGAAACATAAAAAAAAAATTCCAGATGATTTAAGAAAATTTTTTTCAGAAAATGGAGATAATGAAAATTATGAATGAAACAATGTTTATTATTTTCCACCATTAAATCAATTTAAATTTACGTAGCCAAACAATTATGACTACCCCGGCTTTTTAAAAAATTCTATGAAAAAATCAACTTACAGTTAAATTTTTGAAAATTTTGGTAATTATTTACCTTTAGATGAAATTATGTTTGATTGGTTTTTCCTAAAATATATTAGGGAAATTTTTTTTTTTACCGAGGTCTCCCCACTCAATTTTATTTTGTGAAATCTGAAAAAATGAACTGATAAAAACGATTTATTTTTTTTTTCTATGAAGATAAGAGACTGAATAATAGATCAGAAGATTTTTATAGTTTCTATATGGAATCTTTTAAATAAAAGAAACATTTTCTGAATTCTGGGCTAAAAAAATGTCATATTTGGATTCATCTGACCTGTGGGAAGTCAGAAAAGCAGTTGCTAAGTTTTGACTAGTTGCTTGCTCTTTAGAACACCTACTTGTGCTGTAATAGTCAGCAAGAAAGAATCTTGATCATTCCTACTGGGTTGTAGTTTATGATTAACAGAAATCATCCATATTTGTGGCCTAAGCTACCACTTTTATATAACAGACGATAAAATTATTCATACAATCCATGAAATTGAATATTTGACCCATTCTTTATGATTTAATACCTGTATGATGCCAGACTTTTATATCTTATCAAGTACAAAAATGGAATATAAAACTCAATTTTGAGAAGGATAGGTTAAATTTACTAACTATGAGAAGAAAAATACAAAAGAGAAAAGACAAATTATTCGGAAGTATGAAAAATTAAAAAATTTAACAACTATCACAATATCAAATAATCAATAGCATTGTCTTCATCTTATAA
>CM042153.1:76292728-76365333 GCA_023376005.1 Doryteuthis pealeii
CGTAAAATAACCCTTTACTGATTGACATTCCGTTTGAAATGAATGTGATTTCCCTAACCTCTAGGCATAAAAATAACCCTTTACTTTATTGACATTCAGTTGAAATGAATGTGATTCCCTAACCTCTAGGTGTAAAATAACCTTACTGATTGACCATTCCGTTGAAATGAATGTGATTCCCTAACCTCTAGGTGTAAAATAACGCTTTACTGATTGACATTCTGTTGAAATGAATGTGGATTCCCTAACCTCTAGGCATTAAAATAACCCTAGATGATTTCTCTGAATGTTTGAGATTGAGGCTTGAAGATTAGTATTATCTGCGTTATTTGGGACTATTGTCCCCATCTTCATTGTTATTTGTACAACGTTTCGGCCGATATACCCTCCGGCCTTCTTCAGGTATTTCTTGTTCGGACTCGGAACCTTCTCGGACTCGGGAACCTTCTTTTTGAACTCGGGAACTTTCTTGTCGTATTCGGGAGCCATCATGGAACTTTGAACCTAACCCTTTATTATTCCATGAGGGTATCCTGTTCTCATTCCGCCTAACCATAGCTAGGGTAGGAGTTGTCTTAATTAATTATTTTTCTAACTGCTTTCACTCAGGGATTGAACTCGGGTACCAGACGATAACTGTCACTTAGAACTGTTTTAACCTAACTGCCTAATCCACTCGGCCATGTGTCCAATTGCGACAAAGTTCCGTGATGGCTCCCGAATTACGACAAGAAAGTTCCCTGAGTTCGAAAGAAGGTTCCCGAGTCCGAGAAGGTTCCCGAGGTCCGACAAGAAATACCTGAAGAAGGCGGAGGGTATATCGGCCGAAACGTTGTACAAATAACAATGAAGATGGGGACAATAGTCCGAATAACGCAGATAATACTAACCCTAGATGAGTTGACATGCTGTTAAAATCAATCTTTCTTCCTTTTATTCTTTAGAAAACCTCTTAAGAAACTAAACAAAAAATATAAATATGAACACAATTCCCAAACATCTCGGCATAAAATAACCCTTGACAGTTATGTACATTAGTACATAGGTTAGGCGCTCATGGTGTAATGGTTATCATAATAGAAAATGAGGTTTGTGATGCAATTTCAAATCCTGGATGAGGCTGTTTGCATTTCACTTTGTGCTAATGCCTTTGGGAAAGGTAAAAATCCATTTCTTCTCCCCTCAGCTACGGGTAAATAGTAAGATGAACTGGGCTCTTTAACCTAAGTATGGTAACCGGTCTAGTAGAAAGAAAACTCTGAATTCAAAGCTGTTGTATTCTGCTTAAAAAGTGACCTTGTGTCACATCCTGTTCCTAGTGGAGGGGTTTGGTAAATACATACATACTATTGAGAATTCTGGGGTATGGGGGTTATCGTCCTTTGTCTGCGAGCCTCTGTTTCAAACAACCAATCATGAGCCAGCATACTTTGGCGGCAAAGCCGAATAAGCAAACTCTTGGCTCTTCTGATCCAGCTAGCACTGGGGACAGACCTAAATTAGGGTCGCTCCTCTTCTTCAACAAACAGAATCGGAGTCGGACACAAAACAGAAGTCCATCATATCCGAACGGAACAGAGGGCCGTAGCAAGGTTTACGTTAATACCCCATATCTCAGGATACACCGGATAAGTGACAAATTATTATTTGCGCAGACGAACTAAAGTCTGCAACTTTGTTATTCTGTAATACAGTCTTTTATTCATATTTCTGGTTGTTCATTTTGTTTCTTTGACTCTCAACCTGTCTGCTACACTCGTGGTTAACTCCAACACAAACTTGGAGTACTGCCGTTAGTGTCTTTTCTTTATAATACATTAGTACATATAAAAATCAGTTCTTTTTATATATATATATATATATATATATATATATATATATATATATATCAGATGGAGACAAGAGGAGCCTGCATTCTGGTGCTGCGTATGAGTCACTTACTTGGACTCCAGGAAGTTGGAAAATCCACAAAACAAGACGATGACCTCCTGCGGATTTTAACACCTGTTGCTAAACTTTACACAGGAAAACAGGTGAGATGATTAACATTTTTTTTTTTAGATTTTTGGTTTTGATTTTCAAATAGATTTTTTTTTCAAAGATGTTTTTTTTTCAAATATTCTATTTTAATTTTTTGTTTTTTTGTGGTTTTATTTTTATTTTTTTAATTTTTTTAAGAATATTTTTTATTTACAGTTTTAATGTATTTTTAAATATTTTTATTTTTGTTTTATGTTTTTTTTGTCATGTTTTTTTCTTAATTTTTTTGATAGTGTTATTTATTTATTTAAACATATTTATGTTTTTTTCATTTTTTTTTCTTTTATCTTATTTTACTTTTTTCTTTTTATTATGTATTTTTCTTTTTCTTATGTATCGTTTTTTTTTTTTTATAGTTTTAATGTACATTTTTATTTTTATTGTTTATTTTTAATTTTCAAATATTTTTTCAAAGATGTTTTAAATATTCTATTTAATTTTTTTTTTTTCAAATATCTTTTTTAAATTTATTTTTTTATATCTTTTATAAATATATATATATATAATTACTGTAAGTTTTATGAACTGGTATTGATAGTGACACCAGAAATTCTATTAGTAATATATCTCTAATTGTTATGTACTGGATCATCGTTTCTTATAAATGGGCTCATTTTTTCATGTGTGGCTTTTAAAAACAAACTCGAGTGCAAGTCTTTTTTGTCAACAAGTTTATTTGGCTATTCGATTGTCTGTAGTAGTCAGCCACACAGAGAGAGATATAGAGATGTTTATAATAACAGAATCAGCATAATTATAGTGAGTAAATTTATCACTTCAGCTGGTCAGCTAATTGTCAAAATTGGAAGAAGAAAGAAAGCAGGCCAGCTGATTTTTTGCTAAGCTACAGTCAGTGTCGTGTTACTCTCGTGACACCTTCTGTGCTTCACTCCCCACTTTGAATCCGCATACCCTCTTTTATAATTACCGTTAATCAACTGATTATTTTTCTGACGTCACCCCCTACTTATTTCTGTATATCCTAATTCAATTGTATATTGTTATTATATAAGTTGTAGTGAGAGAGGAGACCTGCCTCGTGCAACACGGTTTGACGGAGAGGGTGGCAGGCGTGAAGACTTGCCGTATTCTCGAAGGAAGTGGGCTAGGCTTTGCCTGGCGTGTAGGACTGACCTAGAGTCGAACCCGCTTCCTTCAGAATGTGAAAGCTGTGGACGATCGGTGAAGTAGGAAATGGCATAGTGGCCCGGATGTGGGTGGTCGCGCCGTGCTGGCGAGTGTCGCACATGCTGCATGGACAATTATGAGTGAGAAGCCCAGATGTGGTGAAATTGGGGTGTATTTAAAGGACTTATTCTCACATACCAGGCAGAACGACTTGCAATAGTATTTTGTTGTCGAGACGATCGGGACAAAGAAATAGTTTTGGATATTGGATTTTGGAGCGAGATACAGTTGGGAGTGGTTGGACTGTCGATTGGAGCCTTAAGTCAGACTTGACTGTGACCCCCCCCCCCCACACACACACACTGATTAGATAAGTATATTGGAATTTTAACCAAACAATCCCCAAAATATTTAACATTGGAATTTTCTCTGGATGGAATTCATGCAGAAATTCAAAATGCATTCCAGCCAGATTCTTCTTTTCAAAATATTTTTTTCTCTCTTTTTGAACTCATAATTTAATTTTTACTAAAACTGATTGTTTTGCAACCCTTAATTACCCAAGCTTCTTAATTATATCACACAACATTTGGATCATTCATCATTTTCCCTTCTGTTATTATCGTCTCTGTCACATCTTTTCTTCCATAAGTCACCATTAGTTTTATTATAATTACATGATGTTCACAATCAAAATATCCAACCAAAAATCAAACTAAGGTGATTTATCTCAAATTATTGAACATTTATTCTTATTTCTAAACTAAAAATATACAATAGAATATTGTCAAAGTAATCTACATCAACACTTTTACCACCAAACATTTTTACCATCCCAAGCCACCGTAGTATACCTAGAAATGACAGGGCAGATTCAGAAGCAAAGAAAACTATGAAAGACACAATAACAAAAACAAAAATACCATATACTGATTATAAAACAGCTGTGAAAAAAATTATCATTAAAAAATGGCAAAATCATTAATAACAAACTTCAAAACATTAAACCTACCATTGGAGAATGGAACTTGAAATACAACAAAAATAGAAGAGAACAGGTTGTGTTGACCCGCCTTCCCATAGGCCACACCTACATCACCCATCATCATTTACTGGAGGGTACAGAATCCCAATATGCATTACATGCCAAGAGAGATTTACAGTGAAACATATACTGCTAGAATGTGTAGACTTTGATCTAGTACGAACAAAATACTACCAAGCAAGTAATTTAAAAAAACTTTTTACAAAAATAAGACCATCCAGGATTTTACATTTCCTAAAGGAAATGGGATTGTGCACAAAAATATGAGTTACTGAACAAAAGTTAAAATCTATACATATATATATTTGTTTTCTAGCAAATGTTATATACACAAATAAAGATATCATCCAATTCATAAAATTCACTAAACCCAATTTTACCAACAATACAAAATATTCACAAGTTCACCCACCAGATGTTGACAGAGCCATGGCTTTTGGATAAATGAAAAATGTGGCTCTACGCACATCCTTGAGAAAGAAATTATCAAGATAACATCGAAAGGGACATTTTTCAACCAATCAGCGACATTCGCGGCCAAACCAAGGAGACGTGAAATCCGATCTGAGCTGATCCACTCTGGACCCTTAAAAACACAGAACTTTCCTCAGCCAGGCAGTGAGGATGGGAGATGGGAAATAGTCAAGATCGCTGACCAAGCCGTGTCACATTTCCTTCAGCTCCCTCGTCGAGATACCGCCAGTCACTAACCAACCCAACATCGTCTTGGAAGCATACATCAACTACCTTCATCTCGCTTCTATGCAGGCAATCAGATATCATATTTCACACATCAACTCCTCACACTCCATGACCCGAATGACAATTCCTACACACACACATGCCATATTATCAACAATTATACACTCAATGACCGATGACTTAATCAACTCATCAAGTGGCTGTATATATTAAATTCATTATATTCAATACAACATATTAAACGTTAACCTGTGTTTTTCCTTGCAACCATATGCATGATATAATACAAACAATCGCTACGAATCCAAAACTTAGTCGGCATTAAATGGCCCACTGAGGTTGATATGCCATAAAACAAACCAAACCATATACAGAATACATTTAATAAATTTTTATAGTAAGAATAATTTCCAATGCATTTTTATAGTAAAAATCATTCCTATAGCAATTTTATAATAAAAATCATTTCTGTTGCATTTTTATAGTTAAAATCATTTCCAATGCATTTTTATAGTAAAATCATTTCCAATGCATTTTTATAGTAAATATCATTTCCAATGCATTTTTATAGTAAAAATCATTTCCAATGCATTTTTATAGTAAAATCATTTCCAATACATTTTTTATAGTAAATATCATTTCCTACGCATTTTTATTGTATTATCCATTTAATTATGAATCTTACTTTCTATTTCTATAAAGATATATTGGTATAAAAGTGTTCCTTTTGTTTGGTGTGATTCATTTACTGAAATGAAAAAAACATTTTTAATTACAAATCTTTTGAAGCATATAAATGGAACAACATCCTTATGTTGACTTTAATATGTTAAAAAAATATATTTTTGTTATGTTGATCTCACAAAAATATTTGCTTTTGAGACTATTCAAAATGGTGGCAAATCAAACAGGGAGCGCTAGACTTGAACAGAGGTCTTTTTAGTGGCTGAGAAGTGAAATTTACAGAAGAATGTGTGATATGTACGGAGAGGCATTTTTTAGTCAAAAAAATGTTTACAAATGGGCTAAACATGGGCTTGCTGCTATGAGCTTGAGTCAAAAAGAAGACAGTCAGTGGAATAGAATACACACTGACTCTTTGGTAAAGAAAAAGTTCATACTGAATGTGAAGTCTCCAGAGATATGAAAGGAAAAGATGCAACTGTAAATAGTGATTCCTATTTCCAATTCCTTAAGTAAAGGTCACTTTATCTTCTTATTATAATGGAGATTGTATGTCTGTCTGTAACTGAAACTATATCAGTACCCAAGTCACAATTCCCTTAGTTATTTACGTCACATTCTCCATGATTCTATTTTTATTTAAACCTAAATTATTAATAAAATTGTTTTACATTATTAATACTGTTGGCCTTATCTACATTGTATTTACCTCATACCCCACTTGTACGGGTTAAGCACAAAGGCCCTATTAACGTGGGACCACCCACAAACCGAAGCTCATGGGTGGCAGGTGGAAAAATTGCATCGATCCCATCGGCATTCCCCCCTCAAGGGGGGCGCCTCAGGCACTGGGCAATAAACCTAGCCCTGTCCCTTTTAATAGAGGGGGCAGGTATTGCCTGGGGGGATAGCCCCCTGGGATCGACGCTATTAAGTTAACTTGTAAAGATCCAGGGCCGAAGCCACTGGACCCCCAGTGTTGGCCAGATCTACATGGTATTTACCGCATACCCCACTTGTACGGGTCAGGCACAAAGTCCCTATTAACGTGGGACCACCCACAAACCGAAGCTCATGGAGTGGCAGGTGAAAAAATTGCGTCGATCCCGTTGGCATTCCCCCTCAAGGGGGCGCCTCAGGCGCTGGGCAATAAACCCAGCCCTGCCCCTTTAAATCAAGGGGGCAGGTGTTGCCTGGGGGGATGGCCCCCTGGGATCGACGCTATTAACTTGTAAAGATCCAGGGCCGAAGCCACTGGACCCCCGGTGTTGACCAGGTCTACATATTGTTAACATTCAATTGTATTTATATATACAAAAAAAATAGCGCTTTACAGTGTGAACGGGAAGGCCTAATTTGCATATTGATATTAACAAATTGATTTTAATTAATATGTGCTTGGTATTATGGATTTCTTATTGTTTGGTTTTAGTTTAATAAATATGAACAAAAATCTCAGAGATAAATCTTAAAAGAAATCCATTAACAAGAAGAAATAACTGTAATTTTATTCTTTACTTCCTAATTTAACTAAATAGTTAAATTAGGAATATTTAGCAATGAAAGACAGGATTGATGGAAAATGATGGAAGAGTTAGTTTCAAAGTTGTTCTATTTAATGATTATACCCCCTCTGTTTCAAATCATTTTATCTGCATTCTTATTTAGTTTCATTAGTCTTTCTAATTTAATATATTTCATTACATTAAAACTGAAATACTTGCACCCAGAAGGTGCATATTTTTGCTAGTTTATTGAATAATCCTTGTGTTTTTCTCTATTTGAAGGCTGTTGCTGTTGTATCAGAAGGTTTGGAATGCTTTGGTGGCCAGGGATACATCGAGGATACAGGATTACCTCAACTTCTCAGGGATGCACAAGTAATAAACTTTTCCTTAAAAAAACAAGTTCAGTTTAAGAAAATGGTTTAAAAGTAATTTTATGTACATATCTTTGTTATATACAGGGTGACCAAAAAAACCCCCCAACAGAATCCAAATTCTGTTTTTTGGGGGGGTCAGCCTGTGTGTATACTATCACTGATGCAGGCTACCAGCAGAACCCAAATTCTGTTTTTTTTGTGTTTTTTTTTTTTGTCACCCTGTAGATCTTAGGTATGTGTTTTTGTCATGCCTTAGATAAATTCTGTTTCTGAAAAAAGATTTTTTTTAAAAAGAAAGAAAAAAAAAGAACAAACAAAGGGTAGGAGTAGGCGAGGTTCACTGTCCTATTTTTAAGGCCTATGAAACAATTTGTTGTAGTTTTTTTGGAAAGCAGCCGAATTTGGGGTCAGCTAGTGATCAAGGAATTATGACCTGAACCCTGACCGCATCTTTTTTATACACTAGCCTTAATTTTGTTTTCAGCATGCATATTCATCAATTGTGATATAATTTTTTTTTCTGTTTCTGAATTTACTTTAAGTTTCTTAAATATTGATTTCCACCCTGTCGGCTGGGGCGTTAGAATGCACCAACTGTACCTCTGCAGAGGGGTAAGACTCCCCCAATGGAGCCACCTGTTGGCTGCAGGTGGCGACCTGTGATGCTTAAGGATAGAGCCCAGGTGGATGAGCAGTTCATGACATGCAATACTCCACTTTGGCCCTATCTTGGGCTAGACGGGCGGTCAGAGAGGCTCCCTCCGATCAATCGGCTGGTCACGTCAAGCCCTAGCACCTATATGATTTTCCCAACCCTATTGCCCTTATGGCAAGCCCCAACTCCTTTTTATCATATGAGTGCTAGAAGGCGGTGGCTGCGGGTCTACATATCCTGGGAATGACGTTAAACTCTATCTGATGGTGAGGTTCCAGTTTTGGAGGCTTGGGGAATGTGGAGCACCCCTTCATCACCATTGCTCCCTGGTCCACTCTGACCCGGAGTGGTAGTACCTGTTAGGGTCCCATCTATGGGTTAAATAGAAAAATGTATTCATAAAAAAATTGTATCATCCATTAAGAATTGATTTATTTCAAAACTTTATTGGCATTAAATGACCCACTGAGGTTGATATGCCGTAAAACAAAACAAACCAAAAAAAAACACCAAAAAAAAACAAATATTGATTTAAGAACTGTTACGATTTTTGTGGCCATCTTTAAGCTTCAAGCAAGAGTGCTGTCCAGCAGAGATCCTTTGTGTTAAGCAGAGCGCGATCCTTAGTGAAGAATCCTTGCATTCCTCCTTAGTGTCCCTTAATATTGGGTATGATCCTTTGGTTGTTCCTTGATGCTCCTCAGTCTGGCAGATTGTTCATCAATGATTGCAAATGGACATCTGTCAATATCAGCCAATTAAGCAGTTAACCAACCATGTATTCGGGCGGTTGATTGGCTGAGGTTTAAACTACATGACCTCGCTTAGTCTATAAATTTAAGTGGTGTATTGCAGCACGGCTTATATACCAAAAATAATCCAACAAGAACCATGACTATAAAATATTGTTTTTATATGTAGTATACACTGCACCCACAAACATTACTTCCTCTAGTATTATTTGTATTATTTGGACTATTGTCCTCATCTTCATTGTTATCTGCACAATGTTTCGGCTGATGTGCCCTCCGGTCTTCTTCAGGTATTTCTTGTTGGACTCAGGAACCTTCTTTTTGAGCTCGGGAACCTTCTTGTTGTAATTGGGAGACATCACGGAACTTTGAACCCAACCCTTTATTCAGTCCACGGGGGTATCCTGTTCTCATTCCGCTAACCATAGCTGGGGTACAGGTGTTAAACTGTGTTAATCATTATTCTATGTTACTGCTGTCTCTGACCAGGATTGAACCTGCAGTCTAGAAATAACTGTCACTTAGAACTGTATTAACCTAACTCCTTTATCCACTATACTATGTGTCCAATCGGACTTCCTCTCTTTCTATCTTCTTTAGTTGAATTTAATTATTCATTATTAATTCAAATACAAAATGTTTCCAGTCATTCTTCTACCAGTTGTTATTTCTTTATATGCAAGTTGTTTCAATTCTGTGGCAATCCCTCTTTATTGAAACTTAACTGATCTTACTCTGAACCAAACAACTCTCTCTTTCATTCCAGTATAAAATATAAATTTATGTCTGAGACATTAAAATTTGAGGTATCAGCTTCAGATTCATTTATGTTAATAAGTTTACTAAAAACATTAAAGTTTCCAAATTTATTATTCCAAAGAAAAATATTATTTATAAACGAGTAAGCTTTAAACATTACAGCACATAATTCATACATTTTAATTTATTATTTCTCTGAATTTTTGAGATGAGGCTTGATAATTAGTATTATTTGGACTATTCGGACTATTGTCCTCATCTTTATTGTTATCTACACTATTTCTCTGAATTTTTGAGATGAGGCTTGATAATTAGTATTATTTGGACTATTCGGACTATTGTCCTCATCTTTATTGTTATCTACACTATTTCTCTGAATTTTTTAGATGAGGCTCGATAATTAGTATTATTTGGACTATTCGGACTATTGTCCTCATCTTTATTGTTATCTACACTATTTCTCTGAATTTTTTAGATGAGGCTCGATAAATTAGTATTATTTGGACTATTCGGACTATTGTCCTCATCTTTATTGTTATCTACACTATTTCTCTGAATTTTTTAGATGAGGCTTGATAATTAGTATTATTTGGACTATTCGGACTATTGTCCTCATCTTTATTGTTATCTACACTATTTCTCTGAATTTTTGAGATGAGGCTTGATAATTAGTATTATTTGGACTATTCGGACTATTGTCCTCATCTTCATTGTTATCTGTACAATGTTTGGCTGATGAAAAGAAGGTTCCCAAGTCCGAGATGGTTTCTGAGTCCAAGAAGGTTCCCAAGTCCAACAAGAAATACCTGAAGAAGGTCAGAGGGCACATCGTCCGAAACGTTGTACAGATAACAATGAAGATGAGGACAATAGTCCAAATAATACAAATAATTTTAATTTATGCTTTTATACAATAAAGTGCTATTTTTCAAAAAATACCGGTTGTTTTTTTTGGGGGGTGGGTGGAAATTGGGAAAATTGATTTGAGTTACGAGTAAATTTTACGAGTGGAACAAATTAAACTTGTAAATCAAAGTACCTCTACTTTTCCAAGATGCCTTGTTGAACTATATTGTCTTGGGGGAGCGTGGTGTAATGGTTAGAGACGTAGGAAATGGACTCGTCGACCCGAGTTCAAATTCTGGATGAGGCTGATTGCATATACAAGGTATGTCAAAAAAGTACCAAGATTTTTTGTACTTTTTGACACACCTTGTATTTTGAAAAATTAACGTTCCATTCATTGTTCATTTCTATTTTGGTAAATACAGCTTCAATCTCAATACTTTTATGACACAACTTGTTAAATATATATATATATATATGTAAGATGATAATAAAAAAACAAAAAAAAAACATAATCCATTTTATGGACCTTCTTTTTTATAATATATATATATATTTTTGGGAGAATATGTGCTTAATTGAAGTTGTACCTAATTTTGAAAGTTAATTAATTAATAATTAATTAATTAGGCGGGCATACCTATTTAAATGTAAGGCTAACAAATCGAGAAAAATCAAGCCTTTAGCCTTACATTTAAATAGGTATGCCCGCCTAATTAATTAATTATTAATTAATTAACTTTCAAAATTAGGTACGACTTCAATTAAGCACATTCTCCCAAAAATTGTCGGCTAAAAAAAAAAGAAAAGAAAAAAAAGAAGCCATATCAAAACACATCGCTTGTGTATTTACTTCTCATATATATATATATACTCTATTCTCTTCAATACACAGTTAATATTCTATAACTTTATCTCTGTAGGTTTTACCAATCTGGGAAGGCACCACCAATGTCCTTTCTATGGACATTTTACGTTGTATAAAAACATCAAATGGTACCATTCTACAATCATTGCAAGAAAACATCTGGTCCCTTGTCTTTGAGGTTTCTCCAAATGGCCAATTATCAGAAGCCAGAGAAAAAATCTTGAATGCCATTGAAGAAACATTAAAAGCAGCCTTGGCCAATCCCCATTTCCTTGTGCCAGGGGCAAGAGACTTTGCCTTTAGTATTGCAAGAATCTACACATGTAAGTTGATCTTTTCTTCATTTCTCTATTATAGAAACTAGTAAATATATGGGTAATCTGAACATTAGCTACATAAATGAGAGTAACCTCCCCTTGTTTGTTCGAAAAATAGAACAACTGAACCTTACTCTTCCATGACACCCGTCTTTCATTGCTAAGTATTCCTAATTTAACTATTTAGTTAAAATAGGAAGTAAAGAATAAAATTACAGTTATTTCTTCTTTTTAATGGATTTCTTTTAAGATTTATCCTCGAGATTTTTGCATTTGGTGCATAAATATCTTATAAGATGAGTTTTGCGTTAAATAGGAAAAAAATGTGTTTTTAAAAATTGTTAAAAAATAAATGTTTAAAATTTAAAAAAAATAACCATGAATAGTCTTTGGTGTGAAATAGCCCAACAAGGGTTGGCATGCCATAAAATCCAACAGACTAAACCAGGTATGAATATCTCATCAGCTTTTCCAACTCTCTTCAAGTCGCCCACAAAACTACACTTGGTTTGAGCAAACTGTTCTTCAATTTAAACAACCACCACAGGGAACAAACAAACCCTACAGCTTGGTAATTGCCTTGGTATGTTACTGATAAAAGACGTCAGCAATCTGCTATGTTCCTCTTTGTTTTCTTGAGCAACTCTGTAGGTTTTTTATGGGGGTGGAATTGCTAGCTCCCTCCCTGATTTTAATTCAGATTTTTCCTTCTTGTAGACCTGTTGCCTTTACCAAGGTTAAAGAGTCTGGTCTGCCCAACTATTTACTGAGAAAGAGAGAGATTCATTCATTCATATCTTTCCCGAATGAAGTAAAACAATAACAGCCTTTTTTAGATGAGGCTTGATAATTTATATTATTTAGATTTTTTTTGATTGTTATTTTTTTTTTACTTGCAGGTGCCTTATTGATAAACCATGCCAGTAGTTCAGAAGCCACAGAGTCAGACACCCTGACAGCCAATTAGTAAGTGCTTTTTTTGTTTCTTTGTTTTTCTAAAGAAACTATACGATTGGCTTGCACTAGGGACGATATTTAGTAGGGATATTTGCCTCTCATCCCACTTATGAGCACTGGACACAAGGTCTCGTTTTAACGTGGGCCCACCCATAAGCCGAAGCTCATGGGTGGTAGGCACAAAAATTGCGTCGATCCTGTCGGCATTCCCTCTCAAGGGGGGCGCCTCGGGTGCTAGGCAATAAACCCAGCCCTGCCCTTTTAAATCAAGGGGGCAGGTATTGTCTGGATTGACGCTATTAATTACTTTACCAATCCAGCAGCCGAAGCTCACTGGACCCCCAGAGAGTCCATTCTGAAAAAGTAAAATTATACCAAGAAAATATTACAATAAACTTGAACTTTACCCTATAAACTTATCCCTCAAAGTGATTCCCAATCCATTCAGCAACAAACAACTTACTGTCAAAAAAAAAAAAAAAAAATTCTTAGAAAAAAAGCATAAGAATAAATCTGACCATTCCCAAAATTTACCTCTTGCTTAAAATAACCCAGATGGGTTGACATGCCATTAAAACCAATGAATCAATTGACTATGTAGTGGATAGCTTGTTACAAAGCCAAATAGCCCTGTTGGCTGGGGCTTTAGAATATACCAACTGCATCCTCTGCAGAGGGGTAAGATCACTCCCCCCAATGGTGGGGTGGGGGGGGTCACCTGTTGGCCGTGGGTGGCAACCTGTGATGCATAAGTTCAGAATCCTGGTGGCTGAGCAGTCCATGACATACAACACCTCCACTTTGGCCATTACCTACGTTAGAAAGGTGGTGGGAGAGGCCTTCTCTGATTAATCGGCTGGTCACATCAAGCCCTAGCACCTATATGATTGTCCCAACCCTATTTCCCTTATGGAAAGCCTCAACCCTTTTTATATAGGTGCTAAAAGGCAGTGGCTGAGGGTCTAAGTGTCCTTGGTATGACTTTAAACTCTATCTGTTGGTGAGGTTCCAGTTCTGGAAGTTTGGGGAATGTGGCGTACCCCTTGATACCCATTACTTTCAGGTCCACACTGCGCATTGTCCGAAACTCACTCCCCACTCTCACCTCTGCATGTGATGTTCATTTGACCAATGAGAAAACATCATGTCGCGTTGTGCTGATTCATCCTTAAAACTTTTCCATTCTAATCTACACATACCATCTTTATTATGTTGAGAGCATAATGCCACATTTGTTCCTTATTTTTACAACATCCGTTGTACATCAATTTTAACTATACTAGCAAAAAACCCCCCCAAAAAACACTCCGGGCAGTGTAAAAATGTATTTTAAAAACATTTTGCCTGAGGGAGTGGGAGTTAAAATTCAGTGTCAGAGGGATGTATCATAAGTAAAATCATTAAATTTATTAATGGAGTAAAAAATAAAAAAAAAATAAATAAATAAATAAAAACACTCCGGGCAGTGTAAAAATTTATTTTACAAACAAAGTAAAATCATAAAATTTATTAACAGAGTAAAAAAAAAAAAAAAAAAATAAAAAAAAAATAAAAAAACAATTTGAAATGGAAACTTAGTTCAGTCTCCCTCATATAAAATCTTGTGTTCATTAATTATTTTGAATATTTTACTCATAAATTTTACGCAAAATCGTAAGTATCTATTTGTAAACTTTTAGTTAACTTCTTGTTATTGAAAAAATGTTAATTGATATTTAAAATTAATTACAAAATTCGCAAAAAGTTTTTTACATTTAAAGTAATACAATTTTTCAATTAATTTCACAGTTTATATACTTCATTTATTTAAATAATATATAGTTTATTTATTACAATGAAAAGGATTCAAACATTGAATTATAAGGAAGAGCTTTTATTTATTTTATTAATATTAATTGTTCTTTATTCTATGTATTGACGATTTTGCTAATTGTGACGTAAGTAGTGACAGTTTTGGTTACAAACAAATAGAGACCGAATCTCCATTATTAATAGATGAGTTCTTTCTAACAGGAAAAAGAGTCAAGTGTTTATTTTCTCTCTTGATTTCAGTTGGTCTCGGATGAATCTGACCCCCTTTGTGGATGGAATCAACAGTTGTGCCTATGACATGAAACACTGCAAGGCTGAATATGATCTTCTCTTCAATAAGCCCACACCTTAACCATGGAGATGACAGCTGAAGTTGAAAAAGAGATGAGAAGTAAACAATAAAAAAAAAAAAAAAAAAAAAAAAGGAAATAAAGGAAATAAACCATTTATAAGTTTGGGAAAACTATTAGCTTTATCTTTTCCTCTTATGTTTGATCAATAGGGACCTCCAATATTTAACACAAAGAAACTTACATAATGGTTAATATTATCTTCAAAAATTTTGGAACATTCTAAAGAAGAAACATTAAAAAAAAAATTCAGATGATTTAAGAAAATTTTTTTCAGCAATGGAAATAATGAAAATTATGAATGAAAACAATGTTTATATTTTCACACCATTAAATCAATTTAAATTTAATGTAGCCAAAATCAATTTATGACTACTGCTTTTTAAAAAAATTCTATGAAAAAAAAATCAACTTACAGTTAAATTTTCATGAAAATTTTGGTAATTATTTACCTTTTGATGAAATTATGTTTGAATTAGGTTTTTCCTAAAATATATTAGGGAAATTTTTTTTTTTACGAGGTCTCCCCACCTCATTTTATTTTGTGAAATCTGAAAAAATGAACTGATAAAAAACGATTTTTATTTTTTTTTCTATGAAGATAAGAGACATAAAAATTCTGATCTAATTTTCAAAGTTTCTATATGGAATCTTTTAAATAAAAGAAACATTTTCTGAATTCTGCTAAAAAAAATGTCATAATATTTGGATTCATCTGACCTGGTGGGAAGTCAGAAAAGCAGTTGCTAAGTAAGTTTATGACTAGGTGCTTGCTCTTAGAACACCTACTTGTACTGTAATGGTCAGAAGATCTTGATCATTTACTACTGGGTTGTAAGTTTATGATTAACAGAATCATCCATATTTGTGGCCTAAGCTACACTTTATATATACAGACGATAAAATTATTCATACATCCATGAATATTGAATATTTTGACCCATTTCTTATGATTTAATACTGTATGATGCCAGACTTTTTATATCTTATCAAGTACAAAAAATGGAATATAAAACTCAATTTTGAGAAGGATAGGGTAAATTTACTAACTATGAGAAGAAAAATAAACAAAAGAGGAAAAGACAAAATTATTCGGACAGTATGAAAAATTTAAAAAAATTTAACAACTATCACAATATCAATAATCAATAGCATTGTCTCTCATCTTTATAAACAATAATTTTCTAAAGTTTTTGATGATATATGAACGAGTCTTTTTCTGGGATTTTCTTCCATTCTTCAATGGTTACACATTTTAATTCCTGAAGGTTTTTTGGGGACTGACAATTTATTTAAGCTTACAATTCTTGCCATAGATTTTCTATAGGATTCAAGTCAAGACTCCTTGAATGTCTTGACAGAACTTTAATCTTTTTCTGAAACCATGCAGTCACTGATTTAGTTATATGTTTTGGGATTATCATCTTGCTGTAAAGTAAATCACTGACCTAGATCAAGATTTTACGATGATAATTGTGTATTTTCATCCAGAATTTTAATATAGTCTTCAGATTTCATTATTCCTCTTAATGCAATTAACTGTCCAGTCTACCTAAACAAGTCTAGCTAAAACAACCCCAAAATATCATCAAATTGCCTCCATGTTTTAATGTTGACACTGTTCTTTAGGAGGAAAGCCTCACATTTCCTGGGCCAAATTTTCTGTTCATCAAGTCAAAAAAAAGCTTGATTTTTATTTCAGCACTCCATATTACTTGTTCCCAAAAGCAGTTTTCTTTGTCAAAGAACATTTTTTGTAAAATCAAATTAAGAAAGGACATGTTTTTTCATTTACACCGTCAATATCCGGTTGTTTGTTAGGGGTTAGTTTTATAATTTGAAAAAAAAAAAAAAAAAAAAAAAAAAAAAAATCTAAAAATCGTCTGTTAAAACAACCGGATATTGACGGTGTAAATGAAAAACATGTCCTTTCTTAATCAAGATCAAAAAGGGTGCCTAAAGGTCATATAGTCAATCAAATTGAGCAACAATGTTACATAGTTTGTGAAGAGGGGTTTGTTGTGGTCAGTTTCCATACAACTAATTTCTATTTAAATAACGTTGTATTGTGCAAGTATTTCATATCCAACCTTTTGGTGATGTCTTTCAAAACAACTCATGGGTTTATCTCGTGATACAGTGTTTATGCAGTTCTCGGTGACAACTTGGGTTTTCTTCCACCCTCAGGCAAATTCTCTGTCACGCCAACCAGTTAAAACTTTACAATGGAATGTACCGTAAATCTAGGGATAGCTAACCAGTTTGAAATAGTGCTGTAACTATTGCCTGATTTGTGGAAGTTAATAAATCTCTGCTTCAAGTCAACGCTAAGGTCCTTTGTCTTCCCCATTGTATATAATCACACTGTAATAAATAATAGAAAACTCACTTTACAATAAAATTCCATTAACTTAAAAAAAAAAAAAAATGTACATCTGCTTTAACCAGCGATATAACAATTAGTATATCTCATTACTTTAATATCATTTACAATATCAATTCTAACATGACTGGTAAGTCATTTGTATTTTCTTGAATATTAGTCTAGTTTGAACTCCTACACTCAGTTATTCATGCTTAAAAAAAACAACAAAAAAAACAATTTCATTTGTGTGTATATATATATATATATATATATATATACATATATATATATAGTTGAATGAAGTGACAAATAAAAGTTTTAGCTTTTATTCATTTATTTGGGAACGATATTACTACCAATGGTTTCCTGCTAAAAGCATTCATCAGGTAAACGAAATGGTATTTTTAAAAATATCAATCAGATATATATATATATATATATATATATATATTATAAATAAGGTAATCCAAATGACTGGTTGTAAGGGATGATTCTATTTAGGATCTTCGAAATCTCACTGTACAACCATATTGTATGCTCTTGTAGGTGCAAACATATACTCGTACAAGGAATTTTATAAATTCCTAAAAAGAGCTCAATGTAAATAATAATGTAGTTAATAAAATTAGATTATATACAGAGCAATATTTAACTTTCAAAGAAAAAAAAAACTTCCTATATATATATATATATATATATAAAATAATATTTGAAGTCATATTTCAAACCGTTCATTTTTTTCAATGTTCTTTTTTCTCAGACTTCAACTTTTAAACAGACTGATAAATAATGACTATTACTCGCCTTTCTCCTTATTCTGAGATAAAAATTTTTTTATCACCTTCCACATATCAACAAAAGCCCTGAAGATGATCTAATTAATAGATCGAAACACTGCAGCGTCGGCCAATAAACTCACCACTTAACTCATTTAAACCTGTGTTTTTTCAATTTTTTTATTATACTACACACACACACATATATATATATATACACACACACACACATGGATATAAGCATAACAAACGAGAAGAAAGTTGGTATATTTTCCAAGCATTTTATTGACTTTGCACTAAATTTCAGAATAAGAGACAGTGGCACCATATTTGACAAGATTTCGTTGCACCTACCACAGATGAGAAATGAGGCAAGAGGGCAGTGCAACAAGCGGAACGCATTGCAAAAAAACAGTTCTGTTGCTGACAAAGCCACAAAAAAAAAAAAAAAAGAAAAAAAAAAAAAAAAGGAAAAAGAAAGATATCAATAAACAGTAGAATCTTCTGCTCGTGTAATTATGTACATGCTGCAGTTGCAAATGGAAAATCATGAACAAAAAGAGAGAGAAGAAAAAAAAAAAGGTATTTGAAAAAAAAAAAAAAAAAAGGGAAAAAAATAAGTGTTAAAAAAAAGTGTAAAAAGCAAGAGAGAATGCACAATAAGACTGAGCAAGCAACCACAAAATAGAAATAGGAAACTGAGTAGAGGATGATGATGATGATGATGATATCTAATGTAATTGTAGTGATTTTAGTTTATGGATACTTGGCCAGTGTCAAGACAGTGAAACCTATGGCTACCAGTGGCAGGGAGCTGGGGGATGCTGGGATAGAAAACAGTTATGGAGGAAGAAGAAAGAGTGAGAGACAAATTTAAGAGATTATTTTCATTTCATTTCTTGTAAAATGGTAGTATGACTGAATCTTGTTGAAGTTTTTCTTTGAATTTTTTTTTCTTTTCTTTGAAGAGCATAGAAAGAAGATAATACCTGGAATATTTCATAGGCTTTTCAAATCTGTAGGGTGATTTCTTTTTTCTTTCTTTCCCTTATGATTTAAAAGAAATTAATGTTATATATATATATATATATATATATATATATATATATATGAGGAAAAATGAGTAAAGAAAAGAAAAGTAAATGGATAAAATGAATTTAGTCAATCACTTACACATGTGTTTCGGTCAATTTATGTGTGTGAAAATATTTCGCACACATACAAGAATCGACCTTCATCAGAGTGAATATTTTTTTTTTTTTTTTTTGAATAAATATTCACTCTGATGAAGGTCGATTCTTGTATGTGTGCGAAATATTTTCACACACATAAACTGACCGAAACACATGTGTAAGTGATTGACTAAATTCATTTTATCCATTTACTTTTCTTTTCTTTACTCATTTTTCCTCATATTGTCGGATTCAATTCCTTTTCCATTTTTACATACATATATATATATATATATAAAAATTTAAAAAAGTCTAAAGCTAGGAGAAAATGATTAATTTACTTGAATATATAAGTGAAAAATATAAAGTTGTGTAATGAGTATGTATTTGTTGGATGAAGAGAGCATATGGTTTTCCTAACAAAGAATTTCGAGAGAAAGATTTTTGAAAAATTATTTTAAATTGAAGATAAAAATGATTGAAGAAGGAAGAAAGAAAAAAGAAAGAAAAAAAAGATTCAAAATATTTTCTCAACATTTTTAATTCAGACTTACTTTTAATGAGACATTTCGTTTTTGTTTTTTTTAAGAAAAAGAGAGATCTAAGCATTTAAATGTTTTTGAATGTTTAATATTTTATTTAATTCAATTAATTAACATAATTATATTTACTCTAGATTAAGAATTTAAAAAAAAAACAAAAAAACAAAAAAAAAAAACAGCTTTATATATAACATCTGACAGTGAAAGACAGATAGGACAAAAATCTAAAAAATATTTGGATTTTTTTATTTTTAAACTAACCTCAAAGCTTTGATTCAAATAATAATAAAAAGAAAAGAAAAAAAAAAAAAAAAAAATTTTTTTTTACTTCATAAAAATCCTACAATAATTGTGTGTGGGGGAGGAGGGGCAAGAGAAATTTAGGATTTCCAAAATTATTTTTACATAATAAAAATAATAATAGCAGCAGCTTAAACAAAAAATGTTTTTAGTTAATACTTACCTTTGTCCCTTAATAACTGTTACATTTGTATGTAAATTTCATCAGCAAAATGTAAAAATCATTATGGGACAGAAATAAAACATTTTCAAAATCTCTCATGACCAATAATAAATAATAATAATAAAGATGTTATTTTTTAAACATATAGGTATACATTGAAATTAGAAATTATCTCTTTAACCCTTTGATGTGCTGATGATTCTGTTGAATTCAAATCCCATTATCCTAATTCTGTTTGAGTTTCCATTACAGTTATTTGGTTTGTTTTATGGCATATCAACCTCAGTGGGTCATTTAATGCCGACATTTTAAAATAAATTCATTCTTAATGGATACTCAATTTCTTTTTTAATAAACTCATTTTTTTTTCTATTTAACCTATAGATGGGACCCTAACAGGTACTACCACTCCATTACAGTCGTTTTAGAATTGTATTTCAGTAAATTTTAGGCACCTTGCATGGTGTAGTGGTTAGCAAACAAGGCTAGCAGACCATTGCTAATGAATCTGATTCTCACTGGGTGCCCCCTATACTCCTGACCTTGTCCCAAACTATGTAAAGCATGTGTAAAGTTATATTTCATTTTGTTGCTTGTCTCTCAGAGCAATACAAGTTACGATCACAGAAAAATCTTCCTTTTTATTTTTATTTTTTTTTATGTACAGAAATTCGTTCAGGTTAAAAGCACATTTAAGGGTAAATTGAAACCAAACTTTTTTAGACTTTATTCTTATGATGCACGTATGATTGGGGAACAAGAAAGTTTTTGGTAAATGGGTCAGGCTGGGTTTTTTTTTGTTTGTGTTTTTATAAAAAAAAAAAAAAAAAAAAAAAAGAAAAGAAAAAGTGGAACAAATTACAATGTTGGTAATGATTCTAAAACTTGTTTACCAAACCTTTGCTTATTCCCCAATGATGCCTGCATAAAAAAAAAAGAAGAAAAGTTTGGCTTCAAATTCCCCTTACTGAACTTTTAAGTTGGATTATTTTAAATTCTTGCCAATTACTAAAATGTGCAGAAGAAAAAGAAGAAAATATAAAAGGGAGACAATTTTAGGATACTTACATTTTGATTTAACAAAAATAAACAATGAAATCCCAACAAAGTGGTCAAATAATTTTGGCCTTCAGCTAAATTCTTATACACACCTCCCCCCTTTAACCCCGCCCCCCATCACAAAAAGGGGGGAGGGGGTTAGTATGCAATAAAAAGTAAAAGAAATAAAAGAACAGTTACAACATCAGAGAGGAGAATCAACAATTGTTGAGATTTTTTTAACATTTTGGAAATTGTCTGTTAGATGAGGAATTTTGGCCACACATTGACTCTATTACTTCTGTTAATTAATTGTACAAATACTCACAAAATCATTTGGAAAAATATCCAGTCTCTGTAGGGAAAGAGGGGAGGGAGAAAAAAGGGGAAGGGGGGAAGAAAAAAAGGGGGGGTTCTGGTAGCTGTTATCAGTATAAAAGATATTTATAGCATTTGGGTATTATGGATTTTATAAGCACATAAATGGACTGATTGCCATGAGAGAGAGAGAGAGAGAGAGAGAGAGAGAGAGAGAGAGAGAGAGAGAGAGAGAGAGAGAGAGAGAGAGAAAGAGAGAGAGGCTCAATGTCTAATACCACTTGGGTAACTTTGAAAATAGTGTCCACAGTGAATCTTGAAGGAGAATAACTTGCTCAAGATCTTGGCATTTACTCCAGGGTTTTAAATCCACACCAACTTTTTTTTTTATGTGAATTTGGCTAGTTAATTAATCAGATGAGCCATACCACCCATTCTATTTTTGGTGAAGAATGAAATGGAAAAAAAATTAATAATAATGTTGGACAGAAGTTTGTTTGAAAAAAAAAAAAAAAAAAAAAAAAAATGAAATGAAAAAAAAAAAAAAAAATAATGGAGGAACAAGTTGCATTGTGGGAAATGATTCTAAAAACTTGTACAGATGATAAGAAATGAATATAAAGTCAGCAGTTTTTGAAGAAAATAAAATATAAATCAGATCTGGTCTTAGTTTTGGAATCTGTGGACTTGTACCTCTTAGTAGAAAATAAACAAGTATATGAAAAAGTGTTTGAAGAAAAATCCCCATGATTGTCTGCAACAGAACATGTAAGTCTTCTGAGAAGATGAAACATCAAGAATTTATTATTATTATTTAAAAAAAAAAATTTAAAAAAGCATCAATTTGTAAGCAGAACTATCATCTTGGTCATGTGTGAAAATCTTGCTCAAGCATGGTTAATTACAGAACTAGATGATCCACAAACCTCCATATTCAATGTTTATACTATAGTGTATCATGGATTTTAATAGTAGTAGTGGTAGTAGTAGGATTTGGGACAGGGTGGGAACTAACTACTCAAAATTTAGATATCATTTAACAAATTCAAACCCAAGTTTCCAATATCAATATTATGGGTTATATTTTTGAGTAACTGCCACTGAATCCAGAAGGTAAATTATAGAAATTTAGGTGCTTTTTTTAAAAAAAATAATGGTTAAGGAGTTAGTTTAGCAAACCATTTCTCCTGTCTGAAGTTAGATTCTCACTTGATGCCCCAAGCTTTGTGGCTTTGTTATATTAAGCTAAACTTAGTCAATATCAAGGCTAGCAGACCTTACTATATATTACTTTAACAGTTAAGATTATCATATCATTAACACAGAGATGCTGATAGGTACACATCCTGCGTCTCTGATGCACAAAAATCTAAAAGGACACAGTAACATCATATCCATGCGTCCCAGTGTTTTTCTTTTTTCTTCCCTCACCATTTCAAGCTAACTGTAAATACATTTCAATAGTTTCTTATAAATGAATTACAAGATAGGTTACAAGGTAGAGGTTAGATGGCTTTAATTGTTTTCCCAAATCATGAATAAAAACCTTACAATCTATTAAGAAACTTTAGTTGGGACCCATTAATTTTCCAGGGGACTCATTCAAAGCAAATATGTGCATCCCAGTATGGATTAAATTAAAAAAACTATCAGCATCACTGTTAACAGCTAAGATTATTACATTATTTAAGATTATATCATCATATATATTACTTTGACAGTTAACATTATGAGTTATCATATGAGAGAGAGAGAGGAAGTGAGTTGACTAGAGAACAGAATTACAAATGTTAAGTATTCAGAAATGTCTGCATAAAAAATTTAAAAAAAAAAAATTTTTTGTATAAAATTAGAAACAAAAATTATGAATCCTTAGTGACAAAGAAGAAATTGAAGTTCGTTTAATGCCCCACCCCCACAGTTCAGCCAATTAAAAACTGACATCTTATTATAATGGAGATTATGTGTGTCATAATTCCCTTACTTATTTACATTATATTCTCAATGCTTATTAAATAATCATTATTTAATCTTAATTAGCATCTTATTTATTAACAATGTCTATTAAGGTCTAGCCTCAAAACAGCCTGTTATTTGTGTATCTAAAATCCTGCAATGTGTGTTATATATCGTAAAGAAATAAATGTTTACATAGAATATGGTGTGAATAATGTGCATACTGATTTTAATAAAACCATGTTTAATAAATAATTAGTGTTATTGATTTCTGATATTATTGTTTTATTCTCAAACATTAAAAACAATCCTGTGTATAATTTCATATTGAAATCAATTAGAATAAAATAAAAATAAGTAATCTTTTTTTGTGTTCTTATTTAATTTCATTAGTCTTTATAATTCAGGATAATATATAATTATATTAAAACTTAAATACTTCTGCCCAGAAGGTACATATTTTTGCTAGGACTGAAAACAAAAGAATTATTCATTTTCAATAATACCAGATTATTTGAAAAATGTAATGACAAGAGTTTTTCAAAAGTAAAAATAGAATAAGATGAATAATGAATAAAAAAAAAAGAATTTTTAAAATGTAATTAAACTGGGGAAAAAAAAAAAAAAAAAAAAAATTGTGCCATTGTCAAATCTTTAATAATAAATGCGAATGTCAGTGTGTCACATTTTTCAACTTTACTCCTAGACACCATAGCCCAACATATCATACCATTTTGGAATCAGGTTTGTGAGCAAATTAAAAACAGTCTGGGTCTAATCCGGATATGCAATCCTGAAATGCAATTGATTTCGGTGATTTTTTTTGTGACAAACTTTTTGTATGATAAAAATATTGTTCAAGTTTAATAAAATTTAATATGTACTCAATGTGTAAAGTATTATTGTTGGGTCGAAGGTTCAATCAAGATCCCTTTGTAGTAGCTAACTTAACTGCCACCCAATAGGGCGGCTTTTAAACTAATTCTACATAAACTAGATGTTGTATTAAATGACAATTCTCTTGATAGAAAAGAAAAACTTGAATAAGATTTAAAAAAAAAAACAAAAAAAAACAAAACTTTGCTGCTAAATTTTTAGTTTTTTTTTCTTCCATTTATGAAGAAAAAAAAAAAAAAAAAAAAAAATGAATGTATGTTTATTCTATACAATCTCTCTTTCTCTCTCTCACAACTGTATACCCTCTCACCCAATATTCCCCCCCCCCCTACAGACCCATTATCTTTACTGGTTTATTTTAGTTGAAAATATTTTCTTTCTTCAAACAAAATTACATTAAAAATCCTTTTTTTTTTCACTACTGGATGAATAAGAAATCTAGATTTCAAAAGTTCAACATAAAATTACTTGACAAAAAAAAAAAAAAAAAAAAAAAAAAAAAAAAAAAAGCTTTTAGCCTCAGAGATATAGCCTCATTTCTGTCATATATGATATGATATTAAAGACGGATGATATATATATATATATATATATATATATATATGTTTACCATCAAAAAGTGGACAGGTGTAGAGACGAAAAAAGAAAGAAAAAAAAAAAGAGACCAAAGGACAGTTTTTGTGATCTAAGTTGATGGATAATGACAATGGGTGGAGATTAAAATGTTGCAATAAGGTTCAACAAAAACTATCACAATGATTGGTGATCTGGTTTGCTGAGAATTGAAAAAAAAAAAAAAAAAAAAAAAAAATTAAAACAGGAAAAAAAAACAAAAAAAAAACAAAAAAAAAAAACAAAGATATCAAAGAAATTTTTTGGTCATATTTAGAACAAATATTATGAAAGGCATTTTTTTTCTCTTCTTATAAATGTCTGAATAGTACAAGTTTCTTTAATGATTCTATGATTACATGATGTACAGAATATAAATTTTCACTTCATGTCATTTGCACAAATCCTGTGCCATGATTGGTTCATTCAATATAGGTGTGTGCGCATGAATGGGAATGGGGAGATTTGTGCCTGTTTTTTTTTTTTTTGTTTTTTTTTGTAAAAAAAAAAAAAAAAAGCCACTGAAGAGATTTCACTATCAAGACAGACAAAATGAATTTATAATGACTTTTGTATAAACAGAAGTCATACACAAAAGACTTATGACGGGGAATTTTTTCTTTTTTTAGTTGGACTCAAACTAGAGGTTGGCTGTAAAATATGGAGACAGAGAGATTGTGAACTGAATTCAATTAAAACAATACTTTTCTGCTAAAATATATTAAAATATATTTAGACTGTCAGTCATTTCACATCCAAAATTTCACCAAAGACGAGGTTAGAGGTCAGCAGTAAACATAGAATCTTTTCTTTTGATCATCTGTCAAATTTACATCTCCAAAACTTATCCAAGATCAAATGCGTAAATATTTTGTTTGCTTTTGTTTTTGTTTTTTGCTTAATCTACATTTTGTTTTTATCATCTTTACAGTTGTCATTGGACAACAACTGTCTACACATGGGTAACAATTAAGTTTGGTGAAAGGAAACTAGTTATCTCCCTTGTTTTAAAGAATTTTTTCAACCGTTCATGTTTTATTTTTTTAAGTATATTTTATTTTTTGTAGGTGAGATGCAGGTGTGTGCATGCATAAATTTATCCCTGCCCTTCCCCTAATTATTTTGTTACCAAATGCAAAAAAAAAAAAAAAAAAAAAAAAAAAGTATATGTGTATTTGGGCAGCATTCTTTGATTTATACATATAGAATTAAACAAAACAGATGTTTCCTGTTTAACAAGTTTATTAATGATCTTTTCAAGCTTTATGGACAAATTTCTTTTAAAAAAATTTTTTTTTATTATAAATATTTGGATGGAATCCGTGAATTAGTCCACCTGAAGATGGCACTTTGAAGTGCCGAAAGTACTTGGGACAAAATATTTGGTGGACTAATCCACAGATTCCATCCAAATATAAAAAAAGTTAGCCAGAAAGCTTGAAAAAATCGTTAATAAACTCGTTAAACAGGAGACATCTGTTTTGTTTAATCTATGTGTATGTGTATATGTGTGTGTGTGCTTTTTTTTATTTTAAAGATATAATAGTTTGTATGAAGAAGGGCACCAACTGTTTATATATTTCAAAAAAAAAAAAAAGGCTGGGGAGGGGACAAATTAAGAGGGTTCGAGAGATATGGAATGAAAAGTAAGAGAGGTTATGAAGGTAGATAAGAAATTATCAGGGTTTTTATTAGTTTTTTTTTTTCAATTTTGGCTGCTGATAGTGAGTGAATAATGAAGCAGGCCAATCTAAAGGATTAATATTAATAATTGTGACAATGCTGCTCTTGATGATAATGATGATAAAAATGGTAACAATGATATCAAAGATGAGAAGAGCATACTATGTAAGTGGAGATGGATCCAGACATTGTGATATTGTTAAATAAGATAATCAAATAACCATTTATGTATAATATGGTTTTAAGATTAAAAACAAATGAAATATGGTATTGAAAACTATAGTAAATGGCTACAGAGTAAAATTTAATTTTGGTTGTGATGGACTGCTAAATTTAAATGAAAAAATATTCTTTATTTTTTAATCTTTTTTTTTTTTATAAAGTTCCTAGAAAGTAAGAAATTTGGTAGAAAAATCCTAAAAGGACAATTCAATTTAAATTTAAATTTAAAAAAAAAAAAAAAAAATAAAAGAGTCTTTACTTCTCAATTTTTTTTAATAAAGTTCCTAGAAAGTAAGAAAGTTGGTAGGAAATCCTAAAAGGACAATTCAATTCATAAATAAACTCATTTAATAAAAAGGGGCCAGTGTTCTTCACTAAGAAAAAAATGTCTTCTTACAGTGCACATACCTTTTCGTCCAGTTAGAGAGAACAGTCCAAGCAAAACTTGCTTCGCCTGTAATTCACTCCCCCGGTATTTGTACTACGAGTTTACACACTAGTTACAAACACTGCAACCACCATGAACCTCTAGTATGTTTAACAACATTTGTGACAAGTGATGTGAAGAGGAGTAGGAGAGACAAAATAATAAGTTGGGTATAACAGCAAGATGTGAGACTAGGATTACTACTCCCTTAGCAATAAAAGCAAAAAGTGAGGATCAGGAATAAATTATTCCCCCTCCCCCCTTTCAGACATTTTTAGATGATGAGAGCAGAATTGCAAGAACACAGAGGAAATAGGAATGAGTAGCTGTAATGTCTGGGAGTTTAGACAAAGGAACAATATGAAAAAAAAGTGAGAGAAAACACTAAAAGATTCTCAACCTTCTCTGTTCATTTGCTAGTTTTATTTATTTTTTATTTCTATCTTAATATAATGGAGATTTTGTGTCTGTATGTAACTCAAACTACATCACTGCTTATGTCACCGTACTCTCAAGAATTGTGTAAGTTTATCGTAGGTCTCTATGAAAATCTTACTTAGAATTAGTGCATTTAATGAGTATTTAATTTATAGTCAAAGTCATTAATACATAGAATAAATCTTATTTATTAACTAGGTCTCTATGAAAATCTTACTTAGATTTGCCTCAAAACAGCCCATGTTATTAGTGCATTTAATGAGTATTTAATTATAGTCAAAGTCATTAATACATAGAATAAATCTTATTATTAACTAGGTCTCTATGAAATCTTACTTACTTAGATTAACTAGGTCTCTATGAAAATCTTACAAAACAGCCCATATTATTAGTGTATTTAAAATCCTGCAATGTATCTTATATATCAACAAGAAATAAAGGTTTACATAATCTATGGTATAGTTAATTTGCATACTGGTTTTAACAAAACTGAGTTTAATAAATAATTACTTGGTGTTATTGACCTCTAATATTATTATTTTATTCTCCAACATGAACATCAATCCTATGAATGATTTTATATAGAAACTAATTAAGATAATTTTAAGATAAGTGTAATCTTTTTATATGCATTCTTATTTAATTTCATTAGTCTTTCTAATCTAATATATTTCATTACATTAAAACTTGAATACTTATACCTAGAAGGTGTATATTCTTGCTAGTTATAATGATGTCTTGTCTTTAACAGGTTTTTAAATAATGAAATTTATTGTGTACAGTGCTCAGGTGAACCACAACTCATCAAAGTTTCATGTCAAGTACACAGAATAATGTATTAGTGTCAGGAACATGAACAGTTTACAGTAGTAATATGCATGTATGTGTGCGCGTGTGTGCATATGTATGTGGAGAGTGGCATCAGGTATAGTGTTGGCGAACTAGAGGAAGCATGGAGGCTTTGAAAGACTCGGTGCTTTGGCAGCCTACAACAGACGCGGGCAGTTTATTCCATGTCTCCGCAACTCTGAGCATGAAAAAATGTTTCCATTTTGTAGTTTCCTCATTCTTTACGATATAATTAAGAAAGACACACTGTTCTTCCCTATCCTTAACCCTTTTGCAGGTAGAATGACATTTTGTAGTAGCTCAATGTAAGGTATTTTCCTATTGGCTGTTCATTGACCAATTCTGTGTTAATGTATAGAAACATAACTAGAAGGTCCCACCTGTGGTGTAGAATTGTGTAAGTGAATTTTTATTGTTTTTGTAATAGCTCAATGTAAGGCATTTTCCTATTGGCTGCTCATTGACAAATTCAATTTTAATGCATAGAAACATTGCTAAGAGGCACCACTATAGCGTAGGGTTGTGTAAAGGTTGTTTTGAAATACATTGTTTTTTTTAATTTATCTATTAGCTCCATACATGGGGTTGCACAAACCAGGTGTGATACCACAGTTTTGGTGGCTAAGGCGGTACTGCCACCCCTGGCACCACCAGCAGTTTGGTCACTGGACAGGGTACTATTTTGTCTTATCTATAGTGCTGTATATCTCCTTGTCTCTTAATTCTATTAATGATGTAGCATTAAAAAATGTTTTTTTAAATTTCTGTTGAAGTTTTCTTGAGATTGTCACATTCTCATTCAGCCACCTTCACAATTATATCCCTATATATATATATATATATCATAATCAAAAGTGAGTGTGTTATTCTTTTCATGCTATTGTAAAAGTAAAGTAAGTAAAGTCGTTGAGGGTGGCCTAAAGTCGGAATCAGCCAATCAGCGAGGGTGTCTATCCCCCTTTCACTAGCACTAGACCAAGGAGATTGTTTTGGCATCTGAGGTGGAGCGTCACACCTACCATCAGCTCCTTATTTTTTTTTTTTTAAAAACTGCACAGATCCCTGTGCTACTCATACGCTGAGTTGGCGAGGGCCGGTATCAAACTAGGAACCTTGTGGTTTCTAGCCGAACGCTCTACCGACTGAGCTAACCCTGCCCTTTATTGTACTGACATACAATTGCCGATCAAATCATCATGATTAATTGACTAATTTAAATATACCCTCTATTTTACAGATTTTCTGAAAATACCCCCCCCCCCCCCAGAAGGATTAAAAAAGGTGAGGCATGTGGAGTAATGGTTGGAGTTGTAGGAAATGGACTTGTCAATCCCAGTTCAAATCCTTGATGAGGCTGTTTGCATCTTTCACATAGCACTAATACCCTTAGGAAAGGTATGCATCCAATTACTCCCCCTCCAGCTATGGGTAAATAGTAAAGCAGACTGAGCTCTTTAACCTTGGTTAGTAACCAATCTAGGAGACTTAAGAAATTGACCTTGTGTAGCATCCTGCCTGTGCGGAGAGGTTAATAAATATATATAAGGATTAAAGAATTCATTTACCTGTTTAGTTTATTTAATTCATTTACCTGTTTAGTTAGGTTAATTTAAAGATGGCTCAGAATCTTTTAGCGTTTCATTTTACAATATTTCATTATTCTTAATCCGATTGTATTCATTTTTATTTGCTACAATTTCATCTTCAATTCTTATTTCTACTTTAGTAATGTCTTGTCTTCAATACGTTTTTCTTCTGTAGTTTCAACAACTTTTACCACATCATTATCGGAAGTAAATTGCTCTTCTCTACCCAGTGCGCCTTCTAACAATATAGCAAAGATTCTATATACAACATTTTTTTTTTTTTTTTTTTTTGCATATTCTTTTAAGGAAGTACTCATCTCCACCATGACCCAAAAATAAAAGGATTTTTGCCACATTAAAGAAAAAAAAAATTTAAATACTAAATAAGTAAATTTGTCAATCAGTAGAATAACAGGATCCCTATTACAAGTAGGTGATATGTATAAAGAACTTAGACAGTAAGTATTTACTGACATCCCAGCATGTCAGTTGAACATAAGGATCATTATAGTGGGGAACCAGGCACAAACTGAAGCTCATGTGTGGCTAGTGTTTAAAAATTGCGTGAATCCATTTGGCATTCTTTTTTCGAGACACCTCAGGTATTGGGCAATAAAGTTGAGAGGGCAGGTGTTGCCTGGGGAGATATCCCATTGAGATCACACTGATATTAAACATATTACCAGTCCAATGGCAGAAACCGCAGGACACATGCCTTGAGGGGCAGTTAAGTACCTAGACAGTATGTAGTTGATTATTTGAGATGTAGCCAAATAGTGTTCTTTTTTTTTTTCTTTTTTAAATGACTATTGTTCCGATTTACAGTTTTATATATATATATATATATATATATATATATATATATAGATATAGATTCGCATCTGATGAGTCGGGAGAGTTAGACTATTTGTCTAAGCTCCCTGAAATAGACTATAATGCTAAATCTCTAAGTCTTTTGTTATTTCTTTACTTATATATTTGCTCTGTGACTCTAACATTAACAGCTCTTATTGAGCTCTCAAACTGCGACAGGTTTTTTTTATTTAAAAAAAAAATAAAACTCTTGTGTCGTAAGGAAGATTTCTTCTCTGGACTTTTGGATTATATATATATATATAACAATGTAAAAGTGATTTGCACAATTAGATCAATCTGCATCTAGAAAAGATAGAGAAGGAGGGGAAAAAAACAACAACCGCTAAGCACAGAATTATTCTCTGAGCATCCCTAATCAGATCTAATACTTTCAATTCCATAGAAAAAAAAACACTCTTAGAATATACGCTCTTGAAAAGAAAAAAAAAATACAAACAAGAAAATAGTATGTTTATAATCATTTTGGCTCTTATTATAATTTTCATAATCCTTGTCTATTTAATCATTATGCAGATCAACACCCCACCCCAAACCCTACTGAATAAAGAACAAATACTTTTAAAAAAAGTTAGCACAAAAAAAAAAAAAAAGAAAGAAAGAATGATAAATAATATAAAAATATATAAAAGATGGAAGCTTTGCATTGGTATAGATTATTCTGGATAAAGGGGAATTCTTAAAAAAAAACAAAACAAATAAACAAAAACAAACTACATTGTAAAGCAAATGAATGCAGTCTGCATTAAAAAAAAAAAAAAAAAAAAAGAAAAAAAAAAAAGCAAACAAAAAACTTAAAGAAAAAAAAGAAAAAGAAAAGAAAAAGAAAAGAATAAACAAATTGTAATCAAGATCAAAATAATCCTGATTTATGGTCAAGTCACCCTAAAAACACAGATTTCTGCCAGATAACAAAAGTTAAGCAGCAATGTATCTGTTCAGTACTAAAATGGGTGACTACTAAGAAACAGCAAATATTGTAAGCCTGTGTGCCAGATTATACAAAGTATAGTAAAATTCTAAGAATCCTACCCACCCATAATTCCTGCCTTTTAAAAACGTGTTGTTCTGCACATTAACAATATGACTATGTATTGACTGCAATGTGTAAAGTTCCCTGCCAAAAAAATTGGTCAAAGTTGATTGGACTGAACCAAGAAAAAAATCTAAGAAAAAGTCCACCACATAGCAAAAAGAAAAGAAAGAAAAAAAAAAGATTTAAAACCTGTAATTTTCATTCTAAGCTTGGCAGGGCATGGGGTAATTTTGTTATGTGCATATATATATATATATATATATATATATATATATATAATATATATATATTATATATATATATATATATATATTAATATAATATAATATAATGAAGGATAGCGAACATGAAAAGTGTTCAATGCTAAATTAGCAGAGCAGATCTGAAATTTCAAATAAAATATTAGGATACAAATTTACTGTTACTAAAGTTTCATGCATATCAGGCAATCCTCAGACAGTTGATTTATACCATGTAAGGATTGCCTAATAAGCATAAAACTTTAGTAACTGTAAATTAGTACCATAATATTGTATTTGAAATTTTATAATATGTATATATTAACATAGCATGTGTGTGTGTGTGTGTGTGTGTGTGTATATATGTATAAGTATTTTTCATTTATACAAAGTCACTTTCTAATATAGTATTTTCCCTTTGTTAGCATTTAGTCTCAGCTTGACAAATTGATTTTAAATTCAAAATAATAATTTTTTTTTAAATTTAAAAATGGAGAAACTGTACAATAATATATTTAACATTACATATATCAGAGTAATGCTCTCCCCCCAAAAAAAATATGTAAAAAGAACTTAATAGTCAAATTTATCTCCATTTTTATCCATGAATAAAAATGTGATTTAATTAATTAATTCTAATTTATTCTTTTATTATGATTGTTTTTTTTTTAGCTAATAAAAGTTTGTTGCAAAAGTAAAAATTAAAAAATTGGGGAGAACAGGGTTTTTTTTTCTTTAAAGAAGTTGGCATTAGAAAGGTAGTTACAAAAGAAAAAAACTTTCAATACAGAAATGAATTGTAAGAGAAGTCGGTCCCACCTTTAAAAATGTTGAGGTTTACTTTTGTGATATTTTAAAAATTATAGTAAAAATGTGTTTTATTTTATTCTTAAGGACCCAAATAGATTTTTAAGACTGGATTATTTACATATAGCCTAAATCTAATTAAAAATGATTTTTTTTTGTATTTCATTTTAATTTTTAAATGGCTGGCTTAAAAATATACTAAAGTAAAATACAAATCACTTATTGAGTCCAGTTTAAAAACACGATAAGGGTCAACCCAAAGATAAACTTTTTTTTAGACTTTATTTTCTCTGATGCAGGTATCATTGGGGAATAAGAAAAGTTTTGGTTTTTGAAGGGACTGACTTTTCTTGCAGTCATTGTCCAGTCTACCAACAATTTTCTTGTTCCTCAATGCTACCTGTATCTGATAGAAATCAGGTCTCAAAATGTTTGGCCTTCAGGTTACCCTTACTATGCTTTTAACCTGGATGAATAGTGATAGTACTGTAATTATACTTTGATAAGTTTTATAGTACAAAATTTTGTATTGTATCTTTGTGAAATTATTTTTAGGGAGAAAGAGAAAAAATATCTGAATAAATCTATAAAAAGTTCAGACAGAAATTGTAGACATATGCACTTAGATAATGGGATTGTACTTTTAATTTTTAATATTGATACTAAGAGTATTCCATTTTTGAGAGAGAGAGGGTGAGAGAGATAATAATGGGATTCTACTGATTGACCTTAAAAAGGTAAAGTACACTTTTATGAAGAATTTAGTCAAAGGAAGAAAAGGAGGAGTAAGGTGAGTTTTTCTTATATAAAGCAGTAATTGCTGATATTGCAATAAGAAAAAAATAATTAAAAAAAAAACAAAAAAAAAAAACAGAGTCAACATGATTCTGATAAACAAACTTGTAGATAACCAGAATAAGATTAACAAACAAGAGGGTTGAAAGCTAGATATTTTAATATACACTGACGGAAAATAAAATTGTGACCCCCTGAAGGGATGATGCCAAATTTTTACCTGGGTACACAGTATGCGCATGCTAGGGGAGTAGTAGATATTCTGAAAGAATTTTCAAAAGTCTTCAACCATCAAGTGACATAGTAACAAAATAGTGCCCAATCTGCAACACTCTTCAAGAGTAGAGGCTCAAGTCAACCCCCAAGGAGGATATACAATGTATTAATATGGGGTTATGAGAACTGCTGATACATGCCTTGTTTTGGAACCTGTCCACATATTGATTTGTAGATAAGTAATTGATTATTTACTGTAATCCATCTAGATTACTCGTACAGTTAATCTTAAGTAAATTGAAACATATTCAGAGAGTTGCAATTTTATTTTCAGTCAGTATATTTACTACTAATTCTTCATTTCACTGTCAATATCACTAAATTCGTTAAGCATTATCTCAGCATTTTGGGAGTGAGTGGGTAGGGCATTCATTGGCTAAAAATGGTACAGTATGTATGTATATATAAATGAGTGTTTATGTATGTATGTGTTGTTTTTTTTCAGCATTTTTAAAAAATTCCTATGAATATGTTCTACATATTTTCTGTTCATTTATAGTGAACATAGTCCATTAGCTAAAAATGGTACTGTATGTATGTATGTATAAATGAGTGTTTATGTATGTATGTATAAATGAGTGTTTATGTATGTATGTATGTATAAATGAGTGTTTATGTATGTATGTATAAATGAGTGTTTATGTATGCATGTATGTATAAATGAGTGTTTATGTATGCATGTGTCTTTTTTAGCAGTTTTTTTAAATTTTTTAAACCTATGAATATGTTCTACAAATTTTCTGTTCATTTATAGTGAACATAAAAGATAATACACTGAAATTCATTTTTCCTTTTTTTTTTCTTTTTTCATCTCCTTAATTCTAAGAGTGATTTCCTACGAGAATTTTTTTTTCCAAAATAAATTTATATTCTATGCTGAAATTGTCCAATGGTAAAAGTAGACATAATTGTAATAGTTTTTTTTTTCTTTTTTTTTTTCTTTCGTATTATGAAAAGTGAAATGTTGCATGACGGACATGAAGACAAGTAACAATAACACCAGTATCAACAGGTAACTTAGCTGATGCTGTTGCTGAAGAATGACACTACCTTTCAGGTAAAAATGTCATTTTAAGTCCTTTAGGTTGGGGTTTTTTTTTTTCATACTTTTCTTTTTCTAAATGATTTTTTTTCTTTTCTTCCATTCATTTGTTTTTTTGTTTTTTTTTCTTCCTTTTTATGATGATGATATGATGTGTTAAGGTGTGTGTGGGTGGGTGAGTGAATTTGTGTGTGGGTGTCTTCCTCATTGGAATCATTTTTTGGACGATGCTTTTAACTTGCTGGAGCCAACAGACTCTGCTTCTGGTTCCCATTCGGAATCTTCATCCATAGACTCATCATCAGAGGGAGGCGGGTCAGAAAAATCTTCATCTACCCCAGTCACTGTAAATACAAGATTAACAAAAAATAAAAATCATTTCTATTGTGAAAAAGTATCAATGAAATTATCATTACTATTACTATGTGTGTGTGTCAAATAGATGATCAGTGTGTGTGTGTGTGTGTGTGTGTGCAAACATGGAGAGAATTCAAAATGAATTTAGAAAGCAAAAATATTAGAAATGTATTGAGTTTTCTAATTTACAAATGAAGATATCCGATTCATTATTTCACAAATGAAGACAATTTGAACGAGATAATCTGGTGATTATTGCATAAATTAGCAACCCCAGCAGTTTTGTTGATTGTGGTAGACATTGACAAATTCCGACCTTAATCGGTTTAAATCACAATTTCTCGTGTGTTACTGGTCAAAACTTAAAAATATTTATATGGTTGGAAAGCACATAAAATAATCTTTCTAAATATGTAATTTGTATGTGTTATTATACATTGAATTACTTTTTATGGCGAGTTAAAATGGTACTTTGCTTTGAACAGCCGTAAACATGAAATACTATTTTTTTTTCTCAGAATAAAAATTACACGGTAATTTATTTCGTAAAATGAAAGTGGCTAATCTTTATCGATATTCTTGAAATTTTACATTTAATTAGCACACACCTTAAAATACAAGCAGGAACTTGTTTTCTTTTCCAACCTTTAGAAGTGAAAATATGATAGACAAAATTTGATGGAGATTTCTTCAAAATGTATAAGATCAGAAAAAAAAGAAAAAAAAAAAGAAAAAAAAAAGAAAGAAAAGCACTATATCACTAATAGAAGATAGTCTCAGAATTATTTTCATATATAACATGTGACATAAGGATGTTGCTTAACCATCAGGGTTTTTTTTGTCAAACTTTCAATTTTGGAAAAAAAAACTTAAAATTACGAGAAATGTAAACAAAACTCAGCACACGCCGGACCCGGCTTTGTTTAAAAACAAATTATGAAATAATCCTTATTTAATCTTAATCAGCATCTTGTTCATTAATGATGATATCTATTTAAAATCTTAATTCATTTAAAATCATGAAATATGAGTTACATATCTCTAAGAAATAAAGATTTACATAGTATAAAGTGGGAATAATTTGCATAATGATTTTAACAAAACTGGGTTTAATAAATAATTACATGCTGTTACTGAATTATAATACTATCATGTTATTCCCAAACGTATTAAAAGCAATCCTATATATAATTTCATATAGAAATCAATTCAAGTAACATTAAAATAGTGTAATATTTTTATATTTGTTCTTATTTAGTCTTTCTAATTCAATACATTTTATTACATTAAAAATTAAATACTTGCACCCAGGGGGTGCATAATTTTGCTAATTTTATAAGCTTCTTGTCTTTGATTGATTTTAATGGCACATTAAAATGTCTATGTTTGTTTGTTTTGTTTTACGGCATATCAACCTCGGTGGGTCATTTAATGCCGATAAATTTGTTCTTAATGCATAATACAATTTTGTTTACAAACTCATGTTTTTCTATTCAACCCATAGATGGGACCCTAATAGGTTTGGTTTGGTTTGGTTTGACGGCATATCAACCTCAGTGAGTCATTTAATGCCGATAAAGTTTTGAAATAAATCAATTCTTAATGGATAATACATTTTTTTTATAAATACATTTTTCTATTTAACCCATAGATGGGACCCTAACAGGTACTACCACTCCGGGTCAGAGTGGACCAGGGAGCAATGGTGATGAAGGGGTGCTCCACATTCCCCAAATCTCCAAAACTGGAACCTCACCATCAGATAGAGTTTAACGTCATTCCCAGGATATGTAGACCCTTGGCCACCGCCTTCTAGCACCCATATGATAAGAAGGATTGGGGGTTGTCATAAGGGCAATCATATAGGTGCTAGGGCTTGACGTGGCCAGCCGGTTGATCAGAGGGGGCCTCTCTGACCGACCGTCTATCCCAAGAAAAGCCTAAAGTGGAATATTGCAAGTCATGGACTGCTCAGCCACCTGGGTTCTATCCTTAAGCATCCCGGATCACCACCCACGACCACCAGGTGGCCCCATTGGGGGAGTCTTACCCCTCTGCAGAGATGCAGTCGGCGCACTCTAACCCCACCGACAGGGCAGATTAACCTTTCTAGGGTTATTCTATACCAAGTAGGGCCGGATTAGCTCAGTCGGTAGAGCGTTCGGCTAGAAACCACAAGGTTTCTAGTTCGATACTGGCCCTCGCCAACTCAGCGTATGAGTAGCACAGGGATGTGTGCGGTAAAGTAAGGAGCTGATGGTAGGTGTGGTGCTCCACCGCAGATGCAAAAACAATCTCCTTTGTCTAGCACTAGTGAAAAGGGGATGGACACCCTCGCTGATTGGCTCATACTGACATTAGGCCGCCCCGACGACTTTACTTTACTTACACTTAAAATGATCTTAGCGAATAAAGCAATTACCAGTTAAATTTGCAGCTAAATGATAATTTTGTGGAGAGATCTGCATTTGTGCTAAGCATCATTTTTAATCTAAAGAATTTTTGATCTAATAGAGATAATTATAGAATGCTAATTAGAATCTTTCACTCCTTCCTAAACAGAAGCATCAATATCATTATGGACAACAGAAACTCAATGGGTTCACAGGTTCACATCTAGTTAGCAATATGTATGATTTTAAACTTAAATGATTTGCTTGCCTTATTCTGCCTGTAAAGTTATAATACATAAACTTTGAATGTTTAAGTCATGTCACATATTACTCAAGTTAAAAAAACAAACTCTGAACGTATTAATTTTTAAAATATAGTACCAAGGCATTTTCACATATTTATTTCTTATAAGGAACCTGAAAACAAAAAAAAGTTTAGTGTTCATCAGTACATATAGTGAAAATATCTAAAAAAAATGGTAATCTGAACATTAGCTAATAAATGAGAGCAATCTCCCTTGTTTGTTTGACTTTGAGGAAGCCTTCTGTTTTTGGTCGGCCATTTTCATTTCACTGGGAATCTACACTGAAAATACGAATTTGTTTGAATCAATACAACTGCATGTTTTATCTTGATAATAATTAAGTTCATTTCAAATAATGTGCAAGCACAATTAAGTGAAACAAACAAAGGGAGGTTACTCTAATTTATGTAGCTAATGTTCAGATTACCAAAAAAATTACATAGCTTATATTACCCCCCCAAAAAAACAAAACAGTATTTAAAATTATAATTTAATGAGTATACATTTTCTGCTAATGAATGTTTCTCATTAAATCAAAATATGAGAGGGTGCTGAAAAGTTCTCAGCCTGACCAGGAAAATAATAACCTAGAGACATGAACTATACGTTTGGATGAAAAGTTCATATGATGACATCACATCTGCTGTTTATGACATTTTTGACCAATGGGATCCAAGCACTGTAACACTGGTAGAAGAAATGAGGAGACTGCGAGGAGGAAGGACAATGTTGAAAAATAAACCTCATTTGTTTACATATCCTGAAAGGTATCTCAGTCAGCCTATGAACTTTTCAGCCAACCCTCATAGACTTTAATTAATTCTTTAATTTTTTTTCCTCATCTTGAGCTATGTTGGTGGGTTGGATTTTACGGCATGTCAACCCTTGTTGGGTTATTTTATATCGAGACGTTTTGTTTTATTTATTCTTATTGGGTAATCAATTTTTTTTTTTTTTTTTTTTTTTTTTAAAACACCTTTAAAAACTCATTTTTTATTTAACGCACAGATGGGACTCAAACAGGTACTACCACTCTGGGTCAGAGGGGAACTGGAATAATGGCAATGAAGGGGTGCTCCATACTCCTCAGAGTTCCAAAATTGGAACTTCATCACTAGGTGCAGGTTAACGCCATATCCAGGACACTAAGACCCTCAGTCACTACCTTCTAGCAGTATATGAAAAAAAAAGGATTGGGGTTTGCCATAAGGGCAAAGGAGTTGGGACAATCATATAGGTGCTAGGGCTTGATGTGACCGGCCGAATGATTGAAGGGCGCATCTCTGACCACACATCTTGCCTAAGTAAGGTGTGGCATGTCATGGATAGCTCAGCTACCAGGATTCCATCCTTAAGTATCACGGGTCGCCACTTACGGCCAATAAGGGGCCCCCATTGGGGGGGGGGGATTTTACTCCTCTACAGAGGTGCAGTTAGTGTATTCTTGAGCTCCAACTGACAGGGCTCTCTTGAGCTAAGTCCTAACCCATGTGTAACTGTATCATGGGAACTACTGATAACTTTTTAGCCATCCCTTGTACATGCTAGTCCACATTCACTTCACAGTTTAACACAGTTGACATATTGTTTCTGGATTTTCTTTAAAAAAGAATTAAAAAAAAAAAAAAAAAAGAATTAGAAGAAAAAAAAAAAAAAAAAATGATTATTCCCTTCTTGGTTGTGCTGAGAACTTTTCAGCCCCTAGTAGCATGAGTGTGCCTCATGTTTATAAATACATATGAAAAAACTTGAAAGTCGTTAAGAAAAGAAATTATAGATACATGTTAAATTCAGTTAAAGTCTTGAATGACTTAAAAGAAATATATTAAATATATTATCATATAATCATATATATATATATATAATAATAATAATAATAATAAAATATATAATAATATATTATATATATATATATATATATATATATATATATATATATATATATTATAGTTATTATATATTATTTATAATTGAAAATATTAAATATTATTAAAATATATTAAATATATCATCACATTAAATTGAGAACAGGTAAAAATTAAAAAAAAAAAAAAGACAGTGAATAGCCAGACTGACAGCAAATCAATTTAATTTCTCTATTTCTTTTGTTAAGTGAATTACAGTGGAACTTCGATTCTCAAATATAATTCATTCCAAAATTATGGTCGATAACTGATTTGCGCGCAAACTGAAACAATAGAAAAGAAATAGTGTAAAGTGGATTTAAGCATTCTGACCATCAGACCTTACAATTTTCCTCTTTCCCTTTCCGGTATTATCACTGGTGCCTTTTTCAGGATTCATGAATAAGGGTTAAAATAGCCATAAAATAAAGAACAAACTAAGTGAAAACCTATTAGACACTCAATTCAAGATGGTTTGGTTTGGTTTGGTTTACGGCATATCAACCTCAGTGGGTTATTTAAACCTCACCATCAGATAGAGTTTAACGTCATTCTCAGGACGTGTAGACCCTCAGTCACCGCCTTCTAGCACCCATATGATAAAAAGGGGTTGGGGCTTGCCATGAGGGCAATAGAGTTGGGAAAATCATATAGGTGCTAGGGCTTGACGTGACCAGCTGATTGATCGGAGGGGGCCTCTCCGACCGCCCGTCTAGCCCAAGATAGGGCCAAGGTGGAGTATTGCAAGTCATGAACAGCTCATCCACCTGGGTTCTATCCTTAAGCATCACATGTCGCCACCCACAGCCAACAGGTGGCCCCTCTGCAGAGGTGCATTCTAACATCCCAGCCAACACGGCGGTCAATTGTTCGAATTCAAGATAGTGACTGAGGCTGACTGATGCTGCTTGGGTAGATTCGACCAGTCAGTTTGGCTGTCATTTGCGCAACTACTATTTGACTTGTGTCGTGTGTTCAAAAATCCGAAAGTTGTTTGACAATTGTGGTTTATTTTTTTACTAAAATTTTTTGTTCGAACTCTGAATTGTTTGACTTCAGAGTCGTTTGAGAACTGAGGTTCCACTGTATTAGGCTCTATGAAATCTTTACAAATAACTAAACAATAGTCATTCAAGCGTTCAGGTCAGTTAACTTTGAACCACGTATCTGAGAATCTGTGTTGCGCTTCAAAGATACATGGTTCAAAGTTAACTGACCTGCAAAAAATGTAAAAGTTTATAAACAAAATAACTGGTGCATTATATCGTTTATTTCATTAATATATCAACACAGAAAATTTCATCAAATTTGGTTAATTCCCTGATTTTTGGTATTTTTTTTTTCTTCTTTCGGCGGGGTGACATATGATGGTGGAATTTAGGTCCGTTAAGTTCAATTTAACCATTTTTTTTTTTTGTTTTGTGTGACATTGTTTATATTGTGTAATATGTTAAATAAACCATCTTTGAGAATCTGTGTTATGCCTCAAAGATACGATTTAACCAATAGTTGTTTTACCTTTCAGTGTCGTTGTCATTCGTTTTGGTCTGCTCACTGGCTCAGGTTGTATTGTGTGTTTGAATTCTTTCCGGTGCTGTGAGTTTTTTCTATAATAGAGAAAGAAGGAAAAAAAAATGTTCCAAGTGTTAACTAAAGAGTTCTGAGGTAAAGGGACAGCATTCCTTTTTCAGATGATAATTTTGTTAAAGAAAAGAAAGAAAAAGTCTTTATCACAACATCAGTGATATTAGGAACAAATCATTCAAATTATTCTCCAGATAACAGTTATCATTGCAAGGAAAACAACAAAATGACGATAATAGTTGACAGAAAGAAAGAAAGAAGAAAGAAAGAAAAAGGGGTTGAATCCTACTTAACGGACATAAATTCCACCATTGTATGTCACCCCACTGAAATAAAATTTAAAAAATAATAAAAATCAAGGAATTAACTGAATTTAATGAAATTTTCAGTGTTGATATATTAATGAATAAAATATAATGCACCAGTTATTTTATTTAAATTTTTTTAACATTTTTTCAGGTCAGTTAACTTTGAACCACATATCTTTGAGAATCTGTAATATGTCTCAAAGATATGTGGTTCAAAGTTAACTGACCTGAAAAAAATGTAAGAGTTTTCAAATAAAATAACCGGTGCATTATATTGTTTATTCATTAATATATCAACACTGAAAATCTCATTAAATTCGGTTAATTCCTTGATTTTTAGTATTTAAAAAAATTTTCAGCAGGGTGACATACGAGGGTGGAATTTATGTCTGTTAAGTTGGATTTAACCGAAAAAGGAAAAGAAAGAAAAGAGAAAGAAAAATAGAAAGAAGAAAGAATCATAGGATGATGATAGCAATGTATTCACAAACACAAAACAATTGTGTAGACAACATTAGAGGAAGAAAAAAAAAAAAAAAAAAAAAAAGAAAGAAGCATTTGACTACTTTAAAGACATTAAGAGAAATCATCAAGATTACGTCATGACAAATAGATTTGGTTTTTTTAAATCTTCAATTGCACATTGTCATAAAAGAAATGATCATTAAATGGGGGGGTATAAGAAGAGAGCCCCCACTGTCATCCATTCTAGCCCAAAATCATCTAATTTTTTTTTTTTCCATCAAAATAATCTCAATTTTGCGTATACCTTTGAGAAGAGTGATTAGCATAACAGAAATTGTTCAGATAACTGAATCTCTTCTTTCTATTGTTGCTGTTAATAAAACATTTTGGGCGATACATTCTTCAGCCCATGTCAGGTGTACTTTCCAAGAGAAATTTCTTTTTCCCCTGGTAAAAAGCCTAAAATGGCACAGAAAATGACCACCAATATACCCACCAGACCAATCCATTCTAGCAGTACCGAGTACACCAAATGATTCCATATTTATACAACATCAGGAATATGAAGAAGAGGTTCAAGTTTTCCAAGCAATTTCTGATATAATATCCATTTTTTTTTTCTTACTCATTTCTTTACTGTCTCTTTATGAACATACAAAAATTTATTGTGAAAGATGTTCATGTTAAAATTTTATAAAAAGAAGCCATCATATCCAATTCAGACTTACCTAAGTGTAAAAATTAAACTATTTTTTTTTTTTTTTTTTTAAATAAATCAATATTGAACAATTATGCCAAAACATACCACAGAAGTTCAGAAAACAAAAAGGATAAGATAAAATTTCACAAGTTGAATTTGAATTCACAGAGAAAATGAAGGCCTTCAGTGGTATTCACTTATTTCCTGGATCTTCTTTTGTGATTCCATTGCAAAAGAAAGAAAGAAAGAAAAAAATCAGAAAACTGTATTTACAAATGAATAATTATAGGGCATATAATAATAATCTTGTATAATGTAATGTTTAACATGCTAGGCTAGAAGACCATTACTAAGGAGTTTGATTTTGAGTGCCCCATAATTCTGGCCTTGTGCCTAACTAAATAAGCTGAATAAATAACTAGAAGTAAATGACCTATTATCAGAACTATAAAATTATATATATTCTTTTTTTCAATATCTACTATTATGATATTAGGCATATTCTACGTTTAAAAAAGTGATCTTGTGTCACATCCTACTTGTGTGGAATGGTTGGTGTGTGTGTGTATATATATATATATATATATATATATATATATATATATATATATATATATATATAAAAAGATTTTTTTTTTTTTTGTTTTTATAGTGTGTTCGAAGCATTAATTATAAAATGTATTAAGATATTTTTGAAGGCAAAATAATGCAAATTTATGTTGAAAGCAAAATAATGCATAAACATAAATTAAATAAATTTAAATCCGAAAATATCTATATATATATATTTGCAGTGATGACAAAATATCACAATCAATCTGATTGTTTTATGCTTATATAATTACTGAAAGGATTTGACACCATTCAAATAGAAACAATGACAAAAATTGAGAATAAAATTTAAATAAAAGTGAAACCATTTTGATGGATAAATGACCAAAGAATAAAGGCACCAACAATCACTTCAGTTGTGAAGCAAATTCAATTGGATTGAAGGAATCAAATGAACTTTTGGTCACCTGACAAATAAGAGAAATACCACATGCTTTACAATATATTCTTAAATGATTTTTGTGCAAGATATTCAATATAATTAAAGGAAACTTGATATCTATATATATAAGGAAAAAAAAAAAGTTTTGTTTGTTTGTTTTGTTTTACAGCATATCAACCTCTGTGAGTCATTTAATGTCGATAAAGTTTTGAAATAAATCAATTCTTAATGGATAATACAATTTTTTTTTTATAGATACATGTTTCTATTTAACCCATAGATGGGACCCTAACAGGTACTACCACTCTGGATCAGAGTGGACCAGGGAGCAATGGTGATGAAGGGGTGCTCCACATTCCCCAAACCTCCAAAACTGGAACCTCACCATCAGATAGAGTTTAATGTCATTCCCAGGACATGTAGACCTGCAACCACCGCCTTCTAGCACCCATATGATAAAAAGGGGTTGGGGCTTGCCATAAGGGCAATAGGGTGGGGAAAAAAAATAAGTAAAGTAGGCGGAGTGACCTATTGTCGGCATCAGCCAGACAGCAATGCTAGATCAGAGAGATGGTTTTTGGATCTAAGGTGGAGCACCACACCTACTATCAGCTCCCCACTTTATTGCACAGATCCAAGCCATGTTACTTATGTGCTGAGTTGGCGAGGGCTGATATTGAACCCGAACATTGTGGTTCAGAGGTGAATGCCCTACCATCAGCTCTCCATTTTACTGCACAGATCCAAACCTTGCTACTCATGTGTTGAGTTGGTGAGGGCTGATATTGAACCCAGAACCTTGTAGTTCAGAGGCGAATGCTCTACCGAATGAGAATACTATATGTTGTTGTAGTTGGGGGTGGGAGGAATGTTACCAGTCAGCCAAATTCAAATACCAAATGAGACTGTTTATATTTCACTTAGTATTAATGCCCTAGGGGAAAGGAATGAATCTATCTTTTCTCTCCCACAGAATGGATAAATAGGACAAACTGAGCTCTCTAACTTTGATAGGGCAACTAGTCTAGGAGAAGGAAAACTTAATCCAAACCCCTTGTCAACACACCATGGACTAGTGTGAAAGGATAAAGGTCATTAATTAGTCAAGTGTTAGAGATCTTGAAGAAGGTTTCAGTTCTATAGTGGACTGATGGAATATAGGATGAGGGATTCAAATGTTATCTGATCAGTCTTTGCCCCTATCATCTATCTTTTTATCTTCATCAATTTAGAAACCAAGTGATTTTATAATGGGTATGAACTGAGTTAATCCAATAGTTCAGACTGTTAGCACCCCCACCCCCCTCCTCCCCCAGGCAAATGACTTTTCAACTACTGACCAAATTTGTGTGTGTCATAAGTAGTGCCTGCTACAATCGCAAGCCTCCTTCTGATTGGCTGAAACAGTCTTATTTAAATTAAACCAACCAACAATTTGTTATGAGAAAGTCTCAGGTTCAATTCTTGACAAGTCACAAGTTAACAATGGGAACATTTTTTCAATTTACAAATTTTCGATTTGTCATCAGCTTTATATAATAATGTAGGATGTGCTCGTGGTGTAATGGTTATCATAAGAAATGGACTCTGCTATCCGAGTTCAAGTCCTGGACGAGGCTGTTTGCATTTCACATAGCACTTTGGGAAAGGTATGAATCAAAGTATTCTCTCTTCAGCAATGGGTAAGATAGTAGGGCAGACTGGGCTATTTAACCTTTGGTTAGACAACTGATCTAGAAGAAAGAAAACTCTGAATTCAAACCAGTTGTAGACCTGGAGAAGGATGGGCTCCACCAAGTCACTCCTGTCCAAGTAGCACCCCCCAATGACCAAACTAGGTTACAGGATTAGTGAGAGATTATATTTCTATCAAAACTAAATGACATATCAATGCATTCATATTAAGTAAAATAACTTTTTAAATTAGTAAACAATGAGAATTTTCTACAAATATAATGTGATAATTTTAATATAATGTAATATTTTTATTTCTTTAAGCTGTTGTTTCCTTTTTGCTATTAGACCTTAAAGGATATGAAAGTTTTTAAAAAAAAATTCTAAATTAGAAAGTTTTGAATAGATTAAATTTTTTTTGACAAAGTTTTAAAAAGTTTTCAGTTATATATTTTTGAATTTTAACATCGGAACTTAATCACAGCCAAATGCAGATTCTTTAGACCAGATATGGATTTAAAAAGTTTGAAAACTTCAAATATTGTAATTTAAATTTCAAATTTAAGATTTAAATATATTAATAAAGTCCTTAAAAAATTTGCTGTTATGAACTTTTGAAATCTGACATCAGTACTTACTCACTCACAGCCAGATGCCGATTTTTAGACAAGGTACAAAAACTAAAAAATAGCCAAAATAAAAATGAGAGTGAAGCAAAATAATTCTAATATTTATCCAAAATTTGCACTAATTCTTTAAAAATATTTAGAAAAAAAAAAAAAGAAATATTGTAAAGAAAATAGCAAAATTAAAATAAAGACATGAATAACATTCACGCTTCGTTGAACAAGCCAAACAGTTTTTGTAAAACAAAAACAGCATTCAGACCTGTAACACCCAACTCCATACTGACACTCAGGCTTCTCTTTTGGGGCTCTCTTCTCTTTTGCCTCCTCTTTCTCACCTCCAGTTTGGGAATCATCTTTCTCAGCCCCTTTTGCATCATCATCACCAGGATGGGAGAACTCCTTTAAGTGCGAAGGATTCTTTCTGGAATTAAAAGATTAAAAAGAAAAAAAAATCCCATTTAAGTCACAACAGGAAACACAAGTAGAAAAATCTGAAATGTGGTAAAATTTTTTAATTTGATACTTTTTCTTTTTGTTTGTTTTATTTTACGGCATATCAACCTTGGTGGGTCATTTAATGCCCACAAAGTTTTGAAATAAATTCATTCTTAATGGATACTTAATTCTTTTTTTTTATAAACACATTTTTCTATTTAACCCATAGATGGGACCCTAACAGGTACTACCACTCTGGGTCAAAGCAGACCAGGGAGCAATAGTGATGAAGGAATGCACCATATTCACATGATTAACTTGTATGAAAGCTACACATCAAAGTGACTAACATAAACAAGGGGAGATGATTTTTAATGGTTTGGTTTTGAAATTCATTCTTAATGGATACTCAATTTTTGTTATAAACACATTTTTCTATTTAACCTATAGATGGGAACCTAACAGGTACTACCATTTTGGTTCAGTGAAACTGGGAACAATGGTGATGAAGGGGTGCTCCACATTTCCCAAACCTCCAGAACTGGAATCTCACCATCAGATAGAGTTTAACGTCAATACCCAAAACATGAAGACCCTCAGCCACTGCCTTCTAGTACATATGATAAAAAGGGTTGGGCTTGCCATAAGGGCAATAGGGTTGGGACAATCATATAGGTGCTAGGGCTTGACATGAGCAGTTGATTGATCAGAGGGGGCCTCTCTGACCACCCGTCTTGCCCAAGTAAGTGGAGTGTTGCATGTCATGGATTGCTCAGCCACCCGAGTTCCATCCTTAAGTATCACGGGTCGCCACCCACTACCAACAGGTGGTCTAGTCCCAATGGGATGGAGGGGGCTCTGCAGAGGTGCAGTCAGCGTATTCTAAAGCCTCCAGCCTATAGGGAGTCTTTTTTTCTTTTTAAATAACCTTTTGTTTAATTATTGAACTAACTTTTTATATTTTGACTTGTCAAATTTTTGATTCTTTGAGATTATCATTGAAAATTTTGAATTATGAATTTATCAGTTGCAAATGCTTTCCAATCCATGACCTCTATAACAGGGGTCAGCAACCCCCGGCTCACAGGCCACACTGGCCATCGAGTGATTTTCATCTGGCCTGCCAACTTAATGGCTGGACTCTCACTATCCAATTAGTATTGAATAGAAATACAGTAGTTCGATTCAGGTTAACCCATTATCAGCCAGAGGCAAAGATTTTTGCCACTTTAGAACAGAACTGAAATAAACAAAAACATGTCCAATACATATTTTGAACAATAAGCAGAAACAAGTGTCTCATTAAATAATTTACTAATTCCATCAGAATTTTGTTTGAAGAAGAAAAATTGCATTTCTTTTTTATTGTGTTTTTCTATTATTCCTGTAGTAAAATAAGATAAATTGTTTAAATAAAATCAGATTAAATTCCTTATTTTTATTTAAACCTTAAAAAAAAAAAAAAAAAAAAAGAAAAGAAAAAAAAAGACAGCTTTTTGGACAGAGCAGTTTGAGTCCGAGAAAATTTATTTGCATTAATGAGACATTTGACTAAAATAAAAAAAATATCAGGGTGAATTATGACCCCCACTCCCCGATTTGGGTAATCAATTTCCTAACTGCAAAAGTCCATCAACTAAGTCTTTCCGACTACAACAATATTTCAGCAGCCTTCAACCATGTCACAAGTGTCTCGCTTACGAGCAATCGGAATGGTCTCTTTGGGATGCCCTGTTCATAAGTGAACATAATAGTGTGACTTGAGTTCAAACTCACTTACTACAAGGTCACAGTCCAGCACATTAACCACTGCACCAAAGGGACCCCCAGTGTTCTATATAAAGTCAATACCTTTGTCAGCAACACTAATTACTCAATCCTCAAATCTATCTCTTTTCACAACTTGTTATAAATTTGTAGCAGACTTGGATTTACACAAACTTTATCATAGTTAAGTAGCAAAACTGAGGATTTTTAAACATTGAATTAATTCTTAACATCCTGTTGAGATTTTTCTAAGTCCAGAGCCCAATTCCTATAACCATTTATCAAAAATGGGTAAAAATGGCTGTTTCATTAAAAGTTACCTGTTTTTTTTTTCCCTTCAATTAAAGACTTCTAAATATATTTAATATTACATTTAAACAAAGGCTATCATCTGGGGTAGAATAGGAAAATGAATGACTTCTGGACGGGTGGAATGAGGTGGTATAGGACATTAAGAGTTTAACTTAACTCTTTGCCTACAAAATTTTCCACAAGGCTGTACAAAATTTTCTGGGTAATTGTTTTGGTAATTTTGAACTTTAATTAAATTTTAAGACTAAATTCTTACCATAAAATTGTACTTTTTACTAAAAACACATTTTATGATATTTTGGAGTATAAAAAAGGCATTAAAACGGATTTGAAAAACGGCGTGTTTTCTTGTTAATTCTTTTGAATGCATTTTTCTTTTTTTTACTTCAAAATATCATAAAATGTGTTTTTAGTAACAGTTAACTTCATTTCAAATAATACGCAAGTACAATATTATGCTAAGAATTTAGTCACTTAAAGTTCAAGATTACCATTTATTTTACCTGCATGATGTGATATTTCAATGTTCACTATCTATTCACCTCAGAACTCATTCTATTAAAATAAAGTCCTATTATTATTGTAATCGGAGTCCTTCTGCTCAATTATGATGAATTAACCATCATTAGGGTCACAGTGGTTAGAGAGCTGCTGTCAGCGGCTTAAAGTAAGGAAAGAGTTTGTTTTTTTAAATCCATAGATTACGGGTTTCTATAGAAATTTATATTTACCACTTTGCATGTAAGCAAAGGAGATGACATGATATAGTACATGGCTCAAGAATTTGGAGGCACATGGTGTAATGGTTACTTTTGTAGGAACTGGACACAGTGACCCAAGTTCAAATCCTGGATGAGGCTGTTCGCATTTCCCATAGCGCTAATATTCTAGGGTAGAGTATTATGCATGCAAAATTTGCCTCTACCAAATACAAAAAAGTCTTACTAAATACAATGCAAAACATAGAAAGTAAAGGAATAAATAAATAAAGGCAAACATTTTGTATATATATTTACCAACCCCTCCGCACAAGTAGGATGTGACACAAGGTCAATTTCTTAAGCGGAGTTTAACAGGTTTGAATTCAGAGTTTTCCTTCTCCTAGACTGGTTACCTAGCCATGGTTAAAGAGCCCAGTCTGCCCTGCTATTTGCCCATAACTGGAGGGAGTATTGATTCATACCTTTCCCAAGGGTATTAGCGCAATGTGAAATTCAAACAGCTTCGTCCAGGAATTGAACTCTGGTCGACGAGTCCATTTCCCACGACTAACCATTAGACCACATGCCAAACATTTTGTATATAACTGTAGTAATTGTCTTCCCTTGTCGGGATGGAATTAAGTGGAAAGGGGTTATCTTCCCTTGCTAACAGGACTTGCCACTAGATAGCATTACTACCTGACTATTTAAACTCAGCTGGGGAAGCTGTCTCTTTTCTTCTGGCATCCTCAAAGATGCACTAGACAAGTGGTGTCTCTGTCCATTAAGGCTTGGGGAGCCTGGCCACCCCAATTATAGGCTTGTACCCATGTGTGTACATAGCCCTTTCTAGAACCTAATCATGTGGCTCATATACAGTAGGTGACTCTTCGATTCTACATTTAGTGGTCTCAAGATTAAAAAGAACCCTTACTTTAGGATGTTCGTCCTGTTTTGTATCTATATTTCATGTTACATGTGCTCAGACAATAAAGTCTGTATTGTTGTTATATGTACCTCTTTGTTGGATTCCTCTGTATATTCTCCTATGCTAGAAACTTCTTTGAAGCCTCTTAACATAACATAAAATATCTAATTTCTGATCCAGTTAATAGTAACTTTTATTATATATCGACCCCACAAGTACAAGTTTATAACAGTATAATTAAAATTGACTAATCTCTGCCTAGCTAAAATTTTTAATCCTCAGAGCGGCAATTCATATACAAGTTGAAATTGTTGAAAAATATAATTGTCATTTTTGTTGGGATTAGATCACTTGATTCAAAATTTGATAAGAAATAAAATGGTTACAAAAACAGCTTTGTAAAAACAAAAACAAAACGAAAAACAAAGCAAAAAGACATGCATGCAATTAACACACAAAAAAAAATGAATTTAAAAAAAAAAAAAATTCAGGACATCAAACACAAAATAAAAACAAAAAAACAACTAATTGTTAAGGAACAACATGCATGAATCTTTATAAAAATCTAAAAAAAGATTATTACTATTATTTTAGTATTAATTTTCTCTCCAGTTTTGTCATTTTTAAAATCATCTACCCTATTTTAATTATAATTTAGATGAAGTACTGTCAGTAGTAGTAGTTTTTCACACCAGTGTTAGCTAATGGTCTTTCACTGGAGTTTGAGTGACAACAAGTCTCCTCAGATCTCCAGGACTCTCCTAAGTATTCCAGATGATTTCAACAATGCTGTTGTCTGGTTGGTCTCAATTCTTCCTCTAGTCTTTTTTCAAAGTTTTGGGACCTTTCCAAGTGCCCCAACTACTATTGGTATCACTTTCAACTTCCACATTTTTTTAATATTATAATTATTAATATCATCATTATCATTACTTCTGGCTAGTATTTTTTCATCTGTTAATTTAAAAAACTTTTTTTTAATTGAATCTCACTCAGGTTTTCATTTTTTTTTTTTTTTTGACAATGAAGTACAACACATATTAGAGACTATAATAAAAGATAATCTCGCTCTTTGTTATACTCAAACTCGCATCCTCTTTTGCGTTAGACACTTGGTCATCCATGCCAGCTGCTTTACCAACTAAGCCACAAGAGCCATTGGTATTGCAGACAGCTTAATTGCACCTATAATTCATTAATAAACATGGTGCCAACAGATTAAAAGACAAAATAGATTATGAGTTATATGTATAATTTAGAATTATCTATAAGATTTTTTTAAAGATGTTTTTTAAAGGTTAGTGTGAACAATAATTCTTGTTTAATAACAATAAAAATCTGTTAATTACATTGCAGACATTAAATGAAGGCGCATGAATTAAAGAAAATGTGTCTGTGTGCCATACTGCAAATCACAACCACTAAGAGGAATTGGGGACAGCAAGAATCTCTTGGACTGATTGAGGAATTCCAGAAAATAGACAAAAACCTAAATACAAAGCAAGATTTCTATCAATAGTGGATGTGAGTGTCTTCCCAATATCTTCAAGGATATAGAGTTTTGGGGGGTGAGAGAAATGTAGTTTTTACTTACCTTTAAGCTTGTGCAAGTGAAAAAGACTAACAGAGATATTGAAAGGACAACAATGAGAATGATGAGATGAATTATTAGTGCAAGACAATTAAGAGTCCTATAAAAAAAATAAAAAAAAGAGTTCTATAAATAAATAAATAAATAAAAGAGTCCTAAAAAGAGAAAAGAGTCCTAAAAAAGAAAAAGAGTCCTAAAAAGAGAAAAGAGTCCTAAAAAAAAAAAAAAAGTCAGCTTTTATGAGATACCTGAGATTTGAACTCGTTTGGTTGGATTTTATAGCATGTCAACCCCTGTTGAGTTATTTTATGCCAAAGAAGTTTTGTTTTATTCATTCTTGTTGGGAACTCAATTTTTAAAAAACATTTTTTCCTATTTAACTCATTGATGAAACCCTAACAGATACTCCCACTCCGGTTTACAGTGGATTTGGGAGTAATGGTGATGAAGGGGTACTCCACATTCCCCAGAATTGGAACTTCACCATAAGATAGAGTTTAACATCATACCCAAGACATTAAGACCCACAGCCACTACCTTCTAACACATATGATAAAAAGGGCTGAGTTTGCCATAAGGGCAACAGGGTTGAGACAATCATATAGGTGACGTGACCAGCTGATTGATCGGAGGAGGCCTCTCCGACTGACCGCCTAGCCTAAGGGCCAAAGTGGAGTGTTGCACATCATGGACTGCTCAGCCACCAGGGTTCCAAATCCTTAAGCATCATGGGTCGCCACCCACAACCAACAGGTGGCCCCCTCTGTAGAGGGTGCAGTCAGTGTATTTTAAAGCCCCAACCATCGGGGCTGCTAAGATTTGAAAAGAGTTAATTTGATGTAGTTTAGTTAATGATTGATTGATTTTAACGGCATGTCAACCCATCCAGGGTTATTTTATGCTACACAGTAGTTTGTGAGGGATGGTCAAATTTATTGTTATGTTTTCAAGAATTTGCAGTTTGTTGCTAAGTGGATTGGAAATCACTTTAAGGGAAAAATTTATAGGGTAAAGTTAAAGTTTGTTATAAGCGATAGTTTGGTAGAAAGTTTTTTTTAAACAATTTTTATAAAGTTTTTTTTCTATTTAACCCATAGATCGGATCATAACAGGTACTACCACTCCGGGTCAGAGTGGACCAAGGAGCAATGGTGACAAAGTGGTGCTTCACATTCCCCAAACCTCCAAAACTGGAACCTCACAATCAGATAGAGTTTAACGTCATTCCCAGGACATGAAGACCCTCAGCCACCACCTTCTAGCACCCATATGATAAAAAGGGTTGGGGCAATCATATAGGTGCTAGGGCTTGGACATGACCAGCCGATTGATCAAAAGAGGCCCCCCCCCCCATAGTTTGGTTAAGAGGTAATGAATAGTAAAAGTAAAGTCGTCGGGGTGGCCTAAAGTCGGTATCAGCCAGTCAGCGAGGGAGTCTATCCCCTTTTCAATAGCGCTAGACCAAGGAGATTGTTTTGGCGTCTGAGGTGGAGCGCCACACCTACCATCAGCTCCTTACTTCACCGCACAGATCCCTGTGCTACTCATACGCTGAGTTAGCGAGGACCGGTATCGAACTAGGAACCTTGTGGTTTCTAGCCGAACGCTCTAACCTGAAATTGAGTGAATGAATCCAGTTGCATTCATTCACTCAATTTCTTAAATATAAATTAATTTTTTAGTCTTTAAAAAAAAAAAAATTTAATTTTTTAGTCTTTAAAAAAAAAAAAAAAAAAAAAAAAAAGATTGTTGAAATCATTATTTTTAAAAAGCTTAGTCAGTAGAGCACTTGACTAGGAATCTCAAGGTTCCTGGTTCGATACTGGCCCTTCCCCATTTCAGCATATGAGTAGCACAGGGATCTGTGTGGTGAGGCCACCCTGACGACTTTACTTACTTATGCTAAAAGAGAGGCTGACAGAAACTATATCTTACACACTGGTGACCAGGAAATCTGGGAGAAAGATCTAGATTGTGAAGATAAAGAGGGTTAGTACAAATGTGAACAGTTATGAATGAAGCAAAGTTGAAAAGTTGTTTGGATGATAAAGAATTTTAAAAAAAGAAATGGAGTAGAGCATTGGTTAGAATATTTGATGAGAAATGGAAGAATTTACTAAAATGGATGGATCTCTCCCAAAAGATTTTAAAAATGCTGGCAGCAGATATAAAGGTGATAACTGAATTGAAAAATACATTATGAAAATAAGGTAAACTAAGTGTTCCTCAAAATAAAAAAATAAATTCTTTTTTTAAACTTACATAATTTTAAAAAATTCAAAACTTATATAATTAAAAAAAAAAAAAAATATAATTAAACCCCCCGCCCCCCAAAAACTTATATAATTAAAATAAAACTTATATAATTTTAAAACATAAAAATTTTTTAGAATTTAAAAAAAATTTATATAATTAAAAAACAAAAAAAAAAAACTTAAAAAATTATATTTTAAAACAAAATTTGATAAAAAAAATTATATTTAAAAAAAAAAAAACCCAAAAAGAACTTATATAATTTGAAAAAAAAAAAAAAAAAAAAATAAATATATATATAATTTTTAAATTAAGTAAGTACAGTAGGATCTTATTAGAGATGGTTTCCCAGAACACCCCCAACTTGGATAATAACTAGGTATGCAAAAGTTAAGAATTTTTTAGTTTTACTTAAACAAAGGACTTTTATGGATTCTTTTTGACATATCAGAATTGTCAGCATTACTACATTTAGATTTTGGTGCCATTATTAATGAAATATAGGATTGATTTATGACTAATTTTAACAGCATATCAATCCATCTAGGATTATTTTATGCCTAGTGGTTAGGGAATCATATTCATTGTATGTATATATTTACATTTTTTTTTTTTTTTTTTAGAATTGAGTAAATATAGTATTTTAAAATAAAAGTATGTTATTGGGTTGTCTAAAAAAAATAAAAAAAAAATAAAAAAAAAATCAATTCAAGACAATTTAGAGGAGACTATACATTACTACCAAGCAGGGTCAGATTGGGAGAGCAGGCAAAAATCCTATGATTGACTGTGATTGGTTTTAATGGCATGTCAATCTGTCTGGGGTTATTTTATGCCTAGAGGTTAGGGAATTGTGTACATTGTACATTTATATGTAAATGTTTTGTATAGCTTCTTAAGAGTTTATTATTTTTTTTGCACATGGTTATATATCAAGTATTCCTATCAAATAAAAATAATTTGCAAACAGATCTATTTGACCTATAGATGGAACCCTAACAGATACTACCACTCAAAGTCAGAAGGGGCTGAGGAATAAAGGTAATAAAGGGATACTAATCACCACCAGATAAACTACTAGGAAAATTGAAGGTAATTTTATATTGAACTAGACAAAAACGGCACCCATTCAGCTCTGGGTAGATAATTGAGTTTAGGGGAAAAGGGAGTTAGCAAAGCGAATAAAATAACAAATTTAAAAAAAACTATGGCAGGACGAAACCTTAAAATAATTCTTGACCTCATTTAAACTACGGGTTGCTGGTTGTGACATTTAACATAGAAATACATTTCAAATTCTCCCGGCTCTCTCTCCTCTCCAGAGAAACTAACATTATATAACAAGGAGGTAGTCAAGAGATACATAGAGGGGAAGAAAGAGATAGACACAGAGCGAAGTAAGAGATTTGTTGGTTTTTGACTCAATTGCAAATTACGACTAATTAGAACCAATTAAAATAGAATTCTTTTCAAACATAATTTCAATCTTAAAAGTAAGGAATAATTTAGTGTAATTTTCGTGTCATTAAACTAAACAGAAAAAAAGCCTTTAGGAAGCAAAAGTTGATTAACTCAGCTTTAGTATAATAATAGATGTACCTCAATGTACCTCAACCATTTTAATACAGAAAACCATATACATAAGCATCTGCCTTATAAATAGGGAAAGACTGGGTTTTTTATTTTTCCTTTTTGGTAAAAATATCTATAAAAAAAATTGAAGTTTTATTTACAAAGTACTGCTGGCTACATGTGGCCCGCAGGCCGTAGTTTGCCCATGAGTGGTTTGAATAACGTAAAACATTTATTTACAGTTCATCGCATAATGACAACTTGGGGACGAAGCTAAAGACAACCGTAACTACAGTAAAGACAGACACACACACCACAACAGAGTTACTGCTAACTACATGCCTGTAACATTTTTCTCCATACTTGCATGGGACACGTTGCTTCTTTTCAGTATTGCTCGTTTTGGTAGTCACTTCTTCTTCTTCTTCTTCTTCCTCCTTCTTCTTCTTCAACCTTCTGGGCTCGTGCAGCTGCTCTTCTTCGGCTCGGCCTTGGGATATAAGAGTCAAGTTCCTCGTCAGAGTCGTCATCACAGTTCCTTCTCCTCCGCTTCTTTCGGCCAACACTCTTTGGTTTGAGTGATAGCTTTTTACTGCTACCTCGACCTTTGCCCTGGAAATACAAAGAAAGTCAGTTAAAAACACAGGAAAGAGAATAAAGGAAACATGGTTATTTCCTATAACTCCAACCTAAAAAAAGGGGAACCACTCTGAATGAATTTTATCTAATTAATTAATTTACCCATTATTTTCCCATTAAACTAACCCTAACCCCATCTTCTTTTTTCCTAGTAGATCAATAAATAAATAAATAAATTTATAAAATTCATTCAGAGTGGTTCTCCTTTTTTAGGTTGGAGTTATAGGAAATAACCGGAAACATTTTGGAAGAAGGAAAGAATTAACATTTATAGCCAAGTTGGGAGTAGTTGGTTGGTTGGATTTAAAGGCATGTTAACCCTTGTTGGGTTATTTTATGCCGAAAACCTTTCTTCATTCTTGTTTGGTATTCAATGTCTTTTTTAAACTCATTTTTTAATGTAAGTAAGTAAAGTTGTTGGGGTGGCCTAATGTCATTATCAGCCAGACAGTGAGGGAGTCCATCCCCTTTTTACTAGTGCTAGACCAAGGAGATTTTGGCGTCTGCACAGATCCCTTTGCTACTCATACGCTGAGTTGGTGAGGGCCGATATCGAACCCAAAACCTTGTGGTTCCTAGTCAAACACTTTACTGACTGGGGACCCTAAAAGGTACGACCAATCCAAATTTGGGAGTAGTGTGATAATCATTTCTTCTTTAAGCCAACAGTTACAGTTTGGTTGTTTTTATTACAACTAACTTAAAATCTGATTAAATAAAATTAGTTTCAAAACTTTTTGTTAGGTTCAGACCTAACAAAAATAGAGTTGCTCCCCTTGATCAGTAAAGGGTTGATGGGAATACAGAAGTGGGGTTTCCACCATGACACTTTTGGATTGGAGTTCCTATTGTGTGAGCTAGTTAAGTCACTTTTAGGGTAGAAGCATTCTCTACCCTGTGTTAAATAAAACCTTGTTAAATTTCCAACAACCTGGTCTTGCATTATCATTCAGTCTTCTGTATTTTATCTGTATGTAAAAACATAATAACCTTGAGTTTAATTATTAAGATGGCTTTTTATGAGTTTTGACATGTCCAACTTTTTGATTCTTTGAGATTATCATTCAAATTTTGAATTATGAATTTATTTATCAATTAGTTAACACTTTTTTAAAAAATTGTGGTGAATTGATATTTTATTATATAATTTCTATGTATGGTTGGTTTTATGTTATCTGTCTCATTAGATTCCTGTCATAACCTGAAAGTTATAATAGACTGGTTCATGTGAATTATGTTAACTAGCAAAAAAACAAAAAAAAAGCCCTCTGGGCAGTGTAAAAAAACTCATTTTTGAAAGATATTGTCTTAGGGGGGTGGAAGCTAAAAAAAAAAAACCCCAAAAAACTCAATGTCAGAGGGTTTGTACCATAAGTAGGTAAAATCATCAAATTTATCTAAGGAGTAAAAAAAAGACAAAAAGAAAGAAAAGGAAATGGAAACTTAGTTCTGTTCCCCCTCAAATAAAATGTTGCATCCATCTATTAATTATTAATTAAATAATTATTTTGAATATTTTACACATAAATTTTACACAAAATCATAGGTATCTATTTATTTGTAAACTTTTAGTTAAGCTCTTGATACTAAAAAAAAAAATGACTATTTCTTTTGTAAATAATTTTCTCATAAAACTCTATACGTTAGATAACTTTATATGTTAAATTCAAACAAACTATGTATAAACATATAATACCGGGCATGTATTTATTAAAACTTGTTTTAAAAAACAATAAAGACCGTCTAAGGTGGCATATTCAAATTTTGAGTATATATAATACAAGGTTGTTCTTTATTCCATGTATTGATGATTTTGGGTAATGTGACGTAAGCAGGGATATAGTTTCAGTTACAGACAAATTGAGACCGAATCTCCATTATCAAGAGATAAAGCTCAGAAAAAAAAAAAAAAAGGGGGTGGTGGGTAACAATAAAGAATGGGACACAGAAAAATATAATTATTTTATTGGATGGACTATTTTCCTTATCTGTAGTGTTATGTTTCAACCATGTACCCTCTGGCCTTCTTCAGATTATTTACCATAGAATCAATGGTGTCAACCAACCATTGTGAAATTCCATATAACACATCTTTTTAAATATAATTCAGGGGTCACCAAACTATGACCCGCGAAGGCATTTTATCAGGCCCGCCGACGGTACTTGAATTTGTTTGTTAAAATGTACGGAACGCAAGACGTTCTGATACCATTTAAATTCAAATATCATGTTAAGCTTACTAAATCATCATGGACTTGACTACAGTAGGTAGGTTACAAAATGTTGTGCGTGTGAGCATTTTACTTGTTACTTACGCGATCCCAAATTTTCACTTGTTACAATAATAATGTGGCCCGTGTTCGATATTTTTCAATTATCCGGCCCACCGTGAAAAGAGTTTAGTGATTCCTGGTATAATCGATTATTCATGTCATGAGTTTTTTTTTCTTAGTCCAAGTCCTTTTTGGCTTCCATTTATTTATTCATTTTTATAAGAAAAGGTTCCCGTGTCTGACAAGAAATACCTGAAGAAGGCCGGAGGGCACATCAGCCGAAACATTGTGCAGATAACAATAAAGATGAGGACAATAATACAAATAATACTTCAGTTCTGTATTTGGGAAGTACTGTACTAGAAATTGTAGAGAAAAACAATATTTTTTTAAAAAGTACAATGTAATCACAAAATTATTTGAACTTTTGACATCAGATTTTGATGGCACTGATAAACAAGTTAAGAATAGAAAATCCTCTTTGAAATTAATGCTTTCCAAAAATGATTTACAAATTTCTATATGACAAAACTCCCATGGTAGGAGGTATACAGGTTCAAACTTCATAAGGAGCTACTACGACGGTGAGTCAAAAAGTAATGCCATTTTGTTTAGGACAGGTATAATTACCAACACAGGAACATGTATCATACATCAAAATGAAGCCAGTCCTCTGTGGATCACATCCCTACTTGTTAACATATTAGCAATGTTCCACTTCCAAATGAGAGCATGTATCCTTGCCCTGTAAAATTCTGTTGACTGTTCTTTGAGCCACTTCTTCACAACAGATTTCACTTCCTCATCACTAGAATAAAATTTGGCTCTCAAACCCTCTTTCATGGAGCTGAACAGATGATAGTCTGATGCAAACATTATTCCAGTGACAAGGAAGTGAAATCTGTAGCAAAGAAGTGGTTCAAAAAACAGTCAACAGAATTTTATGGGGCAGGGATACATGCTCTCATTCGAAGGTGGAACATTGCTATTGAGAGAAATGGCGACTGTGGAGACTTAGGGATGTGATCCACAGAGGACCAGCTTCATTTTGATGTATGATACATGTTCCTGTGTTGGTAATTATACCTGTCCTAAACAAAATGGCATTACTTTTTGACTCCCCGTCGTATTTGCTTGTAAATAATTTTTGTGCAAAACTCTATACATTAGAAAACTTTGAACATATATTAGAATAAAACAAACCATTATCACAACTTTCTGACATTTGATTTGAAAAACAAAGAATCAATCACTTAAAAATATTGTTGGTAAAAAAATTAAAAATTAACAGAAACATTAAGAAATTAATTAAAAAAAAAAAGAAGCATAATATCAGAAGCAGCTGAACAGTTCATAGGTTGCCCAAGGTACTCTCATCGAATGTGACCAAATGAGGTTTATTTTTCAATGCAGTTCCCATACTCCTTTCATCAATGTTCCAGTACTTGGATCCCATTGGTCAGAAAAGACATCAACAGAAGATATGATGTCATCATATGAACTTTTCAGGCCACCCTCTTCAGTTCATACACTTCCTCCATTGGTGTTGCACTGGTTGGATCCCATTGGTCAGAAAAGTCACCAAAAGCAGGCATGACGTAATCATATGGACTTTTTAACCCACCCTAGTACTATATTATATCATTCAGATGAAAGAATCGCAAAAGAAACATGAAGAAAGAAAGAAAAAAAAAAAGAAGAAAATAAAATATATTCAAGCATAATATCATTATTATATATATATATATATATATATATATATATATATATATATATATACACACACACACACACTGATGGACAATGAAATTGCAACACTCTGAAGGGCAATGCTGATTCTGACCTAAGTACACTATGTACATGCAACAAAGTAATATTTGTAAATACTTGTGTCATATACATATTTGTAAATACTTGTGTCATATACATATTTGTAAATACTTGTGTCATATACATATTTGTAAATACTTGTGTCATATACATATTTGTAAATACTTGTGTCATATACATATTTGTAAATACTTGTGTCATATTAACACTTGAGTAAACTAAAGCATATATTCAGAGTATTAGAATTTTATATGGAGGCGTGTGGCATAATGGTAAAAGTCGTAGGAAATGGACTCATCGACCTGAGTTCAAATCTTAGACAAGACTGTTTGCATTTCACATAGTGCTAATACCCTTGGGAAAGGTATGAATTCATATATTCTCCCTCCAGCTATGGGTTAAATAGTAGGACAGACTGGGCTCTTTAACCTTGGATAGGTAACCAGTCTAGAAGGAAAACTGTGAATTTGAAAAACCTGAGGTTGATTGGGTTTGTGCATTCCTTGTGCACCAATTCTGTCCTATCGACTGTGCCAAAAAGTGCGGATGGTCCAACACAAGCCTTCACCACTATAAACACAACACTGTGTAGGTTGTTCATTGAACGAACCCTCATGCGTTGAAATCGACGAGAGAGTCCATTAACACTTATATCAGTTCACTGTCTACATAACTGAACATCTAGGCTTATGTTAATCCCCAAAGAGGATAGACAATGTATCAATAGAGTGAATGCTATTGTAATTTTCGAAGCATAGCTTAGTTTGGCACAAGGCACAAATGTATGGGGCACCTAGTGAGAATTGAACTCACTAGTAATGGTCTGCTAGCCAAGCTACCTAACCATCACACTATAGAAGGCACATGAGGGTTTAAATACTGTTGATAAGCACCATATTTTGGAACCTGTATATGTTTTGATATGTATTTGATCATTTGCTGTCAAAATGATCGGAGACTTAATATTTTGGTGTAAGATGAAATGTGAATCTGTAAAAACAGGCATATTGAGCTATATTATCTGTACTAGCACCTCCCCACCCCAAAAAACCTAAAAAAAAACTGCCCACTGGGCAGTCTAAAAATTAATTTTTGCCATGCTCTTTCATAAAAAAATGTAAACAGATCATTGAAATCTTATATTCTTTAATGATAGACATAAAAATAGTTTTGCTGTCAAAATTCAAATGAACATGTTTTCTTTCTAATAAAACCAAGTTTCTTACAGCTAAATTCAAATTAACGCAAATATTTAAAGCTTTTCTTTCAGGGGGCATCAAAACAATTCTTTTTTGATTATCGTCTGTCATAAAACAAAATTTTACAACAGATACTAATCAAAACAAACTTTTTTTTTTCACCACATGATAAAATATAAAATTTAACGTAGAAGATCATTATGTGATTATTTCTTGTTTGTTAATAATTTTCTCATAAAACTCTTATAATACATTAGATAACTTTAAATATATATATCAAAATAAAACAAACCATATATAAATTAATAATACCGGACATGCATTTATCAAAACTTCTTTTATCAAACAATATGGACTGTTTTATGCTGCATACTTAATATCTGAGTATATATAGAGTTGTTCTTTATTCTATGTATTAATGATTTTGACTATAAATTAAATACTCATTGATAAACTTATGCAATTCCTGAGGGTATTGTGACATAAGCAGTGACATTTTTGGTTACAGACAAACAGAGAATCTCTATTATATATATAGATGTTTGATCTTGAATAAACTAAAGCACATATTCAAAGTATTAGAATTTCATTTTCCATCAGTATATTATATTCATAAGTTAAAGATGACAATATTACAAGAGTCAGTCAAAAAGTAATGCCATTTTCTTTATTTCATGTGAAGGTTTTTTTTTTCTAATGAAATTAAGGCCTACATTGAGACCCTAATGATGTTCAGAGCAAGAATCCAATGATTAAGACCCAACTTGCCAATCGACAATGTTCTCCTTCTGAAGGACAATGCTCAACCACACACAAGCATTAGGACAAGGGAGAAAATCGCCTCATTTGGGTGGACAACTTTACCGCACCCTCCATACTTACCAGATTTAGCAACTTCAGACTACCATCTCTTCAGCCCCATGAAAGAAGGTTTGATAGGCAAACATTATTCCAGCGACAAGGAAATGAAATCTGTAGTGAAAAAGTGGCTCAAAGAACAGTCAATGGAATTTTACAGGGCAAGGATACATGCTCTCATTCGAAGGTGGAACATTGCTATTGAGACAAACAACGACTATGTGGAGAAGTAGGAATATGATCCACTGAGGACCAACTTCATTTTGATGTATGATACACATTCCTGTGTTGGTAATTATACCTGTCCTAAACAAAATGGCATTACTTTTTGACTTACTCTTGTATAAATTAACCATAAAATTGCTCACTTACTTACTTGTGGCATAATGGTTATCACCATAGTAAATGGACTTGGCAAGCAGAGTTCAATTCCTGGACAAGGTAGTTTGCATTTCATTTCCCATTAATTCCTTTGGGAAGGAATAAATCCGTCTCTTCTCCTCTCGGTGATTGGTAAATAGGGCCAATTCGGATTTTTAACCTTGGTATGGTAACTGGTCTGCCAGGTAAACTCTGAATTCAAACCAGCTGTACTCCACTTAAAAATTGACCTTGTGAGACATCCTGCTCATGGTGGAGGGGTTGGGCAAATATATACTTACTCTACCATTGTGGCATGTTTTAATGACAAAACCAGAGTTAAGATAACTGGTGATGAGAAATAATGCAGGGAAAGTTGTTCATGCTTTTTACAAATCTTTTAGCATAAATGTCTCGATTTGAACTCTTGTTTAGTGATTTGGGTATTATCGCATAAATGAGTCCTGGCCTCCTGCTCTAAAAAACACTAAGCGGTGCTTGCTCAAAATTCAACCAGTGCTACTACTTGGTCGTATTTAGTTAAAAATATGAGACAGTTTTTTTTTAAATTAAAATAAAATGAAAATACTGAAAAAAAAAAAAAAAAAAAAAAAAGGATTTTTTAAAATTAAAAATGACGTCTCATTTTTAAAAATTAAAATAAAAAAGAATTTTTATTTGTGTTTGTTTAAGGTCTTGATTGTTTTTTGCGACACCTTCAAACTGCTAAAAAAATATTTTAAAAGGAGGGGGGGATATTTACATTTACTTGCCGAGAAAAGACTTGGGGGAAGGTTAAAATATCACTTTCATATCACATTAAGTTTTCAGTAAAAACGCCTTCAAACAGCTAGGGAGTTCAATAGTAGAGCGGGTTGGATTTTGAGCAGGCACCACTTAGCGTTTTTTTAGGTTAGGAGGCCGGGACGAATTTATGCGATATGCACCAGTGATTTGTGTGTGTGTGTGTGTGTGTATATGCTAATAAAAGTTGCTCAGTGTGTGTGTGTGTGTGTGTGTGTGTGTGTGTGTGCGCTATCCAAAAATAATTTCCCTGAAATCAAATTCCTACTCACCCGGCCTCGATTTGAACCTTTATTCTTTTCCCCAATCGCTTCCAGAATCTTCATCATCCCAAGCTACAAAATCCTCGTCATTCTCATCATCATCATCATCTTCCTTGTATGTCCTGCGTCTATATCTGAGGTCATCATCACTGTATTCATCTCCAATAACAAAATCATCCACTGTAGCATACAGAAAAAATTAAACAAATGCAGTTTTTGCCAAACTTACATTTCGTATTAGAATAGAGACAGAAATATTGTGGCCAAATGAAGGAAATAAAAATTTCCAGTCAAAAATACATAATAATGAACTTTTTATTTATCTTTTTTTAAAAAATCTCTTAAGACAGAGAGAAGCTGATAAGTCGATAATTTGTGTAAGATAAAATGTGAACCTGTAAAAACAGGTGTATTCAGTTACTTGTTACCCTATTGAAAAAAAAAAGACCCTCAAGAGCATGGTTGGTCAACTTTAAAAAATCTCATTAACAATAAGTTGTTGGACTATCATAGTATAAGATGTACGAGAAATCACCATTTCTATTTATAGACTTTCCCAAATAGCAACAGCAGGCACTTTCGATAAAATGGGCCAATCAGAAAAGCATTTAAGTTCTTTTGCAACTGTCGTAGAATCAGTTGTTAACCAGATTTTCTGATTGAAGGAACACTACAACTGGATTCTCTGCTACAAGGAGCTACACTCTTGTTCTACTTAGGATTTCAAGGAATACAATAGACTTTCTACTGCTGAGACTACACCCTTTTCTACCATTTCATTTATCGATAGGAGATCTCATCATCATGTCGTGCAATTAGCACGGATATCCATGACAATCTCTCGCCAACCTTCTCTATCATTCATTGTGCCAAGGAGGTCCTCTGGTCAATGTAAGTCCTTGCTGGGCAGCCCACGTTAGCATGTCTATGTGCTGGTTTCCACAGGAGAACATCGCTTATAAGTTTGTCCTTGCTCCTCCAGCAGTGTCCAGCAGGTCTCACTCGGATGGTCTGTGAGATAGGGGACAGGTGTCCATACAGCTGCTTCCTTGTGGGGTGCTGTTTCCACGACTTGTTCAAGACTGCACGCAGAATTCTTATGCAGCTCCCATCTATCTTATTCTCAAGGCGCCTCGTCAGGGTCCATGTGGTGCAGCCTTACAGTAGCACTGACACAACCACTGCTTGGAAGAATTGTCATTTATCTTGTCTGTGAGATCGGATTTCAACATGACTGATAGTCTGTTTACAGCCGACCATGCCTTTCCTATTCGTGTATTAACATCGCTTTCAGTAGAAGAGATATTATTACCTAGGTATGTGAATTGTTTTACTAGTTTTAGAGGCTTACCATCGAGTGTGGAAACGCCTAAAATAGCAACCAGAATCGTAACAAAAGTAAGTTGAACAAGACATGCTGGAGAAACAAGGACAAACTTATAAGTGTTGTTCACCTGTAGACTCCTACACATGGACACACCAGTGTTGGGGCTGACCAGAAAAAACTTATATTCATCAGCTCTGCGCAGATCTCATCTAGGGCAATGGTTAGCAAGCTAGATTAGCAAAATTATTAGTGAATTTGATTCTCACTGGGTGCCCTATACTTCTGGCCTTGTGCTGCATCTAAGCTACGCTTAGTAAATAAATACATCCATCAGCTCTGTATGGGACACTTGATGCCGTGTAGAAGACCAATGAAGACTGATGGCCGAAAGGTAAAGATGGTGAGAGAGAATCAATAGAATCCCTATCAGCACAACATTAAGATAATGAATCCAACTAATCTCCTTCCAGCTATGAATCTAACTATTGTCCCTCCAGCTATGGGTAAGTAGTAGGGCAGACTGAGCTCTTTACCCATGGTATGGTAACCAGTCTTGGAGAAGGAAAACTGAATTCAAACCTGATAAACTCCCCTTAAGAAATTAACCATGTGTCACATCCTGTTCATGCAGAGGAGTTGAGTATTCAAGTTCCATTTAAAGCTAGGATTTCAAATACCCATTTTTGTTAATACAGACAAGCCCATAGTAAATAATAGGGCAGACTGAGCTCCTTAACTTTGGTATGACAGTCTAGAAGAACAACTCTACTTAAAAAATGACCTTATGTTACATCCTGCTCATTCAAAAGGGCTAGGTAAAAACCTTATATGCATATCAAAATGAAGATGACAATATTCATGCCTTTTACATGTAAAAGCAAGAGGTGATATTATTATTATTATTATAGAAGATATTGCATTGTATATAAATAAATATAGAATCTTTATTTATGAACTTTTGCTAGAAAGTGTGCTTTCAAAGACCAAGAAAAATAATTATATTGATTTACTAAGCTGCACAACAATGATAACACAGGGGAACAATTTTGGATATAATTTCTGTTGAGTTAGATTTTTCATTTGATTTAGACTAATAATGGCATGCTGATTTCAAAACTGGAGTCAGTTTTCTTCTATCACATCAAGTTTTTTTCTCTACAGCTTACTCCCAAAATAAGCACAATTGTATTGTCTGTAAGTAATAGAACTGGTCAACTGGTTGCGTTGATTGTTTTATTGAAAATGAAGGAGAATTATTCAGATCTAGTGACTAGGTTGATTCCCAGTCAAAGAACAAACATCAATGCATTTGTAAACCTAGTCTATTTTGCATATTTTAAATTAAAACTTGTTGATTAAGACAAGTCTTGGGCCCCTCACCAGATGTGCAAGCAATGTGTTAAGACTTTACAGATGTCTTGAGCCCCTCACCAGATGTGCCAGCAATGTGTTAAGACTTTACAGATGTAGATCAAGGGAACACATAAGTTGGCAATTGGTATACCTATGATTTGGAAAGAACCAAAATATCATTGCACAGACTGTTACTTTTGTTTAATGAAAACTTCACCATATAATAAGAAAAACAAATGTAAAATTAAATATCCTAGTCTACTGTCAGCTCTACGTCCAGTGCCTCATTCAGCTGAAATCCCAGTGTAGGGCAGTAGATAAGCATTGGGTGGAAAGCAATTGGCCTCTAAGATCTGACCTCAAACTTGTTGATTCCAACATTCTACATGAGCCATTTGTTGACAAAGAAAATGATGTTTGTACCTTGTACATGAAACTAGGTCTCTTAAAGTAATTCATTAAAGCATTGCCAACTGAAGGCAACTGTTTCAAGTACTTTATTTTGGCATTTCCTGGCCTGTCAATTGAAAAAAAATCAAGGCCGGTGTGTTTGATGGTCTACAGATTCAACAAGTTATCAAAGATGAACCAGAGCTCAAAAAGAATGCTTGGTTCTTGACAAGGTATTTACCTAGTCAAAAATGCATGAGAACAAAGAATTACACTGAAATTGGATAGTCCCAAAATGCTAGATTGCAACACGAGCATCAAGTTCCATTTTCTGCATAACCATCGTGCTTACTTCTTGGAAAACCTTGGTGTGGTCAGGAATTAACAAGATAAATGATTCCACCAAGATTTGTAATTCATGGGGGAATGGTATCAATGTATATGGGATGTAAATATGATGGCTGACAATTTGACTAACAGTAACAATATCCTTTGTATGAACAAAATTAATTTGTACAAACATTAGAGTTAAGCAATTTTTAAAATTATTTTCCATTGTAAATTTTTAAAACATCCTATAAAAATGTTCTAATTTGTTACATGCAATATTTTAATGGTTTTGAGGCATAGCAAGGGTATCCTGTTACTTAAAAAGTTGAGGTAATAAAGAAAAAAAACTAGGGTAATTTTTGGATTCAGAGTCCAAAATTTAGTAAAAAAAAAGTGTCAGATTTAACTTAACACAATTTGTGATGCCCAGGTTTTATTGTTTCCCATAAAATAAGCACAAATTTGTTAGATGCTGTATTCCTATGGTTTTTGAGAAAAATTGAGGGTATCCCATAGCTCAAAAAATTGATGTGATATAGAAAAACTGGGGTCATTTTTTGAATTCAGAGGTAAAAAAAAAATTGTCAAAAACAAGTGTCAGATCCAACTCAATGAAAATTGTGTTCCCAATGTGTAATAGAACCCCCTTCTCCTCCCCCAAAAAACTAACATTTATTATATCAAAATGAAAACAAAGAAAAGGAGAAGAAGAGGAGAAGAGAAGGAGAAAGAAAAGGAGAAGAAGAAGAAGAAGAAGAAGAAAGAAGAAGAAGAAGAAGAAAGAAGGAAGAGAAGGAGAAGAAGGAAGAAGAAGAAGAAGAAGAAAAGGAGAAGAAGAAAAGGAGAAGGAAGAAGAAGAAGAAGAAGAAAAGAAGAAGAAAAGAAAAAGAAGAAGAAAAGAAGAGAAGAAGAAGAAGAAGAAAGAGAAGAAGAAGAAGAAGAAGAAGAAAAGGAAGAAGAAGAAGAAGAAGAAGAAGAAAGGAGAAGAAGAAGAAGAAGAAGAAAGAAGAAAGAAAGGAGAGAAGAAGAAGAAAAGGAGAGAAAGAGAGAAGAAGAAGAAGAAGAGGAGAAGAGAAGAAGAAAGGAGAAGAGAAGAAGAAGAAGAAAGAGAAGAAGAAGAAGAAGAAAAGAAGAAGAAGAAAAGAAGAAAAGAAAAAAGAGAAGAAGAAAGAAGAAAAGAAGAAGAAGGAAGAAGAAGAAGAAGAAGAAGAAAGAAGAAGAAGAAGAAGAAGAAGAAGAAGAAGAAAAGAAGAAGAAGAAGAAGAAAGAGAAGAAGAGAGAAGAAAAAGGAGAAGAAGAAGAAGAAAAAGAGAAGAAGAAGAAAAGAAGAAGAGAAGAGAAGAAAGGAAGAAGAAGAAAGAGAAGAAGAAGAAAAGAGAAGAAGGAGAAGAAGAAGAAGAAGAAAGGAAGAAGAAGAAGAAGAAAAAGAAGAAGAAGAAGAAAAAGAAGAAGAAGAAGAAGAAGAAGAAGAAGAAGAAGAAGAAGAAGAAGAAGAAGAAAGAAGAAGAAGAAGAAGAAGAAAGAAGAGAAGAAAAGAAGAAGAAGAAAAAAGGAAGAAGAAGAAGAAGAAAAGAGAAGAAGAAAGAAGAAAAAGAAGAAGAAAAGGAGAAGAAGAAGAGAAGAAGAAGAGAAGAAGAGAAAAGGAGAAGAAGAAGAAGAAGAAAGAGAAGAGAAGAAGAAAAGAAGAAGAAAAGAAGAAAAGAAGAGAAGAAGAAGAAGAAGAAAGAGAAGAAGAAAAGAGAAGAAAAGAAGAAGAAGAAGAAAAGGAAGAAGAAGAAGAAGAAGAAAGGAGAAGAAGAAGAAGAAAAGGAGAAAAGAAGAAGAAAAGGAGAAGAAGAAGAAGAGAGAAGAAGAAGAAAAGGAGAGAAGAAGAAAGAAGAAGAAAGGAGAAGAAGAGAAGAAGAAGAAGAAGAAGAAGAAGAAAGAAGAAGAAGAAGAAGAGAGAAGAAGAAGAAAGAAGAAGAAGAAGAGAAGAAGAGAAGAAGAAAAGGAGAAGAAGAGAAGAAGAAAGAAGAAGAAAAAGGAAGAAGAAGAGAAGAAAGAAGAAGAGAAGAAGAAGAAGAAGAAGAAAAGAAGAAGAAGAAGAAGAGAAGAAGAAGAAGAAGAAGAAAAAGAAGAAGAAGAGAGAAGAAGAAGAAGAAGAGAAGAAGAAGAAGAAAAGGAGAAGAAGAAGAAGAAAAGGAGAAGGAGAAGAAGAAGAAAAAGGAGAAGGAGAAGAAGAAAAGGAAAGAAAAGGAGAGAAGAAAAAGAAGAAAAAGAAGAAAAAAGAAGAAAAGGAGAGAAGAAGAAGAAGAAAAGAAGAGAGAAGAAGAAAGAAGAAGAAGAAGAAAAGAAGAAGAAGAAGAAGAACAAGGAGAAGAGAAAAGAAAGGAGAAAGAAAAGAAAGGAGAAGAGAGAGAGAAAAGGAGAAGAAAGAAGAAGAAGAAAAGAGAAGAAGAAGAAAGAAGAGAGAAGAAGAAGAAGAAGAAGAGAAGAAGAAAAGGAGAAAAAAGGAGGAGAAGAAAGAAAGAAAAAGGAGGAGAAGAAGAAAAGGAGAGAGAAAAGGAGAAGAAAGAAAGGAGAAGAAGAAGAAAGGAGAAGAAGAAGAAAGGAGGGAAAAAAAAGGAGAAAAAAAAGAAAAGTCAAAATAGAATCTTACCATAACTATTTCTTTTAGCAGCAGCAGCTCTGGATGGGCGACGTGCTGGTGGAAGAAGATTCACTGCTGCCGGGCCTCGTCAGGGTCAACAGCCCTCGTGGCTCGTCTTCTTCTCTTCACTGGTTCTCCTCCTTTCAAGATCATCATCAGACTCCACGTATTTGGGCTTGTCCTCTTGGGGTCGGCCGCGGCCACTAAGAAATTTACAAATAGAAAAATTTCAGATTTCAAACTAGAAGAACAGAAACATATGGGGTATCCTCGTAGTGTATGGCTAACATGCTAGACTGCACCATTGTAGAAAGCAAGTTCAGATTATTAAGTTCACTTTCGGACTAATCAATCCCCCCCCCCAGCCACTACTTGTTGTTCGACAACACAGCCAACACAGTTGTAGTTTCTTCACCCCTAACCCCTCAGATCTGTTAGGTAGATTTGGGGGATTGTTCTAACTTTAACATAGTCCACACCTGAACAAAATTTCAGAAAAATTGAAGGGAGTGAGTGACATGGCCCCGGATGATTTGGACATGAAATTAATATATAGAGTTTTTCAAAGGCTGCTTTATTTGTCTTTGTTTTAAAAGTCATTGCTTGTTGAGATGTACATTTTGTTTCCAGAAATAATCAAAGCATTTTTGAATACAGTTCTTATATTCTCAGATGGACATGTATGCTTTCATAAACTTTAGTCATCTTAAGAAAACAAATAAAAAACAGTATATAATCTTATTATATTGATCAAATAAAACAATAGCGTATATATAAGATGTTAAATCTAATGAGTCAGATATATATATATATATATAATATAAATATATATATATTAAATAATATAATATCAGAGAGAGAGGGGGGGAAAGAGAAAGAGAGAGAGATACAAATAGGCTAAATAAATCATGATATAGACAATATTCTTTTAAATTTAATCACTGCGTTTTAAAAAAGAATGTTGTTTGTTGTTTTGGGCTTTCCACCCCCCATCAGACCGATCAGCTCCACGATAATTCCTTATGAGATCCGTACCTCGGATGGCGACTACGGAACAACAAATTAACCTGGCTAATTCCTCGCAGAGGACCAGAGAGAGCTTTCCGTATTTTCAATCAGTTTGGTAAGGAAACAAAGATCTTGCACAGACGGCCTCGTGGCGAGGCCTTAGGGTGTTACTTTCAGCCTAGTATTAATTAAAAATTTTCTCCCTCTATTTTTTCTTAAAAACTTTTTAATTGCAACCTTACACATAGCTGTAAACATCTTTTAGTGGATAGTCAGTTTAAGAATTTAATACGAGAATATTCTTACGGAATTATTTTAAATTTTTCTTTTTTTTTTCATATTCCTGGACACAATTACAGACACATCAAGTAATTATTCATCCTCGCCGGGCGTTTGAATCTTACGCAGATATCAAGGATGTCTAGAAACCAGAAGAGAGACTTTGGATCAAATATAACTATTAAACTTTTTTTTTCATGGCCATCGGCGTCTTTTTAATTAATACTCGGACAATTGAAATATCGTCGTTTTTACCGAGAGCCTATGATTAATTAACACGTGCGCAATTTCAAGCCATTACATAGGAGAAGCTACTAATTAGAATTGGGTGGCTTTTTAAAACTTATTTTGATTTTAGAAAAATTAAAATAAATAATAATAAATATTATCGTAGTAATTGATCTGGTTCGGATTGAAGGGTTACAGAACTCTCACTACGGACTTCTCTTCAATCTGTTATTGGGATTTTTTTTAGGAGTATTACTCCACTTAGGGCTATTAAGTTTAAAAAATCTTTTTATTAACACTGATTGTGTTTCCATTTAATAATATCGTTTTTTTTTTTTATTTGTTATTCTTTAAGATGATACGTTTATGCACTATGTCTGCGAAGCCTACATGTTTCCAATTTTGATTATTTTGGAAAAAAAAAGTACATCACAGCAATGATTTTAAACACAAGCAAATAAAGCAGCTTTGAAAAACTTCTATATATTAATTTCTGTCAAAATCATCGGATGCCAGTCACTTCAAAACTCCCCTTCAATTTTCTGAAATTTTGTTCAGGTGTGGACTATGTTAAAGTTAGACAATCCCCCAAATCTACTAACAGATCTGGGGGAGTTTTAGGGGTGAAGAAACTACAACTGTGTTGGCTTGATTGTCACAAGTGTGTGGGGGGGGGGGGGATAATTGTCATGGAACTTAATAATTCTGAAACGTTAGCTTTCTACAATTGGTGCAGAGTCTAGCATGTTATAAA
>CM042153.1:76365433-76377933 GCA_023376005.1 Doryteuthis pealeii
GAGAATCGAATTCTTCTTTCATTCTTGTTGGGTATTCATGTCTTTTTTAAACTCATTTTTTAATGGTAAGTAAGTAAAGTCGTTGGGGTGGCCTAATGTCATTATCAGCCAGAACAGTGAGGGAGTCCATCCCCTTTTTACTAGCGCTAGACAAGAGATTTTGGCGTCTGCACAGATCCTCTGCTAGCTCATTATGCTGAGTTGGCGAGGTGCCGGGTATCGAAGCCCGGAACCTTGTGGTTTCCAGCCAGACTCTCTAAACCAAATAGATAAATAAAAATAATGGAGAAAATAAGACAGTGAGAGAGTCTATCCCCTTTTCACTAGTGCTTGACCAAGGAATGTTTTGGCCGTCTGAGAGTTAGCGCCACACCTACCATCAGCTCCTCACTTACTGCACAGATCCCTGTGCTAACTCATACGCTGAGTTGGTGAGGGCGATATCGGAACCCAAAACCTTGGTGGTTCCTAAGTTGAAAGCACTTTACTTGACTGGGGACGCTAAAGGTACGAAACCCTCCAAATTTGGGGAGTAGTGTGATAATCATTTCTTTTTTAAGCCAACAGTTACAGTTTGGTTGTTTTTATTACAATAACTTAAAATCTGATTAAAGTAAAATTAGTTAAAACTTTTTGTTAGGTTTCAGACCTAACAAAAATAGAGTTGCTCCCCTTGATCAGTAAAAGGGTTGATGGGAACCCAGAAGTGGGGTTTCCACCCTGACACTTTTGGATTGGGGTTCCTATTGTGTGAGCTAAGTTAAGTCACTTTTTAGGGTAGAAGCATTCTCTGCCCTGTGTTAAATAAACCTTGTTAAATTTCCACAACCTGGTCTTGCATTATCATTCAGTCTTCTGTATTTTATCTGTATGTAAAAACATAATAACCTTGAATTTAATTATTGAGCTGGCTTTTTTATGAGTTTTGACATGTCCAACTTTTTGATTCTTTGAGATTATCATTCCAAATTTTGAATTATGAATTTATTTATCAATTAATTAGTTAACACTTTTTTTAAAAATTGTTGGTGAATTGATATTTTATTATATCAAATTTCTATGTATGGTTGGTTTTATGTTATCTGTCTCATTAGATTCGCTGTCATAACCTGAAAGTTATAATAGACTGGTTCATGTGAATTTATGTTAACTAGCAAAAAAACAAAAAAAACGCCCTCTGGGCAGTGTAAAAAACTAATTTTTTGAAATATTGTCTGAAGGGGGTGAAAGCTAAAAAAAAAAAAAAAAAAAAAAAAAAAAAAATCAATGTCAGAAGGGTTTTGTACCATATATTAGCTAAAATCAATCAAATTTTATCTAAGGATAAAAAAAGAAAAAAAGAAAGAAAGGAAATTGGAAAACTTAGTTCTGTTCCCCCCTCAATAAAATGTTGCATCCATCTATTAATTATTAATTAAAAATTATTTTGAATATTTTACACATAAATTTTTACACAAATCGTAAGGTATTTATTTATTTGTGAAACGTTTTTAGTTAAGCGCTTGATCTACAAAAAAAAAAAATGACTATTTCTTTTGTAAAATAATTTTCTCATAAAACTATACGTTAGATAACTTTATATGTTAAATTCAAACAAACTATGTATAAATATATAATACCGGGCATGTATTTATTAAAACTTGTTTAAAAAACAATAAGGACCGTCTAAGGTGGCATATTCAAATTTTGAGTATATATAATACAAGTTTGTTTCTTTATTCCCATGTATTGATGATTTTGGTAATGTGACGTAATGCAGGGATATAGTTTCAGTTACAGACAAATTGAGACCGAATCTCCATTATCAAGAGATAAAGCCTCAGAAAAAAAAAAAAAAAGGGTAACAATAAAGAATGGGACACAGAAAAATATAATTATTTTATTGGATGGACTATTTTCCTTATCTGTAGTGTTATGTTTCAACCATGTACCCTCTGGCCTTCTTCAGATTATTTACCATAGAAATCAATGGTGTCAACCAACCCTTTGTAAAATTCCATATGAAACACAAATATCTTTTTAATATAATTCAGGGGTCACCAAACTATGACCCGCGAAGGCATTTTATCAGGCCCGCCGACAGTACTTGAATTTGTTTGTTAAAATGTACGGAACGCAAGACGTTCTGATACCATTGAAATTCAAATATCATGTTAAGCTTACTAAATCATCATGGACTTGACTACAGTAGGTAGGTTACAAAATTTTTGTGCGTGTGAGCATTTTACTTGTTACTTACGCGATCCCAATTTTTCACTTGTTTACAATTAATAATGTGGCCCGTGTTCGATATTTTTTCAATTATCCGGCGCACCGTGAAAAGAGATTTAGTGATTCTGTATAATCGATTATTCATGTCATGAGTTTTTTGTTTCTTAGTCCAAGCCCTTTTTCGCTTCCATTTATTTATTCATTTTTTATAAGAAAAGGTTCCCGTGTCTGACAAGAAATACCTGAAGAAGGCCGGAGGGCACATCAGCCGAAACATTGTGCAGATAACAATAAAGATGAGGACAATAATACAAATAATACTTCAGTTCTGTATTTGGGAAGTACTGTACTAGAAATTGTAGAGAAAAACAATATTTTTTTAAAAAGTACAATGTAATCACAAAATTATTTGAACTTTTGACATCAGTTTTTGATGGCACTGATAAACAAGTTCAGAATAGAAAATCCTCTTTGAAATTAATGCTTTCGAAAAATGATTTACAAATTTCTATATGACAAAACTCCCATGGTAGGGGGTATACAGGTTCAAACTTCATAACTGCCATTTTGTTTAGGACAGGTATAATTACCAACACAGGAACATGTATCATACATCAAAATGAAGCCAGTCCTCTGTGGATCACATCCCTACTTCTTAACATAGTAGCAATGTTCCACTTCCGAATGAGAGCATGTATCCTTGCCCTGTAAAATTCTGTTGACTGTTCTTTGAGCCACTTCTTCACAACAGATTTCACTTCCTCGTCACTAGAATAATGTTTGGCTCTCAAACCCTCTTTCATGGGGCTGAACAGATGATAGTCTGATGCAAACATTATTCCAGTGACAAGGAAGTGAAATCTGTAGCGAAGAAGTGGCTTGAAAAACAGTCAACAGAATTTTACGGGGCAGGGATACAGGATCTCATTCGAAGGTGGAATATTGAGACAAACAGCGACTATGTGGAGAAGTAGGAATGTGATCCACAGAGGACCAGCTTCATTTTGATGTATGATACATGTTCCTGTGTTGGTAATTATACCTATCCTAAACAAAATGGCATTACTTTTTGACTCACCGTTGTATTTGCTTGTAAATAATTTTTGCACAAAACTATACATTAGAAAACTTTGAACATACATTAGAATAAAACAAACCATTATCACAACTTTCTGACATTTGATTTGAAAAACAAAGAATCGATCACTTTAAAATATGTTGGTAAAAAAAAAAAAAAAAAATTAACAGAAACATTAAGAAATTTAATAAAAAAAAATATGAAGCAGCTGAATAGTTCATAGGTTGCCCAGGTACTCTCATCGAATGTGACCAAAATGAGGTTTATTTTTCAACGCAGTTCCCATACTCCTTTCATCAATGTTCCAGTACTTGGATCCCATTGGTCAGAAAAGACATCAACAGAAGATATGATGTCATCATATGAACTTTTCAGGCCACCCCTCTTCAGTTCATACACTTCCTCCATTGGTGTTGCACTGGTTGGATCCCATTGGTCAGAAAAGTCACCAAAAGCAGGCATGACGTAATCATATGAACTTTTTAACCCACCCTAGTACTATATTATATCATTCAGATGAAAGAATCGCAAAAGAAACATGAAGAAAGAAAGAAAAAAAGAAGAAAAGAAAATACATTCAAGCATAATATTATTTATCATACTATATATATATATATATATATATATATATATGTAGAATTAAACAAAAGGTACATCTCCTGTTTAATAATTTTATTTTTGATCTTTTCTAATTGTTTTTAATGTTTGGGTGGAATTGGGTGGATAAGTCCACCAAAGTTCAGTTCCCCGAGTACTTTCGGCACTTCGAAGTGCCATCATCAGGGGTGATAAACAAAAACTCCAAATACTAGAAGCTTTAGAACAATACAAACCATCCTTAAACAAAATTAATTTCCGATACAGTATACACATTCTAAAATGCCTATAACACCTCTCTCACCAATTCTTCTCCTTCCAGCCTCCACATTAATATAATTTAAAAAAGAAAAAAACTGGAATACATCACCCCTGATGATGGCACTTCGAAGTGCCGAAAGTACTCGGGAACTGAACTTTGGTGGACTTATCCACCAATTCCACCCCAACATTAAAAAGTTGGCCAGACAATTAGAAAAAATCAAAAATAAAATTATTAAACAGATGTGCCTTTTGTTTAATTCTACATGTATAAATGAAAGAATGCTACCCAAATACACACACATTATATATATATATATATATATATATATATACACACACACACACACTGATGGACAATGAAATTGCAACACTCTGAAGGGCAATGCTGATTCTGACCCAAGTACACTATGTACATGCGACAAAGTAATATTTGTAAATAGTACTACTTGTGACATATACATATTTGTAAATACTTGTGACATATACATATTTGTAAATACTTGTGAGCATATACTATTTGTAAATACTTGTGACATATACATATTTGTAAATACTTGGACATATACATATTTGTAAATACTTGTGTCATATACAATAGTTGTAAATACTTGTGTCATATACATAGTTATACATACTGTGTCATATACATAGTTGTAAATACTTGTGTTATACATAGTGTAAATACTTGTGTCATATACATAGTTGTAAATACTTGTGTCATATACATAGTTGTAAATACTTGTGTCATATACATAGTTGTAAATACTTGTGTCATATACATAGGTTGTAATACTTGTGTCATATACATAGTTGTAAATATTGTGTCATATACATAGTTGTAATACTTGTGTCATATACATAGTTGTAAATACTTGTGTCATTAACACTTGAGTAAACTAAAACATATATTCAGAGTATTAGAATTTTATATGGAGGTGTGTGGCATAATGGTTAAAGTCGTAGGAAATGGACTCATCGACCTGAGTTCAAATCTTAGACAAGACTGTTTGCATTTCACATAGTGCTAATACCCTTGGGAAAGGTATGAATTCATATATTCTCCCTCCAGCTATGGGTTAAATAGTAGGACAGACTGGGCTCTTTAACCTTGGATAGGTAACCAGTCTAGAAGGAAAACTCTGAATTTGAAAAACCTGAGGTTGATTGGGTTTGTGGCATTCCTTGTGCACCAATTCTGTCCTATCGACTGTGCCAAAAAGTGCAGATAGTCCAACACAAGCCTTCACCACTATAAACACAACACTGTGTAGGTTGTTCATTGAACGAACCCTCATGCGTTGAAATCGACAAGAGAGTCCATTAACACTTATATCAGTTCACTGTCTACATAACTGAACATCTAGGCTTATGTTAACCCCCAAAGAGTATAGACAGTGTATCAATAGAGTGAATACTATTGTAATTTTCGAAGCATAGCTTAGTTTGGCTCAAGGCCAAATGTATGGGGCACCTAGTGAGAATTGAACTCACTAGTAATGGTCTGCTAGCTGAGCTCCCTAACCATCACACTATACAAGGCACATGAGGGTTTAAATACTGTTGATAAGCACCATATTTTGGAACCTGTATATGTTTTGATATGTATTTGATCATTTGCTGTCAAAATGATCGGAGACTTAATATTTTTGGTGTAAGATGAAATGTGAACCTGTAAAAACAGGCATATTGAGCTATATTATCTTGTACTAGCACCCCCCCCACACCCAAAAAACTGCCCACTGGGCAGTGTAAAAATTAATTTTGGCCATGCTCTTTCATAAAAAAATGTAAACAGATCATTGAAATCTTATATTCTTTAATGATAGACATAAAAATAGTTTTGCTGTCAAAATTCAAATGAATAGGTTTTCTTTCTAATAAAACCAAGTTTCTTACAGTTAAATTCAAATTAACACAAATATTTAAAGTTTTTCTTTTGATTATCGTCTGTCATAAAACAAAATTTTACAACAGATCCTAATCAAAATATACTTTTTTTTTTCACCACATGATAAAATATAAAATTTAATGTAGAAGATCATTATGTGATTATTTCTTGTTTGTTAATAATTTTCTCATAAAACTCTATACATTAGATAACTTTAAAATAAAACAATAAATAAATTAATAATACCGGACATGTATTTATCAAAACTTCTTTTATCAAACAATATGGACCGTTTAATGCCGCATACTTAATTTCTGAGTATATACAATACAGAGTTGTTCTTTATTCTATGTATTAATGATTTTGACTATTTAAATTAAATACTCATTGATAAACTTACGCAATTCCTGAGGGTATTGTGACATAAGCAGTGACATTTTTGGTTACAGACAAACAGAGAATCTCTATTATATATATAGATGTTTGATCTTGAATAAACTAAAGCACATATTCAAAGTATTAGAATTTCATTTTCCATCAGTATATCATCAATATATTATATTCATAAGTTAAAGATGACAATATTACAAGAGTTAGTCAAAAAGTAATGCCATTTTCTTTATTTCATGTGAAGGTTTTTTTTAATGAAATTAAGGCCTACATTGAGACCCTAATGATGTTCAGAGCAAGAATCCAATGATTAAGACCCAACTTGCCAATCGACAATGTTCTCCTTCTGAATGACAATGCTCAACCACGCACAAGCATTAGGACAAGGGAGAAAATCGCCTCATTTGGGTGGACAACTTTACCGCACCCTCCATACTTACCAGATTTAGCAACTTCAGACTACCATCTCTTCAGCCCCATGAAAGAAGGTTTGATAGGCAAACATTATTCCAGCGACGAGGAAATGAAATCTGTAGTGAAGATGTGGCTCAAAGAACAGTCAATGGAATTTTACAGGGCAAGGATACATGCTCTCATTCGAAGGTGGAACATTGCTATTGAGACAAACAACGACTATGTAGAGAAGTAGGAATATGATCCACTGAGGACCAGCTTCATTTTTTGTATGATACACATTCCTGTGTTGGTAATTATACCTGTCCTAAACAAAATGGCATTACTTTTTGACTCACCCTTGTATAAATTAACCATAAAATTGCTCACTTACTTACTTGTGGAATAATGGTTATCACCATAGTAAATGGACTTGGCAAGCAGAGTTCAATTCCTGGACAAGGTAGTTTGCATTTCATTTCACATTAATTCCTTTGGGAAGGAATAAATCCGTCTCTTCTTCCTCTCGGTGATTTGGTAAATAGGGCCAATTCGGATTTTTAACCTTGGTATGGTAACTGGTCTGCCAGGTAAACTCTGAATTCAAACCAGCTGTACTCCACTTAAAAATTGACCTTGTGAGACATCCTGCTCATGGTGGAGGGGTTGGGCAAATATATACTTACTCTACCATTGTGGCATGTTTTAATGACAAAACCAGAGTTAAGATAACTGGTGATGAGAAATAATGCAGGGAAAGTTGTTCATGCCTTTTACAAATCTTTTAGCATAAATGTCTCGATTTGAACTCTTGTTTAGTGATTTGGGTATTATCGCATAAATGCGCCCTGGCCTCCTGCTCTAAAAAACACTAAGCGGTGCTTGCTCAAAATTCAACCTGTGCTACTAGTTGGTTGTATTTATTTAAAAATATGTGACAGTTTTTTTTAATTAAAATAAAATGAAAATACTAAAAAAAAGAAAAAAAAAAGAAAAAAAAAGATTTTTTTTAAAATTAAAAATGACGTGTCATTTTTAAAAATTAAAATAAAATTTTTTTATTTGTGTTTTGTTTAAGGTCTTGATTGTTTTTGCGACACTTCAAACTGCTTAAAAAATATTTTAAAGGGGGGGGGGGGGATATTTACTTTTACTTGCCAGAAAAGACTTGGGGGAAGGTTAAAATATCATTTCATATCGCATTAAGTTTTCAGTAAAAACGCCTTCAAACAGTTAGGGAGTTCAATAGTAGCGCGGGTTGGATTTTGAGCAGGCACCACTTAGCGTTTTTTTAGGTTAGGAGGCCGGGACGAATTTATGCGATATGCACCAGTGATTTGTGTGTGTGTGTGTGTGTGTGTATATGCTAATAAAAGTTGCTCAGTGTGTGTGGTGTGGTGTGTGTGTGTGTGTGTGTGTGGCTATACAAAAATAATTTCCCTGAAATCAAATTCCTACTCACCCGGCCTCGATTTGAACCTTTATTCTTTTCCCAATCGCTTCCAGAATCTCATTCATCCCAAGCTACAAAATCCTCGTCATTCTCATCATCATCGTCATCTTCCTTGTATGTCCTGCGTCTATATCTGAGGTCATCATCACTGTATTCATCTCCAATAACAAAATCATCCACTGTAGCATACAGAAAAAATTAAACAAATGCAGTTTTTGCCAAACTTACATTTCGTATTAGAATAGAGACAGAAATATTGTGGCCAAATGAAGGAAATAAAAATTTCCAGTCAAAAATACATAATAATGAACTTTTTTATTTATCTTTTTTAAAAAATCTCTTAAGACAGAGAGAAGCTGATAAGTCGATAATTTGTGTAAGATAAAATGTGAACCTGTAAAAACAGGTGTATTCAGTTACTTGTTACCCTATTGAAAAAAAAAAGACCCTCAAGAGCATGGTTGGTCAACTTTAAAAAATCTCATTAACAATAAGTTGTTGGACTATCATAGTATAAGATGTACGAGAAATCACCATTTCTATTTATAGACTTTCCCAAATAGCAACAGCAGGCACTTTCGATAAAATGGGTCAATCAGAAAAGCATTTGAGCATTTAAGTTCTTTTGCAACTGTCGTAGAATCAGTTGTTAACCAGATTTTCTGATTGAAGGAACACTAGAACTGGATTCTCTGCTACAAGGAGCTACACTCTTGTTCTACTTAGGATTTCAAGGAATACAATAGACTTTCTACTGCTGAGACTACACCCTTTTCTACCATTTCATTTATCGATAGGAGATCTCATCATGTCGTGCAATTAGCACGGATATCCATGACAATCTCTCGCCAACCTTCTCTATCATTCATTGTGCCAGGGAGGTCCTCTGGTCAATGTAAGTCCTTGCTGGGCAGCCCACGTTAGCATGTCTATGTGCTGGCTTCCATAGGAGAACATCGCTTATAAGTTTGTCCTTGCTCCTCCAGCAGTGTCCAGCATGTCTCACTCGGATGGTCTGTGAGATAGGGGACAGGTGTCCGTACAGCTGCTTCCTTGTGGGGTGCTGTTTCCACGACTTGTTCAAGACTGCACGCAGAATTCTTGTGCAGCTCCCATCTATCTTATTCTCAAGTCACCTCGTCAGGGTCCATGTGGTGCAGCCTTACAGTAGCACTGACACAACCACCGCTTGGAAGAATTGTCATTTTATCTTGTCTGTGAGATCGGATTTCAATATGACTGATAGTCTGTTTACAGCCGACCATGCCTTTCCTATTCGTGTATTAACATCGCTTTCAGTAGAAGAGATATTATTACCTAGGTATGTGAATTGTTTTACTGGCTTTAGAAGCTTACCATCAAGTGTGGAAACGCCTAAAATAGCAACCAGAATCGTAACAAAAGTAAGTTGAACAAGAACAACGCTGGAGAAACATGGACAAACTCATAAGTGTTGTTCCCCTGTAGACTCCTACACATGGACACACCAGTGTTGGGGCTGACCAGCAAAAACTTATATTCATCAGCTCTGCGCAGATCTCATCTAGGGTAATGGTTAACAAGCTAGATTAGCAAACTTATTAGTGAATTTGATTCTCACTGGGTGCCCTATACTTCTGGCCTTGTGCCGCATCCAAGCTACGCTTAGTAAATAAATACATCCATCAGCTCTGTATGTGACACTTGATGCCGTGTAGAAGACCAACCAAGACTGATGGCCGAAAGGTAAAGATGGTGAGAGAGAATCAATAGAATCCCTGCTATCAGCACAACATGAAGATAATGAATCCAACTAATCTCCTTCCAGCTATGAATCTAACTATTGTCCCTCCAGCTATGGGTAAGTAGTAGGGCAGACTGAGCTCTTTAACCGTGGTATGGTAACCAGTCTTGGAGAAGGAAAACTGAATTCAAACCTGATAAACTCCCCTTAAGAAATTGACCTTGTGTCACATCCTGCTCATGCAGAGGAGTTGGGTATTCAAGTTCCATTTAAAGCTAGAATTTCAAATACCCATTTTTGTTAATACAGGCAAGCCCATAGTAAATAATAGGGCAGACTGAGCTCCTTAACTTTGGTATGATAACCAGTCTAGAAGAAGAGCAACTCTACTTAAAAAATGACCTTATGTTACATCCTACTCATTCAAAAGGGCTAGGTAAAAACCTTATATGCATATCAAAATGAAGATGACAATATTCATGCCTTTTACATGTAAAAGCAAGAGGTGATATTATTATTATTATTATAGAAGATATTGCATTGTATATAAATAAATATAGAATCTTTATTTATGAACTTTTGCTAGAAAGTGTGCTTTCAAAGACCAAGAAAAATAATTGATTTATTAAGCTGCACAACAATGATAACACTGGGGAACAATTTTGAATATAATTTCTGTTGAGTTAGATTTTTCATTTGATTTCGACTAATATTGGCATGCTGATTTCAAAACTGGAGTCAGTTTTCTTCTATCACATCAAGTTTTTTCTCTACAGCTTACTCCCAAAATAAGCACAATTGTATTGTTTGTCTGTAAGTAATAGAACTGTTCAACTAATTGTGTTGATTGTTTCATTGAAAATGAAGGAGAATTATTCAGATCTGGTGACTAGATTGATTGCCAGTCAAAGAACAAACATCAATGCATTTGTGAAGCAGGTCTATTTTGCATATTTTAAATTAAAACTTGTTGATTAAGACAAGTCTTGGGCCCTTCACCAGATGTGCAAGCAATGTGTTAAGACTTTACAGATGTCTTGAGCCCCTCACCAGATGTGCCAGCAATGTGTTAAGACTTTACAGATGTAGATCAAGGGAACACATAAGTTGGCAATTGGTATACCTATGATTTGGAAAGAGCCAAAATATCATTGCACAGACTGTTACTTTTGTTTAATGAAAACTTCACCATATAATAAGAAAAACAAATGTAAAATTAAATATCCTAGTCTACTGTCAGCTCTACGTCCAGTGCCTCATTCAGCTGAAATCCCAGTGTAGGGCAGTAGATAAGCATTGGGTGGAAAGGAATTGGCCTCCAAGATCTGACCTCAAACTTGTTGATTCCAACATTCTACATGAGCCATTTGTTGACAAAGAAAATGATGTTTGTACCTTGTACATGAAACTAGGTCTCTTAAAGTAATTCATTAAAGCATTGCCAACTGAAGGCAACTGCTTCAAGTACTTTATTTTGGCATTTCCTGGCCTGTCAATTGAAAAAAAAATCAAGGCTGGTGTGTTTGATGGTCTACAGATTCAACAAGTTATCAAAGATGAACCAGAGCTCAAAAAGAATGCTTGGTTTTTGACAAGGTATTTACCTAGTCAAAAATGCATGAGAACAAAGAATTACACTGAAATTGGATAGTCCCAAAATGCTCGATTGCAACACGAGCATCAAGTTCCATTTTCTGCATAACCATCGTGCTTACTTCTTGGAAAACCTTGGTGTGGTCAGGAATTAACAAGATAAATGATTCCACCAAGATTTGTAATTCATGGGGGAATGGTATCAATGTATATGGGATGTAAATATGATGGCTGACAATTTGACTAACAGTAACAATATCCTTTGTATGAACAAAATTAATTTGTACAAACATTAGAGTTAAGCAATTTTTTAAATTATTTTCCATTGTAAATTTTTAAAACATCCTATAAAAATGCTCTAATTTGTTACATGCAGTATTTTAATGGTTTTTGAGACATAGCAAGGGTATCCTGTTACTTAAAAAGTTGATGTAATAAAGAAAAAAAAACTAGGGTAATTTTTGGATTCAGAGTCCAAAATTTAGTAAAAAAAAAGGGTCAGATTTAACTTAACACAATTTGTGATGCCCAGGTTTTATTGTTTCCCATAAAATAAGCACAAATTTGTTAGATGCTGTATTCCTATGGTTTTTGAGAAAAATTGAGGGTATCCCATAGCTCAAAAAATTGATGTGATATAGAAAAACTGGGGTCATTTTTTGAATTCAGAGGTAAAAAAAAATAGTCAAAAACAAGTGTCAGATCCAACTCAACAAAAATTGTGTTCCCCAGTGTAATAGAACCCCCTTCTCCACCCCCCCAAAAAAATAACATTTATTATATCAAAATGAAAACAAACAAAAAAAGAACAGGAAGAAAAATAGAACAAGAAGAAGAGAGGAGGAAAAAATAGAATAACAAAAGGAGGAGGAGAAGAAGAAGAAGAAGAAGAGAAGAAGAAAAGAAGAAA
>CM042153.1:76380433-76435433 GCA_023376005.1 Doryteuthis pealeii
AACCCCCAGATCTGTTAGGTAGATTTTGTGGATTGTCTAACTTTAACATAGTCCACACCTGAACAAAATTTCAGAAAAATTGAAGTGGGTGGGTGACATGAAATTAATATATAGAGTTTTTCAAAGGCTGCTTTATTTGTCTTTGTTTAAAAGTCATTGCTTGTTGATGTACATTTTGTTTCCAGAAATAATCAAAGCATTTTTGAATACAGTTCTTAGTATTCTCAGATGGACATGTATGCTTTCATAAACTTTAGTCATCTTAAGAAAACAAATAAAAAACAGTATAATTAAAATGGAAAACACAACAGTGTAATTAAAAAGATCTTAAACTTAATAGCCTATGGGAGTAAACCCTGAAAACAAAATCAGGAGCCAGAGTCCCTAAGGTTGTGTGATGCTGAAATCCAATGCTACCCTGCAACTCCTGTGACATTGCCGCTGCCAAACTGCATTAGTTTCTTACCTTTCCTTTGGATCACAGCGGCAGTGTGGAGAGGGGGGATTTGCTGCATGGGCAACAGGTCATCCTCCATATGAACCCACCCAGGCTATGTAGTTTAAAAAAAAAAAAAAAAAAAAAAAAAAAAAAATGGACACATGGCCTAGTGGATAAAGGAGTTGGTTTAAGACAGTTCTAAGTGACAGTTACTCTAGACTGCAGGTTCAATCCTAGTCAGGGGCAGCAGTCACATAGAATGATAATTAACACAGCTTAACGCTTCTACCCCAACTATGGTTAGTGGAATGAGCACAGGAAACCCTGTGGACTGAATAAAGTGTTGGGTTCAAAGTTCCGTGATGGCTCCCAATTATGACAAGAAGATTCCAGATTACGACAAGGTTCCCAAGTTCAAAAAGAAGGTTCCCAAATCTGAGATGGTTCCTGAGTCCAAGAAGAAATAACTGAAGAAGCCGGAGGGCACATTGGCCGAAACATTGTACAGATAACAATGAAGATGAGGACAATAGTCCAAATAATACTAAAAAAAAAAAAAAAAAAAAAAAAAAAAGTGGACACTACTCCATCGTCTCTTGTAGACGGAAGGATCCCAATAACAAACTCAATAGCCAACTACTTTATGTCGGATTTATCAGGACATTCTATACAAATATCTATCATACAATATAATTGTTTTGGATTTAAGAGTATTCAGGTAAAAAAAAAAAGAAAAAAAGAAGAGGTAGTTAGACAGATGACCCTCAACCTACCTCCTCTCCTCGTTTTCTGTGGTTTTTCTTTCTGTTCTACGGATGACTCAGTGGTAGGGGTGTTGGTGGCATTAACCAACCAATCAGGGAGTTTACGTTTCTTTTGTGTTGTGGTATCCGATGTTTCTTTGCCACTTGATTCTTCTTCCTTGGTTGGAGTTTTCTCTTCCTGCAAAAAATAAAAGAAATTAACATAAGGAATTATAGTATTTGCTTGTAAGTCATTCTTCACTAAACATTTGTGTATTTTATATTATATTCATAAATATCTGAGGAGTAGAGTTAGGAAACTGAGATGAACTTAGTTATCTTCCTTTTTGCAATAACCACAAGAAGATACAACCAAATTTTGTTATTACTAACATTAAGCATTGTAATAACAGTAACAAAAATGTTGGTATTCAAAATAACAAAGAAATTAAATCAATTGGTATTTATATTCAAATTTCTTACTTTTTGTAAATTACTTATATTACCAGCATTAAGCATTGTATAACAGTAACAAAAATGTTGGTATTCAAAATAACAAAGAAATTAAATCAATTGGTATTTATATTCAAATTTCTTACTTTTTGTAAATTACTTATATTACCAGCATTAAGCATTGTAATAACAGTAACAAAAATGTTGGTATTCAAAATAACAAAGAAATTAAATCAATTGGTATTTATATTCAAATTTCTTACTTTTTGCAATCCTACAATATAAATAACCACAGGCCGATATAACCAAATATTGTTATTACCAACATTAACCATTGTAATAACAGTAACAAAAATGTTGGTAATCATAATGACAATGAATTTAAGTCAATTATGGTATAAAGTTAAGAAAGGTCTTTTAAAGAGATTATAATTGCCAGTAATAATTAAAAACAAGATGGCTGTAAAGGTTAACAGGAAACTCAATATTCTGTTGATTATTTTTTTTTTAGGGGGAGGGGTACAAAAGAGGGTACACCTACCTGTTTTACTGATTTATCGGATTTGTCTTTGGTTGCAGCAGAATCAGATACTATTTCGTCTTTTGTATTTTCTGTGTCTGAAAATTAAAAAGGATTCATAATAAAATAAAAAACAACCAAGATTTAATGGAGGATACATAAAACATATATCAAAAAAATTATAAGTGAATTTGTTGGGTTTCTTTATTTAATGGCATATCAACCTTAGTGGTTTATATAATGCCAAAGCCATCCTTATAGAAGAACAGGATTGGTACTATGTAACCCATAGTGGGGGGTGGGGGTGTCATATTTTCCCCAAAGTTTAAGGATATTTCGAAAGTGAATGTAAGAGTAATTTTACTATTTAGTTATAATAGGAAGTAAAGAATAAAAATACAGTTATTTCTTCTTGTTAATGAATTTTAAAAAAAGATTTATTGAAAAGATTTTTGCTCATATTCATTAAGATAGAACTAAACAATTAAAAATCAATAATACTAAGCACATATTTATTAAAATCAAATTTTTAATATCAATAAGCAAATTACCTTCCTGTTTACACTGTAAACCACTATTTTGTTGTATATATAAATACAATTGCATGTTATTAGTATGTGAATAAGACCAACAGTATTAATAATATAAAACAATTTTATTAATAATTGTGGTTTAAATAAAAATAAAATCAGAAAAAGAATGTAATGTAAAGAACTAAAAGGAATTGTGACTTGAGTAGTGATATAGTTTTGGTTACATACAAACACACAATCTCCATTATAATTATTATATATAAGAAGATATATTATAAGATAAGTTATTAAAAATATTTTTCTTTATATCCTAGATAATTTTGTGATAAATTAACTTTTTTAATTTATATATCTTATTCTAATAGAGATCATGTGTCTGCCTGTAACTAAAATTATGTCACCACTGACTTCACAATTCCCTTAGTTGTTTACATGACATTCTCCATGATTTTATCTTATTTAAATATTTATTAAGAAAATGTTTTATATTATTCATTCTATTTGCCTTTACATAGTAATAACTATTGAAGTCAGTCAGTCAGTATACTGTTGGTTTGGACGACAGCAACTGGCTAAACAATTGAACTAGTGCCCAAGACAGCTGGTACTTATGGGATTCACGAATAGTCCATTCATGTATTTGGGTGATTCCATTCCTTGAATCCTGATTGGCTGCTTGGTTTCTCTGATGTTATGAGGCTTCATAAATACTCTGGCATTCTGCAGTAAGATTGCAACAAGGTTAGATCTGTATTGAGTTACAGCTACTTGTTGCCTTGTCTTACCAATTCGACGGTAATTGGAACTTAGTATGATTATTCTAAATCTTCCCCACCAATCACATGCAATTGTATTTATATATACAACCAAATTGCAGTTTACAGTGTGAACTGGAGAGGTAATTTGCATATTGATCTTTAAAAAATTGATTCTAATAAATTCAATAAATATTTGCTTGGTATTATTGATTTCTAATTGTCTGGTTTTATTCTAAATCCTGCAGATAAATACTTTTAATTAACATTAAATATTATTTTTCATTTTTTGAAAATATTTACACACACAAAGCAATCCTATGTATAATTTTATATAGAAATCAATTGAAATAAAATAAAAATAAGTAATCTTTGTATATGTTCTTATTTAGTTTTGTTAGTCTTTCCAAATTAATGATATTTTATAACATTAAAACTTATGTACTAGTGCCCAGAGGGTGCATATTTTAGGTGTGGTTTGTTGGATTTTACAGCATGTCAACCCTTGTTGGGTTATCTCATGCTGAAGATGATTTGTTCTATTCGTGCTTGATGTGTATTCAAATTTTTTTTACACATTTTTTAAAACTCATTTCTTTTTCTATTTAACAGATTCATATCTTCTTTTATTATAATGGAGATTGTGTGTTTTTTTCTGTCTGTAAATGAAACTATATTACTACTCAAGTCACAATTCCCTTAGTTATTTACGTCACATTCTCAATGATTTTATTTTTATTCAAACCACAATTATTAATAAAATTGTTTTACATTATTAATACTGTTGACCATATCTACATACTAGGATATTTACCACATACCCCATGTGTACGGGTTTGGCACAAGGCCCTATTAATGTGGAACCACCTACGAGCCGAGACTCATGGGTGGCGGGTGCAAAAAATGCATTGATCCTGTCAGCATTCCCCCTCAAGGGGGGCGCCTCAGGCACTGTGCAATAAACCCAGCCCTGCCCCTTTAAATCGAGGGGGCAGGTGTTGCCTGGTGGAATGGTCCCCTGGGATCAATGTTTACGGTTCAGGGCTGAAGCCACTAGACCCCTGGTCGAAACCAGAGTTAGATGTATTTGCCTCATACCCCACTTGTATGGGCTGGGCACAAGGCCTCGTTTTAATGTGGGCCCACCCACAAGCCGAAGCTCATGGGTGGGAAAGAACAAAAATTGCGTCGAACCCAGCCCCCCCTTTAAATCAAGGGGGCAGGTGTTGCTTGGGGGGAAAGCCCCCTGGGATCGACGCTATTAACTTGTAAGGTCCAGTGGCTGAAGCTCACTGGACCCCGGTCGAAACCGGTGTTAGATATGTTGGACATATCTACATACTAATAACACGCAATTGAATTTATATTTACAACAAAATAGCAGTTTACAGTGTGAACAGGAAGGTTAATTTGCATATTAATATTAAAAATTTGATTTTAATAAATATGTGCTTAGTATTATTGATTTCTAATTGTTTGGTTTTATCTTAATGAATATGAGCAGAAAATAAATCTTTTAAAAAATCCATTAACAAGAAGAAATAACTGTAATTTTATTCTTTACTTCCTAATTTAACTAAATAGTTAAATTAGGAAAATTTAGCAATGAAAGATGGGAGAGATGGTAGAGTAAGTTTCAGTTGGTCTATTTTCAACTTTGTTTCAAATCTTTATCTGCATTCTTATTTAGTTCCATTGGCCTTTCTAATTTAATATAATATTTTATTTCATTAAAACTTAAATACTTGCAACGCGGAGGTGCATATATTTACTAGTATCTATAACTATATTTTTGGAGGCATGTAGTGTAATGGTTACTGTTGTAGGAAATGGACACTGTGAGAGGAGTTCAAATCTGAACGACTGTATTTCACATAGCACTAATACCCTTGGGAAAGGTTTGAATCCAACTATTCTCCCTCCATCTAGGGGTAATTAGTAAGATAGACTGGGTTCTTTAACCTTGATTAGGCAACCAGCCTTGGAGAAAGAAAACTGAATTCAAACCTGTTTAATTCTGCTCAAGAAATTGACTTAGTGTTGCTTGTGCGGAGGGATTGATGTATGTATATATATATATATATATTAACTATAAATATGCATAAACAAGACTGTCTAGGGAATGAAAAAAAAACCTTACATTTATTTTCCCACAACCACCATCCAGGTCAGACACAAAGGTCCATTTTTATGGGGGCCCGCCCAAAAGCCAAAGTTCATGGGATGGCAGGTACAAAAAATGCATGGATCCCCACAGCATTCCCTCTAATAGGGGCGCCCCAGGCACTGGGCAATAAATCCAGCCCTGCCCCTTTAAATCAAGGGGACAGGTGTTGCCTGGGGGTATGGCTCCTGGGATCACGGTGTTATTTAATACTTCACCGGTCCAGAGGCAGAAACCACTGGAGAAAAGTTTCCGAAGAAACTGGATAAGTATCTTACAAACCTACAAAGTAAATACATCTAAATATGAGGGTCGGTTGAAAAGTTCATAGGCTGAACAAGATACTCTCATAGAATGTGATTGTAACCAAATAAGGGTTTATTTTTCATCATAGTTGCCTTTTGGTCCATTGGTAAAAAAAATACATTAGGGTAGGTCAATTTTGGAACTGTAACATCTTGGTGAAAGTTGCAAATTAACAAAGAATTACCACACAAAAATTTTTTCTTCAAGACTTTTCCTTCGTTTGAGGAAATATATCTTAATCTTTTAAAATGTTATCACTGTTTATAGCTTACTCATTAGGTAAAAACCAGCATATTGGATGTGTCAGTGGTGATGGGATTATATTTTCAATTTGAATTCTAGTTATAATATTCTATTCTTTCATTAAAATAAGTTTTTCTGTTTTGAATATTGAAATTGCTAAATTTTATAACCAATTTCTAGGCCAAATGTTGCAAAAACAAGGATTTTTTATATATTTTAGTTGACGATCTTTGATGCTATTTCCTCAAACAATGGTGCAAGTACAAGATCTAGTTTTTGGTATCAGTACTCAGTATACCAACACAACTTTAACTGTTTGAGAGAATTTGATATTTGAAAAAAAAAAAACTCAAAAATCAATTTCCCTAATGTACAATCTCATGACAATCCCAGAAATCTTTTCTCGGTCTCTTTTGCCTCTGTTCTTTGAACAGTAAAGCCGTTGTTCACTTGCTTATACATCTAAATACACATAGAATAATGAATGAATTTGATAATTTTGTTTTTTCTTACTTACTTTTTGTATCATTGGTTTTATTATCTTTCTTTTTGTCGTCAGGTGTTTCTTTTTTCACATCTTTATCACCTGTTTTCCCTTCTTTTTTCACTGTGTCTTTGTCAGCATCTTTATTTACATCCTTCTTTGAATCTTTGCCTTCTTTATCACCTGTGTTTAATTCTTTCCTGCAAAGAGAGAGAATTTTATTTTTTAAGAATTTGAATATGAAGAATGTTTTATACATTGCAAAAAGAAACAAATCTGTTAAGGTTATTAGAAAATGTTTCTAATAGAGAATTGTAAAATTATCATAAAGTAAAATTAGTTCCATTGATGGCTTAAAAAAAAGAATCTCTAGTTTTTTATAAAGATTATTCTATGATAATTTTCTATGATATTATATCTAATTATTATGATTTCTGACATTCATATCATTATATCAGTGAGGAGAAAAGGGGAGAAAAGAGATATAGAGAGAGAGAGAGAGAGAGAGAGAGGAAGAGAGAGAGAGAGAGAGAGAGAGAAGAGAGAGAGAGAGAGAGAGAGGAGAGAGAGAGAGAGAAGAGAGGAGAGAGAGAGAGAGGAGAGAGGTGAGAGAGGAGAGAGAGAGAGAGAGGTGAGAGAGAGGGGAGAGAGAGAGGTGAGAGAGAGAGAGAAGAGAGAGGGGTGAGAGAGAAGAGAGGGGAGAGAGAGGGGTGAGAGAGAGGGGAGAGAGGGTGAGAGAGGGTGAGAGAGAGAGAGAGAGAGGGGTGAGAGAGAGGGGTGAGTGAGAGAGAGGGGTGAGAGAGAGAGAGAGGAGAGAGAGAGGTGAGAGAGAGAGAGAGAGAGAGAGGTGTGAGAGAGAGAGAGAGAGAGAGGTGTGAGAGAGAGAGAGAGAGAGGTGTGAGAGAGAGAGAGAGAGGTGAGAGAGAGAGAGAGAGAGAGGTGTGAGAGAGAGAGAGAGAGAGAGGTGGTGAGAGAGAGAGAGAGAGGTGTGAGAGAGAGAGAGAGAGAGAGAGAGAGAGAGAGAGAGAGAGAGAGGAAGAGAGAGAGAGAGAGAGAGAGAGGAGGGGTGAGAGAGAGAGAGAGAGAGAGAGAGGTGAGAGAGAGAGAGAGGGGTGAGAGAGAGAGAGAGAGAGAGAGAGAGTGAGAGAGAGAGAGAGAGAGAGAGGAGAGAGAGAGGTGAGGTGAGAGAGAGAGAGAGAGAGAGAGAGGTGAGAGAGAGAGAGAGAGAGAGAGAGAGGGGTGAGAGAGAGAGAGAGAGAGAGTGAGTGAGAGAGAGAGAGGTGAGAGAGAGAGAGAGGGAGGGGTGAGAGAGAGGGAGGGGTGAGAGAGAGGAGAGGGGTGAGAGAGAGAGTGAGAGTGAGAGAGAGAGAGAGTGAGAGAGAGGAGGTGAGAGAGAGTGAGAGAGAGAGAGAGAGAGAGAGAGAGAGAGAGAGAGAGGGGTGAGAGAGAGAGAGAGAGTGAGAGAGAGAGAGAGAGAGGTGAGAGAGAGAGAGAGAGAGAGAGAGAGGTGAGAGAGAGAGAGAGAGAGAGGTGAGAGAGGTGAGGAGTGTTTTTCATCTTGATTTTTATTAAAATCAAAATATTTTGGCTGTTTTAACCTTCGACCTTCTTCAGTTGTCTATTGTGAGAGCATATCTCCCTGTCCTGTAAAATTCTGTTGACTGTTCTTTGGGCCACTTCTTCACTACAGATTTCACTTCCTCATCCCAGGAATAATGTTTGCCTCTCAAACCCTCTTTCATGGGGCTGAAGTGAGGTAAACATTATTCCAGTGACGAGGAAGTGAAATATGATATAAATCTTATCTAGATCTTATCTTATATTTGATACTATATAGTTTCCAGGCTTTATAAGAATAAACTTTATATATACATTACTTTTTTTTTTTAAATCATTATATAAAATTTATTCTTAGAAAGCCTGAAACAATATATAGATAAGATTTAGTGAAATATAAAAGAAATAAAAATTTGATTTGCAAATGTGATCTCAGAAGTGCCTCAAAGGCAGATCATATTAAATAAATACTTGAATTTATATTTTGAATACAATGCATTAGGAAAAGTTTTTGTTATAGACATTTAGGTATAAAGCAAAAATATTTCAGTATATTTTTTTATACACACCAATTAGACATAATCAATTATGTTTTTATTCTGTATTCAGTTATATTAATGGATATTTCATAAATGATTCTACTAAATAAGGTAATGCACATCTCTTAATATAATGGAGATTGTGTGTTTGTCTGTAACAGAAACTATGTTATTATTCAAGTCAATTATTTTCATCACATTCTCCATGATTTTTATTTAAACCTCAATTATAAATAAAATTGTTTTACATTTTTAATACTGTTGGCCTTACCTACATATTAACATGCAATTGTATTTATATATACCACAAAATAGCGGTTTACCGTGTGAATGGGAAGGCTAATTTGCATATTGATATTAAAAATTTGATATTAAAAATATGTGCTGAGTATTATTAATTTCTAATTGTTTGGTTTTATCTTTATGAATAAGAGCAAAAATGTCTTCAATAAATCTTCAAAAAAATCCATTAACAAGAAAAAAAATAACTAATTTTATTCTTCTTATTTTAACTAAATTAGGAAAATTTAGCAATGAAAGATAGGAGTGAAGGAAGAGTAAGTTTTAGTTGTTCTATTTTTTTATTAGACCCCCCCCCCTGTATCAATACTTTTTATTTGCATTCTTATTTAGTTTCATTAGCCTTTTTAATTTGATATAATAATTTATTACATTAAAACTTAAATACTTTCACCCGAGTGTGCCTATATTTTTGCTAGTTTTTTTTTATAATTTATTTTTATACATTACACTTTATAAAGATCGTTGTAATTATTTAAAAACAGAAAAATATCTAATGTGTCTTATCAGTGATGGAGAATAAAACAAGAAACTTTGTCTGAGCAAAAAGAAATGAAATTACATCATCTACATAAGAAAAAAATAATGAAATATCATTTTCTTTTTTAATAAAAGAATTTCTAATTTAAAGCACCCAGTAAGAAAATTAATATGATATTAGCAAATAATTCAAAAGGTTTCTATAAAATGATTGCTGTTTATCATATATGAATGCTTAAAGAATGTTAATTTCTTCATTCACAGAATATTTGGAACCAAAATGATTCCAGGCAGCAAAGATGAATTAAACAATAGATTTAATATACAAGACTTATAACAGAAAAAAAAGGGGGAGAAAAAAAAACAGCCCAAAAGATCATTTTAAAAGCAACCAGTTAATGTGTGAGAGAAAAAAGATGAGAAAGAGAGGAGAGAAAAACATTATATATATATATAGATAGAGAGAGAGAGAGAGAGAGAGAGAGAGAGAGAGAGAAAGAGAGAGAGAGAGAGAGAGAGATTCTTGATGCTGATGATGAGTTTGAACCATAAGAAATAGATGAATTTAGTTCCAATGGTTGGACAATTCTGATAATAGTGTAGGGTTGTTATAGGCTGGGCAGCTAACAGGACACAAGGGACATTCAACATAGGTATTAGGTTTAAAAAAAATAATACAAAAGAATAGTGGTTTGCTGATAGGCCTAAGGAGTGGTTTATATCTCACTCACCCAGTGTGGTCTTTTCAGTGAAAGAAAGAATAGGTTAATCTTTTCTATCATAAATTCCATTTATTATCACTATCTTGCAATGTACAGACTAGTTTAAAACACTGCAAAACGGAGCAGACAAAACAGATGTCTGTCCCTTGTGAGACACCCAGCTAAAAAAAAAAAAAAAAGAGTCTCCTAACTTCCGCCTGCTTTATCGGGGGTGGGGTGACATATCATTTTCCGCAGAAAATTTGGGACTTCCGTTTTTTTTTATATATATCTAGTATAGGGGTTATCCACCCGTGACTGGCTGACATACATTGAGTGCTTTTAGAATCTTAGTCCACTAAATACTTTTTCCTTATTTCTTTCCCTTTACCCAGAATTTAGATTACCGTTTTCTTTTCAGTCTAAATTTTCCACAAGCCACCCCCATTACATTACAATAGGCCAAGTACATATATTGTTTATAACAATACATACTGTGGGCCAATTGATGATCATGATGACAATAGGGCTGAGGATGAAACAGATAATTCTGAGCATAATCTTACAATTTATATAGAGAACTTACCCCCCCACCACCTTTTTTTTTTTTACCTATAGATCCCTTTGATCCCTATTTTACTATGGTGGACCCCTCATTGATGTTTAACTCTTTCAACTGGTTCCTAATTGCAAAAGGATCAATTACCAGTCTCAGGGTTGGTTCAGAGATAAAACAAAAAGATGGCAGGGGTGTTCATGGAGTGATTTTTTAGTATTAACAGGTGACGTGTGAGAGCCGTTGCCGGTAGGATACGGTAGGAGTGCAGTAACAGCTTAAAATAAAGCAAAGAGTTTTTTAAAAATCCTTGTTTTTCATGATTAGATATTTTTTGCTTGCTAGGACCCCCTAAGGGTGGTGGGGGTAATATGGCACCCGGTTGGGAACCACTGATATAGAGCATAGAGGAGTTAACTCATGTAGATAGCTCACATGTTGGATTTGAATTTGAATTTCTTTAAAACTACTAAGAATTAGAAATCAATTTAGCCAGGAAAAGGTGTCAAATTTAGCGGAAAGAAAATATTTAAAAATTCAAAAAGAATGGTAAACTAAAAACAAAAAGTAACTTTATACCATATAATGTATTACAGGGAAGTGTATGGTGTAATGGTTAGAGTCGTAGGAAATGGACTCGTCGACCCAAGTTCAAATCCTAGACGAGGCTGTTTGCTTTTCACATAGCGCTAATACCCTTGGGAAAGGTATGAATCCACATACTCTCCCTCCAGCTATGGATAAATAGTAGGGCAGACTGGGCTCTTTAACCATGGCTAGGAGAAGGAAAACTCTGAATTCAAACCTGTTAAACTCCGCTTAAGAACTTGACCTTGTGTCGCATCCTGTTCAAACGGAGGGGTTGGTAAATATATAATACCATGTAATGTCACAACCTGTTCTCAGTTTGTTTTGTTTTTTTTACTCAATTAATAATAGTGTTAACTTAAAGAATGAGATACTTGATAAAATATTCTGAAAGTCAACAAATCATTCAGTTTTAACAAAACGTTCGGTATTTATTGATTGACAAAAGAAAATTAACTGATCATTAAGACCAAACATAAGTAAGTAAAGTTGTTGGAGTGGCCTAAAGTTGGTATCAGCCAGACAGCAAGGGAGTCTATCCCCTTTTCAGTAGCGCTAGACCAAGGAGATTGCTTGGGCGTCCGAGGCGTAGCACCACTCCTACCATCAGCTACCCACTTTACTGCACAGATCCCTGTGCTACTCATATGCTGAGTTGGCGAGGGCTGGAATCAAACCAGGAAACGTGTACTTCCCAGCCGGATACTCTACCGACTGAGCTAAGCAGGCCCTAATTACCCTTATTTATTTTTTGTAAGAGGGTGTTGTAAGATGATAACAGTCATACAATTTAGGAACACGAGTATTAATATCTAGGATAAATAATGATAATCTTGTTATGACTTTTGTGGCTATCCTTTGAGATTCAAGCAATAGCACTGTCCAGCAGAGATTCTTGGTGTTAAGCAGAGCACGGTCCTTAGTAAAGAATCCTTTGGTTGTTCCTAGGTCCTCCTCAGTCTTGCAGGTCCTTCGTCCATGATTGCAAATGGACGTCTCTCAGTATTAGCAATTAAGTAGTTAACCAGCCACGTATTCAGGCTATTGATTGGCTGAGGTTTAAACCACATGACCTCGCTTAGTCTATAAATTTAAGTGGTATATTGTAGCACACCTTATATATGAAAATGTTCCAACAAATCTATAAAAGGATTTACACAAAAATTCATACAAGCATATGTAATTTAAAGGGCACCTTCTTAAATAAAGTTTTCTTAGTAAATTCATGCATCAAAGTAAGAATAAGTAAACTTATAAAAAGTGGAATTTCCATGGGGATTTAGAATTATTATGATATTATATCGGCATTCCCAGTTGATTTTTTATTTGAGGTTATTGTTATATAGAGCTGTGTAAATGGAGTTCAAAACCGTTTGAATTATGTAAATATCCCCAGTGGTTCAAAAGTTATGAGAATTTAAAGCCCCGAAATTGGGGGTACAAAAGTGGACATGATTTTGTTTCAAAAATATGTCAAATCACAGACCGTTTCTTTATTTTTGGAGCAATTTTGATAAAACTTGGTATTCTTATGTAAAATTGTATGTTCTTTCTGGTTCTACACTCAAATTGTATGTATCTATGCTTTAACCCATTATTTAGAGAATAAGAGATATAGATAGCAGTGTTTTTTGGGTTTTTTTTTAGTTTAACACCCAATTATTCAACATTTTCATTATAATACTGCATGTATATACATATATAATATTAATTCAAATAAATAACACCACTTTGAACTTAAAAATACCTTTTTGAATGCCTGCTGTGTTATATTACCAGACCTAGAATTCCTTTTTACATGTCAAACACATATTTTATCGTTGAAAATCTTAAAAATCACATGATAAATACATTTTCATTAAGAGAAATCACTTGCAAATAGATATTCACTATTCATCTTCAAATAAAAGGGAAAAATATTTATAAAAAAGGAATTACAAATTTCACTATATATTTTCTTCAAAAATATATAGCAGAAAACTTTTCATAAAAATCTTGTACATGTTCATGATGTGGAATTTTCCATAATCTCCCAGAATTTAAGCATTCTGGGACCAAATCAATTTTTACAATAAATTTGGCCTTTACATTTTGCACATCATCTGTCTGGCCAAAAATATATCCCCTCTTTCCATGATGCTGTCAATTTTGTTAAACTTTATTTGATTAAACAGAATGTCATATTATTAATGCAATATGACATTAGCTTTTCAAGCTTAATAATTAATAATAATAATAATAATAAATAAATTTATAACATTATTTAATTAAAAAATAATTTAACAATGTAAAAGAAAAAAACAAAAAAAAAACATTTCCTTAATGATTAAAATTCTCTAAAGGTGTTTTATATAGAGTTTTGCATCTGTGGATATTTCATAACATTAAAAGACTTTAAAACATACCTCAAAAAAGTTCAGAAAAAAAAAAAAAAAAAAAAAAAATAGTAATTTCGTTATTGCGGAAATTCCCATAAAATACGATAATTATCAAATTTTTTTGGTAAAACTTGCAAATTATACTCAAAATCCCATGATATTACAGGGTGATCCAGAAAAAAAACAGAACTCAAATATTTATTTATTTTCCCATTAAACTAACCCTAGTATGAAAATATTCTTAATATTTATGCAATGAATGTGGAAAAGAGAACGTAAGGAAAAAACTACTACAAGCCGGCCTTTGCGCAAGCTGGCTGAAATTTGTTTGTTTTTAAAATCGGATAAATTCATGTTCACTGTAAAAAATAATTCAATGAATAAAAACATACAAATTACATATTTAGAGAGATTATTTTCTTTTCTTTCCAGCCATATAAATATTTTTAAAGTTTGAACCATAAATATGCAAGAATTTGTGATTTTAAATCAATAAGGTCAGATTTGTGATGCCAGTTGAAAGCACCCTCTCAACTGTTGACAGGGTGCTTTTACGTCCGAAGGACAAGTAAATTTGAGGTTTTTTTTCAAAATCCAAACTTTTGGAGCAAATTCCTGATGGTATAGCAATCTTTACATTTCACACATATATGAAAATAATTGTGAAACCCTCTCATATTACGGACATAGTGCTTTCTTTTTGCTTCTATTATACTTTTTGAACGAATAGCGTTCAAAATAGCACTATTATATTTTCGTTTCCACGGGTCCTAGAAACAAAACAAAAAAAGGCCCCGTTTGTACTTCCAGGTGTCTTCTAATTGAGTGCAAAATTTCAAGAATATTGATAAAGATTAGCCATTTAGATTTTGAAAAACAAAACAGTGTGTAAAATTTACCCTAAAAAAAAAAAATAAATAAATAAAAAAAAAAAAGTCATTTTATGTTTTCAGCTGTTCGACGGAAGATACGGTTTTAACTCGCTGTAAAAAATAATTTAATTGATGAAAATCGATAAAAATTACATATTTAGAAAGACTATTTTATTTTCTTTCCAACCATATAAATATTTTTAAGATTGGATCAGAAATATTAGAGAAATTCCAAATTTAACTGATTATGGTAGCAAATTCGAAAATGTCCGCATCTATCAGCTAACTGCTTGTAATGCTAATTTTTATATATATATATATATATATATATATATATATATACAGTTGGTTTAGCTCAGTCGGTAGAGCGTCTGCCTAGGAATCGCAGAGTTCCTGGTTCAATACCGGCCCTTGCCAACTCAGCGTATGAGTAGCACAGGAATCTGTGCAGTAAAGTGAGGAGCTGATGGTAGGTGTGGTGCTCCACCTCAAACACTAAAATAATCTTCTTGGTTTAGCTCTAATGAAAAGGGGATAGACTTCCTCACAGCATGGCTCATACAGACATTAGGCTGCCCCGCCGATGATATATAAAGTAATAACAAGACTGAGGCTTTAATGAAAATAGCAATAGTCACTTTAGATTCATTGGAAAACTAGAATTGACTACCTGGCATTGCCTGGGTAGAGAGGGAGATAATAAAAAGTTAGTCTTGCAGATCCATTGATTGTTTTGGTCTTACATAATTGTAATATTTTGATCATGAACACAACCAATGGAATCCTAATTTTTAAATATTTTCCCAGATATAGATAAAATCTTCATTAGTTTAGCACAGAAAGCAAGCTCTGGTGATAGTGAATATATATATATATATATATATAATATATATATATATATATATATATATATACTTTGTTATTTATTGTTTTATTTTCATAGATTCATCCGGACATACATACACACCAACTATCCTTTATATATGTATAGAGAAAAGATGATGAAAAAAAAAAAAAAATTATTTATCATATGCAAGATATTGAATGTTAATTCTGAACATAAAAAATATCAAAAGAATTTGAAGACAGAAAGTGTAATTATTTAATCAAAAAATCTAACTGCAATTTTATCATCCTTAGGTGATATTTTCTTATAAGATATAACCAGAGATGTTTAACTGTTAATAGAACAAATTTTCAATGTGCTGACTTAATCTTATACTTCATCAAGTCTGACAAAATAAATAAATAAATGAAAATTGGGGAAAAAACTAAATACTAAAAAGTATTTATTCATTTTTTGTCAGACTTGATGGAGCATGAGATTAAAACTCCACATTGAAAATTTGTTCTATTAACAAAAATACATAAATAAAAACAACACAATTTTTTAAAAACTAAAATAAAAAATATAAATAGAATAAAAAAAAAAAAAAAAAGTAAAATAATACTTACTGCTCTATTTTCCCATTTTGGACGGTGCCATATGTGACTTCATAAAAAAACTTATCTGGTAATAAGCCAAACATATCACCTGCTTCTAGACGTTTTTGTTGGTCCTTCAGCAAGGCTAACTTATCCTTGGTGCCTTTTTTCTGGTAAAAACATGGATTTGCATGAGTCTGGAAATAAACAAAAAATAAATAAATAAAAATAAATAAATAAATAAATAATATATATATATATATATACAAACCCGGTTGTTTGTTAACAGATGATTTTTAGAGGGTTTTTAAATTATAAAACTAACCCCTAACCCTAACACAGCAAAGCAAAAGGGGTGCCTAAAGGTCATATGGTCCAAAACTTTTACAAAAAAAATTATAAAAAAAAAAAATTTGACAGCAGAAAACCTATGTCCATGAAGTAATTATTAACTGTTAAAAAAGAAAAAAAAAGGGGGTGGTTGAAATATTGCTTAAATTTTGCATATGGGTATGTGTGTCTACTTGGAGATGATTGTTAGTAAAAATACAATGTACTGTGGAAAAAAAGAGTCTTATTCACTCACTACAAAAAGAAAAATTTTCATGCAGCTTTAAAATACACCAATTGCACCTCTGCAGAGGGGTAAGACCCCCCCCCCATGGGGCCACCTGTTAGCATTGATGCTTAAGGATAGAACCTTATTGACTGAGCAGTCCATGAAATGCAACACTCCACTTTGGCCCTTACCTAGGCTAGAGGGGTGATCTGAGAGACCCCCCTCCACTCAATCAGCTATTCATGCCAAGCCCTAGCACCTATATGACTGTCCCAACCCTATTGCCTTTATGACAAGCACCAACCCTGTTTATCACATATGTGCTAGAAGGCAGTGGCTAAGTGTCTAAATGTCCTGGGTATGACGTTAAATTCTATCTGATAGTGAAGTTCCAATTCTGGAGCTCTGGGGAATGTAGAGCACCCCATCATCACCATTACTCCCAGGTTCACTCTCAAAATATTGAGATCTTTTTGTACTTTTTGACGCATCTTGTATTCTGAAAAACAATAACGTTCCGTTCATTAATTTTTTGTCAGAATACAAGGTGTGTCAAGAAAGTACCAAGTTTAAAGCTGTATTTACCATTTAGAAATGAACAATGAATGGAACGTTTTTTTTTCTTTCCAGAATACAAGGTGTGTCAAAAAGTACAAAAAATCTTGATACTTTTTTGACATCTTGTGTGTGTATATATATATATCTATATATATATATATATAATGTGTGTGTGTGTGAATGGTATGAATTTTTTCAATGAGAGAACTCAAATGAGATTTTGATAGCCAAAATAAATTCACATTTGATAAACTAAGGGTTTTCTATATATATATATATATATATATATATATATATATATGAGGTAAAGAAAAAGGCTTAAAAATGGGCCATTTTGCAGTTATAGATCTATTTCTACCCACAGGTATCTGTGTATACCTATGAGTTTCATCAGACCGATAACTTTATTACTTTACTAATAAAGTTAGCCTTTTTCTTTACCAAATATATTGAACATCGAGCTTTCAATTTGGACCTGAACAACTCTAACATTTTCACTGTTGGAAGAGAGGTTCAACTTAGAATCACCCTAATACCAACTTGCCTGGTAACCCAACTAATATATATATATATATATATATAAAATAAGTTTTTTTTTTATAGTTTGTTTGAAGCATTGTACGTATGTGTAAAATAGAAATTTTACACATACGTTTGTTGTTTATTAAGTTGAAACCCGAACATTTTCAAACATCTGGCGTTCCTTCAACTTAATAAACAACAAACATTTACGCCAGCGTCGTAAGATAAGTACTAAAAAAACACAAGTACTTCTAAAACCTCTGAAGATGGGATTTATCCCGAAAATATTTAGGAAAAAAAGGTAAATAAACATCATTTTCAACACCTATTCCATTGCATTGTCAATTGCCTTCTAATGTCTATTATATATATATATATATATATATATATATATATATAAACCAAGCAAAATTGCCTTAATATCATAGTAAACATTTTTATTAGAGCAATCCATTTAAAATGGATTAACTCAAAGCAGAAAGCAATTTGCAACTGAATGATCATTTTGTGAGCTCTGTATTCTCAATATAATGAAGATAACTATGAAATGCTAATTAGAATTATTCACTCCTTTCTAAATAAAAGCATCAACATCATCATGGACAACTGTTACAACATAAACCCATTGGGTTCATAGGTCACCTAAGTAAAGTAGTCAGGGTGGCCTAAAGACGGTATCAGCCAATCAGCAAGGGAGTCTATCCCCTTTTCAATAGCGCTAGACCAAGAAGATTGTTTTAGCATCTGAGGTGGAGCGCCACACCTACCATCAGCTCCTTACTTTACCGCACAGATCCCTGTGCTACTCATACACCGAGTTGGCAAGGGTCGGCATCGAACTAGGAACCTTGTGGTTTCTAGCCAAATGCTCTACCGACTGAGCTAAATTGTGATAATTGCTAACAATTTAAAAAAAAAAAAAATGGATGTTGTTTCTAAAGATTCTGCCATGGGAAAAGCATAGATTTAATCTTCCCATCACTTGGTCTAATTAACCAGTCATTTAACTAAAAACTATTGTCTTGCCATTTGCCATATTATGAAGGTGAGGATGATACTGTATAAATCCAATCCGAGTGAAAAAGTAAATAAACCTGACACCTTATCTGTTAGAAATGGACTGGTTTAAATGTTGTACCAAGAATAAAAGCAACACAAACAATGAATTCAAGAGTCAGAACAACAACACATGGACGTATGCTACTTAAAAAAAAAAAAACAACTTCTGTCGACTATTGATATCACCAGCATCAAGAATATACATATAAGGAACAATAGTAAGAAAAGGTCAAGATATATTCAAAATAACTTCTTAAGAGACGATAATAGAAAAAAAAGTAGAGTTATTCAAAATAACACAATATCAAAATTTTCAAACCTGGATGAGGCCCAAAATTAATTTTAGAAAATATAGTATTGGGGAAGAAAAAAAAAAAAAAAAAAAAAAAAAGAACTTGTACAAAAATTGAACTATCTATATAATAATTCTGTTCCTAAAAAACAAAAAAAACAAAAACAAAACAAACTTATCTTACAACACCCTCTGGTTAAAAATGAGACTGTCCAAATAATCCAAGATGAAATGCAAAAATGTAAATCCTAATTATCTGGTGTTGCTTATCCACAAATTATTTCTTATGAGTATTGTCAGCTCCACTACATAATGGATCATTCCATCTTTATTATAAAGAAAGAAAAAGGACATGCTACACAGAAAAAATATAAGAAAGAAAGAAAGAGAGCAGGGGAAAAATAGAGAGGGGGTGTGCACAGATGTGATAACACTAATTGTTTCAATCGAACATAATGAAAAGAAGCAAAGAAAGAAAATAGAAAGAATGAGAGAGAGAGTTAAATCAAGATTATACTTTTTACATATTAAATTTTTTTAAATAGCTCTTAAGTAAACATATCAAACGTAATGATTAAATTATCATACTGTGGTATATCCACAGGTCCTGATTATTATTATAAAGGATGTTCCACCCTAAAATGCAGCAAGTAAATAAGGTGAGCCTGGTACCAGAAATTCTAATCTTGCAGTAGCACCTCCCTCATTGCACCAAAGAGAGAGGGGGGTCAGAGTCAAGTTGGAAGCAGTTAAGGGATCATTGGAGTCAGACTTGGTAAACTATATTGACTCCAGTTGAATTTACATTTTATATGGCTCTAGTCAGTTATAATGATATACACCTACTCAAGTTACGTTTTATGAGATTTGTAGGCCATGATCACTTAATTAGATATAGAGGAGTGAGAGGTGCCAAAAAAACAGAGGAGAGGAGTAAAGAGGTGCCAAAAAAACAGGGGAGTGGAGTGAGGGGTGCCAAAAAAAAAAACAGGGGAGTGTGAGTGAGGGGTGCCAAAAAAAACAGGGAGTGGAGTGAGGGGTGCCAAAAAAAAAAAAAACAGGGGAGTGGAGTGAGGGGTGCCAAAAAAAAAAAAACAGGGAAGTGAGGGGTGCCAAAAAAAAACAAAAAACAGGGAAGTGAGGGGTGCCAAAAAAAAAAAAATCAGGAAGTGAGGGGTGCCAAAAAAAAAAATCAGGGAAGTGAGGGGTGAAAAAAAAAAAAAAAAACAGGGGAGTGAGGGTGCCAAAAAAAAAGAGTGAGGGGGTGCCAAAAAACAGAGGAGTGAGGGGGTGCCAAAAAACAGAGGAGTGAGGGGGTGCCAAAAAACAGAGGAGTGAGGGGTGCCAAAAAAACAGAGGAGTGAGGGGGTGCCAAAAAAACAGAGGAGTGAGGGGTGCCAAAAAAACAGAGGAGTGAGGGGTGCCAAAAAAACAGAGGAGTGAGGGGTGCCAAAAACAGAGGTGTCAGGGGTGCCAAAAACAGAGGAGTTAGAAGTTTTGTGTTCCAATTCCACAGCCCTGATTGTAACTGGTTGCAAATGACAAATATAAGGTTTAATATTTTTCAATTTTGTAGAGGTAAACATTGAAACATTTACAAAGTTTTTAATGAAGTAATAAAGGAGTTAAAGTCTTTGTTATTCAAAGAAGAATTCAAACCAAACAATGCAGCAGAACTGTAATTAGCATTCCCAGTTGATTTTTTTTTATTTGAGGTTATTGTTATTTAATCATGTTAGTTATATAGAGCTTTGTAAATGGAGTTCAGAACTGTTTGAATTAGGCAAACATCCACAGTGGTTCAAAAGTTATGAGAATTTAAAGCCCCGAAATTGGGGGTACAAAGAAGAATGCAAACCAAACACTGCAGCAGAACTGTAATTGTATGTAGTGTTATAGAAGCTGAAGAGAATATACGTTATTTCTCTGAATTTTTGAGATGAGGTTTGATTATCAGGATTATTCGGACTATTGTCCTCATCTTTATTGTATCTGTACAATGTTTTGGCTGATGTGCCCTCCGGCTTTCACGAGTTCGAGAAGGTTCCCAAGTCAAACAAGAAATACCTGAAGAAGGCCGGAGGACACATTGGCCAAAACATTGTACAGATAACAATAAAAGATGAGGACAATAGTTCGAATAATCCAAATAATACTAATATATACATTATTTTTATGTGTCTCAGTGGAAATATTTTAGAGTGCATTTAGTATAAATCAACCATAAAAAATGTATTACTCAACGAAATAGCTTAAAATACCGTATTTGACGGCATATAAGACACACAGGCATAAGACGCACCTCCATTTCAGCAGGTCAGATTCAGAAAAAAAGTTTTTAGTGTATTTAAGTATATATTGTTGAAAACAGTCTAGCTGTGCATTACACAAGCAGATACATAGCTGTATAAAAGCAATTTGGCAGTACAGGCAAGCAATAAGCACACACAATTATGTAAAAGTACTGTGCATAAGCTGGGTTAATGAGCATCATAGAGAAGATTAGCCTAGGCCTACAGGAGGTCTCAAACTTCACCTACGATTTATAAGATGCAGGGCAATTTTTTGAGCCAAAAAATTTGGGGGGAAAAGTGCGTCCTATATGCCGTCAAATACGGTTGTAAGTTTACTGAGCCCAATGAATGTTAATATGGCTTGTTCTCATTATCTACGTTGAGTAGATTATATTTGTTGTACATTATATACAAGGGTGGGCTGAAAAGTTCAGATGATAATGTCATATCTCCTGTTGATGACATTTTTTTACCAATGGGATCCAAGCACTGCAACACTGATGGATCCAGAGTCTGCACAGAACTGACCAATGAAAGTTTTTGCTGGTCAGCCAACACTGGTGTGTCGATGTGTAGGTGTCCACAGGAGAATGTCAATTACTTGTCCAGCATGTCTTGTTCGTCTTATTTGGATGTTTTTGTGTCTTTGTAGAGCATCATTACAGCAATGACAGTTTGTTTTTTATTGGGGGGGGGCCATATGCTTGAAGTATTTGCTCCATCTTTTCTCTGTGTATAGAGTCAAATGCCATAGAGAAACCTATGAACAAAACTATTGCCTTGAGAATTTTTGCTCTTACTCCTTCGACGATTCGACAAATAGTCAGAATCTGAGAAGTTGCAGATTGATGTCTCCAAAATTTGATTTTTCCTAAGAATGTTCTTGATACCTTGGTGAATCAGGTCACTTTTTTTTTTATTATAAAGAGGGAAAAAGGACATGCTACACAGAAAAATATTAGAAAAAAAAGAGAAAAGATCCCATTATATATAGAGAGATATAGATATAGAGATAGATATAGAGATAGATAGACAGATAGATATAGAGAGTATCTGATCGGTCCAGTTATACACAGTACAAAAACCTAAACATTTCATATTTAATTGCAATATCAATATCTTGAGAGCACATATATATATATATAATATACTAGAAAATATGTGACCTGTTGGGTCACCCATTGTGCTTGGTTTAGATTGTTGGAAAAAAAATCACATGATAATATTATTTCACTAATTTAAAGTTTTCCCAAACTGTCCAAATAAGTTATTTAAACTGGAGTAAACATTTTCAAATGACCAAAGGAAGAACAAGAGAAGGGTCACTTGGTTAGTTAATTTGTAATTAAAGGTAAGTAGGATTTTAATCATGGATATCCATGACAATCTCTAGCCAACCCTACCCTATCAATCAATCATTGTTCTCAAGAGGTCCTCTTCACAGCATCCAATATCTGCACAGAGTTGGTCAATGTACATCTTTGCTCAACGGTCCACACTGGCGTGCCTGTCTGCTGGTTTCCATATAAAAACATCATGAGTTTGTCCTTGATTCTCCAGCAGTGTCCAGCATTTTACTCAGATTGTTGTGTGATAAGTGGCAAGTGGCCATACAGCTGCTTTCTCATGGGGTGTTGCTTCCACAACTTTTTTGAAATTACATACTGCATTCTTGTGCAGTTCCCATGTAGCTTATTCTCTAGGTGCTATGTTAGTGTCCAAGTGGTACAGTTGTACAGTAGCAATGATACAGCTATGGTTGTGAAGAATTGTTGCTTTAACTTGTCAATGAGATCAGATTTCTATATGACTGATAGTCCATGGAAGACCATGCCTTTCACTATGCATTGATTAACATGGCTTTCTTTAGATAAGATATTACTACCTAGGTACGTTAATTGTAACACCAATTTCCAGGGTTTATCATCGAACGTGGAGATGCCTCCTTAATTTTAAAAACACATGAACTTGGTTTTATCGGAGTTCACATAGAGGGTGATGTTCCATGCTGTATTCGGTGCAGAATATTGTCTGCTTCTTGCCTTTAAAAAAAAAAATTATTTATAACATCTAATGATGTTTACTTATGGAGTCTAGGCATATTATAAATATATATGGTGTTAACTTATCTCCAAGAAAATATATTTAGTATTGTAAAATAATGGGTGCAAGAAAAATAAAACATTTATTGCAAAAACACAGACATAAAATGAGGGTTCAATTTATTTTATTGTAGGAATTTATGAGGAAATTGTTCTTCTTTACCCAGGTAGGAAGTTCATAAATAGCACGGTTCGAATTTTCAGAAGGCATCATGTAGCGTTTTTTAGGGCAAAGGGCCAGAACGCATTAATGCGATATGCACCAATATGTTTCGCGCGTTGATCCCCCGTACCAAGATTTTTAATTTTTTTTTGTACATAAATAAATTTTACATTTTTCGAAAGACAATTTAATGAGGAAACATATGTAAAAAAAGATAATTCACTAATAAATCGGTTTTGGAATTAGGGCATCTTAAACATTGAAACTTAAATCTCGTAAATAGAAAAAATATGTATCTTTTTCTTTTTTGTTGTTGTTTTTAATTGTTAGATTATTTTCAAAAGAATTTTATATTAAAAGTTCCTATTGTCTACATTTTTATTTTATTTTTCAGGGATTTTTAAAAATTTATAAAATGTAAAATAAATACTTTTCTTTAATGTACAGCAAAATCGTATTTATTTAATCAAAGAAAATATTGTATAAAAAATATTTTGCTTGTGTTCTGGGTCCATAAGTTAATAGGTTCGAATCCGTGACGCATGTATATTTATACTCTGTAAAAGAAAACTCAAACAGTGTTTGAAGAAATTTATTATTTTATTTGGAAACAAATAATTCTCCCGTTTATATCCAGAAAGCAGATATTACCGTTCAGTTAAAATTTTATTATAAATAATTTCTAACATTGTAATTCTGATTTCCCAACTTTCTTTTTCAATAATATTAAGAGTTAAATCGTGAGGCATTTACCTATTCTTTTAGTAAATAAATTATGTCGTAGCTGACAATTTAATTCTAAACAACTTATTTTCTAATAAACTCTTGATTTGTTTTGTATTAAAAACTGTAGGAAACATAATAAATTTTTTATAAGTATATATTAACATTACCGACAAAAACTTAGTTACAATAAAAAGACATTGGTTTGTTTGTGTGTGTGTATTATTTATCTCATAAATTTTTTAATCTCAAAACAATCTTAAATCGGTTAAACTTGCAAATCGTCGTCAAAATTAAAACGGAAACTTATTTGGGGATATATGACAGTTGTGAATTAACTTTTTTTTGCGAATTCTGTTACGGTTTAGGGGTTAAGGTATTTAAGTTTTTGTCGGTAATGTTAATATATACTTCTTATAAAAAATTTGTGAAGTTTAACCCACAAATCTTGATTTTAAAACAAAATAAGCTGATTTTTCGGAAAAGAGAAACAAAGACAATTTATCTACTTACCAAATAAGTTGATTGATTCACTAATTTAAGATAGATAAATTACCAAAAATCAAAGAGTTAGTCCGCAATGTATTCTTTTAGTTTGTTTTAGTTAAACGATGGGGAGTCAACGTTTGCTCATTTGAATAAGATCCCATCACATTTAAATATATAACTACTTTTTTTTTACCCAACATGAAATATTTTAAAGTAAGTTTAATAATCATGTTAAATTTGACTCTATAAATTAATAATTAAAGTAATTCAAAAAAATCTATTATAAAGTCTGATTTACGCCACTTTATTAAAAAAAAAAAAATTCTCTTTAGCCTGGAGAAATGAAAGGGGGGTGAATCTACGGAGTACCGTAGGTGATGGGATGGCCCCCCCCATCCCATCACCCACGGCCTGGGTGCTGATTTTTCAGTTATTACAGGCTCACTCTTACTAACTGACAAATAGAAAGTGGGAGGAGAGTTAACTTAATTGACATAGCGAGATGGGAAGAGAAACAGGTAATCTCCAAGACAGGGATTGGTCGGTCGTTGACTTAATTGCTAATTACGCCTAATTAAAGCCAATTAAACTGAATTTTTTTCATACACTTTGTAGTGCTAACACCAAGGAATATCTAAGTATAAATATTGTGTCCATAACATAAATAGAAAAAAATCCTTTAGCTGGAGAAGGTTGATAAACTCAGCTTTAGTATAATAATAGATATGTAATTCAAAATAATTTTAAACATTATTCCAAACATATCTATTTAAGCCATAGATAAGACCCCAACAGTTACTACCACCCCAGGTGAGAGTAATTTTAATAAATAAGTGTCAAGTTTGTCATATATATATATATATATATATATATATATATATATAATATATATAAATTGGGATTAGGGAAAAAAAGAGTTTGCAAAGTGAATAAAAAAAAAAAAATTCTAAATTTAAAAAAAACAAAAAACAACAAAAAACTGGAGAATAAAAAAAACATTAAAATCATTTTGTAAGATTTCTAAGAAAGGGAATGTTTGACCTAATTTAAATTGAAATGGATCATGGAATTTTATTAATCACTGATGCTGAATCTTAACATACAAATAAACTGAGAAGTTAAATGTCTCACTCACAATCACTCTCCCATCATTAGTATAATAATAGATAAAGAAATCAGTTATTTAAAGCAATCCAGTTAATCTTAGGTCTTTTGAATTTTTAATACTCTTTATATTCATATATATATTTACCAACTCCTTCGCAGGAGCAGGATGCGACACAAGGTCAATTTCTTAAGCAGAGTTTAACAGGTTTGAATTCAGAGTTTTCCTTCTCCTAGACTGGTTACCTAGCCATGGTTAAGAGCCCAGTCTGCCCTGCTATTTTACCCATAACTGGAGGGAGAATTGGATTCATACCTTTCCCAAGGGTATTAGTGCCATGTGAAATCCAAACAGCTTTGTCCAGGAATTGAACTTGGGTCGACGAGTCCATTTCCTATGACTTTAACCATTAGGCCACGCGCCTACATTCTTTATATTCATATATGCTTCGAAAAAGACCAGTAAAAAAGACCCCCCCCCAAAAAAAACCCCTTACAACTACTATATAAAGGGCACTTGGTATGTATGTATGTCCGGATGAAACTACAAAAATAAAGTAATTAACAACAAAGTAAATATATATACACATTTAAATATCACCGGTCCTTGCTTTTTATGCAAAAATTATGAAGATTTGATTTATATTCAAAGATATTTAAAAATTAAAATATACATAGAAATAGCATTGAAATTCTACTTAAAAATGTCCAGCATTTGTAAATTAAAAAGGAAACAAATCAATGCACTAGGTTTTTTTTTCAAATCCCTCTACAAATACCCAGGCGATGCTGGGTAGCCACTTCTAGTTATATATATTACTTTACTTGGGTGGGTGAAAGCTTATGGGTAAGATTTTGTGAAAAATAACCCGGTTGTCATTTTTGAGCTTTTTATGTGACAGACATTGCAAACTCAAGAAAATAAATTTTTTTATATATTTAATCTCTTAGATGTAGTGACTTCACTGTTGCTATGGAGACAATTCTAAATGACAGCTGAATCACTTTGGTTGGTTAACTAGCTTATTGTGTCACCATGGAAACAAGCAGCTAGGATTTTGGTGTGGTAAACTTCCTACAATTCCGTTTACTGCATGCAGCTGATTTGATAAAATGCTGCTAGAATAGCTATCATCACATAGATTTTCTTTGTATATGAACATTTTATTTTTTTAAACAAGTTTTCTATAAAAAATAAAAAAATAATAAAATAAAAGGTTTAAAAGTTTAAATCTGCAGCCAAAGTAAGGATAATAATATTCTTACTTTGGGATTTTAAAATAGGCTGAACCTGGTTGGAGGCTTTTGTGGTCTAATGTTTATAGTCGCAAGAAATGAGCCCAGCGACTAGAGTTCAAATCCTTGACGAGGCTGTTTGCATTTCACACAAAAGGTATGAATCAAACTTCAGTTTAACTATTTAGTTAAAATAGGATATAAAGAATAAAATTACAGTTATTTCTTCTTGTTAATCGATTTCCTTTAAGATTCATCCCTAAGATTTTTGCTCATATTCATTAAGATAAAATCAAAAAATTAGAAATCAATAATACTAAGCACATATTTATTAAAATCAAATTTCCAATATCAAATTAGCCTTTCCGTTCACACTGTAAACTGCTATTTTGTTGTATATATAAATACAATTGCATGTTATTAGTATGTGGGTAAGGCCAAAAGTATTAATAATGTAAAACAATTTTATCAATTATTGAGGTATAAATAATAAAATCCTGGAGAATGTGACATAAATAAGGGAACTGTGACTTAAGTAGTAATATAGTTTCAGTTACAGACAGAAAACACACAATCTCTATTATGATAAGATGTAATTACTATTTTCATTTTTAAAAAATAATTTTTTAACCTAAACCTTACTTTATATTGATTTGACATGTTATTTGCTCCGTTTTTAAAAATTGTTGATTGTAAAACTAATAATGCCCGACTGTTTTCATATGATTGGCTTTATATATATAAAAGTAAAAAAAGTAAAGTCGACGGGGCGGCCTAGAGTCGGTATCAGCCAGTCAGCGAGGGAGTCTTTCCCCTTTTTAATAGCGCTAGACCAAGGAGATTGTTTTAGCATCTGAGGTGGAGCGCCACACCTACCATCAGCTCCTTACTTTACCGCACAGATCTCTGTGCTACTCATACGTTGAGTTGTCGAGGACCGGTATCGAACTAGGAACCTTGTGGTTTCTAGCCGAACACTCTACCGACTGAGCTAACCTGGCCCATATATATATATATATATATATATATATATATATATATATATATATATATATATGCTGACCCTATTAATAAAAAGCAGCTTCAAGATGGTTCATTGTACTGATCACAAAATTGTTAGTCCAATCTTTGCTCAGAGAAAAAGAATCCTTTTGTTTTTTTACATTATATACTAGTGTTGGCTGAAAAGTTCATAGGCCGACCAAGATACTCACATGGAATACAACCAAATGAGGTTATTTTTCAACATAGTACCCCTTGTGGTTCACACCCTTCTTCGATTAGTGTTGCAGTGCTTGGATCCCATTTGTCAAAAGAGACATCAACAGTACATATGACATCATTTCAACTCGCCCTCATATTTTTGCTTATATCAAAATCATGAATTCTAGAGTGCACCAAAGCTTAAGAAACTATCAAAATTAGATTTATTGTAGAGACTGAAACCAGCTAACAAATAAGGAAATATAACAGATATAGGGGTTGGATTAGCTCAGTCAGTAGAGCACCCACCTAGGAGTTGCAAGGTTCTGGGTACGATACCAGTCCCCGCCAACTCAGCGCATGAGTAGTGCAGAGTAGTTTGGTTTGTTTGTTTTACGGCATATCAACCTCAGTGGGTCATTTAATGCTGATAAAGTTTTGAAATAAATCAATTCTTAATGGATAATACAATTTTTTTTAAATACATTTTTCTATTTAACCCATAGATGGGACCCTAACAGGTACTACTTCCGAGTCAGAGTGGACCAGGGAGCAATGGTGATGAAGGTGCTCCACATTCCCCAAACCTCTAGTGCAGAGTAGGTAATCTGATCTGATCTGTGCAGTAAAGTGTGGGAGCTGACGGTAGGTGTGGCACTTCACCACAGCAAAAAAACAATCTACAAATCAACACAGTATCCTTTTGTTTTAAAGTCATCCTTACAAAAAAACATTCCAATAGAAAGTAACAAATAGGAAATAAAAGAGACTATGTGCAAAGAGATTACTTTCCAGACACTTTTTTTTTTTCTTCTTACTGTCCAGTAGAAATAAATTAGTCATATATTTTAAAGAAACATGACCAACTAGTTTTAGAAAAAATGTCTATTACAGGTATATAATCATTTATGTATTTTTTAAAAGGAGAGCAAACAATGAACAAAACTGGGCAATCAAGAGAAAAAGAAAAATAACTTATGACAAAAGACAGGTGTCTACTAAGCAAATAGAGAAGAGAGATACACAAGAAAGCATCAAAAGAAACATTTCTAGGTTTGTGTGCCGTTAATGTTGGAGGCGCGTGGTCTAATGGTTAAAGTCGTAGGAAATGGATTTGTCGACCAGAGTTCAAATCCTGAATGAAGCCACAGCTCACATAGCGCTGATACCCTTGGGAAAGGTATGAATCCAACTACTCTCCATCCAGCTATGGATAAATAGTAGGGCAAACTGGGCTCTTTAACCTTGTCTAGGAGAAGGAAAACTCTGAATTCAAACCTGTTAAACTCTGCTTGGGGTGGCCACTACTAGAATAGGCTCAGTCCCAATTAGTGATCTTCAAAAAAAAAAAAAAAAAAAAAAAAAGTTTGCTTGGTGATTATTTGAACAGTTAACTTAACCACACAGTTAGCCAATAGTTTATTTAGTTATAGAGACTATGAAATTTACATTTTATTAATGAGAACAGCTGTAGAAAAATATAAAAAATAAGATTAAAATAAAAATAAATAAAAAGATTCAGGGCTTTCTATAACACAATGCTGCATAGTGGGGGGGGGGGAAGAAAGATTGAATTTAATGGCATATCAATCTGTCTAAGGTTTGTATTATTCAGACTATTGTCCTCATCTTTATTATTTTGGTTGATGGACACTCCAGCCTTCTTCAGGTGTTTCTTCTTGTAATCGCGAGCCTTCACAGAACTTCAAACTGAACCCTTTATTCATTCCATGGGGGTAGACGGTTTTCATTCCATTAACCATGACTGGATACAAGTGTTAAGCTATGTTAAGTATTCCATGTTATTATCAACTATGGCCAGGATTGACCCTGCAGCCAAGAGCCAATTGTCACTTAAAACTGTATTAACTCAACCCTTATATCCATTGCACCATGTGTCCTGAGTTCGAGAAGGTTCCTGACTTCAACAAGGAACGCCAGAAGAAGGCCTGAGGGTACATCAGCCGAAACATTGCGTATATAACAATAAAGATGAGGACAATAGTCTAAAAAATCCAAATGCTACAAATCATCAGGACTCATCACAAAAATTCAAATACTGTCTAGGGTTATTCTCTGCTTCAAGGTTGGGAATAGTGTTCATTGTACATTCATATTTACATTTTTGGGTGCTCTTCCAATATGTGATCTACCAAACGGCTTCTAATCCAATGTGTGATCTACCAAACGGCTTCTAATCCAATGTGTGATCTACCGAACGGCTTCTAATCCAATGTGTGATCTACCAAACGGCTTCTAATCCAATGTGTGATCTACCAAACGGCTTCTAATCCAATGTGTGATCTACCAAACGGCTTCTAATCCAATGTTGTGATCTACCGAACGGCTTCTAATCCAATGTGTGATCTACCGAACGGCTTCTAATCCAATGTGTGATCTACCGAACGGCTTCTAATCCAATGTGTGATCTACCGAACGCTTCTAATCAATGTGTGTGATCTACGAACGGCTTCTAATCCAATGTGTGATCTACCGAACGGCTTCTAATCCAATGTGTGATCTACCGAACGGCTTCTAATCCAATGTGTGATCTACCGAACGGCTTCTAATCCAATGTGTGATCTACCGAACGGCTTCTAATCCAATGTGTGATCTACCGAACGGCTTCTAATCCAATGTGTGATCTACGAACGGCTTCTAATCCAATGTGATCTACCGAACGGCTTCTAATCCAATGTGTGATCCACCGAACGGCTTCTAATCCAATGTGTGATCTACCGAACGGCTTCTAATCCAATGTGTGATCTACAGAGTTGTTTACATTCCAATATGTGATCTACCCATTATTTCCCCATTAAACTAACCCTAAACCCTAACTTCTTTTTCCCAAGTAGATCACATGCCATGAATAGTAGATCACAAACCTTCGGTAGATCACATATTGGAAGAGTACCCATTTTTGTGTAGTTGTTTTAAGTTTTTTGGGGTTTTTTTTGCACATGGTCCTATTGAATACAAACAAGTTTTAAACAAATATATTTAACCCATAGATGGGACCCAAACAGATACTACCACTCCAGGTCAAAGTGGGCCTGGGAGTAATGGCAATGAATTAGTACGCCACACTCCCAAGACCTCCAGAACTAGAATCTCATCTTCAGATGTAGTTCAGTGTCATACTCAGGACAGACCTTTTTTTGGGGTGGGTGGGGGGAGGATGAGTGTTCTTACCCCTCTATAGGGGGATACAATTAGTATATTTTAAGTCCTGCCAACAGGATACAGAAAAGAGAGAATTCTCAATGCACACTATTTTTTTAAAGCTATGTATATGTGTTTTAGAGAGGGGCAAATAGAATATTAGATTTGCTTAAAAAAATAATTAAAAAAAAACCTCTTTGGGGACTTTTGTAAAAGATCAGCTCCAATCATTTTCTTGTTGCTTCAATTAAAACTGCATGATAATTTTTAATGGACTCATATATATATATATATATATATGTTGTATTTTAGGGGTCTCCGTATGCTTCTTTCAAACTCACGTGAGGGGACTGAACGCTGACATCGGAATACTCCGTTATTATAAATTTTTTACAGACGCTGCCGCTGTCAATAACAACAGAGACAAAAGATCTGTTGAACAGGAACAACAGTCATTTGATAAAGGGTATCTAACGAACAGGAAAATTTATGATAAAAAATAATAATAAAAAAATAAGTGAATCCAATACTCCATAACATCGAGTTCATTCATTTATTTTTAAATGCTTCGTAATAACGCCCAACTTAAAAACATAAAAATTATAAAAATTATATATATTTTAATGGACTCACTATTATATATTTCTCTATGCTCTCATAGCTGAGGTGATAAAGCAGTTGGTATGTAGAACTAAACTTAGAATGAGACAGAAAGGTAAATGAGTTTGAGTCTCACTGGGCGCTTATTCTTTATTCTTGTTTCTAATGTTTGCTGTTCCTCACGGTTGTACAAGTGGATTGCAATAAAAAGAAACTAAAATTGGGGAGACAAAAGATAATACTAAGCAAAATTATCTATCTATCTAATATTAAGACTTTGTAAAAAAATTCTTGAAAACTGCTTCAACTTTCTTACAGCATTGAACTGCTGTCAACAGGGCTTAACATATTCTAACTATTCCCAACAGAGGGGGTAAGACTGCCCACCACCACCAAAGGAGTATCTAAGGTATGACACTAAACTGCATCTGATGATGAAGCTCCAGTTCAGCACATCTGGAGAATGTGGAGTACCCCTTCATTGCCATTACTCAAAGGTTCACTATAACCCAGGGTGGTAATACCGGTTAGGGTCCCATCTATGAGTCATCAAATAGATCTGTTTAAAAATAATTTGTATTTGATAGAAATACTTTATGCCACATAACTAAATCATTTGTATTAAGAATAGTTACTTGGAGCTATAATTGTTTACTAAGGATTATTATTATTACTAGCAAAATAAAAAAAATGTCCTCCGGGCGATGTAAAAATGTAAGAAAAAAAAAAAGGAGGCAGAGATAAATTTACAGTGTTTATCTATAACACAACGTGTGTGTGTGTGCCATTTTTAAATAGGTTTTAAATAGATAAACATGAAAAATTTGTTCAGGTGTAGAAAAAGTGAAAAAAATAAATTTTAAATTAAAAAAACACCCCCCACCCCACCCCACCCCACATAGGAGTTGTTTTCACTTGATTTATAGGAAGTCAACAATGATGTTGAAACAGGTTGATAAAAGTTACAAAAGCATAAAAAAAACATGGGGAAACTAAACTAGATATTTGCTTTTGTTTAAAATAAATAAAATAAAATAAGGTAGAGGTTAAAATAAATAGACGAATAAATAAAAAAGAAATTAAATTTCAAGTAAAAAAATAGCAAAAACAGAAAAATAAATTATCATTATCATGATCATCAAGGCATGCCAACAGCACACTTTGACTCTCACACCATCCATCCCTATCAGCAATCACTTGATAAGTCCTCTATATGGCATCCAGTGTCCACACAGAACTGATGAATTTCAGCCTTACTTCTCCAGCAGTGCTCAGCTTGTCATACTTGGATGGTTTGCAAGATGGGAAGCAAGTGGCCATACAACTGCTATTTTGTAAGGTGCTTCTTCCAGGAGGATCTGTTCAAATCAGCATGCAGCATCCTTGTGCAGCTTTGAGTCCAAGTGGTACAACCATACAGTAGTACCAACATTTTATCAGTGAGATCAGATTTCCATATGGTCGATAACCTGTTAATAGCAGCCCATGCATTTACCTATGTGTATATTGACATCACTTTCAGTAGATGAAATATCGGAAAGTAAATATTTATACAAAATAAATTTATTTTTACTATCAGGCTGTATATGTATTGATGCACTATATATAGAAATAAATATTCTATTAGATTCCTCACATTATGCTGCTTGTTCACTATAAGATAACACTAGCATTTTTTTTTTTTCAAACTGTAGGTATTTAAGAATATTCTATATATTAATACTCGTTTTCCTTAACTGTAAGTCCATTATCGTCTTGCAATACCCTCTGGTTAAAAATGACACCATTCAAATCCCCCAAGATGAAATGCAAAAATGTAAATCCTGATTATCTGCAATTGCTTATCCACAGAATTCTTATTTCTTATGAGTGTCATCACCTGAGCTAAATTATGGACCATTCCATTTTTTATTATAAAAAAAGAAATGGAAGAAAAAGGACATGCTACACAGAAAAAAATATAATAGGAAAGAAAGAAAGAGAGCAGGGGAAAGATATAGAGATGGGGTGAGAGCATGGAAGTGATAACACTAATCTGTTTCAATCAAACATAAAAGATGAAAAAAAGAAAAAAAAAAAAAAAAAAGAAAAAAAAAAAAAAAAAAGAGTGATAGTTAAATAAAGATTATTATACTTTTTACATATTGAACTATTTTACAATAGCTCTTAAATAAACATTAAACGTAATAATTAATGATCATACTGTGGTATATCTACAGTAGATTATATTGGTTGATCAGTGATGCTGATATTTTTTTTTTTTAATTTAGTGCGTCCTGGGACACATGGATTTGATTTGAATGAGGACCCGGGAAATTTGATGGGTCCCAACTAAAGTTTCTTAATGAATTGTAGAGTTTTTTTTATCTATGAACAACTAAAGCCATCTAACCCCTACCTTGTACTCCATACAGTGTAATTCGTTTCCAAAAAAATATTGAAATGTATTTACAGTTAGCTTGAAATGGTGGGGGAAGAAAAAAAGAAAGAAAGAAAAAAAAAAAAACACTGGGAAGCATAAGATTTTTCTGCATCCTTTTAGATTTTTCTGCATCAGAGACGCAGGATACGTACCTATCAGCATCTCTGGTTGATTTATTTTATAACATGTTAACTCTTGTTGGGTTATTTTATACCAAAATTAGTTAAACAATCAAGATCTCCAAAAAACATAAAAACTTCATATTTAGTTGCAATATTAATGTCTTAAGAGCACATATATAAATGTAGTTCAAAATAATCTTAAACATTATTTCAAACAGATGAGACCCTAAAAAAATGCTACGACTCTGAACGGACCTGGGAGTAAAGTAAACAAATGGGTGACTCTACACCCCTCAGAGCTTCAGAACTGGAGCCTCACCACTCACATGTAGTTTGGAAGAGAATTAATTATTTGTGTTTATCCACAGAAAGTGATGTTAATACACAGGGAAGGCATGGTCAGCCATTGACAGATTATCAGTCATATGGAAATCAGATCTCACTGACAAGTAAAAGCGACAATTCTTCCAATTGGACACATAGCATAGTGGATAAAGGCATTGGGATTAAGACAGTTCTAAGTGACAGTTATATCTAGGCTGCAGGTTCAATCCTGGTCAAGGGCAGAAGTAACATAGAATAATAATTAACACAGCTTAACACCTGTACATCAGCTATGGTTAGCGGAATGAGAACAGGATACCCCCGTGGATTGTATAAAGGGTTGGGTTTAAAGTTCCGTAAAGGTTCCTGATTACGAAGAGAAGGTTTCCGAGTTTGAAGAGAAGGTTCCCCGAGTCCAACAAGAAATACCTGGCACATCAGCTGAAATGTTGTACAGATAACAATAAAGATGAGGACAATAGTCTGAATAATCCAAATAATACTAATTCTTTCAAGCTGTAGTTGTATCAGTACTACTGTATGACTGCACTACTTGGACCCTAACAAAACGCCTAGAGAATAAGCTAGATGGGTTTGGTTTGTTTGGTTTGTTTTGTTTTACGGTATATCAACCTCAGTGGGTCATTTAATGCCGATAAAGTTTTGAAATAAATCAATTCTTAATGGATAATACAATTTTTTTATAAATACATTTTTCTATTTAACCCATAGATGGGACCCTAACAGGTACTACCACTCCGTGTCAGAGTGGACCAGGGAGCAATGGTGATGAAGGGGTGCTCCACATTCTCCAAAACTGGAACCTCACCATCAGATAGAGTTTAACGTCATTCCCAGGACATGTAGACCCGCAGCCACCGCCTTCTAGCACCCATATGATAAAAAGAAGTTGGGGCTTGCCATAAGGGCAATAGGGTTGGGAAAATCATATAGGTGCTAGGGCTTGACGTGACCAGCCGATTGATCGGAGGGGGCCTCTCCGACCGCCCGTCTAGCCCAAGATAGGGCCAAAGTGGAGTATTGCATGTCATGAACTGCTCATCCACCTGGGCTCTATCCTTAAGCATCACGGGTCACCACCCACGGCCAACAGGTGGCTCCATTGGGGGAGTCTTACCCCTCTGCAGAGGTGCAGTCGGTGCATTCTAACGCCCCAGCCGACAGGGCGGAGCTAGATGGGAGCTGAACAAAAATGCTGCATACGATATTAAACAAATCATGGTATTTACCTGATACCCCACTTGTACGGATTAGGCACAAGGCCCTATTAACGTCGGACCACCCACAAACCGAAGCTCATGGGTGGCGGGTGAAAAATTGTGTCGATCCCGTCGGCATTCCCACTCAAGGGGGGCGCCTCAGGCGCTGGGAAATAAACCCAGCCCTGCCCCTTTAAATCGAGGGGGCAGGTGTTGCCTGGGGGGATGGCCCCCTGGGATCGACACCGTTAATTATAGCAATTCCCAGCTGTTGATATTAAACAAATCTTGGAAACAACACCCTACAAGAAAGCAGTTGTACAGCCACTTGCCACCTATCACAGACCATTCGAGTGAGATGAACAAGACATGCTGGGCACTACTGGAGAAGTAAGGATGAATTCATAAGTGACGTTCTTCTGTGGAAACCAGTACATGGGCAGGCCAGTGTGGACCATCCAGCAAAGACATACATTGACCAGATACTGGATGCTGCCCAGAGGACCTCACGAGCGCAATGAATGATAGGGACAGTTGGCAAGAGATTGTCATGGATATCTTTGCTACTAGCACAGCATGATGATGATGATGATGATGATTTAATGTAAATATGTAGAGGTTGCAAAAGAATCTAAATTTCAAGTCAAAATAGCAAAACAGAAAATATTTTTGTCAATTAATCAACTAGACAAAAAAGAAATTTGAAAACAAAAATGAAATAAAATAAAATTCAAAACATTTTTTTTTATTTTTTTAAATAAAATTCAATAGACTTTAGATTTTAAATTCAAACAGTTCAACAAAACTAAAGACTAAAACTGAGAATAAGAAAAATGAAAGAATTTAAAAAGAAAATAGTTTTAAAAAATTAATGGAAAATAAAAATTTTCATTTATTTTTAAAAAAATGGAAGCTAATCATGTTTTTGTTAAAAGCCAAACTTAGAACTCACCGGTGTAAGGAACAATGTTCCATCCACAATTTCCAGCATTCCATGGTTCCGAGAAACTCGCTTGTCCAAGACCTGAAAGAAATTGAAAGCAAAATAATTAAGCAAGAATTAAAAATAGAAACAATAAAATTCATATATTTAAACAGTTTAGGGGGAGGGGGGTGGTTAAAGATAGGACTTGGTACAATATATATATATATATATATATATATATATTACACTGTGTCAGGTCACTCAATGTGCTACTGGTATGATGTAACCCAGTACTACCAGTTTCATAGTTGGATCATCGGCGACTAAACTGGTAACCCTACAGATTCTGTCTGGTGAGGAGGGTGGACAGATGCTAGGTGTGGTGCCCCTCCTTAGACACAAAAAGAATCTCCCTGGTCTAGTGCTAATAAAAAGGGGATAGACTCCCTCACTGTCTAGCTCATACTGACAATAGGCCACTCCACCTACTTCACCCCCCCTTTTTTTTTTAACACACACTTATAAATAACCTGAAGTCTGTACGCCAAATTAAAGAAAGCTTACTAAATAAATAACTATGTAACTCGATATATCTAATTATATGAGTATTGTAATAAGGTATATCAGTCTTTAACCCTTTCACTGTTCAATTTGGAGCTCTGGGAAATGTGAAGTACCCCTTTGTCTCCATTACTCCCAGGTCCACTATGACTCGGAGTTGTAGTACCTATTAGGACCCATCTATGGGTTAAATAGAAAAAAATGTGTTTAAAATAAAATTGAGTTTACAAAAAAAAAAAAAAAAGAAAATTGAGTCCCCTTCAAGAATGAATAAAACAATGTCTTCAGCATAAAATAACCCATCAAGGGTTGACATGCTGTAAAATCCAATCAACTACTCAACACTGTTCAAGGCAAATTAGTTCTCTACTCACATTTTCACAAGATTTTATCCTTTATTTTAAACAAGAAGCAGCTACCCGATGTCGCCTGGGTAGAAGAGGGGGGGGACAAAAAGTTGGTCTCACAGATCCATTATTATTGAATCGTGAGTTAGATCTTCGCAGGATGCCCCATTAAAATCCCTAGGTAAAAAAGACCTTGCGTGGATTCTAACATTATTCAATTTATATTTTATATATTAATTTGATTAATAACAGCTTAGTCCCAGGGTGTTTTCTCCTACAGACAGTACCTGCACCCTGGCCTAAAAGGGGAAATGGCTGGGTTTATTGTTTGGTGCCTATGGCACCCCCTAAAGAGTAATGCCAATGGAACCCAAATAATTGTTGCATCCGCCCCAGGGAGGTTTGGTTCCTGCATATCACACCACATTAAATTAACCATGTGTTGCATTTTGGTCTCAGGGAGAATGAAATAAGTACTGCCAATTATATACTCGAGTTATAACTAATAATATAGTTATAGCTAAATAATAACTGAATACAATTCAAAATGTTATTAAAAAAAAGAACAACAAAAAAAATTTAATATCTACATCACAAACATTTCATGACCCCCAAAAAGACAGATTCAAAAATTTTAAAAAGCTACAGATAATAAAAAAAAAAAAAAAAAATTTTTTTAAATTTAAAAAAATTAAGTCATATTTTTTTTTTTTTCCCCAATCAAATATTTTTGAAAGAATACCAAATGTCAATTATATATATTTACCAACCCCTCCGCACAAGCAGGATGTGACACAAGGTCAATTTCATAAGCGGAGTTTAACAGGTTTGAATTTAGAGTTTTCCTTCTCCTAGACTGGTTACCTAGCCATGGTTAAAGAATCCAGTCTGCCCTGCTATTTACCCATAACTGGAGGAGAATTGGATTCATACCTTTCCCAAGTGTATTAGCGCCATGTGAAAAGCCAACAGCTTCGTCCAGAATTGAACTCCTATTGACGAGTCCATTTCCAATGACTAACCATTAGACCACGTGCCTCCATACATACCAAATGTCAATTATAACAGCCTACAGTAAGTGTGTACATGTCTATTTAGCAAGTAAACACAAATATTTCTAAATCTCTGAAATAACACAGATCTAAATATTGAATTTAGAGAGGGGGGGGAGAATAAGGGCAGCTTGACCAATCTGTGTATGTGTGTCTACTATATGAAACATATATACTACAGAGGATATACATATAACAAGAAAATTACCATATGCAAAAATATAAAATACAAATTGACATTTTTTTTTTATAATGCTTATAAAAAAAGTAATTATAAAAAAAAATTAAAAAAAGATTTTTTTACTGAGCGATTAAAATAAATAGATAAATAAATAATAGGCAGTATTAAAATAGCAGGTAAACTCATACCCTAATTTGGAATAGCTGGTGACTGTTACTTGTCTTTTTAACCAAATTTAGAGTTTAGTCCAATCCAAGAGCTGACAATAGTTAAATATTCAAAATGTCTATGCAGATGGTTGCAGGTTTAAATACAATAGAATGCATTATATTATGAGATAGACTTTTAAAATGAGACTTGGATTTTATATGAAAAATCTTTGCAGGTTTTATAAGAAAAAAATGATAAAGAAAAAGAATTTATATGAGAAAAAGAATTACAGAAAAAGCCTCATTCATCACTAGTATTTGATAAGTTATTTTTTTTATTCGTATCAAATATGAAAGAAGATATAGCTATAAATAGGTGAGAGTGGGTACCTTAAGTAGTGTCAGGGTACCAAGCTATGCTGTTATTCAGTTTCCCCCTGGGTAGCCCATACTTTTGTCAAAACTGAACTAAGTATAATGAATTACTACAAGTAGCTAGGAAAGACTTTTCGGTTATTTCCTATAACACCAACCTAAAAAAGGGGAACCACTCTGAATGAATTTTATCTATTAATTAATCTACCCATTATTTTCCCATTAAAAAAAAAGGAAAAAAAGAACATGGGGTTAGCGTTAGCTTAATTGGAAAATAATGGGTAGATTAATTAACAGATAAAAATTCAAAGTGGTTCCCCTTTTTTAGGTTGGAGTTATAGGAAATAACCGACTTTTCCATATGACTTATCTTAACATTATGAAATTCTACAACATTATCAGTTTGAATCCACAATCTTTTTTTTTTCCAGTCAAGAATAACATTTGAATTTTATTTACCTTAACAATTCTCTCGAAAGGTAAATATTAGGAAACTTAACTTCAATCCTAGGAATTATTTACATTAAGGAAAAAACAAAAAAAAACTTCCATGAGCCTAATATAACAATTTATCATGAATATAACATTTTATTGTAAATGACCTTATAATTTCATAAACAATAAAATAACACTATTTTTATATAGCTAGTAATATGCAATTTTTCTTTTTCTTTTTTTAAAAAATTATTCAGGTGGTTCAGAATTCCTTTCAAATGCAAGAAGCTTTGCACAACAATTGCAATAGATTGAAAACTAGAACATCTGACATTCTTTTTTTTCTTTTTACCATAGCAACACAATAAGCCCATCTGTCTCAGTGCAAGCTGTACATTGTTCTAGAACACAACTTACAATACTGCTGCAGTATCAATGCCCAGCTGTGCAGCATACTGTGAAGGCATTATTAAATATAATATAGTCTGCTTTCTCAAATATGACACAAACAGCCCCCCTCAAAAAAAAAAAAAAAAAAAAAAAAAACACCTTAAGAAAAATCAAAACAAAAACAAAACAACAACAACAGTATCAACCATTGAAAGAACCTTATATATCATAATTCTGTTTCTTATGCAGGAAAAAAAAGCCAATATGCATATTTTAAAACTTTTAAAAATTTTTTTTATTGTTATCACCGTTACAGGTTTTATCTTTGAGTAACCACAAACATTACCTATAAAAAATGAAAAGATTATTTATATATGGATAGGCACTTCTGTCTAGGATTTGTGTATTCTGTGAAAAATGTTACATACAAAATTTTTATATGGATACTGGGGTTATCAACAGGGCCGGTTTGGCTCAGTTGATAGATCGTCCGACTAGGAACCACAAGGTTCCTTGGTCTAGTGCTAGTGAAAAGGGGATAGACTCCCTCGCTGTCTGGCTGATACCGACATTAGGCCACCCGGACGACTTTACTTATACTTTTATATCAGGGTGTATCAAAAGTATTTCCATCTTTAAATGTTTAGCCCCCCCCCCATCCCCTTGCAAGACTCCAAAGTTTATTTCATGTTCGCATATAAAGACTCCGGTTTATTTAATTTATTCATCTAATGAAGGACCCGTAATTTTTAGCCACAAAAAAAGTGGTTTTCCTCATATGTGCAATGAACAATATAAGCTTCAAAAATATTTCTGGGTAATGAATGACCCTTGTTTTTGGAGGTGAAAAATTGGTCTTAAAAAGTTATTCATTCCACCCTAAAGTCCAACCCTTCCTCACCATGGCAGGGTGGTGGCAACGTGGTAGGGCCTCCCAAGGTGGATTGGTCTGTCACCCAGTGGTATTAGGGCCACAACCCGGCTAAAGGGGCTTTGGTGAAAATCCAAAGGGAATCTCCATTATCATCAGGAATCTATGACTTTTGGTGTACTTGTAACTGCATGGAAATTTATGGCAAACAAGGGTATCTCCTTCCCCTGACCAGGATATGCATGCTGGGTTTAGGGACAGCTTGTGAATTTCCTATTATCTTATTTCTATTTTCATTAATTCACCATCTTTTCATTCAGTATACGGTGAATTCGTTGGATGGAGTTGGCTCAACTGACCCAGGTTGAATTCAGTCATAACAACAACATTCATTAAATATTATAAGATAAGAACTATATCTATTCTATCTATCTATACATATATAAAGGACAGTTGTGTGTATATGTATGTCCGGAGAAAACTTCAAAAATAAAACAATTAATGACAAAGTAAATATATATATATATACACACACACACACACATATATATATATATATATATATATACACATTAAATATAACCTGGGCTTGGTTTTTGAGCAAAAATAATAGGGATTTGATTTATATTCGTGAAGATAATTAAAAAATAAAATTTAAATGATAACAGCATGGATTTTTTTCTTCATTTAATATTTTAGATAGTAGACATTAATATTTCAGAGTAGCTGGATCAATGCAAGGTTTATTTTATTTTGTTTTTAACATAGGGATTTAAATGGGGCATCCCACAAGGATTCAACTCACGATCACGATTCAGTAATAACGGATCTGCGGGACTAACTTAAAAAAATCCCCCTCTACCCAAGTGACGCCGTGTAGCCGCTGCTAGTAATATAAGAACTATATAAATCATTTTCATAGTCTGACTAGCAATGTGATTACTAGAAAAGAAAAGCAAGGTTTAAAATGTTGTTTACTGGGTTTATACTGTTATGTTATAGCAACCGCATTACTTACAAAAATCTATTGCAGAATAAAATGAAGGCTTAGAAAACTTGCAAAAATCCAATTGCACTGACAGATGAGGCCATTAGTAGGTTAATACAAACATTTACTTCATTGCAATTCACAGCAAAAGTGCAAAGAGACTTTTAAAATGGCAGACATGCATAGAGTAGCTATTCCTGGTCATTGCCTACCTTCTGATCTCTACCTCAACATAAACAGCCTTGATATTAATCACTAACAACAATTCCTAACCTTGAAGCAATTATATAATTATCTGCTGGATGTGAAAAAGAAAAATAATAAAGAAAGGAATAAACATACTCTGTAGTAATGAGAGGGTTAAGTATTGGCATTTTTAAGTTTTTTTCTTTCTTCAGATAAAGAAAAAGTGATAGAGTAAGAGAATGGTAGCCAGAAGGCTCTTTTTCCTAAAAACAATTTCAAAAGAACAAAACGCACTTCATTAGTTATAACAGTGTACTTAAAAAAAAAAATTTTTTTTTTTTAAAGACCAGAGATGCTGATAGGTATGTGTCCTGTGTCCCTGACACACAAAAATCTAAAAGGACACAGTAAAACCATCTCCATGCATTCCAGTGTTTTTCTTTTTTTTCTCCTCACATTCAATCTAACTGTAAATACATTTCAATAGTTTCTTAGAAATGAATTACACAGGATAGGTTACAATGTAGGAGTTAGCTGGCTTTAGTTGGGACCCATAAATTTTCCTGGGAACACATTCAAAGCAAATATGTGCGTCCCAGGACACACTAAATCAAAAAGCTATCAGCATCACTGCTGAAACTCATGAAAAAAAATAAAAATAAATAAATAAATCCTAAAATCAAATGCTTTAAACAATTTTTATAAAATAAAAAAAAAAAAAAAAAAGGACCATATTACCTTTAGGCACCCCTTTTTGATCTCGATTAAGAAAGGACACGTTTTTCATTTACACCGTCAATATCCGGTTATTGATACACTAATATCAATGCAAATACTGGAGGAATTGGAACTCAAAGGAATAAATCAAGACTGTACAGATCAGCTAGAATACTCTGAAGACTATTGGATACCTGAGGATTGGTTTGTTTTACAGCATATCAACCTCAGTGGGTCAGTTAATGCTAATAAAGTTTTGAAATGAATTCATTCTTAGTGGATACTCAATTTTTTCATAAACACATTTTTTCTATTTAACCCATAGATGGGACTCTAACAGGTACTAACACTCCAGGCCAGAGTGAACCAGGGAACAATGGTGATGAAGGGTGTTCCACATTCCCCAAACCTCCAGAACTGGAACCTCACCATCAAATAGAGTTTAATGTCATTCCCAAGACATGAAGACCCTCAGCCACAACCTTCTAGCACCCATATGATAAAAAGAGCTGGGGTCTGCCATAAGAGAATGTAGAGTTGAGGCAATCATATAGGTACTAGGGCTTGACGTGACTAGCGGATACCTGAAGATACTTAACTTAGACCCCAGTGAAATACCACCAGCTAATGGCCGGTGTGAAAAACTTGCAAAGAGTAAAATAATAATTCAAACCAAACCAAATCATAGTTATACCACCACAACAAGCAGACAAAGAAGTGGGTCAATACTGACTTGATTATTAATTTCTTTCTTTTTTTTTCTTTCTTTTGTTGCTTTTATATCACAAAGTTTTAGCTGATTCATTCTTTGTATGTTAACAGTATGAAAATTGAAATAAGATAATTTTGTATGAGACTAACTCATATCCCACACCACAGGAGTCCATCTTACATGGACAAAAAACTATTAAGCCATGAAAGCGTCCATGGCTGAACTCATACAATGATTTATCTACTTCACACAATTACCAGCAAAAAATACTAAAACATTTTGGTGCACCTGAATTTACGGGGGGGAAAGCGTCAACAATTATCTTACTTTAAATTACTATCAAATTTTGTGCATGACTCAATATTCTGACAAGTTGTTTTTTTTCTTTCTTTTTTCTTTTTAAAGGCAAAGTATTTTAGCTCAGTTGGTAGAGCGTCCGATACAAGCCCTTGCCAACTCAGCATACAAGTAGCACAGGGATCTGTGCAGTAAAATGAGGAGCTGATAGTAGGTGTGGCAATCCGCCTCAGACACCAAAAACAATCTCTTTGGTTTTATGCTAGTGAAAAGTGGATAGATAGATTCACTCAGTGTCTGGCTGATATCAACTTTAGGCCACCCTGATGACTTTACTTTTTTTTTTTTTTATTACTTATTATTATGTGTTTAAAAACAGAATTCAATATGTGAAGAATATAAAAGGAAAGGTGGATAAACCAACACAGACAATTGATTCAATTAATATTTCATTTATTTGTCGCAAGATTTCTTCAGAATGTATTTATTAATTTCCAAAGATAAAAAGTGAGGAAAAGATGGGGGTTGGAGAAAGAAAGATAAAGACACAGTGGAAGAAGGGGCAAAGGAGGAAAAAGATAGCCAATGATGAGGGAGGGAGAAAAGAGAAAGAAAGAGGACATAGATATGGTGAAAACAGGGGGAAAGGGAAAAGAATTCAATATGTAAACATATCAGAATGTAAGCCATCAGAGAAACTCAACTATTGGGTTCAGATACCACAGTAACTTATTTTATTATAATAATAATAATAATAATAATAATAATAATAATAATAATGCGGTGACAGAGATGAGACTGTAAACCATGTACTAAGTGAATGTAGCAAACTAGCACAATGGGAATACAAAACTAGGCATGACTGGGTTGGGAAGGTGATCCACTGGGAATTATGCAAAAAATTAAATTTTGACCATACAAAAAATGGTATATGCATAAACCAGAATCTGTTCTTGGGAATGAGACGCATAAAATTCTCTGGAACATTGAGATAAAAACGGATCACCTTATTCCAGCAAGAAGACCAGACCTAGTATTGATTAACAAAAAAGAAAGAACTTGTCAACTGGTGGATTTTACAGTTCCAGCAGATCACAGGGTGAAGCTGAAGGAAAACGAAAAGATGGACAAATACCTGGAACTTGCCAGAGAACTGAAAAAGCTATGGAATATGAAAGTCAAAGTGATAGCACTTGTAGTTGGTGCACTTGGAACAGTCCCAAAAAGCTTGGAAAATCTGGAAATCAGAGGAAGAATTGAGACCATCCAGACTACTGCAATCTGCCAGAATACTCAGGAGAGTCTTGGAGACCTGAGGAGACTTGTTGTCACTCAGACTCCAGGGAGATACCATCAGCTAATGCTGGTGTGAAAAACTAAGAACTATAATATATTTTATACTTTTTTACACAAAGATTGGGGAAAAAATTCAAGGTACTCTGAAGAAGAGGCTATTTAGCACTTCCTGAAATGTGAATACAAAGAGAGGGGAAAATGCATTATTAATTGGACTAGCAAGAACATGCCACCTTGAGGCGTAATTATTTAAGTTTTAATGTAATGAAATATATTAAATTAGAAAGACTAACAAAATTAGATAAGAATGCATATAAAAAGATTACTTATTTTAATTATATTTTAATTGGTTTCTATATAAAATCATATATAGGATTGATGTTAATATGTTTGAGAATAAAACAATAATATTTGAGATCAATAATAGCAAGTAGTCATTTGTTAAAACCAGTATGCAAATTAACTACATCATATATATATATATATATATATATATCCCTAAGAAATAAAGGTTTACATAATATAAGACACCTTGCAGTATTTTACAAGCACTAATAACATGGGCTGTTTTGAAGCACATCTAACTCAGATTTTCATAGACATTGTTAGTAAATAAGATTTATTCTATAAATCAAATACTCATTGATAAACTTATGCAATTCCTGAAGGTATAGTGATGTAAGCAGTGACATAGTTACAGACAGACACTGAATCTCCATTATAATAAGATATGAATTACATAATATATAATAATATAAGAACTATAAAAATCATTTTCATAATCTGACTGGCAATGTGATTTCTCAAAAAAATGTATATAAACCTTTCTTTCTTAGTGATATATAAAACACATTGCAGGATTTTAAATGCACTAATAACACAGGCTGTTTTGAGGTAAATCTAACTTAAATTTTCATAGAGATATAATTGATAAATTATATTTATATTTATTCTATGTATAATATTAATGACTGACTATAAATTAAATACTCATTGATAAACTTACACAATTCCCGAGGGTATTGTGACGTAGTTTCTGTTAAAGAGTCACCGAATCTCCATTATAATAAGATAACGAGGAATTCTTATTAAAAAAGATTATCACGGGGCTAATCAGGGAGGGGGGGTGAGTAGGAAGAAAAAAGTCAGATGATGCACTGAATCAATTAGGAGTTAGAGCAATAAAGGGAGTAGGAGGTGAGTGCCACTTGGCCAAGCAGAACAACAATGGCTGACATTAGGTGAACAGTAAACAGAAATCAACAAAAGGAGTCACCATCAGAGAGAGAGAGAGAGAGAGAGAGAGAGAGAGAGAGAGAGAGAGAGAGAGAGAGAGAGAGAGAGAGAAAGAGAAAGAGAATCACAAAGGTGAAGAAGTGACCTAAACCACTGCCACTTTCTCTTTGTTACTATTTTTCACTCTTACTGTCACTAATTCTTGGCCTGTCACCTTTCCCTATCATTACCCATTCATCATCACTTATACACCCCCATCTCTTTCACTCGTCACTCTTTCTCCACTTTTTTAAAAACCCAGGATCTTTTCCTTATTGTCTTTCTTTCCAATTCACCCACTTTGTCCTATGCAGCAAGTAGAGAGCCTTAATGGCCTGAAAGCAAAAAACGACATCAATAACACTCAAACAGTTCCAAGTATGGTTTTAAAGCAAAAACAATTTCCAATCTACTTTATGACTCATATAGTAATTTTTTCCCACTATTGTATAGAAATACTATAAGAATTTTTTCACAAATTTAAGTTATTGATTTTTTAAAAAAAACAACTTAAAATGAAATTCTAGTTCTTTCTTTTCTCGTCTTTTCGTTTTATTACGAATTTTTATACTTTAATAAAAAGACAAAAAAAATACCAAATTATCTGCCCTATTGGTGGGGCTTACAATATGCTGACTGTATCCTCCCTCTACAAAGGGATAAGACTTCAAAAAAAAAAAAGGGTGTCTTGGACATGGCACTAAACAGCATCTGATGGCGAAACTTCAGTTCTGGAGATGTGAGGAGTGTGGAGTACCCCTTAATTGCCATTACTTCCAGGAATGGTAGTACCTGTTAGGGTCCCATCAATGGGTTAGATAGATCTGTTTAAAGATTATTCATATTCGATAGAAAAAAAATCTTACAAATATAAATGTACAATGAACATGATTCCTAAATCTCAAGGCATAAAATAATCTCACAAAAATATTTGTTTTAAAGCTATTCAAAATGGTGACAAATAAAACAGAAAACTTTAGGCTTAAACAGAGGTATGTCATCAAATTTTTAGTGGCTGAGAAGTGAAAACCATGGGAAATTTACAGAGAAATATGCTATGTGTAAAGAGAAACATGTTTTAGTTAAATAATTACAAATAGGCTAAACATAAGCTTGCCACAACAAGCCTGAGTAGAAAAAAAAAGTCTATGGAGTGGACCCCACAGATTTTGTCTGATGAGAAGGGTGGCTAGACACCCTGCAGAACGAAAAACAAGACCTGTAAAAAAGTGGAGGAAGCCCTTTGCTCAACGGCATCTAGCATATTATTTCTAAAGTCCCAACCCCTCCTGATCGCGACAGGGCCATGTAAACTTTGTAGTGTCAGGGCTATGCTGTTGGAAACTTAAGGACAGGTCTGGCACCCAGTGGTATTAGGGCCACAACTTGGCCAAAGAGGTTCTGGCGAAAATCCAAAGGGCGTCTCCATAGTTTGAGGCGGTATTCATACCTTTCCCAAGGATGATAGTCTAAAAATGAACATTAGAGCGTGACTGGAGTTCAAAACCATGACAAAGTTGTCGCAGTCCAGCAAGTTAGCCATTACGCCATGGAGACCTCCTCAGATTTGTGTGTGTGTATATATATATATATATATATATATATACTTTCAATAAAAAAGAAAAACTTAGACATCATTTGGCTATTATAAATTTATTTTAAAGAGAACTCAATATGAGCCTAGTTTCATCAGATAGCCTACTACATAATGACTGTGAAAACAAGCTAAAATAGAGAAAATATTTTTTTTCTTTTCTTTCTATTTTATAAGACCAGTGAAATCTCTCCTCTTTGAACACACGGACATAAAATCTTATATACGATGACAATAATAATAGAAAAGTGATCAATTACATTAAAAAAGAAGAAAAAAAAAAAAGAAAAAAAGAGAGAAAAAGAGAGAAAGAAAAAGAAAAAAAGAGAGGAAAAAAAGAAGAAAAAAATTAAGACAGGAAATGTACATTTAGATACAATGTAACCATCACTTCCTGAACACAAAACAATATTCTTACAGGACAGAAAGTTAACATGTATGCAGTGATGCTGATAGCTTTTTTAATTTAGTGCGTCCTGGGACGCATGGATTTGATTTGAACGAGTCCCCAGGAAATTTGACGGGTCCCAACTAAAGTTTCTTAATAAATTAACAGCGTTTTTATCTATGAACAACTAAAGCCATCTAACCCCTACCTTGTACCCCATAGTGTGTAATTCATTTCCAAGAAAATATTGAAATTTACAGTAAGCTGGAAATGGTGGGGGAAGAAGGAGGAAAAAAACCCACCTGGACAAGATTTTTCTGCATCGGTGACGCAAGACGCGTACCTATCTGTGTGTGTGTGTGTGTGTGTTCATATGTTGATTAGGCATTTAAAGATGGAGTCAGTACTTATTTTTCCTTATTCCTGTCAATGACACATTAGCACTGATTACTATACTCATACATTAATGTTTCTAAAGAATGAAGATTTAACTACTTGGTTTTCTGTAGGTTTTCTCTATGAAGGAGATTGATGCCTTAAGCATTTGTTTTCTTTACAACAATAGTTTCACACTACAGCCCCTCCCTCCCACCCACCCACTTTTTTGTTGGGGGTGGGTGGTCAGATATGTTACTTTCAAATGTCAAGTCTCAACAATTTAGAACAATGAAATAAATATGAGAACTGTGAGCTACTTAGTTTCCATAAATAATTATCATCATTTAATAAGGAATATTAAAAAAAGAAGAAAAAAAGTGAAATCTTATCTTAAAAAAATTAAAAAAAAAAAAAAGGTACTAAAAGAACATTACTAAGAATAAAATATTTATAGATAGCAAGGATATTTATAGAAATATCGATTTTAACAGCAATAATCTGGATTATAATTATCAGATTTTTCTATTCACGTTATGGTAACACAGCAGATAAATTTCTGTTAATACAGTAACAGAGATGCTGGTAGGTACGCCCCCTGCGTCCCTGACGCACAAAAATCTAAAAGGACGCAGTAAAATCATATCCATGCGTCCCAGAATTTTTATTTTTTCTTCTCCCACCATTTCAAGCTAACTGTAAATACATGTCAATAGTTTCTTAGAAATTAATTACACAGGATAGGTTACAAGGTAGGAGTTAGCCGGCTTTACTTGGGACCCATAAATTTTCTTCCGGGGACTTATTCAAAGCAAATATTTGCGTCCCAGAACGCACTACATTAAAAAGCTATCATCATCACTGCAGTAATGTTAAAATGCTCTGGCTTATTAAAAAAAAAAAAGTTACAATCCAATTTTCGACTTAATAGTGTTGTGCCTGTGTTCATGCTTATCTCAATCACTATAATTTCTAAAGGGAGTTATTTACTGTTCGCCTTACTACATACTAGGATATTTACCACGTACCCTACGTGTACGAGTTAAAACATAGGCCCTACTAATGTGGGACCATCCACAAGCCGAGACTCATGGGTGGCAGTGCAAAAAAATGTGTCGATTCCTTCGGCATTCCCACTTAATCAGGCACGGGCAATAAACCCAGCCTTGCCCCTTTAAATCAAGGGGGCGGGTATTGCCTGGGGGGATGTGCCCCTGGGATCAACCATGTTAACTTGTACGGTCCATGGCCAAAGCCACTGGACTCCCGGCTGGGCCGGATCTACAGATATTTGCCTCTCATCCCACTTATGAGCGCTAGGTCTCGTTTTAACGTGGGTCCACCCATAAGCCGAAGCTCATCGGTGGTAAGCACAAAAATTGCGTCAATCCCGTCGGCATTCCCTCTCAAGGGGGCGCCTCAGGCGCTGGGCAATAAACCCAGTCCTGCCCCTTTAAATCAAAGGGGGCAGGTGTTGCCTGGGGTGATAGCCCCCTGGGATCGACGTTATTAACTTGTAACCACGGTCCAGGGCCGAAGCCACTGGACCCCCGCCCGAGGGACGGATGTACTTACTAATAACAAGCAATTATATTTATATATATACAACACAATAGAGGTTTACAGTGTAAATGGGAAGGCTAATTTGCATATTGATATTAAAAATTTGATTTTAATAAATAGGTGCTTGGTATTATTAATTTTTAATTGTGTGGTTTTACCTTAATGAATATAAGCAAAAATCTCTGGAATAAGTCTTAAAAGAAATCCATTAAGAAGAAGAAATAACTAATTTTATTCTTTACTTTCTAATTTAACTAAATAGTTAGATTAGGAAAATTTAGCGATGAAAGACGGGAGTGATGGAAGAGTATGTTTCAGTTGTTCTATTTTTCGATTATACCCGTTTCAAATCTGTTTATCTGCATTCTTACTAACTTTCATTAGTCTTTCTAATTCAATATATTATTTCATTAAAACTTAAATACATATATTTGCTAGTTTTAATAATTTGTTTTTTCGTTTTTTTTACAAACTTTGTTAATACTTTAACACTAGAATTATAAAGTAAATAATTGATTATGGAATCCATACTTTTTTTAAATATTTTATTTTATTCATAGCTAAAATCTAAAATTTCTCATGAGCATCAAAATTAGTGTCCAACAAGTGCTTTCAATGAACGCTTTATCTGTGACCTCATTTCTGATCAATAAGAGAAACAATGGCTAGAAGATGTAATTTAAGTTTTTTTTCTTTTTTTTTCTGCACTAAGTGAACATGGGTTGGCTGACTACACCACAACACTAATGATTACCCCCTTAACAGCTGAATAAAGGGGATCTTAAAGAGCACTGAATCTCTGGACTCACAGTCCCAAAATTCAAATCCTAGTTAAGTAGACATTTAAATCCTAATGAATAAAACTACATTTGTCAACCATAGTAAATCATTTTTAAGACTTAGTAAAATATTTAGAAGGTAAGAAAATGAGTTCCACGTGGTCTTATGAAAAGGAAAATCAGTCAGCATCTAGATCAGTCATGGCCATATGCTTCTTGCAGTGCTTTTTGAATGGCCTCTCTAAGACTTTCATCTTTTATGGAAAAATATTTTTTACAGAAGATGGGGGGGGGGGGGGACAAAAACTTTTCCCTATTTCTAAGGCAGATGCTTAAGCATATAATCTTCTGTAATGAAAATGATCGAGGTACCGTCAACGAAAAAGTACCTTGATGTTTTTTGGGTTTTTTAATTTTTTTTTTTTTTAATAGTAATAATGTCTCCTGCAGATATGCTGATAGATATGCACCCTGCGTCACTGACGCACAAAAATCTAAAAGGACGCAGTAAAATCATATCCATGCGTCTCAGTGTTTTTCTTTTTTCTTACCTTACCATTTCAAGCTAACTGTAAATACATTTCAATAGTTTCTTAGAAATGAATTACACAGGATAGGTTTCTCCAGATCATAAATAAAAACCCTACAATTTATTAAGAAACTTTAGTTGGGACCCATAAATTTTCCTGGGGACTCATTCAAATTAAATATGTGCGTCCCAGGACGCACTAAATCAAAAAGCTATCAGCATCACTGCTCATGTAGTCTACTTCTCGAAAAAGGTTGACCAAAAGGTTGACTAAATATTTTACTTTCTCTTCTTGCTTGATACAGATAAATATTATTTTTAAATAAATAAGTCTCTAGCAATGAAAAATAAATTACAAGAATCATTTTCCTTCATTTATTCAGCATAATATATATATATATACACATACTAGACAAAACGTGACTTGTTGGGTTACCCATTCATCTCTGGGTAGATAATTGAGATTAGGGAAAAGGTAGTTAGCAAAGCGAATACAATCTTTTAAAAAATAGATATGGCCGGATGAAACCTTAAATTCATTTTGTAAATTTTCTAAGAAAGGGAATGTTTGACCTCATTCAAGCTACAGGTTGCTGGTTATGAAATTTAACACAGAAATACATTTCAAATTCTTCTGGCTCTCTCTCTCAACTCTCCAGAGAACCTAACTTATAACAAGGAGGTAGTCAAGAGATACATAGAGGGGAAGAAAGTGTAAAGTAAGAGATTGGTCTGTTTTTGACTTAATAGTAAATTACAACTAATTAAAACCAATTTGTCCTTTAGGCACCCCTTTTTGATCTCGATTCAGAAGGACATGTTTTTCATTTACACCGTCAATATCCGGTTGTTTGTTAACAGACGATTTTTAGAGTTTTCTTAAATTATAAAACTAATTCCTAACCCCTAACAAACAACCGGGTATTGACGGTGTAAATGAAAAACATGTCCTTCTGAATCGAGATCAAAAAGGGGTGCCTAAAGGTCATATGGTCCTTTTTTCCCAACATAATTCAATCCTAAAAGTAAGGAATAATTTAGTATAATTTTCATGTCATTAAACTAAACAGTAAAAATGCCTTTAGGAAGCAAAAGTTGATTAACTCAGCTTTAGTATAATAATAATAATAATAATAATGCTTCAAACGACAAATAGAAGAGGTTGCACATGAAAAAACTTGGACATGGTTAAGAAAGGGAAACCTCAAAAGAGAAACAGAATCACTTATAATTGCTGCACAAAATAATGCCATAAGGACAAACTACATCAAAGCGAAAATTGATAAGACCCAACAAAATAGTAAATGTAGACTTTGCGGTAATAGAGATGAGACTGTTAACCATATACTCAGCGAATGTAGCAAACTAGCACAACGAGAATACAAAACTAGACACGATTGGGTTGGGAAGGTGATCCACTGGGAATTATGCAAAAAATTAAATTTTGACCACACAACAAAATGGTATATGCATAAACCAGAATCTGTTCTTGAGAACGAAACGCACAAAATTCTCTGTGACTTTGAAATAAAAACGGATCACCTTATCCTAGCAAGAAGGCCAGACCTAGTGTTGATTAACAAAAAAGAAAGAACTTGTCAACTGGTGGATTTTGCAGTGCCAGCAAATGACAGGGTGAAGTTAAAGGAAAATGAAAAAAATGGACAAATATCTGGACCTTGCCAGAGAACTGAAAAAGTTATGGAATATGAAAGTGAAAGTGATACCAATTGTAGTTGGTGCACTTGGAACAGTCCCAAAAGGATTAGAAAAGGGCTTGGAAAGTTTGGATATCAGAGGAAGGATTGAAACTATTCAGAACACTGCATTGCTGCAATCTGCCAGAATACTCAGAAAAGTCCTGGAGACCTGAGGAGACTTGCTGTCACTCAGACTCCAGTGAAAGACCATCAGCTAATGCTGATGTGAAAACTCAAAAGGAGTAAATAATAATAATATATAAAGTACTCGGGATCTGAACTTTGGCGGACTTATCCACGAATTCCACCCAAATATTAAAAAGTTGGCCAGAAAACTCAAAAAGATCAAAAATAAAATTGTTAAACAGGAGATGTGTCTTGTTTAATTCTACATAAAACAATGCTAAGAATAGCCACCTGGAATGTCTGGACACCTCCCGATCTTGAGAGATTGGGAAACCCCAAACTACATACTTGTATCGTGACAGGGAAGCATCTCAATAAGGGGCAGACATCGATGCTCTTGTGGAAATCAGCTTCAGCTATAAGGATCAATTGACAGAAGGGGGTGGGCTGGATACACATCCTCATGGAAAGACAGGCCGATGGTAGCTGTAAGAAGTTTGAGGTAAGGTGACTCAAGCCCTCCATTCTGAAGCGACACATGACGGACACCATGGAAACATTTCCTATATTTGAAGTCTGACCTGTGTGGCAGGGCCTGTATGTCGAGGGTTTCATATGTGTGACAGGGTACATAAAAACAAGCTGGATCCGTGAGCCATCTGCGTGCTCACAACTGAACTACTTGTAGAAATGGCCTTATTCTGTCAAGAAGCGGCAATCACCATTATATATATATATACACACACACCTTTATTTTTTTTTTATTTTAGATTAAGCAATTAATAGTATTTTTTTCTGTTTTTATTTATTTATTTACTGAAAGATTTAAATGAAGCAGCAATTAGAGTATAGTAAACCCAAGATGCTACAGAGAATCAAAAGGTGAGAGAGAGAATGTCAAAATGACCTTAAATTTGTGCTTCACTTAATAATCAGCTTCTAAAAGTGATGAACATGAAAAATGGGCTCTACAGGTGGTTCAAGTATCATCAGGAAATA